>JARHVA010003812.1:537500-1232500 GCA_037957365.1 Torreya grandis | reverse complement strand
GAAACATGTGATCCATCTATTTCAAAGGTAGTTCAAAAACTTAAGTTATAGTTATAGGGCATGGTGAAAAAGATGATTTTGATATGGTTCAATGGGACATTATAGGTTTGAGAGACTTAGATAACATGAAATATTAATCACAACAAATATTTGGGTAATTAGCTATAAAGAAATTACTTAAATGATTCACAATAATAGAAATATAAATGCTAGAATTAAGAGTAGAATAAGTAAATCCACAACAATAATTGGTGAAAGAGTAGAATACTTGAGTATTATGACTAAGTTACTATGAGGGGGCAACCTCCAAAATAATTCAATAAAATAGAATTCATGATATGATGATAAAATACTAACCACTACCTCTTATATATAGTCTACTTGGCCATGGTTATTCCATAGGCTGACCATACTAAGAACATAAAGAATTGCAACAAGTTAATATGAAGATGTGTAAGCCATAATTTGGCCACACATATCCCTAAATGCACTACATTAAGAACCTCATTCCTAAAAAATAACTATATGACAATAAATAATTCAAATATTGATTATGCATGTTGATTGCACACAATTCTTTTTATGGAAGGAATAAATCTGATCGTGGGCCACTTCAAAGGGGCTACCACCTTTAAGCAAGCCTAAATTATATATAACTTCTTCTTGGATGATTTACAATATCATATGCCCCTTTATTTATGCTAGTTATCATCTACCCAACTCCTTGTTCTTATGCATGTGGTACTAAACTACTTATTCCCTATTTTACTATTCATTCTATTATTATATAATAGCTTGTGCCCCTTAATTTATACTATTCTAACCCCATTCTTCCATTCTATGCATGTGAGATTATTCCTCTATAACATTATAGTCATTATTATATTATTTATTTTAATATTCTACCCCTCCCTAGGTATACTACATTCCACACCCCTTGAAAATATTTTGCCCTCAAAAAATTCAAAAAATTATGTAGAAAATATTCACCCAGAGCTCTTTTTTCACTTCATCATGTTATAGTGCTTGATTTCATATTATACTTGCTCATCTTCAAGCACAAGAAGATGAATTGGAAGCAAAAAAGGATGCATGGTCAAGCTTCCATCTGGTCCTCCACATATTTTTGATGTAATGTTTTGCATGTTTTGAGGGTAAAAATTTTTCAAGGGGAAAAAAAAATAATATACCAAGGGATGGGTATAATAGTAGCATAAATAGTAGAATAATGAATATAATTGTTTACCAAATTTGACCCTACATGTCAAATTGGGACCCCTATAGTTAAAAACATGATTTTTGGGTGTTTTAGGGGTCTAAAATTATGTAACAAGGTGTATTATAGGACATTTTATGTCATATTAGCCTTGGTATTGGTAATTTTAAATACTTGTCTTTTTGAGTCTTTTTTAGTCATTTTGGGGGTGAAAATGGATCATTAACTGAGTTGTACAAAATCCTTGGGAAATATGAAGGTGTAAATAGTTAATTTCATGTCCCATGTATCCTAATAAGTCTAAATTAATATTTTTAATTGAAAAGTGATAGGTCTTTATAAGAGAAGGTAGTTTTCTTAGAAAAAATGAGCATTTAATGATGTATACAAAATTATACAACCTCTTATAACTAAGGACACTTTAGTAGTGTCTCTTCATGTTCTACACACTTTTTCTAGTGATTATTTTTATCCTAATCTTCAAGAAATGAAGAAAACCACTTTTCTCTTCTTCCACTAGGCTTGGCAAACAAAGATGGTCCTTAGGTTTGTAATTGATATGATAAACAAGAGTGATTTCAAAAAAAATCCTCTTAGGGGTGTCTTCTACACTTAGTCAACTTCCATTTTATGTATGTTTATAGATGAATTATGGTCTTTGATTTATGAACCATTCCTAAGAAGTTAGACTATTTATTTTACTTGTTAAACTATAGACCCTATAGGTTTTTCTCTTGTTTGGATTATTCCATACAATATAGATACTAAGTTTGATTCTATATGATGTTGAATCCATCTTATAATGTTTTACATGCTTAGTTTCATGTTATAAGGTGTTTTTATAAATAAATCATCTCAAGTTTATAGATTGCTCTCATTTGGGATGATAGGCATGTTTCCACCATTTCTAAATATTCATTATTTTATAATGACTTTAAAGGGTTGTGATAGGTATTTTGCAATTTTTTTAATGTGATCTTGATTATTTTTACTTTCTCAATCTCAATCTTCAAAAATTGTTTCATGAAATTACATTTACAAGCACTATGTATTCAGTTGGCTCCATGCATGTCATGCATAGTCAACTACGTGAGTTGGATTGAGGATTTTAACATGTCCATAGAAGTATGAATATGGTATTTAAAACTAGAATACACTATCATAGTAATAAAAATCAAATAATTTTTTTCATTTTTTAGAGGAGAGACTATGACAGTCAACATAGTCACTCATAGTTTCTAGCCATTATACTCACCTATAGGTATATTATGAGGACCACTCATGTTGAAAAGGAGTGTTTGAGCTGAATAAGGTATTTGAATTGTGAGGATTTCATTTTGAGGTAATGGGATGAATCTATAATCTATTAAACATCAAAATAATTCAATGCTCACTATCTACCATCTTACATTACTACCTTTACATAAAAAAATTCACCTATGGGTGGAATTAGCAAAGCTATAAAGGTATTTGTATGGAGAGGTTAGACAAATGGTGACACCCTCCTTAAAGTCTTAGTGTGATATAAACCATGAAAATCCTATTTGAAGGGCTAAGTTGGTAGATTGAAGTCGAGACTACATTCAAAGCATAAGATGATAGTATTCAAGGCTTCTTTCCCTAAAAGTACAAAATAGAGGATCAAGGATTTTTATCAAGGTCATATTATAAGGTTGTAAAGAGATTTGGGGTATCTACACAGCTTTTCCTTATATCCCCTACATAGGAAAAGAATTATACAAGGTTTAGAGGGTAGGTGATCATTTGAAATTGGTTTTTTAGAGGCCCAATTTTTTTTTTTCATGCCCTAAACTCTAGTAATGCTCACCTACATGTCTGAGTCCAAAAGAGGCATTTTCACCCCAAGATGAAAACTAGACCTTTCTAACATATGTGAATGATTAAAAATAGTGAAAGTGACATTTATGACCTAAGATATCATCTAAATATTATTATATATTAGTATTTGAATCTCACATACACCTACAAGTGTCTTAAACCTTGAAACATACACCTATAGTTGATTGAGTGGTGTCAATGAACTTGTTCAAGGTGGTTAAAGGGTATGAACATGATTTATAAGGTATTGATATAGCTTGGTATGGTTATTGTCACTATTTCTAAGATCTTAAAAAACTATACCTAAGTTTAAAATTTGCATGAATAGCTACAATAGTCACTTTTGAAGAGGAAACATAAAATAGATAGTCAGCTAATTGTAACTAGCCTTGTGAACAATTCAAACCCCAAAGTGTGAAGTTAAGAAGGGACATATATGATATTTTTTGTTCTCACTTTGATTTTCACCCCTTTATTATATTCCTATCTCTCCTAATCCAAGTGGCACAATGGATACATCTCTCTTAATGTGGTTAACAATTTGTTGAGATAAATCTATAGAAGGTCTAGTTCCCTTGATGCATTCTTTGAAGTAATTTCTTTCCTATGAATTTTGAATGAAAAGGGTCAAGAAAATAACTAATAAATATAAAATAGGTGATGCACCAATATTTTATTTCCTCCTATGAACTGAACTTATACTACTTAGAGCTAAACAAGGCTTCTTTCACATAAAACTCATAATTCAAGTTGCATTGTCACATTAGTGTTTAATAAGCTAAGTTGAAGAAGGTATTGATGAGGCTAGGATATGCTCGATTAATGTATAATAAATAACCTCATCTTACTCTTTCTTTTTATTAAGTTCGATTGCATTTTGTAACTTTTATTTTGATCTGAGATGAGTTAGGATGTAATTATCCATCTTTTGTTGATTTTGATTCTAGCATTTTGAAAACCTTGTAATTTCAAACTAGTGTGTTGGAAATTTTAAGTTTTGCAATAAAATAGGTCATCATCAAGCTAAATAAAAAATATGAAGTGGATTGCATGTTTTTGGAAGCAATGGAATCAATTCAGCTTAGTTTCAAAACTCCACCATACTATTTCAAGTTGTCACATTTTTAGACTTAGCTTCAAAATTCTATATTTAGCTCCATAATTATCTGAAATTAGCTCTAGTACTCTTGAAAATAAGCTCTGAAACTTTCATGGCTAGATATGGAACTTATAAGGATCTATTCCAAATGGTTGGTGATCTGTCAGACCAATGATCCCATTAAATTAGAACCAAATCCTTAATTTGTGTACTTGCAAATCTAAGACATTTATCACATAGCTAGACATCTAGCCACATCTTGATTTATCATCTATTCTGGCCATGATTCAGTTCCATCATATCTCTAAAATAGTTACAGCTATCAAAGCATCTATATATACAGACCTAAGAATTTAGGAAAAAGAGGAAGAAAGAAATCATTAAAGAATAGAGAGATAAGGATAGATTAGTACATATTGTAATACATAACATTTTATCAATGAAATAGCCATTTCTATTTTGAAAGCAAATTAAATTGTTCAATCCTATTTCTAGGCAGAGCAAGGGCCCACTCCTCCAAAGAACTAGGATCTTCATTTTTGGTTAGTATTTATATTTCATTCAAGAAAATAGGTAACTCTATTAAATTTATAAATGCTTCTAACTCCTTAAATTTAAAATTTACTATAAATTTGTTCCTATAGGAATTTTAGATTAAATTCTCATTTCTTTGCAATCATTTTTCAGCAATCTATTTTATTCTGTAAATGCATGTTTATTTCCAAGCATTGTATTTCATTCTGCAAACACGTGTTTATTTCTAGCATTTTATTTCATTTTACAAATGTGTGTTTACTTCCAGAAAATTCATTTCTATAAATGTGTGTTTACTTTCAGCAATTTTCATAGTTTGATTCCAATAAAGTTTTGATCAAGTCCTTAAGACATTAAAAATCCCCCAAAACCAAAAAAAAAGAAAAAAAATACAAATACCTACAATCAATTACTAAATCATTACAATTCATCTTGTTGCATATAGATTTAGACATATCCCTATTTAAATATGACATCAATAGGAAGTTGATTAAATGTAGGGAATAACAACACCCAACATTTTTGGCACTATTACTGAGGACTCACTAGTTGGAATTTTCTAATTAGGTGTCAACAAGAGAAACAATCATTCATTTAGTAATTCAATAAATTTTCCCTAATTTATGAGTAGACCATGAGACTCCAAGGGTAGATTTCTCCCCAAAAAATTTGAACAAGAATTTACATCATCCTCTAGTTTAAATAAGGACATTGAATTGGAGGCACCATTATCTCATACAAGACAAGAAGCAAAATTGCCATTTTTGGAATTTTTGGATCAGTCACCAGAACCAAGTAGAGCCTTAGGAAGGAGGATTATTTCTCAAGATCCATTGAGGGAAATTTTTGATTCTCAATTGAGTAGTCAACCTCCTACTCCTAACTTTTCACCATCACCAAAATAGACCACATACCACATTGATTGGGAGAAGGGACTAGAAAATACTAGAGAGATGGCACGAGAAGCTGGAAGAGAACCTGAGAGAACCTTTACCTATCCCATTCAAATTTTGGATGATGAAACCACTATGAAAAACATTTCACCTGCACACTTGCCCACATTTAGAGGAATGCCATCTGAGGATACTGACCAATTTCTATTTGAGTTTAAAGTACTATGTCAAACTTATGATTACAAAATAGATAATCAAAAATTGAAGTTATTTCCATCTACCCAATAGGATGTAGCAATGAGGTGGTTTATGGGATTAACATCTAATTATATTACCAATTAGGAACAAATGGAAACTGTCTTCCTAGATAAATATCAAGATTATTGTAGAGGAAGAAATCAAAACGAAGAATTTTTCAAAATCAAACAAGAAGAAGATGAAAATATGGGAGATTATTTGGATAGATTCCTCTTTGTGAGTAAAAGATGTGGATTTGTACTTCAATAAGATTTAAGCAAAACCATTTTTCTAAAAGGCTTGGATGATGAATCTAGGGAAACCCTTGATGTAATTGGCAGAGGAAACATTGCTCAATTAAGAATAGATAAAATCATAGAAATTTGTAGAAACTATTTAAGGACAAGGGGTGGACCTCGAAAAGGAAAAATAGTTAAAAATTTGAATCTAGATATGAAAAAATTGATGGATGAATTGGCAAACATTAAAATAGACATATTAGTTCAATTAACCTCCATCATGGATGGATTGCAAGCTAAAGCAAATGCCCAACTTGAAACATTAGCCATGTATTATCCTAGATGTAGGAAGAAACATGCAATAAGGGAATGTCCTTTGGATAAAACAAAAGTATGTCTTGTCTGTGAATCTAAATAACATGATACTAATGCTTTTTCTCTTCTTCCACTTATAAAAAATCAGCTCAAACAAACCAATACATCATCTACCACATAAGAATTAAATTTTGTTCAGAGATAACCTAACCAAGGATAGTTTATGCCAAGACCAACTCCCAATCCCTAGATTGAGCAGCTCAAATAGTACAACAAAGTTGGGGACATCCACCTTGGGCCCCTTAACCCACATGGCATCCTCAGGATTAATCAAGTTAATCTTGGTATACTCAAGGACATCAGCAACCTTGGGTTGGTCAAGGAAATCCTTATGCTTGGCCATAACCTAGATAGGGTCCTAGTAATTATGTGTAAGGGAAAACATATCCAAATTGGAACCAACAAGCCATAATGGGACCTCCAACACAAAATCCATAGGTTGAAAATATAATCCAAACACAAATGCCAGCACAGCTAGTAGCAAACCCAAGAAACAAACAAACAACTCCTAAATACGAAATAGAACCAAAAAAATTAATTGATCTAAATGCAATGGATTGTAAAAACATTCAAACCAAATATGGAAAAATAGTTTGCAGTCCACCTATTATAATCATTCAGATGACTGAAGAAGCTAAAACCCCTAGCTTGGTTGCACCTAAGGAAGATGAAAAACAAAAAGATAATGAACCAAAAAGAAATTCTACTGAGATTCCATTTCCAGAAAGACTTAAAACCATAGAACTTAAGGAATTTGAATTGTAGGAATTGATAATATTGAATATTTAAATACCATTGTTATAATAAATTAAGGATATTCTAGAGTTGAACAAGTTAATCAAAATGTTATGTTTTAAAAAACCTAGAAGAATGAATCAGTACCCCAGGACTATTCTGGTAGATGGGAAACTTGTTGATTTATCAGCAAGAAAATTCCTACTACCCAAATATGAAGATCTTGGAAGCCCTGATATTTATATTTCTATAGGGAATAAGGATATACATAACATTTTTTATTAATTTGGGCATACCTATCAATGTAATGATAGTAGACACTTTGAAAACATTACCATTAGTAGGCATACAACCTACTAATACCATATTATAGATGGTAGATCGGTTTGTATCAAAACTAGGAGTTATTGAAGATGTGGCAATAATGGTAGAATCATGGGAATATATAGTTAAATTCCTTATCTTACATCCAAAAGTTAAATCACTTGGTTATCCCATTATTTTGGGAAGACTATGGTTAGCTACAATTGTTGTCTTAATTGATTGCAGGTCAGGTGATATGACTATCTCCAATGGTAAGAATTCTAAGCAAATTTCATTATATCCTTCTGCACGACCTTTTACTGATAATCAAGCAAAATTATGGGTTGATAATCTTGATATTAATGAGCAAAATTTGTCTTCTTTGGCTATGATAACATTGTAGGATCATGTACAGGAAATAGAAGAGATGGTTAATCCTTCATTGATTGAACATTAATTGTCAGTAGAACAAATGGGATTAGTTCTGAAACCTATATAATCTATTCTAGAACCATCATAGTTAGTTCCAGAACCACACCAATTCCCTGTAAATGAAGATAATTTCACTCCAGAGGAATGATATTTCTATTGAGGAGAGGATGGATCTGTAGCTTCATATTTATAGATATCAGGAGATGATGAAGAATTTTTGGATAATAGCAATAATGAGGAATTCGACCTACAACAAGATAAGTATAATAACTCTTCCTATTGTCCTTTGTACAACATTCTATCTTAAGGAAATTTTAGAGATGTTGCTACATATCATATGTTGTTACTACATGCATGTCCACTAAACACCTTAATGGAACCCCTTCAACAAATTAATTCATCATATCCTGGAACCAAACATGTTGAGATTCAACCAGGAATTTTTTTGAATATTAATGGTTGGTTAACAAATGATGAAGAAGCCAAACTATTTGATGTTCTGAAGGATCATACTAAATCTTTTGCTTGGGACTATAGAGATATGAAGGGAATTCATCCAAGTATCTGCACCCATCACATTTATACTAAAAACATTAGACCTGTGAGGTAACCTCAGAGAAGGATTAGTCTAGCCTTAAGGGATATAGTCAAATAAGAAATTGAAAAACTATTACAAGTAGGTTTTATCTACCCTATCTCAGATAGCTAGTGGGTGTCTCCTCTTGTAATTGTTCCTAAAAAGAATAGAAAGTGGATAATTTGTGTTGACTATAGGGAACTGAACAAAGCCACCCTGAGAGATTATTTCCCCTTACCATTTATAGATCAAGTCTTAGACAACCTTTTAGGTAAATAGTAATTTTCCTTCTTGGATGGATTTAGTGGATACAATCAAATCAGAGTTGTTGTTGAGGATCAAGACAAAACTACATTTACTTGTCCATGGGGTACCTTTACTTACAGCGTATTGCCATTTAGACTATGTAATGCTCCAATAACCTTTCAAAGAGTTGTATTAGAAATTTTTTTAGACCTAATAAATGACTGTGTAGAAGTATATATGGATGACTTTACTATGCATGGAGATACATTTGATGATGCCTTGAAAAATTTGGACAGAGTATTAACAAGATGTGAAAAACATCACTTGTCTCTTAGTCATGAGAAATGTTTGATGATGGTTGATGAATGGATTGTATTAGGACACCATATTTAAAAAAGAGGAAGTTGGGTTGGCCAAAATAAAATCAAGATTATTTTAAATTTGTCTATTGCTTAAACTCCCATAGATATCAAGTCATTTTTAGGGCATGCTAGATACTATAGGTGCTTTATTAAGGATTTTAGTAAAATCACTGCCTCCATGTTTAAGTTGCTTACTAAAGACTGTGAATTTCTTTGGGATGAATAGTGTCAACATTATTTTGAAGAAATTAAAGATAAATTAGTAACTACCCCAGTATTGCAAGGACCTAATTGGGAGAAACCTTTTCACATCCAAACTGATGCCTCAAATACTTTAATTGGTGCATTTTTGGGATAGAAAGATGAAGAAGGAATAATGCATGTTATTTACTACCTAAGTAAAAATATTACTCTCACTGAAAGAAATTACACTACCACTAAAAAATAATTTTTGGCTGTGATCTATGCAATAAATAAATTTAGACATTACATTATAGGGTATAAAATATTTGTACATACAAATCACTCAACAATTAAATATTTAATGAAAAAACTAGTGGTTGGAGGTAGAATAATTAGATGGTTATTACTTCTACAAGAATTTTATATTACCATTATAGATACTCTAAGAAAAACTAATGTGGTATTTGATTTCTTGTCAAGACTGATCACTATAGGGGAGCAGGATCTAGTCGAGGACAACTTTCCAAATGAACAATTATTTGTTATTTTAGATAATACACCATGGTTTGCTGACATGGAAAATTATCTTAAAATAGGTAAGTTTCCTCTTTATTTCACTAAAAAACAAATAAATAAGCTAATCAAAACCAGTGCATAGTTCAAATGGTTAAATGGAATGCTATTTAAATGTGGTCCTAATTTGGTTTTATGTAGGTGTGTAAGAGAAGATGAAATCTTGACATCCTCCATGCATGTCATGATGAACCAAGTGGAGGACACTATTCAGTGAAAAGAATAGCTCACAAGATAATTGGCATTGGTTACTATTGGTCATCTTTGTACAAAGATGTGAAGAGATATATTAGGCAATGTGATCCTTGTCAAAGGATGGGACAGCCAACCATTACCAATGAAATGCCTCTACAACCACAAGTAGTGATTGAACCATTTGAGAGATGGGGATTAGATTTTATTAGACCCTTTAATCCTCCTTTACAAGGAAAAGAGCAAATTCTTATGTGTACTAATTATGTAACAAAATGGGCAAAAGTGCAGGCTTTAACAAATGCCACTGAAGAAGCAGTTGTTGATTTCCTTTGGCACAGAATTATGGTAAAGTTTGGAGCACCAAGAAGCTTAGTTTCAGACCAAGACCAAAATTTATGTCCAACATGATCTAGGCCTTCACAATGTATTATCAAATCAATCATAGGGAGTCATCTCCTTATCATTCATAAGCAAATGGACAAGTTGAAGTAACAAATAGAGAATTAGAAAACATCCTCGCTAAAACAATTGAAGCTGAAAGAAGAGATTGGGTAAAAAGACTACCTGAAGTTGTTTGGGATTACAATACAACTTGGAAAACCATAATAGGTTTTTCACCATATTATTTAGTCTATGGGAAAAAGCCCTTATTGCCTATTGAGTTCAAACTACAAACATTGAGGATAATAGCTAAGGTGGGAATTGAATTGGATGTAGCTCAAAAGGAGTGAATCCTTCAACTCAATGAATTGGATGAATTCAAAATGGAAGCACTTCACTAAACAAAGATAATCCAAGGTCAAATGAAGCAATGTCATGATTCACATATCAAGGAAAGACAATTCAAAGTAGGAGATTAGGCATTGTTGTTTGATTCTAAGTACCAACAATTCAAAGGCAAATTAAGAACTAGATAGCTGGGACCTTATCAGATCAAGAAGATATTTGACAATGGTTCTATCTAGTTACTTCCTATTGATGGCAGCAGAAGAATACTCTTGGTCAATGGACACAGGCTAAAACTTTATAGGAAGCCTCCTACTAAGGATGAATTATTGAAGCAGATTGAAGTAAATAGATATTTTAATCATATGGAAGAACCCAGTTCTTCCAAAATGATCAAATAATCAAATGAAAAGATCTAGAATAAAGGGAAGGGATGAAAACCAAGTAAATGGCATTTCTTCTCCAAAAAAAAAAAAAAACAAGATCAATTGAAAACCTGTGATGGTGATTGATCTTCTCAAATAATTGGCTAATTCAAATAAAACTTTTTTCTAACTATTTTCTAACCACTTTTTAGGAATGATGAGTCATCATGATGGAGGGATTACATCATCAAGGATGGTAATTATGTTTTTAACTTATTAAAGGTTAGATTGAAAGTTTGCATGTGTGATTAGACTTGATTTAGAAAGATTAATATGATGAGTCATTTATTATACATCATGGTTAAATGTGAAAAATCATGAGAATGATATTGATGATGGAATAAGTCATGGATAGTCATAAAGAATCATTCTTGAACCAACAAAGTAAAATCTAGCTATAAAAAAATTTCAAAAGAGATACAGTGAATTACCTCCATTAGTTTTGAAACTGAGTACAGTAGTTTTACAGTTGAAATCAATAAATTCCATAGCTGATTATAGTAATTCTGCTACTGAATTTGCTAAATCAGCAACTGAATCCACTAGTTCCATAGTCAAAATCATCAGTTCCACCAATAAGATAAGCAATCTTCAACTAACCTGTGTAATATTCAAGAAGAATGAATTATTGGAATAAAAAAGAAGTCAGAACCATAAAATGATACCTAGCTCCTTACGGATGAAGAAGTAGCAACCATCTTTCAACAGGCAAGTTAGCTGGAGTTTCTAAGAAAATTTCCCAAGTATAATGATGAACTGGTAAGATAATTTGTAATCAATTTATAACAATTAAGGACAAAAATTAGGAAGGTTGTTATTCCTTTTTTTTAATGTAATAAGTGAAATGTCTATAATACCAATAGTGCATGTCCCAAACCCTGTGAAGGGGACATTAAAAGACCTAGCTAAAACCCTATTGAAAGAAGGCAAAGCTAAACCCTAGTATATTTATAATACAAAGAAAATCATTAAAGGAGTCAAAATGGCCAGCCTACCCAAACCCTTTGATAGAGTAGCATTTTGGATAGTAAAGTATTTAAATTGTGATGGACAATTTGGGACAGTAGGAAAAGTCCTAAAAATACTTATACACCTTAGATATGGAGCCAAAAAACTAGAATATATAGTAAATCTTCTAGGGTTTCTTTTTTACTCCATCCATATAATGGCTCAAAGGTATTCTTGGGGTGTAGGAACAATCAGACATCATGGGTTAGTGCATTTAGTATGCCAGCACCATTTCCTTTCAAAGAAAAATGGGGAAGAAATGTGGGATAAATTTCTTGGCAAATTTGGGCAGAACCCTAGTATTTCCAAAAGAACAATAGCAACTCCTCCTACCCCTTAATTTCATTTGAAAACTGATACCATTACTGAAGAAAAGAAAAGATTAAGGGAAGAGGAAATACCACAAAGAATAAAATCTAAAAGAAAATTTAAAATTACAGACCCTATTATGCCTTCTCAGGACATTTCTTATTTTTTAGAAGCTACAAAAAAAATGATACATATCTCTGACAGTGATAGTTCACCTAGGCCTAAGCAAAAAGTGAACATCAAAATAAGTTCTAAAAGGAGACCTATGTCTACAAATTTTGAGGCTCCTCAAGAAAGAAGACATCATAAAAGGTCTAAAGGAAGTCTAGAGGAGATGGAAGAATAAGAAAGGCTAGAAACTAAAGTTGCTGATATTTTGGGCAGCATGGCCATGACTCCTCCTAGACCAAGCCAAACAAAAAAAGAAAAAGGAGATGAAATATTTGAGGAGCTAGCTTTCCAAGAAATGGGTGAAACAACAACACCATCACATGCAGAAGATGAACAGGCATCTTGGAGAAGGAAAGGTAAATCCCCTACGATGGAAGAGGAATGTTTAATTCCCCAAGAAATTTTAGAGAAAGAACAAAACCAACAGATTAAACAAGCTCTATTTTTGTCTAGAGTAAAACTCATTATCAAAGAAAAGGATGAGGAATTGAACTTCCTCAAACTCAAATTAGAATAGAAGGAAATGCTCCTTGAAGAATTAACAAACCAATTCATAACCAATAATGAGGAATTAGCAAAAATTAAAAGGCAACTGATGGAGAATGAGGAAAAATGTATAATACAGACCTCTATATCAATAGTCTCTGTATAGACTAAATTGACTTATCTGCCACTCAAGCAGTTATGGGATGATACTGTAGAGAACTCAACGTAATCAAGGCATCCAATAAAGACTTGAAAGTCAAACTGGCAGAAGAAGAGATAGCAAGGAAGGAATGGGAAGACAAATTTTACAAGGAATAAAATGATAAGTATAAATGTCTTTTAAAAATATAAATAGTTTGTATGTTGAGTGAGAAACTGCTTGCATGTAGAAGACCTTCTCCTATTTATAGCATGTTTTTATAAGAACAATTCATTCGCTATAAGTTGGCAAGGATAGCATGTGGCCTTCCACATGAAATAAAAGATGAAGTTGATTTCTCGGCCACCTACTCCTTAGCCAATATAGAATAGAAAAGTCTTCTTTGTGAATTTTACCTCTACAATTTTATGCTAGAGAGAAATACATGTTTTATGATCAATTTGTATGTAGGGGAAATCTAGCTTAGCGTATTTGTGTCTATTCTTCAAAATCAGATTACATGGAAAGAAAGGGAGTTAGAACATTGGTCAAAGGCTAGTTCATCCAGTCTCTGTATGAGAATTCATTATGGTAACCCACTCGCCTTTGCTACACATTTATAATCTCATGCAATTAATGACATGTTTAAGGGACCTTATCTTTTCAATTTACAGCAAAGCATGGATGTCTTCACCTCTTATGAGAAGGAAAATTTTGATAATATCTATGATGCATGTTTAAAAAGATGGGAATTTATTCCAGTGGCATTGAAAATAAGGGAAGTAATATCCCCTTCAAATTTGATCTAGAGTCTAGAAAGGGAAAAATATTTAGGCACCATAATTCCTCAGATAAATGAAACTCCCCTATGCATATGGATAGGCATGTAGATAAGGCCACCTCTACTTCTCACTCTCATATCTCCTTGGAAAAAAAAATAAATTCAAAACCCCACTCAATTTGAGGAATGGAAAATAAAAGTGGAAGCAGGAGCATGGTATAGTGCCTCTGAATCTAAACATTAGGATATTTAGTTCTAGCCATTTGATCTGAGCTATCAAATGGAATGCAAAATATACAGTCTTGAATTTGAAGAGTAACATTTGTAAAGGGACTTATAAACAAGTAAGTATGGGGGAAATGATGAGGCTAGTATATGCTCGATTAATGTATAATAAATGACCTCATATTACTCTTTCTTTTTATTAAGTTTGATTGCATTTTGTAACTTTTATATTGATCTAAGATGAGTTAGGATGTAATTATCCATCTTTTGTTGATTTTTATTCTAACATTTTAAAAACACAGTAATTTCTAACAAGTGTGTTGGAAAATTCAAGTTTTGCAATAAAATAGGTCATCATCAGTCTAAAGAATAAATATGAAGTGGATTGCATGTTTTTGGAAACATTGGAATGAATTCAGTTTAGTTTTGGAACTCCACCATACTATTTCAAGTTGTTGCATTTTTAGACTTAGCTCCAGAACTCTATATTTACCTCCATAATTATCTGAAATTAGCTCTAGTACTCTTGCAGATAAGCTCAGGAACTTTTGCAGCTAGATATGAAATTGATAAGGATCTATTCTAAATAGTCGGTGATCTGTCAGGTCAATGATCCCATTAAATCAGAAGCAAATCCCCAATTTTTGTACTTGTAGATCCAAGGCATTTATCACACAACTGGACATCCAGCCACATCTTGATTCAACATTTATTCTAGGCATGATTCAATTCCATCATATCTATGAAATAGTTATAGCTATCAAAGCGTCTATATATATAGACTTCAAAATTTAGGAAAAAGAGGAAGAAATAAATCATTAAATAATAGAGAGATAAGGATAGATTAGTACATTTTGTAATATAGAACATTTTATCAATGAAATAGCCATTTCTATTTTGAAAGCAAATTAAATTATTCAATCCTATTTCTAGGTAGAGAAAGGGCCCACTCCTCCAAAGAACTAGGATCTTCATTTTTGGTCAGTATTTATATTTTATTTAAGCAAATAGGTAACTTTGTTAAATTTATAAATGCTTCTAACTCATTAAAGTTAAATTTTGTTGTAAATTTGTTCCTGCAGGCATTTTAGATTAAATTCTCATTTCTTTGCAATCATTTTCCAGCAATCTATTTTATTCTAAAAATGCATGTTTATTTCCAAGCATTCTATTTCATTCTGTAAATGCGTGCTTATTTCCAACATTCTATTTCATTTTACAAATGTGTGTTTACTTCTAGCAAATACATTTCTGTAAACATGTGTTTACTTTCAGCAATTTTCATAGTTTGATTCCAATAAAGTTTTGATCAAGCCCTTAAGACATTAAAAATTCCCAAAAACAAAAAAAAATACAAATACCTACAATCAATTACTAAATCTCTATGATTCATCTTGTTGCATATAGCTTTAGACACAGCCCTAGTTAAATATGACATCAACAGGAAGTTGATTAAATATAGGGAATAAAGACACCCAATAGATATGTGATACTTAAGAGATCAATGAATGATTCCTTGAGAGAATAAAGTCATATATCACTTCTAATACACTCTTACACTTGAAAATGACACTAACAAAGACCTATAATAATCACTCGTTTACACACTTGGTGAATAATCAAGGATAACATGCTAGAAAAATCATCTTCTACTAGACAAGGCCAACAAGATTGCAATGAACCCTAATTTTACATTATGTAAGTACGAAAAATCACTTTTTTATTTCTTTAAGATTTATTCAAGTACAAATTTAGCTAGGTTTTCATCATCAACCAACGGACGATGCTCTAAAAAGCCAAAAGAGTCCATAATTATAGCCCTTGAAAGAGAAGCAAGACAATGGAAGTAAAATGGTCACTTGGACACATATAAATCCAATATAAGGAGTTTAAAATTTCATGATATATAGGTATTAAATTAACCATCCAATTTTATTAATACCAAGTATCCATACAAGTCATGAAACTTGTGAAAAGTGGCATAAAACTCTTAGTTTTGGCTCAAAAACTACCCTCATGATTTGGACATATTTGAAAACCCCATAACTAATTATATATAAATATAATGATTGGTATGAGAGGTATTTATTTTAAACATGCCTCCCCATGCATTGGTTTTGGTCATACTCATCTAGAAACTCTTGAAAGGAAGCCATCACTACTTGTAGTCTAAAAAACTCCTTTTCTAGTCACCCCTCACACTTGGCCTCAAAATTGGAATCATTTTTCCATGAAAATATAGGGGAGTGATTTAATTAAACTTTTAAATACTATCCATGTCCTTATACTTCTTAGATACACCTTAAAAAAGGCTCACACTTAGAGCTTCCACCCTTCTCATCCTTGTGTCCACTATGCTAGTTTTGACTAGCCAAGATGAAAGCAATTGTTTGGACACTCAAAATATTTTAATTATGAATACATGACCTTTGGTATTTATAAAAATTCCTAATTATCAAACTTGATTTCGTCTTCAGATATTCTATAGAACTTGAAAAAGACATAAAAAGGTGAGAAAATCCTTGTTTTTCATGTTGTCCAAACAATTCCACATAGTTTATCCTGGTGAGAGATATCCTGAGGGATTATTACACATTTTAAAATATTTTTTATGTTCATAATATTCCATTAGATTATTTTTCTAGCTACATCTCTCCAATCAGGTCCTAACCAGGGTTTACAAGGGTTTCTAAGTAGTTTTGAGTCTTAAGCTTTGTTCATAAAGCTTTAACATTGGATCTACTTCTCAATTCCATAACATTGATTCTACTTGACCCTAATAACCTCTAATAATCCCTTTGTTTCTCATTCAAAACTATATAAAATATCTAAGCATTTGAAAACACCTTCTCAAGCTTGTTTCTACTCCTACATATTTGGGTTCTTTCTAGGCTAAAATTGGACTTCTATTGAGTTCCTCTACATAATTTTAGTTTAATACTATTTATATCCACCTCATAAACATGCCTCAATCACCTAGGTAGTCCACCAAGATCTGTAAATGAAGATGGACTACCATTTAGCACTAGACCCCCTTAAAGCCTAATAGGCTTATCATGCACCCAATTAGTTTGAGATACTTATACTGGTATCTCATAGGTATTTTGATTTATTATTCATTTTCACATCCTTATTTATCTTATAATACTATTAAATAACCCTCCAAGCACCATTATTCATCTTCTTTCTCATTTGTCAACTAGGCTAGGTGGAAATTCTCCTAGGTAGACTGTGTGCATGAGAAATTTGCTCACCTTGAGAGTTATAAACTTGATATATATATTCCATGGAATAAATATCCCTTCCATACACTTTATCATATTTTTACATTAGGTTTTTAAAGCTTCACATCAGGTCTTTTTCCCATTTTTCACTCACTAGCTCATTTTGGTAAACCTATTTTTCCTAGACTAGCTGACCTCTATGACCAAAACTGAGATATATCCCTTATCCATTAGGAAAAGTGAATATTTGGAGATTTTTTCCAAATATTAATGATCATTTTTTCTTAATTTTTTTTCTTAATTCCATGATTTGGGTGTTTAACGAGCTCCAAATGCTTGAAAAATCTTGAAACCCCCTATTTTCCTACATTTTCCTCAAATCCTCCTATGTGTAACCTCTCCAAGCCAAAACCATGATTCTAGGTTGTTTAAACATTATCAACATCCTCTATACATTCTCATATAGATTTTAAATCCATCTAAAACACTTCTCTTATATGTATTTTTCATATTCATCTATTGACAAAGCATGGTTTCTCCGTCCATAGTACAAACTGTTTCCCATTTGCTAAGTAGGGAAGATACATGATCACCTCATCAAGGGATTTTGATTTTTAGAACACATCTTGGAATATTATGAACATTATACTTTGATGATAATTCTTTCCTTCTTTTCTAGATAGGACATGTCTCACTTGACCTTCACCATCTTGAACCTTGTTGTAGGTGTGTGTAGGGTCTTGGGACCTTGTGTAAGCCTTGTTTTCCTTTTGGAAGAGTTTCATAACACCAATAACATACCTCATAACATGATCACTCACTACTCTATCAATATTGACGTCCCATTAACCCTACGAATGCACCTTTTTCCCTAAAATTGATCCCTATTGATTTGACTAAGACACCTTCTTAGGGTCTCCAGTAGGTGGTTAATTTTTTTCCTTAAAACTTGTTTGTAATGTGGGAATATTCCCTAAGTTCATCTTTAGTTTACACCATGTCTATATAAATATTATTCCTCCTTGGGAGCCTTCAATACACCACCTTCCATCAACAATTTAAATCACTATTTAGGTTGAGGTGCTCTACCGACAAACTCTTCTTATAGGTGTCTATGGCCCAATTCATTTGGTCATGGTGCCTATAAACTCCTTGAAACATCCTCTGATTTCATGAAATTATTATGTCATTTTTAACTCACCTATATGTTCTGTTGAAACTCAAACATTACCTTTCCCTTGATTGAGACACTTCTTCCCTTAAGACCCTACTATAGATCATTATTTTCCATGTTTGAGAGGTACATGTAGGTGGTCATAGGGGTGGTAAGACCTTATCTTAACCCTCTATTAATGAAATTAATTCATTTTATCTCATCCAATTAGTCTAGCCATCTTATTCATGAGGCTCTACTCAATATTTCTCTTTAGGGTAACATAAGGGCATTTACTCTTATAGGATTGTAGATATCATTGCAATAATTTAGTATGTTTATAGGCAACTTTAAGTATTTCAAACACCATATCCCATTCCTACCTTATCCTTCAAACTTGTCATGTTTCTTGTCCATACTAGAGGCAACAAGTTTTCCCATCTAGGTATCTTGGAATAATTATAATCATGTTATAGGAGATCCATAAAAAACCATTAGAGCTTTGTTCTTGATCCAAAACTTAAAATATTTAGTTGAAAGATAATTCAAGAAACAAGAACAACACAATAACAATAATAATATCTCTAAGAAGAGATGTTTTATTCATCAAATCTATAGACCCAAACATATGCATATCTCTAAAAAGAGATGTCTAAATTCCATTTTGGGTTACATATTCATTTATACATGTTTTTAAGGTATGAGGAGGATGTGGAAGGTCACCAATATTGAGGGAGATTAAGTGGTTTGAATTCCATGATTTACAACAATATAAAATTCAAGGAATTACCATTTTTAGAAACTTACTATTTTTAGACTACACTAATAAAATTGCAATTTGGGGAACTTCCATTTTTTTTAGGGATCAAAACCCATTGATCATAGATTAGTGATATCTCACAATGTTACCCTCATTATTATCTTTCCAATGGTTCAAATTGGGAGTCAAACAAAGCTATGGTGGAAAATTTATGGTTCCCAGAATTTCTACCACTAATTGGGGTAGAACCATCACCCAAATTGTCGCATGAAATGTTGATCAGATCAGTTCTTCCCTTTTAGGCATTTGATCCCAAAACTCAGTCCTTTTTTTATTCATGTTGGTTTAACATCCTATTTTCTCTCTATATAGTTTCTATGGTTCTATCAAGGCTTTCTTTCTATACTAAGGTCTCAATGAAGTGTCATTTTGTATCAACCAATCTATACAACACTTCAATCCATTGCTTAGCAACCTATAGGTGGGTGTTTTGGTAAGCCAAAATTGAACTAGTTGTGAAAAATATGAAACCATGAATTCATATGAACCTTATATACTTTCTTAAAACATCATTAATTCACCCCAAATAATTCTAATAAGTTGGAACACACATCCACTTCTCCATACACCAGCATGATGTTAGCAAGGGTCTATAGGTGGATGTTTTGGGTCAGTTATGAAAATAAGCTATGGAATTGAGGTGAAACATGTTTGTGTAAATCATAAAAACACCTCAAATTCCTTTTTAAATATTTAAATATATTTCTCCATCAATAATGCTTTAAAACCAACCTTAAAACACCTTCTTCAACATGGAAATCACCTACCTACATGTGAAAAAGAATAGATAGAGGCATCAAATGGTTATTTGGAATGTTAAATGAGCATATGATCAAAATTTTCACCTTTTGAAAACATAAAAAATAACCTTATTTAATTACTAAAGTATTGAATAAGCTAATACACCTCCATTACCACTTCATAGATATGATGGACAAGCTCATGCATGAGACTACAATTAAAATTTTGTAAAGAACTAACAATGGAGGAAGACAAGCTTGTAAGAAACTAAAAGGATGACATGGTTAAACCAAAACATGGAAGGAGGTGGTCACATGAACTAGGAAATTGTGTAACACCATTTCCTATCTATATGAAACCCTTATAGGAGAACACACTCAGTAAAAAAAGCACTTTAGCTGAAACTACACATGGTGACATCCTCATGCAAATTGAGTTATATTTCTCATCTAAAAACTATGAAAGATGAAAAAAAGATTTGGGAATATCTGAGAAGGAAGTCAACATCATTTGGAGCCCACCCCAGTAATTGGTTTATATGGAATTCCTTAGAATGAATCAAAACCTATAAGGTGCAAAAAATAACTAACAGATTTACACAGTCAACTAGTTAGAAATGGTTCATAAAGAATATTTAATAAATATTTTCACTCTTGATATTAAATTTAATATCTTTGATAATAATATTATCTCTAAAATTATTTGTTCTAAAACCCTATGAGCTTTCAGTACAAAGCAAAAACGTGCAAGTCACTTTTTCTTTCTAGGAAAGCTGAAAAGGAGTAGAATGGTTTTTGCATTAAAATGACACTTAAAGATAATTTAAAATATGGAGATGAGAATGGGGAAGCTGAAGAGTCACATTTAAACCTTTTTCAAGTGGAAAACTTCCCAAAGAGGCTGTATAAATGTTATTTTTTCTCCTATTAGAAAACTACCTTTTTTCTGCATAACCTACCATATTTTAGTATTGTCAGTTACTTAAGACTTATAGGGACACACAGGGCATGAAATAATCTTTTTTAATCTTAAAAATTCCCAAAAACCTAAAAAACCTTAAATGCGCCTTTTTGACCCCTCAAATGACTCAAAAAGGCATGTTAGCTAATGAAATTCATGACCAAAGATAATATATCATTAAATAACATTAAATGACCTATGAAACACCTAATGAAAAGATATTATGCTCCCCAAAACATCTATAAATCCAATTTTTTATGTATGGGTGCCCCAATTTGACCTAAGAGTCAAATTTTGTCAACAAATTCATTACTCATATGGGTAGTATGCTTGTTATACTAACTAGACCAATAACCTTACCCTACCATGGGCCAATTGAGTCAATGATTTATTTAAGATAACTCAAGGAGTCACCTAAAACACACATAAAACAAACTAAACACACCAAGGAAACACAAGACAAAGAAAGACATAAACAAGACTCACACATGTGCATAAGTAGTTAGGGAACACAAGGAAAATAAAAAACTATGTAAAAAGAGAGAGAAGAACCTCAGTAACAATGTTTGAGATATATCCCATTTACTAGGATATGAAGCTCCTCTACATCCAACTTTGAGAGTTTGAAAGCATTGTGTTGCTTGCATTGGGTGATAACATAAGGGCCACTCTACAAAGTATAAAATTTTGTGTGTCTTGTAGGCTTAGCCCTATATTTATCCCACTTTAGAATAATTTCTCCCTATTTGAAACTCCTTGGAATGGATTTATTGTCAAAGTATCTCTTTGTTTGATCTTGGTGATCTCTCATAGTTTGCATAGCTTGATCTCTTTTCTCCTCAATATCTATCAACTCACACAACCTAACTTGCATAATTTTGTTTTTCATCATTTTTAGATGATAAGTGAGATCCAAGCTTGGTAACTCAAGTGAAATAGGTATTTTATATTTTATACCATAAACAAGTGCGTATGGTGAGTTTATAATGGCTCTTTTTGGGGTGATTCTATTAGCCCAAAGAGCTATCTTTAACTTGGAATGCCAAGTCTTTTGGTTCTCCTCCATTTTTATCTTTATGAACATAATTAGATTATTATTGGTTGACTCATCTAGTCCATTCCCTTATGGATAATATTTGGAGGAGGTAATAAAATATATTCCATGTTTTAAATCACATTTATGTGTCTTCATCCCAAGGAAAGCCAATGCATTAGCTAAAATTATTGTTGAAGGAGCCCTAAACCTTATCATTATTCCTTCATAGAAGCTTATAACTAAACTTTCATTTTATTCCTTTAGATAAATAGCCTCTACCCACCTTGTAAACTAATTTGTAGCATTCAACACCCATTTGTGACCAAAACTATAAGGTGGGTTGATTAGGCCTATGAAATCCAAACCTCATTGCATAAAGGGTTGATTAACTTGAATTGGATGAAAAGGCGAGGAAATAGAATTTTATTTACCATTAAAGAGAGCACATTTTTAACACTTCCTTACCCAAGCATGGGTGTATTTAAACAAACTAGGCAACAATTATCTATCCCTCATAATCCTATAAGTTTTGCTTCTTGGAGCAAAGTGACCACTAGCTGGTCCATCATGAAACTCAAGCAATTTTTTTTAGTCTAATCTAATTTAACACGCCTTAATATCACACCTAAGAAGTCCTTCCTAAAAAAAACTCCATCAACAAGTACATAAGCAATGGATTTCAATCTGAATTACCTTCCTCTATCTCTATCAAGGCCTTATGGACACTCACTAGTTTAAAGAAAATGGATCATATCTTATGTCCAACTCCTCATTGATAAAGTTGTAATTGTCATAATGTCATCATGAAGTGCTAAAATAGCCTCATTTTGTTCCTTAAAATCTATATAAATATTCTCACATAACCCATTAAATTTAATTATCTTATTTGTCTTTATTTCCATGTCATACACCATCACTTTTATGATCTAACCAACCCTCTTTTCACTCAAATCTCTGCTCAAAAGGAAGTCTTTGACACTACGATGAGGCACCAATATGTGAATCTAGTTATTAAATACCATATGCTTAAACTTATTTAGACTTATAACAAATTAAAGTACTTGATATTATTAATTTGGCATGTCAAGGTCAAATTACTACCCCTATCAATTGAAACTTTCAAAAAATCTAGTCCCTACCCTTTGCAGATGATCAATCTAGTCAATTATAGCCTTAAAACATAATTTTTGAGAAAAAAAATGTCAAAATGGATTAAAATTGGGTAATTTTAATTTCAAAATGTTTTTTAACATGTTCAAAAGGGTGAAAATAGCTTAAGTCTAAATTTTTAAACTTTAAAAAGGTCATCCCATGTGTTAAATAGCCTAAATAGGCCCCAAAACCTCTCCCACATGATAAATTGGTAGTTTTAAAACATAAACAAGGTCAAAAATTATATTTTTGAATTCTATACCACGTTTTTATTATAAAATTTTCAATTTCAAGTGGTGGGAAGCTTGAATAGCTTTTATAGGGGCAAAAATTGGCTTATTTCTAGTATTTTTCAAGTAAAGTATGAAATCCATATATATTCTATACAGCAAAAGTTCTAGGAGATAAATTTTAGAGAATATACAAGTTCAATCATAATTTTAATGGAAATTAATGGCCATACAATCCCTAAACTAGCTTCCTTTTGATACTTTATTTATTGGCACAAAGAGATCTACCTATAGGTTTTATGATGGTACGATCTGCTGGAGGAAGGTATAGCTCTTAAATTTAATGTGAAGAAATTATAATAAAAGAGATTATTTTATGGTCCAAGTGGTTTCACAATTATATTATCCAAAATCATGAACCATATTGTTAAAGTCAAGTCAAATTCTAATGCCTTGCAACCAAAAAGGTGACTATTTTCTTCTAATTTCTCCTCACTTGGGTAGAGTTTTAGAGAAATTCAATTTGTTCCAAAATATTGAGGAATTGATATACCTTTTGATGGTTTACTTAAAGTGTTCTTCATAAAATTCAAGGTAAACAAAAGGTCTCAAAGTCAACCAGTTAATCTATAGTATTGGCAATCTTGCAAAGAGAAATTGTACAGTCCAAGGAGAATAAGATAGCCTCAAATTGTCATGAGTTCATATTTGTTAGGTTTTCATCAAGTTTTTTCATGGTTTAAAAGAATAATAATTATATTTTATTCATGTTTCATGTCAAATAAATCCCATCTCCATGCTCTCAAGGTGTTTGTAAAGGGCCTGTTTAGTATAAATTAAGGAAACTTTAAAAATATTATGGTTTTTATAGAAAACTAGGTTTGCATTTGACCCACTTTTTCTCCTCCAATGGTTTCCAAAGTCATGTGATGAGATGATGATTGGTTTGGTTTTTCATATGGACCATTTGGTATTATTTCTCATACTTATTTATGCTTATTTTCACCATCTAGGTTTAATTTTAGTGGGCTATATTAAAAAATCCTTGGAGGTTCTTATGTGAATTGGATTCTCAATGGTGGCAAATTAGTTTGAAAGGTGATTAATTATACAATAAAATCAAGAATTTATGAATAAAAAACTCACCTAAAAATAAATATTATTATATATTTGTATTCTTATTAAAAATTTATGTAATTTCAAAAAAAAATCATTACAATCCAAGTTTGTATACAAATGTTACAACCTCGAGAAGTAGGCTAGGTTACAGTGCACTTGTCGAAGAACATATGCATGATGTCAATGGATGTCTAGATGATGCTAATGTATGTCCACATGATTCTATAATATTTCTATGATGTGTACATTTTATAGAATCATTTGGACATCCATCGACATCATCTAGACATCCACTATAACATAGTCAGCTTCTTGAGGCCATTACTTTTGCATACAGAACTCGGATTGTGATAAATGTTTTTTTTAAATTGCATAATTTTTTAATAGGTATAAAATATATAATAATATTTATGTCTTTAGTAATTTTACTATCATTTTAGGTTATATATGGTTGTTAACTAGGTTAAAGTGCACTTGTCAATGGACATTCGTATGATGCAGATGGACATCCACATGATGTAGATGACTTCCCACACCTCATACGATCATCTACATATTATGGATGGTCATTTTAATATGTGTATGACCATAATCATATGTATATAACTATAAACATATGAGTATGGCCATTGACATAAGCATATGATCGTCAACATATGCGGATGACTATCAATATATACGAATAGCCATTGAAATATAAGGAAGGCCATCATCATATGTAGATATGTAGATGATCATCATCATATGTATGTGATCATCTACATGTTTTGTGTGAGGTTAATTTACCTAGATTACCTTTCAAGGTATGGGTAAAAACCATTTATATGAATGAAATTATTTTAAAAAGTAGGTGATTTGACCTTAAGAATGAATTTGCATTTAGAAAATTTAGGTGATTCTAAGCTCTTCAATAACCCAAAAAATCACTAAATTTAGATTTATAAAACTATAATATTCATGAATTAATGAAGATTCACCACTAAAATAAACCTTTCCACCAGCCCATTCATCCCCATCTATCTACCATTATCAACCATATCATTGTGTTTTCACCTTCATTCCATCCTCCATCATATGTTCTCGTCATCTTTCCACTCCTATCACCCCTACATCATCTCCATCCCCTAGTTACATCATCATAGAGATAAGGGTATGACAAGGACCATCATAAGTAGGGTCAAAGACACAATCTCTGATGGAACATCCAAACTTATCACAAAATATGACCTATAAGCCTATACAGATTGAGTACCTATAGTAGGCCTAAAATCCTAACCTAAGTCATGACAAAGAGGTTGATTCTCAAGATGGGATTATAGAAGGTAAGTTATGGTCAATTTTGAGAGTAAAATTCAAATAAAAGGTTTAATTGAAATCAAGAGATCTAAAATAAATACAAGTGCACCAAAAATCCATAAAAGAGTATGTACATACCTATCTTTTACCAAAAATGGCATATTTGACAGGTTCAAGGGCTTTCAATATTTATGGAGTCTTAGGAAGGCATGAGGATTGATTTTTTTTCATATGGATATAGAATATAAGGAATATTCCACCTTGATTCATTTAAGAGACAAGATGTTAACCTATAGCCATACAATATTCACCTATAACTAGCTCCTTTAAGCAAGTTATGGTCAAAATGAGGGTTTTGAATACTCCAAGAGGCTTATCATCACCATTTGATAATGTAAATATCTACATAACACTAACCTTAGTTAGGTATAAAAATAAATTTAAACCCAATACAAAAATTATCATGAACAAACTAAGAGGAGACCTACAGTTCCAGAAAAGATACCTAAAGTCAAGTACCCTTAATGTCAGGACAATGAGCTAGTATAAGAGGTTTCTGGAAGAGATTTGACCTCCTTAGAGTGTGTTGAAGCTTCCAAGGAATAATCATAGAATAAATATATTTATAAAACCCTTGTTACCTATCACCAAGATCTCCAAGGTCTCAAGTGTTGTTTCCAAAATCGGATTGGCCCATTTTTGGGAACAACCCCCTATGAAACTTGTCTGTTTTGTCTTTTGTCTCTCTAAGTATGTTTTTCAAGACAGATTTCAAATTCATTCTTGTCTTAGCCTAGGAACACAAAAGTGACCATGATCTCTTTGTGACTAAGGAACCCCTCCCCCAGACTGCCTCTTCCAGAGTTCGTCTTTTCTTCTTTTGTGTAAGGGCGGCAAATTTTGCCGCCAGTGCATTTTGACATTTAGAAAGAAAGGGTGGCAAAATTTGCTGCCCCTACATTTTTCATGCAAAGGTGGTGAATTTTGTTGCCCTTGCATTTTAACCTACAAGGGTGGCAAAATTTGCCACCCCTACATTTAGACCCACCAAGACATGCAAGGGCGGCAAATTTTGCTACCCAAGCATGCCTCGATTTCCATGCACAGCATTTATTGCCATGTGTGACAGGTTGTTGGGGTCTATTTTCACCCCATATAAATTTATTTGAGCCCCATTTCTTCTCATTACTTCTTCCTCTCCTCCTGCCTTCTATTTTTGGGTGATCTAGCGAGTGATTTGAAGCATGTTTTCATGGATTCGAGCTTGTGGCGCACGTAGTTTTCCAAGTAGGTCTTGCTTTTTGTATTTATTTTTCTTGTTCTTCCTTTATTCTCTTTATCTTCTTTTTTTTGGTTGAGGAAGCTTTATCCTTTAAGGGATGGCTAAAAATGCCGTCCCTCTCCATCCCCCATGGGTTTTCATCGCAAATCCCACAAGGGCGGCCATTTTCGCTACCCATGCGTCTTATTCCCCCTTCCCCGTTCTTCACTTTTGTGGGTAGTAAAATTTTTTGCCTGCACTCACCCTCTCATGCACGAGCGGCAGATTTAGCTGCTCTCGCACGCTCCTTGCCCCACGTGCATTGGAAACAAATTTTGTCGCCCCTACACTTGCTTTTTTGAGATGCAGGGGTGGAAAAATTTTCCACCCATGCAGTCTTTCCCTACAGGGGTGGTGATTTTTGCCACCCCTACCTCTTTTTATTTTAGCCTGCAAGGGCGGTGAAATTTTCCACTCGAGCAGCCCGAACATGTATGGGCGGTGAATTTTGCCACCCTTGCATCTTTTTTTCACCCTACAGGGGCGGCAATTTTTGTTGCCCATGCATCCCTTCTCTGGATTTTTCTAACTCTAAAGGATTTTCCACATTGACCTTTTATTTCCCTTTCTTCCTCATTTTCTGGTCCTTTCTTCCACCCAGCCTTTTTAAGTGACCTCCATTGACCATGATCACTTAAATTATGCTTTTCCCATTCATCCAATCTCCTCTAATTTTACAATCATGTCTATAGTACTTTTAGAGAGCTCTTATTCATTGGCACCTGTCTCGCCAAAACCAGTTCCCATGTCTAAAGCGTCTCCAAAAAAGGTGAAGACCATGAAGTTCAAGTATTAGGGTGTCTTCCCGCTCACGTCGGTCTCCTTGAATGTCGATGACATCTGGGTGTAGACACCGAAATCGTGTCGACTCCCCTAGTCATTCTTCATTTTATTCTTCTTCACCTATTTAACCCTTGTCGATCACTTTTTCCACTAGCCTTGACCCTGGCAGCATGTAAAAATGAGCACAGAGCTAAAGCTAGACTCTATCCCCATTATGCATCTACCGACGACGGTCGTTACCCGGCCGATGTCACCGACATCGATCACTTATTGGCCGATGTTGGCAATCCTGCCGACGTCGGTCACCTTACTATTACCCATTTTCAGTTATCATTCGGTTCCCAATCGGTTTCCCGATCGGTTATCGAACTGTCCCCTAAACCGTCCCTCGCCTTCATTAGAAAAACCATTTGAAATATCTACCAATTGATCCCGAACTCTGACATTCATAGACTCTTGCAACCAATCAGCTTTGGCGATCAACCAACTCCAGCATTCGACCAATCCGCATTCACTTCGATCAACTTATGGAAACGCTTCAATGACTTCAATCATGGCTTTTATCATGTCTTCTGACAGGTAAGTATTTCCTCTATTTGTTTTTATTTCTTTCTAGTTATTATTTGTTTGTTATTTCTATTTCTATCACCCCGGATCTTTAGATCGTAGACCTGAACCCTGAGTCCCTTCTTTACATCTCTGCCCACTATCCAAATCTATAACTCTATCCAGACTCGACCAAAACCCCCAGACCCTATCCAAACTTGACCTTACCTTGACTAGACCCTGTCCAGACCCTATCCCAATCCTGACCAGACCCTATCCCGACTCTACCAGACCTTCTGCAACTCACCCAGACTCTGTCCAGAACTTTCCCTGACCGACGCCGGTCACTACCCCGACCGACGCCGGTACCTTAACCGACGTCGGCACCTGTCTGACCGACACTGGCACTACAGAGACCGACATCGGCAACTACACAGAATAGTTTTCTTCATTATCAGGTACGCGTTTTATTTTCTATCCTTTATTTTTGTCATTTTATCTTTCATTACATCTACTTCAGTCCAATATTCTGCTTTTTTATCAATGGGTTGATATCCTTCTAGGAAGTCTTCATACTTCCGGGATCGGGCATTCACCTGACAGCCCACCATATCTTTGACTAACATTTTTCCGTGTTTCAGTCTCTTTTCCTCTCAGGTGTCATTCCTCCACAGCCAAAGAGGAGAATCTTCCAATGTCTGATTTCGGTGCGCACGACTATATCAGGTATCTTCTAACCTTGACCATTTCTTTTATTTTCTTATTTCTTCTTTGAATGTAGAAAGCAATTTAGCATAGAAACATTCTGGCATGCCCGGTGGGACCCTAGGGCCTTCCTTGGGTTCTTTCTTTCTTTCATTCATATAGGTGCATTAGGTTCCTTCCTTTTTGCCTCCTTTCGTCTCTTCTTAAATGACATCATAAGCAGGACTAAAAAGAACTTTTCTTTTCTTTCTTGCACTTCTAGACTAGCTAAAACTCATATTCTTCGACTCTTTCTCCATTCGTCTTCATACGAACAAACATTTTGACTTGGGCATTAAAACACTTTGCATTCATTTCTATTTGCCTGCATCTCTTAGACCACACATAGTAATTAAACCGCATATTGAATTAATCTAGATCACTTGATGTTACACGACCAAACCACTTGCACAAAACAAACATTTTAACTTACCTGAGACAAGGCCCAACTAGGATTTCATCCCCCAGTGGATACCTTACCCGTCCCGACAATCTTACTTGGATTTCATCACCAAGGATAAAGCCCACTCCATTCTCTGGCGGAGCCTAATCTCTAGGGGAAGTATATTTTGGCTAAGCAAAACCAGCTAACCACTGGAATCGTGAAGTGAGGGGAGCTTGCTCCTTAGCACCAGGCCCGTACCAAACCTAACACAGACTTCTTGAGTGCCTAAACAAAACCTGGAACCATCCATAGACTGCTTCTTCTAGGACCTGACTCAAAAGCCAATCTTCCCAAACACTCATCTAAGGCATAAGCCACTATAATCCTAATAATTTACTTCTAGGGTTTTAGGATCTGCTTGTGTTCTTCATCTTTTTAGTTCTTATCTGCTTGTTTGAGCTTGTGAGGACGTTCTTTCCTGCCTTGAATGATTCTGACTCGTAGTCAAACAAAGGCTCTTCTTGACCACGCTAGACATCAACCGCTTTCACCTACCCCGTCTATAACCAATCCTATAATGGAGTTCCACTCGGAAACTGAAAGAAATCCTACTAGACTATCCCTGACCCAATCACCTATAGTCCCTAAAGGAGACCAAGATTTTGCAAGATTCTTGGACCTTAATACCGCAGCCCTCCAAAACTATCTCACGAGAAACCCAACGCGAGACCTCTCAGGTGACGTGGCGATGACATCAACACCATTCGCCACCCAACCTTTTACGACCCAGCATTTCACCTCAACCGTTAACCTGACCATGGCCAATACACAAAGTTTGGCCTCCTCATCTATTTTTAGACCAACCTCCATCGGGGTTTCATTACCCCTCAACCACTTGCAATTCAACCAAGTTCTACATCATACCAGAACTTGATTGTCTCGACCCCACACACTCTTGCACCTATATATGCAGGAGTTCCTACTTCCTCTTTTGCCCATGCCACCACATAACCTCCTTTGGTGGTATCTAGTCAGCCTATGCCTTCTAACTTCATAACCCAACCACCCTTAGCCTCTACTTCTGCCACTGCGACTAGTCATCCGTGCGTTGCGCCCTCACTGGTACAACCGACTACGTCGTACGCCTCTTCTAGCCTCTTTCAAGCGCCTTACAACCTAGGGGCACTCCATCTGCCAATCCGTTAGCAGATGTCATCAAGATGCTGATGGATAAAATGTCCAGTCTCAAAGCTTCTATCTCTGGTTCAAGTAATGTCTCTTCATATGACCAGATTTGCAACGAGCCCATCCATCCTTTTGTCCCTATCCGACCATACCCCAACCATTGGGAGCTTCCTAAATTCACTCGCTTCCAGAGTAAGGAGGACCCACAACAACATCTATGGGCATTCAGACATGCCTATTACCTTATTGCCCACGATGATGCGTTACTTCTACGCACATTTCCTATGTCTCTTTCTGGCCCTACCCTTGACTGGTATAGCTCCCTTGCCAGACATTCTATCTTTTCATTCATTCAACTCGCCCAATTATTCATTGACCATTTCTCAATCAATATCACTAAACAAGTTTCGATCACAGACCTCTACTCCATTAGGCAATTTGACAATGAATCAATAGTCAATTTTGTCGCCTGTTGGAGAGGCTTGATTAATCAGCTCTCCTTCTCCTTACCTCAACCCGAGCTCATTGAGCTCTTTTCCCGAGCATGTGCTAGTCACATCTCATCCACACTGTGGGTTCAAACATTCCACACTTTCGACGAGGCCTTCACCATGGCCCGAAAGCTTGAACTCCGCGACATTGAAGAAGATAAGGTCAAATTGCGTAACACCAACACAAGAACCAATGACCATTCTTCTTCCAGACCTTCTTCTACCCACTCTCAATCCAAGGGGTCGGCAAACATTGTCATCTTTAGACCATCATCTTCAAAAATAATCAACCAACCATCATCTTCAACATTAGACTACATCAATAAATATTTTCAATGTCAATCCATACAGCATCAATTCACTCCAATTAAGGAGTCATATGCCTCTATCTTGGATAAACTCATCAAGCAGGGGGTCCTCAATCTCCCTTCAATCCGACCACATCAATTCGACCCCTCAACACCTATCCCTGCATGGTACAGGGAGAACCACTTTTGCAACTATCACCATGTCAAAGGCCATGACACGGATCACTGTCAAACTTTCAAAAACATCATCCAGGACATGCTAGACAAGGGGGATCTCATCTTGGATAACCCGAACGCACCACCCAACCAAAACCTTGACATCTTCAAGCAACCTTTTCCTAATCACCCGCCTACTCAAGACAACGTCCAAACCATGATCAATGACCCTCAAGACCATGATATACACACGGTCGACACTATCTTTTCTCTTATCCCTGACCAACCTCTTTCACAGGTGGAATACCCTTCTTCCCCTATACCTCCTCCACATGGCAAAGAACTTTCTTCTCCTACTTGTCCTCCATCGACTTCTCCCATATTGGAGGACACTTTGACCACATCAACACCAGCTACCTCGCCTTCATCCTTCTTATCATCCATAGATGATCATACCTTTTCAACTCCTCAACCACACGCAGAAGCCATGACTACTCCAGAGCTCTTTCCACTTAAATAGCCCACATTTTTAATCCCTTCTCCATTGAGAGAAGAACCGTCCACATCTAAGTCCAAACCCACGCAGGCGTCCATCATGCCCAAAGAGATTAAACCTCTTGGTGTTCGCCCCACATCTAATCTCGCCTCGCATAATGGTGGCCCTCAACTCAAACCAAAGAAGGCTACTAAACCACACTGAAGGCCTCCTCCCCCACCTTCGTCATTACCTTCAATCTTGGGCCCACATCCGTCTACTTTAAGAGGGATGCTTCCTACTCCACAGAGGCACGTCGCCTCCATTACTCTCTCAACCCGTCAGACTTATATCTCCTCCAAACCATTGACCAACATCTTTTACACCTCTCAAACTAAAGTCATCAACCCTCACTACAACAAGACACTCAGACCCGTTAGCAGGTTCTTATGCCTTTCTGTTACGGCAATTGTTGCAATCCTCTCGTATCTATCTCCCGCCTCTTAAACCATATCAATCTCTCAAACCAAAACCACCCTGGTTCAATGACACTCACATTTGTGTGTATCATCGCATGCCTAGGCACGACACCAAACATTGTTGTGCCCTCAAGGTTGCCATTCGCCAATGTCTTGGGAATGACACCCTTCTTCTGGATCACATCATCAATAAACCTTCAATATTGCCCCACTCATCAACTCTCAAATCAAGACCATCTTGGTTCGACAACTCTAAATTCTGCCACTATCATCACACTTCGGGACATGACACTAAGTGTTGTTGTGCTCTTAAAGCTATCATTCGTCAACACCAAAAAAAGGATTCCCTTCTCATCAAGGATCCTCTTGACCACCCCTCTGACAAATCATCAACACCGAACAATGCCTCTCCAACCTCATCACCTAAATTGGGATCTCCAAGCCAGACAATAGTTCCTTTTCCACCTTTAACCCCCTTATTCAACATCAACACAGTCCATCTGACCACTAAGCCTCAACCGATCTTAACCAATCCGTCAAACATTCTCCCTAGCCGCTGGGGGAATTCAACCTTCATCCAAACCTCGACCAATTTTTCAACACAGTCTCGACCACATATCAATCACTCTTTCAACTTAGCCTCAACCAGACTAGCAACCAAATATTTAATCCGACCTCAACCAAACATTCAACCCAACCAACGACCAAATACCAACCAATCAACCCTCGACCAACCATTGACCAACTATCAAATGACCAAATCTCAACCAAATATTGACCAACCTTTTTATCAAAATATTCAACCAGTCTCAACCAATCAACAATCATATCAACCAACTTCACAATCAACACCTGACCAATCTAGAAAGAGGCAAAAGGGGCAAGTTTTCTCCTAATTGGCTCAGACCTTTTATTATCACAGACAAGTATGGATCAGGGACTTATCGTCTGTCTTCTCTTGATGGACGACTAGAACCTGAGCCTCTTAATGCGTTGCATCTGCGACCGTTCTACTGCTAGTCGAGTACTCGTCCACTTGACACTTAACTTGAGCTCGTCCCTTGAGCAATCCCCGTCTTCTTAATCCTAATTCCTTTCAACCCTCTTCCTCTTAACAATTCTTATAACCCTTTTATGATGTATGGATGCTTTGTCCTAATAAAAGGGAGCCCTTGACCTTCTATAATCTTGTCCATGACTCACATTTCTATAAAAACAAATCAAGATGTCACAATATCCATGGTCACTATATCAATATCAAATCAAAAGGCAGACTGCTCCCTCGAATGACAGCTGTACTATCATTGCTGTAATTAATAGACTGCTCCCTCAAAGGACAGCTATTCAAAAGCCCTTATATTAAACAAAAATCTAGACCACTCCCTTGAAGGATGGCTATGACTAATCTGGAAATAAACAACACTATTTTAGAAGCTTCCCGCATTGATCAGTCTGCACCTCAAAAAAAAAAAAATGAGTCATGGACTTGACTTATAGTTGTCTCAGGGTCTCCTATAAAAAGGGACAAAGTTATCTCTGCTCTTAAAACAGGTTACCCTTTTTCCTCCTCCTATCACCTGCTCAAGGGACTTTGAGCTCACTTTAATGTCAAAGTGATTCGATTACCGCTCTAACATAACTCTGGTCAATGACGTCACACATGAATGGGGCTCTTGATTCTACTAACCCCTATCTATACTATCTTTTTGGTCCTTGTCAATGAAAGAGCAATATGCTTTTCACTTCTTCTGCACTTTGGTCACATTCACCTTCATCACTTGTCAATTAACTCAACTCAACTCTCTTTTCAGACCACTACCATAGCCTATTCACCCTAGTTTCTATGGACACCAATACACATGGAAACTATCGACCAGCCGCAATTTATGTTCAGCATAAACCAATACTTGTTGAAGCATAAATAGACCTCAATTCATTTTTAGCATACATCCATCACGAATATGGAATATCGCTAGGGATGAATGACCCCTCAACCAATATTGCAGAATACACCATCACACAATATGGAAAAGGCTGCAACATCCTCTCTTCTCCTCATCATTTCATCCTAACCAAGACCAATCTATCGACCATTTTGACCACCTGTCTACTACTCGGACCCTTTGTCTGAACTACATTGGTCTGAGGCCCTATGACCGAGGCTATGTAGGCAACACTCAAATGACACGACTATCTTCTGGGGTTAGCTCGACCACCCTCGTTTGTTTGTCTCTCTGATGGACAAACCTTCTTTCCTTCTTTTAACCATAACCTTGCCCTTGACCACGACCAATGCTATCCCTTTATCCCTCCCTCCCTTCTAGGAAGAACTACATTGGCCTGAGGCCCTATGACCAGGGCTATGTAGGCAGCACTCAGTTGACATGGGGTCTTCTGAGGTTAGCTCAGCCACATCCTTTCGTCCATTCCTCCCCTCGACCACCAACCATTGGAGATCATGCCTATCTCCTCCGACCTCGACCACTTCCAAGACATTGTTGCCTTGGTTGTTTTTGCATGTATGCTACCTCATGACTGGTTAGCAGAATTGTGCGTAGACCTATTTTTGGACCCTCACAAGTATAGGATCGCAAGCCGGTTGATCCACACTACTTGTGACTTTTCCATGTTTCTAGGATCACTTCCTGAGCTTGGGATACCTAGAACGCGATGACCATTTGGAGCTTCAGCTTAGATTGAATAACCCGATCAACAGATGACTAAATGCTGGGGCCTAGTTATTTCAATTTTGGCACTCTTCGACCCTTAACCTGCGACACTTTGATCTAACCATCTCGTGCAGTGGTCTACGCGCAATCACACCTTTTGCAGCATTCACCCTCACCCCTTTTTCATCCACTCTTTGTCAAATCAGCACCTGATTCTAAGTTCCCTTCCCTCGACTCCTACTTTGAGGGGGAATACCTCATCCATAATCGGGGCAATCCGCTACCTATTTTTGTCTTACAGTTCATTCGAACAACCAACAAGACGAAATCAACCTTATCCCTCACCTGGGGCAATCACTCCTATTTTTGTCTTGCAGTTCGTCCAGAACAACCACCAAGACTAAAAGGGGCAAATGTAGACACCGAAATCGTGTCAACTCCCCTGGTCATTCTCCATTTTATTCTTCTTCGCCTATTTAACCCTTGTTGATCACTTTTTCCACTAGCCTTGACCCTGGCAGCATGTGAAAATGAGCACAGAGCTAAAGCTAGACTCTATCCCCATTATGCATCTACCGACGATGGTCATTACCCGGCTGACGTCACCGACGTCGATCACTTATCAGCCGACGTCGGCAATCTTGCCAACGTCGGTCACCTTACCGTTACCCATTTTTAGTTATCATTCGGTTCCCAATCGGTTTCCCGATTGGTTATCAAACCATCCCCCGAACCGTCCCTTGCCTTCATCAGCAAAACCATTCAAAATCTCTGCCAATCGATCCCAAACTCTGACATTCACAGACTCTTGCAACCAATCAGCTCTGGTGATCAACCAACTCTAGCATTCGACCAATCTGCATTCACTTCAATCAACTTATGGCAACGCTTCAACGACTTCAATCATGGCTTTTATCATGTCTTCTGATAGGTAAGTATTTCCTCTATTTGTTTTTATTTCTTTTTGGTTATTATTTGTTTGTTATTTCTATTTCTATCACCCCGAATCTTCAGACCGTAGACCTGAACCCTGAGTCCCTTCTTTACATCTCTACCCACTATCCAAATCTAAAACTCTGTCCAGACTCGACCAAAACCCCCAGACCCTATCCAAACTTGACCTTACCTTGACTAGATCCTGTCCAGACCCTGTCCTGATCCTGACCAGACCCTATCCCGACTCTACCAGACCTTCTGCAACTCGCCCATACTCTATCCAAAACTTTCCCTGACTGATGCCGATCACTACCCCGACCGACGCCGGTACCTTAACCAACGTCGACACCTGTCCGACCGACACCGGCACTACAGAGACCGACATCGACAACTGCACAGAACAGTTTACTTCATTATTAGGTATGCATTTTATTTTCTATCCTTTATTTCTATCATTTTATCTTTCATTACATCTACTTCAGTCTAATATTCTGCTTTTTTATCAGTGGGTTGATATCCTTCTAGGAAGTCTTCGTACTTCCGAGATCGGGTGTTTGCCTGACATCCCACCATATCTTTGACTAACATTTTTCTGTGATTCAGTCTCTTTTCCTCTCAGGTGTCATTCCTCCACAGCCAAAGAGGAGAATCTTCCAACGTCTGATTTCAGTGTGCATGACTATATCAGGTATCTTCTAACCTTGACCATTTCTTTTAGTTTCTTATTTCTTCTTTGAATGTAGAAAGCAATTTAGCATAGAAACACTGGGATACCGAGATTGGCCACGTGGACATGGCTGAATTCCTAGCATGAACAAAGGCGATGAATCCAAACACCAGGATTAAGAGGATCGTCGAGAGTAACATCCACCTAGTGGCCACCTTTTTGATAGCAGCACATCATACTGAGTTCATTCTCCAATGTTCTCACTTTTATAACAAAGAGACTAGGTCAGTCTCAGATGCTAGCAGTAACATGGTGATTCGGTTGAACTCCAAATTCATCAATAAAGTTTTTATGTGCCCTCCAGCCACTGAAGTAACCAAGATTGACTTCGTGGACACTCAGAAGGAATACGATAAAGACCCTGAGAGGGCAAAGAAAGTCATGAATTAAAAATGGCTGAAAACCCCCAGGACCAACTTATCAAGATGGCCATGGAACTTTCTGAGGAGTTACTTTATTGAGGAGGTTGGTGACTTGATCACCCTTCTCAGCAGGGTATGAGGCCTCCTGTCCTCTTCACTGTTTCATGAATGGATGTATTCATTCATTAAGATCATCCTACAGGGCAAGCAGGTTATCTTTTGGGGGGAGTAGATTAGCAACACCCTCCATGAGTAGCTAACCAAGGTACAGACTACGTACAAGTTTTATATGACTTTGTACCTCGTATACATAGCCACCACCATGTGGGATTTTCCAGGCTTAACCACAAAGGGGGATAGAAAGACAACCCTAGTGTACTCATTTTACCCTCAGCTAACTCTACAAGGATCAACCCACCACTTCAAGAGGGTAAATGATGCCTTTTTGCGACATTTCTATGCCTCTTCGACCCTCAGCTTGAGTAGAAGAGAGTATCAGACGAGGCCTGGATAGTGGTCAATGATTATGGCTGCATGTTCCTTCAATTCCCCACCTTCTGCTATCTTTGGGTTGGCTTTTTCCAAGGCTACCCATACATGCTCCCCAGGTTCCCTTCAGACAAGATGGTACTAATAGAACTTTGCTGACAACTGATTATTGTGCATACCAGACAAATGGAGCTGAAGAAGCCAAGTTTCAAGTTTCTAATCAAAATTGGCAGATATTCCATTGCAATAGCAGCCAAAGCCAAGATCATGGAAACTGAAATGCAGATGGTCACTCTGAGACCATTCAAGAGAAGAGAAAAATTTGACTACAGGGGCATCAAGGACAAAATTAGAAGGAAAACCCAGTTTCATGAGCCCATGATTGAGGATGTCTGGATCGACCTAAGGACGGCCGAAGAAATCAAGAAAATGGACTTCTACAGGCTGACCCTAGAGTAGAATGAATATCTGGGACTTGCAGAGATCCCCTCTAGCCCAATCGATGATAAAGATGTTATCAATAGCAAATAGTTGGTAGAAAAGGTCATTGGTTCCCCTCTTCCTCCAACACAGTGGTCTTAGAAGGAGTTGAATTCTCTGAGAAAGAGATTCAAACCAATATTGGCTAACACCAATGATTGGTTAACAGCGAAAGAGATCATCCTGAAAGAATTTGTCACAGGATCAAAGGCTGAATATCAAGCAGAGATGAAGAAAAAGGAAAAAAATAGAATCAAAAACAAATGTGATGTACCTTCCCCTTCTAGGCCTCACAAGTCTAGAATCATCTTTGTATCTAAGAAGCCTAAGACTACTGAAGAGCCTGAAGTGGCAGCAAAAGGTACTGAGGAATAAAGCCCTCAGACACAAGCAACCCAACCAATGGAGAAAGATCAACCATCAGGGCAACCAAGCACTGGACCTCTACTCTCACAAGAAGAAGCACAGCCACTCAAGAGCGTCTCTCCTTCTCCCCCTCAGTCTCTCGTGGTACCCTCTTCACTTATCTCTCCGATCAATGTTGCCTCTTTTGGAGTTGCGTCTCCTTTTAGAGTTGTGTTCAGTGATCCTCAGGGTGCTTCTGGAGGTTCTCCTCACTCTTTTGGGTATATTCCAAGTTTATCATCTCCTTCTTTCAACTTGGTAGCAAGCAGTACATAGGATCTAGAATCAGTGGTTTGTGCAGTTTCACCGGTTACTCCAACTGCAACTACTATCACCACTAGTAGTGTAGAAGCTGCCACAATAATACCAGCTGAGACAACTATTTCCACAATAGGTACTTCTCTTCCACCTTGGATGTCAGCATTCACCCCTAAAATAAATAAGTTAGACATTTCTCCAGATGACTTCAACTTCAGCAAAATAATGCCAGTGAAAGCTAAGGCTCCAAAGAGGCCAAAGATCCTCTCCAAATTGGTCGAGGAAAAAGGGCAAAATTTTCTAGAAATTGCCAAGCCTCCACAGGATGCAACCCTTGAGGGTTTCAAAATGAGTAGCTATTCCATCTCTCGTGTTGAACTTGGCAAAGTTACTCATGAAGGTGTGAAAAGTGACCTTTAGTCTATTATGGACATCATGGTCCATAAATTTGATCGAGAGAAGGAGATGAAAGATTATTACAAGGCCAAGACAGAGCAGCTAACGATAGTAATAAGAAGGTTCACTCTTCCCCTTGAATCAACAACTCCAGAGGCCTTCTCTGTGGATGACCCAGTCATTCAAAAAATAAAAAAGACTTACTTGAAGGGAAAGGTCTTGGAGGACTATAATGAAAAAATGCAGACTCAGGGAGTTTCTTTGCTTTCAGAAGTTGCAGAAAGCACAGGTAAGATGAGGAAGGTAAAAATAGAATTAGATGACTTCATTTCCCTTATCTCTCAAGAGATCGATAGCTCAAAAAAGGATCTTAGCAAATGGAAGGAGATGAAAGATCTACAGAAAAGCACCTTGATATATATCGGTGTTATCTCCAATAAGGACTCCTATGTTGAGATCAAGGAGTCACTGATCTTCAGGATCCAAGTACTCAAAGATCTAATTGATGATCTCAAAGCTTTCAAGGAGTTTAGTGAAAAGAGTGACCTAAGCCTGCTGAATAAACTAGAAGAGCTACCATGCAACCTGACCTCTAAAGACAATCAGTTCCTTCTGGCAGAAGAAATGATTTATAGCTTCAAAGAGATGATTCAGAGAGATTTTGAAGAAAGATCCTTCTCAATGTCTTCGGTGGATAGTATTTTAGATGCTCAATTAACTTTTAAAAATATAAAATCCAGGTTAACTGGTCATGCTAAGGCCATCACAGCATTGAAGGATGCATTGATCAGAGCCAGAATCATCTCTAAGAACACATTTGTGCCAGACAGCATAAGAGTTCAGGCATCCATCACTATATACGATGCCCGTATGAAGAAATATGGCAGCAAGAACTAAATTTCTCCCCTTCTTTCTTATTATTTCCTTATGCACTTCTATTTTGTGAGAAGTACATGCAATTTTGAAAGATGTAATTACATGTAAATATTTTGAAAAAATATCTCAAAGTCAAAGATGAGTCATCTTTGACTGAGATATTTTTGTATTTTATTATTTTCTAGTTTTTGAGCATTTTCTTCCTATATATAGTGGAGACCTCATTTGTAAATGATCTTGGAAAAATTAATAGAAAACACTCTACCAAAATTGAAGCAACTTTTGAGACTTTGTGCTCAAATTTGTAAATCATATTTTGTTGAATGAATAAGAAGCAGGTTTATTTCAGACTTTGTGTTGAAGTTATCTGTGTTGTCTAGAAAACAATTTCTTATGTTCTCTTTCCTGATAACTTCTTGTTTATCTGATTAAATAAGCAAAGTGGGTGTGTTTATATTATCTAAGAAAGCTTCTAAAAGGTAGAGGATAGACTTTGAGCTACCTTTATTTTTGAGATTCAGTTATCTTTTGTAGTTTTAGGTGAAGACTTTGTGCTTCATTTCACTTTACGATTACGCTTGTTCCAGATCGGTGAAGGAGACTACGGAAGACTTTGTGCTTGCGTAATCATTCTTATGGTTTTTGTTACTTCAAGTGATCTCCTGCTTTCCATTTGATACCATTCCTAAAAGAAGAGGAGTGTTGTTAGTTAAAGACCAGGGTTTCTCTCTTTTGTTTTTTGTACATTACCTCTAAAAAAAGAGAGGTAGATGTTCTTATACCATCCCATGTGTTATTTTTTGCTTAATTAGATACATATATCCAATGCATAAATATTTATAGGGAACCTCCCCTTGATGAGAGGAGAGATTTACTTCATCCAGATTTGGTAAACCCATACTTATCCTGGTGTAAATCTCCCTATGTTGTGGTTGATATACCCATTTTGTCTTCAGTTAGTTGACGAAAAAATATTCACTCAACAATTTTTTGGCGACTCCGTTGGGGACGCGAACGTGCATTTTGAAGCCTCAAGCTTCAGCTTGAAGCAGTTTCAGTCCCTTTTCTATTTAAAATCTGGAAACTCCATGCTACACCAAAATTCAGAGATCTAAGGGTGTTTTTGACTCTGTGTTTGAGTTGGCGAAGTAGAGTAATTTTGATTTGTTTCCTCCACCGCCTTTCCTCCAACGATCTAGGAGTCTCCCTCCTAATCTTATCAGGTCACCAATGCAAGGTAGAGCTTCTTTTCTTGCTGTTAATCATGCCTTGCCTATAAATACCCTACCAAGGTTTATAATCCCACCATTTAATCATCCTAACATAATGGCTCAAGGCCTGTGGGGAAATTCCTTTGGTCCTCTTAATTTGACTGTACCTTTGCATGAACTACCTCGTAGTTCTAGGAAAAAAATTCCTAAGTTTTTTGGTGATGGAAAGGTTCATCTTAACGAACATATTTTTGCCTTCTCCATAGCATGTGGCGTGATTGGCGTGGAATTTGAAGATGTAGCAGTTAGACTTTTTGTGGAAACTTTGCAAGGAGCTACCGCAGATTAGTTCTATCACCTGCAGGTCGGGTCAGTAACAGACTGGGATATGCTCAAGTCCAAATTTGAAGCTAAATTTAAACCTGTTGAAGATGCACACGCTTTGTTGGCTCAGCTAACACAGTTGAAGAAAGAATCCCAGGAACCCATGAGGGATTTCATAGCTAAATTCAACAAGTTGAAAACCCAGATTTCAACTGTGGCTCAGCCCATGCCAGAAAATCTCAAGTGCTTTTTTATCAATTCACAGCTTCTCGAAGTAAGTTTCCTATTGAGACAAGCTGGACCTATGGATCTAACCTTGGCTCAAAGTTTGGCTACTGAGATTGAGGATGATCTTATCCTGGCAGGTAAGATCAGAAAAGACCCTAGTAAAAATAAATTCTCTTCATCTGCTGAAAGTTCTTCAAGTACTACAAATTCTATGGTGCAAAAATTAACGAATAAACTAATAGCTTTGAAGAGGCAAATGGCCCAAGGTACATCTACTCCTACCTATCGAGACACGCCTAGGAGAATGTTCTAGAATTAGCAATATCAGGGTAATGCTACTCGAAATCAAGGGTAATCTAATCACCTACCTCCCCCTCCAGGAAAATTAGCCATTGAAGCAGCGCCTACCAATTCAGCGGTCGGTTACCTTGAGGTTGAACATGACAACTCATTTCAACCTCAGTTAGATCAACAAAAAGATGCTAATCTCTTTGATGAGCAGGAAGAGGAATTAGCTGGTGACTCCAATATCAGTTTCCTGGATTACCAGGATGAAGCTATAAGTAAAGGAGATGGTTTGGATGGATCTTATGCTATTTTCACCAGATCTCAAAATCAGTCAACTTCACAGACCAACAAAGGAAAGGTAGAAGAGGAACCCCAGCCAGCGGTTTCCATCACTAAATGTGAGACTCCATTGCCTCCACAATCAAAAGATCAGGTAGCCCATAAAAAAGTAAGTACCTCCAACCACGCCATCCCTTCCACTTTTGTTTCTCAGACCAGTGCCACACCTATTAAAGTCCCTGATGATGGACTCTCTTCTTTTGTTGCAAGTTCTTTTCAATTATTTGATATAATTGATCATGCTAGAAAGACTAAAATTCAAATGATAGAGGTTGAATATTTGAGAGCTAACCTAGAACAGTTTGATAGGTTAGCAGAATATGTAAAAAACAAAGCTGTCCCTGTAGGACAAGATTCTTTGAAAGTTGTTCATGAACCCCCTAAAGATAAACCAGCTCAAAATAATCTTATTTTGACTCCCCCTATTACTCCCAGGAAAATAAAACCTTTATACATTTCTCTGCTTATAAATGGTTATAAACTGAGTAATTGTATTATAAATTCTAGAGCCTCAGATAATGTAATGCCCACAAAGGTGGTAGATTCTCTTGGCCTGAACCTGACCAAAACTTTCGGGAGATGTTTTTCCATGGAAAATAAGCAAGTCCCTCTCCTTGGTCAAATAAAAGATGTTCAATATGCCTTCACGACTTTTCCAAAAAAATGGATAAAAATGACAGTTTTAGTGGCCGATGTTCCAGCATCTTACGACATCCTGCTTGGGCAAAATTTCTACAAAGATGTTGGAGGTGAGCTAAGTATGGACTTGTCTGAAGTAAGGATTCCAGTTCAAGGTGTCATGAATAAGTTGCTTCTTGAAAAATAAGCAAGGTATGTAGTTACCCGATCCTCAGCACCGAAAGCTCAAATTTTATTTGAGTCCTCAAGCATGGGCAACTACTTCTTATCTATGGATAGAACCCATGAGACATCTGATGAAATTCCTTCGAGTGATAACTTGAGATTGTGTTTAGCCGATGCAACAGGAAATATGAAAAATTAAAATAAACACATGGAGGAACCTCTTTCCCCAAACAAAGGAGTTTTCAAAGAAAAAGTAGCGTCTAACAAGGTATGGACCTTAGAATTTGACGACAGCTGCTCCTCTACTAGATCAGGAGCTAGGGTTGTGTTGGTATCTCCTCAGGGAGATAGTATTCTTTTGTCTTACAAATTGTAGTTCAACAATACCAACAACATGGCTGAATAGGAATCCCTACTGCTCAGACTACATGCTACTAGAGAAAGGGGCATTAGGCTGCTCCATGCTAAAGGGGATGTTGAGTTGATAGTCTGCCAAGTGAGAAATCTCTATCAGATGAAAAATTAAAGGTTGTGCCACTATCGCAACTTGGTCTAGGATTAGATCAAAAAATTTGATGCTTTCAACATTTCTAACATTGTAAGGGAATTTAATGATCAGGCAGATGCATTAGCTATCTCTGCCACCCTCCTAGTCCCTCACCTAGACTTTAAGGGAGATAGGTACACTATTGAACTGGTCTTTCGACTAAATGTATTAGATAATGCCGGTCACTGGCAATTATTTAACAATGATGATCAAATTGTCACCTTCTTGGAACAAAAGGATAGTTTTGAACAACTACATTTTGAAGGTAGTGAATCCTAAGAATGTGAAGCAACTCCTGAGACCAATGCAAACATAGGTGAATATTTCCTATAGCTTAGGGAAATAAGATTCCCAAAGGTCTGGTTTCCCTAGAGAAGTTGTTTGATAACCATGACAGGTTTATTAAACAACAGCGAATAGATTTAAAATCCTCTCAAGATTTTGATCAAGTAAATTTGGGAACTAAGCATGATCCTAAGATGGTAAACATTGAGAAATGTTGCACTCCCAAAAAAAAATTGAGCTTGCTAGTCTACTCCACCAATATATGGATGTATTGGCCTATTCCTATGATGATCTAAAATCACTCAAGCCAAATGACATTCGTCACGACATTCCTTTAAAAGCTAACTCTATACCTTACAAGCAAAAATCTAGGCAATATAATCCAAAAATCTTAGGTACTACTCTAGTCAAGATACAAAAGATGCTAGATGCCCGAATAATTTTTCCAATCCATCATTCAACATGGATTGCCAACATAGTGCCTATCAGAAAAAAGAATGATAAAATTCAAATCTATGTGGATTTCAAAAACTTAAATCAGTTGTCTTTAAAAGATAACTACCCTCTTCCCATCATGGATCAAGTTATGCAGATGGTAATAGGTTCAGAAATGTTATCAATACTAGACGGTTTTTTGGGGTACAATCAAGTCAAAGTTAGAAAAACAAATCAGCACAAGATAGTGTTCACCACACCTTGGGGCACATTCGCTTACCAGAGAATGCCTTTTGGTCTGATAAATGTAGGTGCCACATTTCAAAGGGTGATGGATCTCGCTTTCAAAAATGAGATGGGAAAATTCATTGTAGTGTACCTAGATGATCTGACAGTATTTTTAAAACATCATTCTGAGCATGTTCACTATTTACAAAAGATATTAGAACGTTGTCGTCAAAATGGTATCTCTTTAAACCCAAAGAAATTTGTCATTGGAGTAACTGAAGGGAAACTTCTCGAACACATCGTGTCCCGTGAAGGTATTAAAATTGATTCAGAAAGAGTCAAGTCCATTCAAGAACTTACTCTACCTACCAGCAAGACCGCAGTTCACTCTGGAGGTTTATTCCTGAGTTTGCTGAGAGAACCCGTCATATTGTCAACATGATGAAAGGCAATGCTACATTTAGGTGGACTACTAAAGGAAAATAAACATTCAAAGAGATTAAGGAAGCAATCGCCCATGCGCCAGTCTTGGTCTGTCCAGATTATACTAAAAGTTTCAAAATAAATAGTTATGCCTTTGAACATATACTATCAGCTATTTTGGTCCAGCAAAATTTAGAAGGTGTAGAATCTCCTATCTCTTTCATGAGTTGTCCACTTAAGGATCATGAGCTGAAATATTCCCTTATGGAGAAGCATGCATACGCAGTGGTCAAAGTGGTCAAACACTTTAGGTTTTATATCTTGAATTCTCACACTGAAGTTTTCGTACCAGACACAACAGTAAAATCCATTCTAACTCAGCAAGAGTTCGGTACGAAGAGAGGTAACTAGATTGCCAACACTCAAGAGTTTGATCTAGACATCAAACCAACCAAGCTCATATGGGGAAAAGGTCTTTGCCAGTTGATTGCCAACAACATTCCAGGTGAAGCATAAAGTGAAGAAGTAGAGATCGAAGACATGCCTACGGTCCTCTTTGTTGCCACTACTGACGAGTGGTATTCTGACATTGCTCATTTTCTAACATATGGTGAGTGTCCCACTCATCTTTCTTTTAAAGAGAAATGGAATTTCAAATTGAAAGAAATTGGTTATGTTTTGTGAGACAATGGTCTTTACAAGAGAAACCTGGATGGGGCATTTCTTCATTGTGTTGACAAGGCGCAACAAGAAAGACTCTTAGAATCTTTCCACAATTTGGCCTATGGGGGACATTATTCTACACCAGTGATAGTGCAAAAAATTCTATGAGCAAGGTATTATTGGCCCATGCTTTTCTATGATGCCTACAAATGGGTGTGTAGGTATGAATTGTGCCAATAAATCATTGGGAAACCTAAGCTACCTGCTTTGCCTCTCAAGTCGGTGGTAATTGAAGAACCATTTCAGTAGTGGGGTATTAACTTCATTGGTGTAGTCAACCCATCTTCCAGTGTTGGGCATGATTATGTCCTTACGACAATAGATTTCTTCACTAAGTGGGTGGATGCCATCCCAACCAAGCACGCTACGTCTGAAGTAGTGTGCAGTTTTCTCAAAGAAAATATCATCTCCAGGTTTGAGGTCCCACTAAAGATCGTAATAGATAATGCGGCCTATTTTTCATCACACGAAATTATTTAATTTTTTTTATTATGGGATTACCTTATCCCATACTTCAGATTATTTCCCTCAAAGAAATGGCCAAGCAGAATCGAGTAACAAGAACCTGGTCACTATTATCAGAAAATTGGTAGACGACAATCAGAGAACATGGCACAAAGCATTGTATGATGCTTTATGGGCAGATAGAATAACACCCAAAAGGGCTATAGGTATGTCCCCTTTCTAGCTTCTTTATTTTCTAAATTCAAAAATCCCCATCACCCTTGAACTGCTAGCGCTCAAGTTAACTAAAGCGATTAAAGACTCAACCTTCAAAAGCTCGATCGACAAAAGAATCATGTATCTAAACAAGCTAAATGAGCATCAAGCTATGGTAGTGGATCAGATTAAGGAACATCATAACTGAGTGAAGGCACTCTTTGATAAGAAAGCTAAAGTTCATGAATTCCAAGTCGAAGATCAAGTCTTGTTGTGGGACAAGAGGCGAGAACCCAAAGGGATGCACGACAAATTCGACTCCCTGTGGAAAGGCCCATTCACCATTCAATAGCTCTGTGGTGAGGCTATAATTTTTCTGGAGTACCAAGATGGAACACCATTTTCACTACCTCACAGTGGATAGCATCTAAAGCTGTTCAATCTTTGAAACTTGGAGAAGTCCATTTGTATATATGTATAGTTTTTATGTTTTGTCTGTCTTTCTTTCATTTTTAGCTTGAATTCGTAGCCCAATGGCTTGGATGAAGGAACTTAGAGACTAGTTTCTACTCCCACTAATCAATTTGATTAATGAAAGTTCCCCAATAAGAGTCAGTTGTTGTTTCTAAAATTAGATTGGCCTATTTTTGGGAACAACCCCCTACAAAACTTGTTCGTTTTGTCTTTTGTCTCTCTAAGTTTGTTTTTCGAGATAGATTTTGAATTCATTCTCTTCTTGGCCTAGGAATGAGAAAGTGACCACGATCTCATTGCGACCAAGGAACCCCTCCCCTAGACTGCCTCTTTCAGAGTTCATCTTTTCTTCTTTTGTGCAAGGGCGGTAAATTTTGTCACCAGTACATTTTGACCCTTAGAAAGCAAGGGTGGAAAAATTTGCCGCCCCTACATTTTTCATGTAAAGGCGATGAATTTTGCCACCTTTAAGGGTGGTAAAATTTTCCACCCCTGCATTCAGACCCACCAAGACATATAAGGGCAGCAAATTTTGCTACTCGAGCATGCCTCGGTTTCCATGTGTGGCATTTATTGCCACGCACGACAGGTTGTTGGGGTCAATTTTCACTCCATATAAACTGATTTGAGCCCCATTTCTTTTCATTGCTTCCTCCTCTCCTCCTACCTTCTGTGTCTGGGTGATCTAGTAAGCGATTTCAAGCACATTTTCACCTATTCAAGCTTGTGGCGCATGCGGTTTTCCAAGTAGGTCTTGCTTTTTGCATTTGTTTTTCTTGTTCTTCTTTTATTTTTTTTATCTTCCTTTTTTTTTTCATTGAGGAAGCTTTATCCTTTTAGGGATGACTAAAAATGTCGTCCCTCTCCATCCCTTACGGGTTTTCATCACAAAGCCCACAAGGGCAGCCATTTTTGCCGCCCATGCATCTCGTTCCCCCTTCCCCGTTCTTCACCTTTACGGGCGGCAAAATTTACCACCCACACTCACCCTCTCATGCACAAGCGGAAAATTTAGCCACTCTCACATGCTCCTTGCCCCACATGCATGGGCGGTAAATTTTTCTGCCCCTACGCTTGCTTTTTTGAGATGCAGGGGTGGTGAAATTCGCCACCCATGTAGTCTTTCCCTGTAGGGGCAGTGATTTTTGCCACCCCTACCTCTTTTTATTTTAGCCTGCAAGGGTGGTGAAATTCGCCGCCTGAGCAGCCCAAACATGCATGGGCAGAAAATTTCACCACCCTTGCATCTTTTTCTTCACCCTGTAGGGGCGGCAATTTTTGCCACCTGTGCATCCCTTCTCCAAATTTTTCTAACTCTAGAGGATTTTCTGTGTTGAAATTTTCTTTCCCTTTCTTCCTCATTTTTTGATCCTTTCTTCGACCTAGCCTTTTTAAGTGACCTCTATTGACCATGATCACTTAAATTGCACTTTCCCCATTCATCCGCTCTCCTCTAATTTCACAATCATGTCTACAGTACTTTTAGAGAGCTCTTGTTCATCAGCACCTATCTGGCCAAAATCAGTTCCCATGTTTGAAGCGTCTCAGAAAAAGGTGAAGACTATGAAGTACAAGTATCAAGGCACCTTCCCACTCACATCAGTCTCCTTGAATGTCAATGACATCAAGGATATCGAGATTGGCCACGTGGACATGGCTGAATTCCTAGCACGAACAAAAGTGACGAATCCAAGCACCGGGTTGAAGAGGATCATCGAGAGTAACATCCACCTAGTGGTTGCCTTTCTGGTAGTAGCACATCATACTGAGTTCATTCTCTAATGTGCTCACTTTTATAACAAAGAGACCAGGTCAATCTCCAATGCTAGCGATAACATAGTGATTCGATTGGACCCTAAATTCATCGTTAAAGTTTTCATGTGCCCTCCAACCACTAAAGTAACCAAGATTGACTTCGTGGACGCTCAGAAGGAATACGATAAAGACCCTGAGAGGGCAAAGAAAGTCATGAATTACAAATGGTTGAAAACCCTCAGGACCAACTTATCAAGATGGCCATAGAAATTTTTGAGGAGTGACTTTATTGAAGAGGTTGGTGACTTGATCACCCTTCTCAGCAGGGTACGAGGCCTCCCATCCTCTTAACTGTTTCATGAATGGATGTATCCATTCATTAAGATCATCCTCCAGGGCAAGCAGGTTATCTTTTGGGGGAAGCAGATTATCAATGCCCTCCATGAATAGCTAACCAAGGTATAGACTATGTACAAGTTTTATATGACTTCGTACCTCATATACATAGCCGCCGCCATGTGGGCTTTTCTAGGCTTAACCACAGAGGGGGATATAAAGACAACCCCAGTGTACTCATTTTACCCGTAGGTGACTCTGCAAGGATCATCCTGCCACTTCAAGAGGGTAAAAGATGAATTTTTCACCACATTTATATGCCTCTTTGACCCTCAGCTTGAGCAAAAGAGAGTATTAGACAAGGCCTAGATAGTGGTCAATGATTATGGTTACATGTTCCTTTAATTCCCCACCTTCTACTATCTTCAAGTTGGCTTTTTCCAAGGCTACCCATACATGCTCCCTAGGTTCCCATCAGACAAGCTGGTACTAATGGAACTTTTGTGACAACTGATTGTCATTCATACCAGATAGATGGAGCTGAAGAAGCTAGGTTTCAGGTTTCCAATCGAAATTGGTAGATATTCCATTACAACAGCAGCCAAAGCTAAGATCATGGAAACTAAAATGCATATGGTCACTCTTAGACCATTCAAGAGAAGAGAAAAATTTGGCTATAGGGGCATCAAGGACAAAATTAGAAGAAAAACCCAATTCCATGAGCCCATGATTGAGGATGTCTAGATTGACCTAAGGACGACTGAAGAAATCAAAAAAATGGACTTCTGCAGGCTGACCCTAGAGCAGATCGAATATCTGGGACTTGTAGAGATCCCCTCTGGCCTGATCAATGATAAAGATGTTATTAATAGCAAATACTTGGTAGAAAAGGTCGTTGGTTCCCCTCTTCCTCCAACACAGTGGTCTCAGAAGGAGCTAACTTCTCTGAGAAAGAGATTCAAACCAATATTGGTTAACACCAATGATTGGTTAGCAGCCAAAGGGATCATCCTGAAAGAATTTGTCACGGGATCAGAGGCTAAATATCAAGTAGAGATGAAGAAAAAGGCAAAAAATAGAACCAAAAAAAAAAGTGATGTACCTTCCCCTTCTAGGCCTCACAAACCTAGAATCATCTTTATATCTAAGAAGCCTAAGACTACTGAAGAGCTTGAAGTGGCAACAAAAAGAACTGAGGAACAAAACCCTCAGACACAGGCAACCCAACCAATAGAGATAGATGATCAACCATCAGGGCAACCAAGCACTAGACCTCCGCTCTCATAGGAAGAAGTGCAACCGCTCAAGAGCGTCTCTCCTTTTCCCCCTCAGTCTCTCATGGTACCCTCTTCTCCTATCTCTCTGATCAGTGTTGCCTCTTCTAGAGCTGCCTCTCCTTCTAGAGTCATGTTCAGTGATCCTCAGGGTGCTTCTGGAGGTTCTCCTCACTCTTCTGGGTCTATTCCAAGTTTATCATCTCCATCCTTCAACTTGGCAGCAAGCCCTACACAAGAGCCAGAATTAGTGGTTGGTGCAGTGTCACTAGTTACTCCAACTGCAACTACTGTCACCATTAGCAGTGTAGAAGCTACCATAATAACACCAGCTGAGACAACTATTGCAACAATAGGTAATTCTCTCCCACCCTAGATGTCATCATTCACCCCCAAAAGAAAGAAGTTGGACATTTCTCCAGATGACTTCGACTTTGGCAAAATAGTGCCGGTGAAAGCTAAGGCTCCAAAGAGGCCAAAGATCCTCTCCAAATTGGTTGAGGAAAAAGGGCAAAAATTTTCTAGAAATTGCCAAGCCTCCATAGGACACAACCCTTGAGGGTTTCAAAATGACCAACTATTCCATCTCTCATGTTGAACTTGGCAAAGTTACTCACGAAGGTGCGAAAAGTGACCTTCAGTCTGTTATGGACATCATGGTCCAAAAATTTGATCGAGAGAAGGAGATGAAAGATTATTACAAGGCCAAGATAGAGCAGCTAATGATGGTAATAAGAAGGTTCACTCTTCCCCTTGAATCAGAAACTCTAGAGGCCTTCTCTGTGGATGACCCAGTCATTCAAAAAGCAGAAAAGACTTACTTGAAGGGAAAAGTCATGGAGGACTATATTGAAAAAATGCAGACTCAGAGAGTTTCTTTGCTTTTAAAAGTTGTAAAAAGGACAAGTAAGATGAGGAAGGTAAAAGCAGAATTAGATGACTTCATTTCCCTTATCTCTCAAGAGATCGATAGCTCAAAAAAAGATATTAGCAAATGGAAGGAGATGAAGGATCTGAAGAAAAGCACCCTGATATCTATCGGTGTTATCTCCAACAAGGACTCTTATATTGAGATCAAGGAATCACTGATCTTCAAGATCCAGGTACTCAAATATCTAATTGATGATCTCAAAGCTTTCAAGGAGGCTAGTGAAAAGAGTGACCTAAGCCTACTGAATAAACTAGAAGAGCTGCCATGCAACTTGACCCCTAAGGACAATCAGTTTCTTTCGGTAAAAGAAATGATTCAGAGCTTCAAAGAGATGATTCAGAGAGATTTTGAAGAAAGATCCTTCTCAATGTCTTCGGTGGACAGTATTCTAGATGCTCAGTTAACTTTGGAAAATCTAAAATCCAGGTTAACTGGTCATGCTAAGGCCATCACAACATTGAAGGATGAATTGATCAGAGCTAGAATCATCTCCAAGAACACAGTTGTGCCAAATAGCATAGGAATTTAGGCATCCATCACTATATACGATGCCCATATGAAGAAATCTGGCAGCAAGAACTGAATTTCTCCCCTTCTTTCTTCTTCTTTTCTTATGCACTTCTATTTTGTGAGAAGTGCATGCAATTTTGAAAGATGTAATTACATGTAAATATTTTAGAAAAATATCTCAAAGTCAAAATGAGTCATCTTTGACTGAGATATTTTTGTATTTTATTATTTTCTAGTTTTTGAGGATTTTTTTCCTATATATAGTGGAGACCTCATTTGTAAATGATCTTGGAAAAATTAATATCAAACACTCTACCGAAATTGAAGCAACTTTTGAGACTTTGTGCTCAAATTTGTAAATCATATTTTGTTGAATGAATAAGAAGCAGGTTTATTTCAGACTTTGTGTTGAAGTTATCTGTATTGTCTAGGAAATAGTTTCTTATGTTCTCTTTCCTGATAACTTCTTGTTTATCTGATTGAATAAGCAAAGTAGGTGTGTTTATATTATCTGAGAATGCTTCTAAAAGGTAGAGGATAGACTTTGATCTACCTTTATTTTTGAGATTCAATTATCTTTTGTAGTTTTAGGTGAAGACTTTGTGCTTCATTTCACTCTATGGTTATGCTTGTTCTAGATCGGTGAAGGAGAATACGAAATACTTTGTGCTTGCGTAATTGTTCTTATGGTTTTTGTTACTTTAGGTGATCTCCTGCTCTCCGTTTGATACCATTCCTGAAAGAAGAGGAGTGTTGTTAGTTAAAGACTAGGGTTTCTCTCTTTTGTTCTTTGTACATTACCTCTAAAAAAGAGAGGTAGATGCTATTATACCATCCCATGTGTTATTTTCTGCTTAATTATATACATATATCCAATGCATAAATATTTATAGGGAACTTCCCCTTGATGAGAGGAGAGATTTACTTCGTCTAGATCTGGTAAACCCATACTTTTCGTGGTGTAAATCTCCCTATCCTGTGGTTGACGTACCCATTTTGTCTTCAGTTAGTTGATGACAAAATATTCACCCAACATCAAGCATGTTGACCATTTGTATAAGGGATATTGAGTATGAAAGGTACAATCAAGCCTTTTTCAAAGTATATGATCTAAAGGGAGGGGTATAGTTTAGTGAGTTATGGTTTACTAAGAAAGTTTTTTGAAGTGATAGACTAATTTAAGGTTTCAATTTAGGCCTTGTATATTTCATATCACACACATAGGTTGCGAAGAGTACCTACAACCTTAATGTACATAATAAGCCTATATTGTAACTATGTAAAGGTGTATTGAGTAGAGTTTTAACTTTCAAAAGCTTAATAAGGCTCTTTTAAAATTTAATATTTAAGTCTAATATTTTCATCAATGTATCAGAGGTACAAGGCTTTTCAATATTCTATAATGTTTTGAAAAATTAAAATACATCTACAGCCAACATTTAACCCTATAATTAACCTACAGCCTAAGGACAAAGTCATATTGTCAAAATAACAAAGCTAAGAAGAGCAATGGTTTAAGATGAGGTTTAATGCTTTAGGAGATGTTAAATATTAATTAGGATTAACTTATGATAAATCAAGGATAAATATAATAGTTTTTTTTCTTTCATAACAAGGAAAAAACACCTATAACCTTCTTAGTGAACATCTACAGTGCTAATAGTGCTTACCTACAGCCAGTGGGTGGACTGAGAAATAAGAGATAGTATAAGAGTTTGATAATTATCACTCCAAGGAAAATATGGAATATGGATCATAAAGCATAAAAATGTTACCGTCAAGGTTCATTATCACTTGATGACTAAGTAGAACATTAGGGCCCTAGTTATTGTTCGTACATACCTCAGTCTAAAGTTATATCATAGTCAAAGTGAGAGAAAGGATAAGACTATTTTTTATAGATTTTATAGCATGTTGAAAGTCTTAATAAATATTGTAACAATATTGATAGGATTTAAACTTTAAATTAATAAATACTTAGTTTTATCCCTTGGAATTCATATCTATAGCCATGCATTTTTTAAAGCAAGGGTTTTCAAGCAAGTCTTTGAAGTGGTTTATCATGAACAAACAAGATTTTGGTTCATCAAGAAGGTTTTAAGGTGAAAGTAATGATGAATAGATTGGCTGATAGGATTATTAATATCATGACACTTAGTATCTCATTCAAGACCTTTAAAGAGCATGCTTACATCCTACTTAGGCACAGTCAAGGACTTTCAAGCTAGTATATGCAAGAGTGGGGGAGTAGCTAAGGGAGTCTCATGTCAATGTAAGGAGGATCTCAAGGGATGTTGAGTTAAACATTAATTTGAATTATTTAAGGTAATTTATATCTAATGACACTAAGAATAATGTAGGATCACCTTACCACATGCACCCATAGGCCATGTACAGAATTATGCATAAGAGAAGCCTAAAACCTTCCTAAGGGAGTCAAATGGATACAAAGAGATTAATTGAGATTATAAAATAGTATAATTTGTCTTTAATAACATTATTATGTGACAATGTTCACTCATATTATCATACTACATCAACATCCATCTCTGAAATCAAAAAACACAATCACTTTGAAGCCTAAATACATTGGTTGGAATCTTGATGTGCTTGAAAATAGAGGTGGAGAAGATTTTAATACTCTTGAAGGATATATTTATATAATAAAAGATGTTTTTTAAATTTATAGTCTCTAAAAACCATGAAAACACCTTATAAATTCTAAAAATCAATCAAATTTGTAGACAGGCCATACACATGGGTCATTATTTAGGGAAATTTGAAGATTTTGGGAGTTACAAGTGGAATTAGGACTCAAAATTTGATAAAAAGGGTCATATTCAGTTTTAAAAACATATGTAAAATTTTTATATCCATTGGATAAGGGGTCATATTCATTGTTTTGTCTCAGACCTCAACCTATCCATTTAAGGTCACCTTTGGAGCATGCTTCATTTTGGAATGATTCAAAAGATTATAAGCACAATTAAATGAATGAAAATCATGTAATGATGTTTTTAAATCATAATTATAACTATAAATAATCTAAAAAATCCAAATTTTATGTAAATCATGCTCATACAAGCTTATGCAAGTAAATCAACATATATGGCAAAAAGACATTTTTTTACTTTTCAAGAAAAAAATATTTTTAGAGTGTTTTGATAGCATGTTACAAGTTATATAATTATTTTTTAAGGTTTTTTTAAAGTAAGGAAAGAGTAAATTTTATTTTAGTGAATTTTTTCACTTTTTGCAATTTTAGGTACCCTTCCAAGCTACATGTTCAGATGCTCATTTTATTCACCACATGTGGATTTTGGATAAAAAATATTAGTATGTTTTGAGGAACCATATTTTATTATAATTCATGAAAATTTGATATTATTTTAGGGGATGTGCTCTATGAACAATCATTAAGAGTGTAGGCAGCCCAGAATGTAAGCTAAATCCCGTAGGTAAATTTCATCTATGTGGTAACTTTTCAAATATTTTTCATGGGAACCCAATATTTTCATATATGTTAGGGGATTAAATTTTATATGAATCAATGTAAATGTTTCAATATTTTTAGTTATGTGCTTCATGAATCATCAGCTTGAAGATTCATATTTAAAACCCTCTTAAACCCCTAAAAAAACTAGTTTTGAGAAAAGTGGGTTTTATTGTTAACAAACCACAAGAGATAAACATAAAACATTTTAAAACATCAATTAAAATCAGAGAGGATTCCATAAATGTAAATTTTATGTATGAAATTGTATAATGAGTGAAACAATCATGTTTTTTGTGGAAAAAAACATGTAAAATGAAGTTTAGGATAGTTCAATGGAATATAATTTATGGAACTCAAATCCTAGGAATTTTCATTCATATTAAAATATTAATATGATCATAAATCATCTGATAATTGTCCCTACTAGCTTGATCAAAATGGCCAGTCTATTGGAAAATGGAGCAAAATAGGCCTAGTCAACCCTATTGACTGAATGGCAAACAATTTCACATCAAAATCACATATTTTATTACGAATAAAGTTTTATAGGTATAATTAATGTTTTTTAAAGATTTAATGGCTTATTATTTTAGTTTTAATGGTTTCTAATGAAAAAATTAGCCTTTAGGCTTATTTGGTCAAATAGGCCTAATTGGTCAAGTGTCAAGTTTGAGTTTGGCATTGCAGGCTATTCAAGGAGTTCAATTTTGAGTTAAAATTTGAATTTTATGCTATTCCATGGATATTTCATGTTCATCTCATTCTTCAAAGGTCCCTTTTCATTGATTATGCAGTGAGTTGGAGTTGACTAGTCTTGTACTTTAGTTGACTAGTTTACAAATCATTCATATATTGTTTGTTAACTTGTCATCCAAGAATTTCAATCACTTCCAAATCAACTTCAATTGGATTTATAAATCAAAGTTTTGGAATATTTTTTTATGAAAGGGAAGGCTAATTGGGGATTGACTAGTTTTGAGCTCTAGTTGACTAATTGTCAAGTGCCACATCCACTCTTGATTTCTATGCAAAGGAGGACATTTTCCTGTTCCATGTTAGTTTTCAAACACTTAAAGTAAAGTTACTTGTTGTATTTTGGTATAACCTCATGCATGGATAATATTTGACTTGTCAAATGGTCCCCACCACCTTTTTCCTATGCCAAGATTGAGAATCATGCAATTTTTATGAAGTTTGATGACTTTTGAAGACTGATTTAATATTGTAGGAGTTAGTCTTGAGTTAGTCAACCAAGACTAATAATTCTCCCTTTTCAATGCCACATTATATTATGATAGAATTTAGACATATATATTGGATTTTTGAAGCTATTTTGGAATTTTTTTAAAATTTATGGCGCTGAAGTAGAAATTTTAACCTAGACCATACATCAATAAAGGAGATTTTTATTTTGAATATAATTTTTGATAGATAACAGCGTGTAATTAATTGTGTATCATCATATAAGTGAGATTACATCTCATTTTGGTAGGCCCATTCCTCACCTATTTCTTTCTATCTCATCTTCTATAGGTCATTTAAAGAGGTAAAAAGGGAATTTTGTAATCCAAAAGTCTAGTAATCCTTCATATAAAATATATATGATTAAGGGTAATACAATAATTTTATCAATTCACATGTATGCATTAGTTTAAGAATCTTCTAGAGGATATAAAAAATTCAGGTGCATCACCCAAACATATAGGTTTTCCTTTCAGTTTTTCCTTCCCCTTTTCATCCTAAAATCATAGTAAACCAGATTTAATTGATAAACCTTAAGGGAACTAGCCTTCTCTAAAGGTTATTCTTAGTATAGAGTCACCCACACTCTAATAAGTTCTAATTGTATCAGTTTGAGTGAGGGTTTTTTTTACACATCTTCAAGAAAGGTGAACTCTAGAGTGATAACACTTACTTCTTAACATAGGTGTATCTTACCTCATAACATTTTAAACCTTGACTAAAGAAGGCAATAATAGGTTGATCCAAGTTTTATTAATGTTATTGAGTGGTCATGTAGAATATTACCTCCTCATTTCCAAAGGTATACAAGTTTAAATCCTTTGAAAAATTAGGACTTGCAAGAGTTGGAGCTTGGGCATTCGCTTGTTTAATCTCTTCAAAACTTTCCTTCCTTCCTCAAGTCCAAATGAACACTTCATCCTTCCTTATCATAGAGATAATAGGATTGATAAAATTATAAAAATCAAGGATGAACCTCCTTATGAAATTAATTTTCCCAAATAAACTTTGCAAACCTTTCTTGTGTTTGGGTAAAGCTAATGCCAAGATTGAACTCACCCTTTTAGGATCTATGGATAGGTCCTTCTTTGAGATAATGTGTCATAAAAAATTTCCTTCATGGATATAAAAAACATGTTTTTTTGGGTTAATATATATTCCAAACTCTCTACATCTCTCAAAAATATATCTAAGGTGATTCAAGTGATCCCTTGCATCCTTAGGAAAAATTGTGACATTATCAAGATACACCAACATAATGTCATTTATTAGTATTTCAAAATCCATATCCAATGCATGTTGAAATTTAGATCCACAATTAGACAATCCAAAAGGCATTTTACTATAAACATATGTACCCCAGTTATTAGTAAAGGCTATCTAATATTGATCAATTTCTTTAACCAAAATCTAATTGTACCCAGAATATACATCAATGAGAGAGAACCTTTCACTACCTACCGCAAGATGCATAATTTGTTACATGTAAGGAAGAGGATAATGGTCCTTTTAATAAAATCTATTAAATTCCATAAATTCAACACAAAACCTAATATCTCCATTATTCTTCCTAACAAGAACTAAGTTTTCCAACCAAGATGAATGCTTAATAGGAAAGATGATTTTAGATTCAATCAACTTAGTGAGTTCTTTATTCATGAGAGGTTCAATCTTAGGATTTATTAGAATTTATATTTTCTTGATGAGATTATCATTTTAATCTATATATATGGTATTTTTATCTAAGTTTGGATCAAATCCCTTCAAATCACTATATTCCCATGCAAAAACATTGAAAAAATCTTTCCATAACTCAATGAAATCATTTTTATATTCATTAGTAAATACCTTCCCAAGTGAAAGAAACATAATCTTGAAGATTTATACTTTATCATAGTTTTATTTCTTATTATACATGATTACCTTTTCTTTCTTCAACTGTTCATCATCATTGAGAATATTCTCATGTGTGACTAGGCATTTAGGGAGCTTGTTTGACTTTAATTTCACAATATGCCCTCCATATTGATTTTGTAGTTTGGACTATTTATTATAAGAAAACTAAGATCTTATTATATAAAAATCACTATTTTTTTGTCAATATCAAACAATTTCCAATTATTTACATTATCTGGTATGGAGGGACTTATAATCACCTTAAGATGTGGCTAGTTCTTATCCTCTCCTATCCCCTTTAGAACATCAAATTGAGATACAAATGCTTCCAACATATCAACATGTTCATTTTTTTTCTATTGGGATAGATGTTATGTTTAAATATTTCAAATCCTCCACAAAATCCCACACTTTATTCTTATCAAACTTAACCAAAGATTTCTTAGTCACATTTTGGCCTCTTACTTGATTAAAAATCAACTCACTATCTCCATACACTTTTAACTATTTCACACCTCTTTTCTTATCCCACTTAAGGTCATGAATGAGGGCCTCATATTATACCACATTACAAGTACAAGATAATTGAAATTTTAAAGTGGAATAGTAAATTTCCTTATAAGGAGAATCCAACATTGTTCCACTACTTACCCCAATCTTGCTTCTTAATCCATCAAATAAAATCTACCATTAACCATCCATGTCTTCACTTGGCTTCACCAAATTTGGCATGAAAGATTCTTACTCATGCATGTAATACACCCCAAGACTAGATTCCTCTATGAATTTGTAAGGATCATGCTTATAATGTTAATCTCCCCATTCATATAAGTACAAATCAAAAACTCCTTTAAGAGAAGATGTTAGAGATTGGTCTATGTGGTGTTCCTCCTCATCAATAATGGCATAATTGACATTTGCCACTTTAGTCATGTAAGGCTCCAAGTTATTGTTATAGATATTTTTTGATTCAATCTTCACCTTATTAACATAATTTGTCCTGAAAACCATATAGGATCAATTGGCTACTAAGTATCCACCTATCTTAGCTGTAAACTCTCCTGACAAATAAAGAGCAAAGTATGAAGGCAAATATTCCAAAATCACATCATGAGGAATGGAAAAATTAGGACAAGAATGTAAAATCAAGTTCAAATCCTTTACTACTCCCAAGGTTTTTTTGGGTGATCTATCAAATTGTAAAACTCCTTTAGCCATTTGTTCATACTTGAGGCCTAGTTTATCCACTATACACTTGGGCATAACTGAAGTATTATCCCTACTAAATATGATGAAATTATGAAACAATAAATCACCAATTATTAGATATAGGTATAAAAGAGGATTTTTATCAATCATATTTACTCATCCATCAATGGGATAAGTCCCATTCACCAATACAACATTCTCATTCCTAGATGATCAAACTTGCTTACCAAGTCCTTATAATTATTTTTGATGTATGTGATTTTCTCTAGGTAATATTAGTGAATCCCATAGTTAAATATTCATATACAACTTCTTAATCTAGTCCACAACATTGATCAAAATATTTCTCACCTTAGAAGGTTCCTTGGAAGCACTAGTACTTTATGGTGTAGCTTGTGCAGGTGGATGTGTAGGAGTAGGCCTTAGATTCTAATTTTTTTTATTTTATTACACTTTATGAGATGGATTAGACCCACCCACCATTGGATATGTTTTAGGATTCAAAAAAATTCCTTGATTAGCCCCTTATTTCTCTTTAATATCCCTTTTCTTAGACCCAATGTTAGAAGCCACACTAATACTCACATTGCTTTAATTACCTAATGATTGATGGCATAAAACTCTCCCTCCAATTGATTTATGAGAGTAGAATCAGATTGTTTTTTTCTACTCTCCATTATAATTTTCATTCCATTTTTCAATAGCATCTAAAAATTATGAACTTGATATGCTTGATTTTCTTGCATTATCATGTCTTGATTAGGCATTTCATTGGCATATGCAATTTGGCCTTGATTTTGGTCATATGAGGGATAACATGGTTGTTATTTAACAAAAAAAATTTGAGTGGGGAAAAGAGATTTGGAAGGATAAGTATCATTAAGATTGTAATTTTGGTAAGGTCTAACTTGAGTGATTTTACCTTATCCTTGAGCATTACCTTGAAAAGGAGGTCTATTTACTTATCCAAACTGATTATAGGGCTAATAAAGTCTATAAATTTGAGATTTTTTTTTCCTTTTGAGGGTAACCAATTCATTTGTGACACTTTGGAGAAAAATCTTGACTTCATGAATCTCATTTGTGGGAGCAATGGGAGACCTTTCTTGACTAGGCAAAGGATCCAAGGTAGGTAATTCAACTTGACTAAGAGGCTACAAATCAAGGAATAATGGCATTAGTGGCCTAAGAGTAATCTAATTAAACTAGACAATTATCAACATTGATGGCTATATCATAGGTATTAGGGAGTGTATTCCCACCCATGGATTGGATCATCATGGCTACATCACTATTCAATGCTTTTAGATAGTACAAGAAGGCAAGTTTGGAGTAGGTCTCATAAGGGCTGGGATCCTATCCCATGTTTTTTGAAATATAGTGTTAAAATATTGCATAAACTCTTATTTTTCCCTCTTGATAGTGGTTAATTACTTAGCTAGTGATATATGATCACTTTTCTCTCCAAACTTCTTAGTCAATAGATCGCCTAGTTCATCCCATCAACCAATAGAATTTTTAGGTAGAGTCCCATACTAATCTAAAGCTTTCCCTTTGAAATAAAATGTTAAAAACCTAATATATACATTATCTTTAATGATATTATGGATATTATATAGTTTTTCTATGTTTCTAATGTGTTCAATAGAAGTAATAGGACCTTCTCCACTAAAAAATATAACACTCTTAAGGGCTACTCCTAGAATTTGGTCATATTGGGAAAGATTCAAAGGAGATGATATGGTGAAGGCTATAATTGGTTATTTTGTATCCATCATGGAATCTGAAATATGAGTATTAGGGGTTGAAATAAACAAGAACTTATACTTATTAAACACTAGTTCTCTTAAATAAAGATGATTATTCACAAACCTAAACCTTTTGATAGAATACAAAGGCAATTGAACAAACTCAAAAGGTATACCTTTATCAACAGACCTAGTGGTCACCTTTGGCATGTAAATTAAGGAATGATAAAAAAATAAAGAGTTGAAAACTTTAGTGGAGTCACCACGTACTAAATGTAGATGCTCTTATAGCTTTAACTATGTCAATACTAGTACCAATCTTGGACAATCTTCTAGGACTTAGGGTCCCATCAAGCATGAAAAAAAATATTGTCACTTAAATTTGAAACCCTTGAAGACATGCCTACCTCTCCACATCCAAGTACTATAATTCAGACATCTCTCTTTTTGTGGGTAACAATTTGTTGAGATGAATCGAAGGGCTAGTTCCCTTGATGAATTATTTAAAGTACTTTCTTTCCTATCAATTTTGAATGAAAAGGGTTAATAAAATAACTAAAAAAGATAAAATATGTTATTCAAAAATATTTTATTTCCTCATATGAACTTAAATTATACTACTTAGAGATAAATAAAGCTTCTTTCACACAAAACTCATAATTCAAGTTGCATTGTCACATCAATGTTTCATAAGCTAGGTTCAATAAGGTATTTGATGCTTAGGAGAGAAATGAATGATTCATTGAGATAATAAAGTAATATATAACTTATAAGATACTTCTTCAATCAAAAATAAAACTAACAAAGACCTATAATAATCACTCTTCTGCACACTTGGTGAATAATAAAGGATAGCATGCTAGAAAAGATCATCGTCCACTAGACAAGACCAAAAATATTGTAATGAAACATAATTTTATAGAATGTAAGTAGTAAAAATAAATTTTTTATTTATTTAATAGTAATTAAAGTTAAAATTTGGTTAGGGTTTCACAATCAACCAATGAGGCTACTCTAAAGAGCTAAAAGAGTCAATGTTTATAGCCTTTGAGAGAGAAGCAAGATAAAGGAAGTCCAAAGGTAACTTAGACACATATAAATCAAATAAAAGGAGTTACTATTTCATTATACATAGGTATGAAACTAACCATGCAATGTTATGAAGACCAAGTGTCCATACAAGTCATGAAACTTGGGGAAAGTGGCATAAAACTCTCAGTTCTAGCTCAGAAAAATACCCTCATGATTTGGACCTATTTGAATGCCCAATATATAATTACATATATTTATTATGATTATTATGATATGAATGTCTTCAATATATTCCTCCCCATGCATTTATTTTGGTCCTACTCATCTTGAAACTCCCAGAAGGAGGTCATCACTGCTTGCAATCTAAAAAATTCCTTTTTCAATCACCCATCACACTTGGCCTCAAAATTGGATTTAATTTTCCATTAAAATCCATGGGATGGAATTAATGAAACTTTTAAATACTATCCATTTCCTTATATTGCTCAGGTATACCTTTAAAAATATCACACGTAGAGTTTTTACCCTTCTCACTCTTGTGTGCACTATGCCAATTTTGACTAGCCAAGATGAAGGCTATTATTTGGAAACTTAAAATATTTTTATTAGCATTAAATGACCTTATAAAGTTATAAAAATTAATAATCCTCACCTATAACTTGATTTCATATTTAGAACTTCTATAAAACCTATGAAACATACAAAATGGTGAAAAAACCCTATTTTTCATGGTGTCCATACAATCCCATAGAATTCATCTTGGTGGGAGATATCTTGAGCGAGTAATCCACATGTTCCAATAGTATTTATGTTAAAACTCTACAATTATATTTATTTTCCAATCTCATCTCTCTAATCAGGTCCTAACTAGGGTTTGTAAGGGTTTTTGAGTAGTTTTGAGTCTTAAGCTTTGTTCATAAAGATTTAACATTGGATATGATTCTCAATGTCAAAATTTTGATGCCAATGGACCCTATTAACCTTTAATAATCTCTTTTTTTACCATGAAATAAATTAAAAATATATCTAAGCATTTGAAAACACCTTTTCAAGCTCATTTCTACTCTATATGCATGTTTGGCTCTTTCTAGGCTAGAATAGGAATTTTAGTGGGTTATTATACATACTATAAGTTCAGTGATGTGTATATCAACCTAATTAACATGAATAAATCACTTATGTATCCCACCAAGAGATGGAAATGAAGAGGGACTACCAATTGGCACTAAACCCCCTCAAAGCCTAATAGGCTTAACATGCACCCTATTGGTTTGAGCTACTTGTAATGTTATCTCATAGGTATGTTGATGGTTTATGAATTTTAACATCATTTTTGATCTTATATTACTATTAAATAACCCTCCAAGCACCATTATTCATCTTCTTTCTCATTTGCCAACTAGGCCTAGTGGAAATTTGCCTAGTTGGACTATGTGCATGAGCAATTTGGTCACACTAAGGGTTTTTAAATTGATATATTACTTAAATGGAATAAATTTACATTATATAAACCTTGTAATATGTTTTAATTAGGTTTACAAAGATTCACATCAGGTCTTTTTGCCATTTTTTATTGACTAGCTCATTTTGTTAAACCCTAATTTTCCTAAACTACCTGACCTCTGAGACAAAATAGTGAGGTATATCTCTTATCCATTATAAAAAATGAATATTTTTGGATTTTTTTTAGTAATAATGATAATTTTTACTGAAGGTTTCTAATTTATTCCATGATTTAGGTATTCAACTAGCTCCAAATGCTAAAAAAAAAATCTTGAAAAACCCTATTTTCCTACATTTTCCTCAAATCCTCCTATGGGTGACCTCTCCAATACAAAACCATGATTATTGGTTTTTAAAAAAATATCCACATAATATATACATTCTCACATATATTTTAAATTCATCTAAAACACTTATATGCATTTTTCATTTTCACTTATTGAGCAAGCATGGTTTCTGAGTCCATAGTATAGATTATTGCCCATTTGCTAAGTAGTGAAGATACATCAGCACATAAAAAGGTCCTGGGATTGTTAGAACACATCTTTTAATATTATGAAAATTTTATATTGATGATAATTCTTTCTTTCTTCCCTATACAGTCCATGTCTCACATGACCTTCATCATCTTGAACCCTGTTGGAGGTGTGTGTAGTGTCATAAGACCTTGTGTAAGCCTTTTTTTCCTTTTAGGAGAGTTTAAAGACACTAATAACATACCTATATATGGTATCAATCACTTATATATCAATATTTATTTCTCATTAACCTTGATAATTCACCTTTTTCTCCAAAACTAAGTCCTTATTGATTTGACTGAGACACCTTCTTAGGGTCTACTGTAGGTGGTTAATTTACTTCCTTGGAGCTTGTTTGTATTATGGGAAGATTATTTGAATTAATATTTATTTTAAAACATGTATATATAAATATTATTAATCCTTTGGAACCTTAAATACACCACTTTTCATCAACATTTTAGATCACTATTTAGGTTGAGGTGTTATGCCCACAAACTCTTCCTGTAGGTGTCTATGGCCTAATTCATTTGGTAACGGTGCCTATAAACTCCTTGAAACACCCTATGAGGTCAAAAAATTATTATTTAATTTTTAAATAACCTATATATTATATTGGAACTCAAAAAATACCTTTCCCTTGACTGAGACACTTCTCCCCTTAAGATCCTACTGTAGGTCATTATTTTCCATGCTTGAGAGGTACATGTAGGTAGTCATAGGGGTAGTAAGACCTTACCTTAACCTCTATTTATGAATTTTATTAGTTTTATATCATCCCATTATTCCATCCATCCTATTCATGAGGCTATACTCAATGTTTCTCTTTGGGGTAATAAAAGGTCATTTACTCCTAAAGGCTTGTAGATATCATTGATATAATTTATTATGTTTCTAGGCAACTTTGAGGCTTTCAAACACCATCTCCCACTACTCACTTCTCCTTAAACCTTGGAATTTTTATTTTACATAATATAGGAAATGAGGTTTACCCATATATGTATCTTGTAACACTTGTAATCATGTTGTAGGAGATCCACAAAAACCCCTTGGAGTTCTATTCTGCCATTTTAGGGATTTGATCGTAAAATTTAGTCCTTTATTTCTTCATTTTTTTTAACATATTATTTTATATATAAATAATTTATATGGGTCTATCAATGATTTATTTATATATTAAGTTCTCAATAAAGTGTTACTTTATACCAACCAATCCATAAACACCTAAATCCCCTGCTCAGCCACCTGTAGGTGGGTGTTTTGGCAAGCAAACAATGAACTAGGTGTGAACAATCTCAAACCATGAATGCATATGAACCTTAAATGATTTATTAAAACTTAATTAATGTACCCCAAACAATTCCCATAAGTTTTAACACACATCCACTTCTCCATACACCAACATGACATCAACAAGGGTCTATAGGTGGATGTTTTAGGCTAGTTATGAAGATCAGGTATGGAATTAAGGAAAACCATGTTTGTGGAAAGCCTCAAAACACCTAAAATTCATTTATAAATATTAAAATATATTGTTTCCATAAATAATACTTTTAAAACAACCTCAAAACACCTTATTCAACATGGAAATCACCTGCCTATAGGTGAAAAAGAGTAGATAGAGGCATCAAATGGTTGTTTAGAATGGTAAATGAGCATATGATAAAACTTTTCACCTTTTATAAACATTAATAAGAACCTTATTTAACTTATAAAGTATTGAATAAGCTAATAAACCTATATTACCACTTCATAGATAGCATGGACAAGGTCATGCATCAGACTGCAACTAAAATTGTGTAAAGAGATAACAATGGAGAAAGGCAAACTTGTAAGCAACTCAAAGGATTACATGGTGAAAAAAAAAATTGGAATGATGTGGTAACATGACCCAATAAATTTTTTAACAACATTTTCCAGCTATATGAGACACCTATAGGATAACACACTCAATAAAAAAACACTTAAAATGAAACTACACATGGTGACATCCTCTTATAAAGTGAGTTTTATTGCTCTTACAAGCACCATGAAAGATTAAAATAAGATTGGAGACCATATGATAATGAATTAAACATATTATGTATCCCTTCCAAGTAACTATTTTGTATGGAATTCCTCAAAATGAATCAAAACCTATAGGGTGCACAAAATAGCTAGCAGATTTGCATAGTCAACTTGTTAGCAATGGTTCATAAAGCATAGTTAATCAATATTTGAAATATTAATATTAAATTTAATATATATAATTATAATATCATCTCCAAAAATTATTTGTCTTGAAATCCTATGAGCTATTTTTATCAATAAAAAATGTGTAAGTCACTTTTACTTGCCAAGAAATGTGAAAAGGAGTATAATGGTTTTGGCATTAAAATGACACTTCCAAATCATTTAAAAAATGGATATTAGTTTTAGGAAGTTTAAGAGTCACATTGAAACCTTTTCCAAGTGGAAAACTTCATAAGGAGGCCATACAAGTTCCATTTTCTTCTCCTTCTTTTAGAAAACTATCATTTCTTCTGCATAACCCACCATATTTCAATATTTTCAGTTACTTAAGACTTATTGGGACACATGGGGAATTAAATCCTCTTTTTTAACCTTCACATTTCCCAACAACCCTTAAAATCATTAAATTCACCTTTTTGACCCCTAAAATGACTCAAAAAGGCATGTTGGCTAATGAAATTCATGACCAAGGCTAATATATCAGTGACTAACATTAAAATGACCTATGAAACACCTTATGAAAAGATCTTGTGCTCCAAAAAAATCTATAAAACAAATTTTTAACCTAGGGGTGACCTATTTTTACCTAAAAGACAAATTTGTTTAATAATTTCAAGGAGGCTTACATACTATCTTCAAACCCTTATCCATGTAAGGTAACCTATAGGGGTCACCCTTGAGTAGGGAGAATAGGGAATATAGTCAAAGAATAACACTTAGTTTGCCTAAGAAAAGACTATGAGGAGTATATAAGAAGTTGAAATGAGAATTGTGGGGAGTTGAAACACCTTAATCATAATCATCATAGGCTCATCACACTCCCATAATGGATATAGAATATGAAAAGGGCTCAAAAAAGCATCATATAGTCTGCATCCTTAAACCATTGTGCACAGTCTCTTCTTTAGGAGGTATATATTAGAAATGTAAAGAGTTTGGAGGTCAAATGACCTATTCAATGGATTATACTTGGTAAAAATCACTTATATAACTTCAATAATCTCCTCAAAAATTCATTTAGTCTAGGGAAATAGGGGAAGTGCCCTCTATTTTGTCTCAGATAGAGGGCACTCCCCTTAGGTGCATCTTTTACAATATTTAAGAAAGGAGATAGAAGGATAAGGTATAAGATAAAGAGACACTTCAAGAAGGTGTAGGAACATTTAATACACACAAATAATAATGAAAACATTTCTAAGAAGGGAAAATCTCAACAGGGTTTCCCAAACCCTCAAATATGCAAGTAGGCATGTCAAGCATAGTTTAGGCTTAAAGGCAAATGGAGAACCAAATTCACTTATATTATGGGTTGAACATTGTAATGGATTTGATCTTGTAAATGGGGGGAAATATTGGTATTTAATCTATTTGGATGTATGAAAAGCCATCAAAAAGTCATTTTGGGCTTTAAGATATCCTAGGCATGTTAGGCAAGGTTTAGGACTAGAGTTCAAATGAGAGGTCACCTTCAATTCTAGCATGAGATAAGATTTATAACCAGATGTAACATGTGTATGGGATGAATTTTGAGGTGTTTAATATTTTGACATGCATGATAAATCACAAGGAAAGTCACTTTTAGCTCAAAGATAATTTAAACATACAGGAAATGATAAAACAAGCTCAATAGGCCAAGTGGAAGTTCTTACATCTCCTTGAAGGTTATGTATGGGTATTGAATATGTTTAGAGGTGTTATCAGGGGTACTAAATATCTCTCCCATGAATTTTTTTGGTATTTCCAATCACAAATTTGCATGAAAAAAATTTAAGAGGGTAAAAGAGGCCTAAGCTCATCAAAACCCTTGTTAATGACTAGATTGAGAAGATTGATCAGGTAGTGCACCCAAATGACATAGTTTACCTAGAATGATGACTAGATGTTGTATAAGACTTAATAAATATCCCTACCATCAAGATTAGTTGTATGGAATCTATATGAACAAGGTATAAAATTGTTCTTTTTGATTATTTTGTGCATTGTACAAGTTCTAGGAGGTTTCAAGAGATGAAATCAAGTTTGGGAGGAGGATATAGAATTATTATATTCCTTATGGATATTTTATATTAAATAAATACTCCTAAGTGTGCCTATAAAAGATATCATCTCAACCATTCAAAATTGGCATAGTGAACATGATAGTGAGAAGAGTGAAAAGATCAAAGTGGATTGATTTTAAGGTGTGCCCAATTCCTCAAAGGTAATGGATGGTCTTGACACATGTAATTAAATTATTTTTATGTATTTTTATGGAAAAATAAATCCAAATTTGAGGCCAAGTCTTCAAGGTGTGGGATAGAGGAGTTTCTTTAATTACAGGTAGTGATGGCTCATTCGAGAAGATTTTAGATGATCAAGACTATAACTAATGCATGGAGAGGTATGCCTAAAACCCTTCCCCCTAATTTCAATAATTAGATATGTCCCTAGTTATTTTTGGGATGTTCAAATAGGGATAAATCATGAATGCATTTTTTTGAGCCAACAAAGGGAACTCATATGCCACTTTTCATGAGTTTCATGACTTGGGAAGCCACTTGTCTCTTGTAACCTTACATGGTTTGTTTCTCATCCTCCTCCCATGCACATGTAACTCATTTTATTATCTTGAAAAGTGTTCTTTTTACCTTTGCACTTATTTATTCTCCTCTCTCTCTCTCTCTCAAGTTCTATAAGAACTAGCCATTTTGGCCTTTGTAAATAATGCCCCACCTAAGTATGGTGAGTGCATACTCATTTTCATACCATAGAGAAATAAATACTACTAAGTTTTACCTCTTCCATGACTATTCATAGTGTGTTCACTTAGATGATTTAATTTTCTTAGTGATTACTTGTTTCCTTAGCTTTGTTTTTTCATTCTCTCACCTATTTATAGTCTGAAAGCTTCTTATTTTAGGTCATGTGAAGGGTTTTATGATGTGTCAAGGTTGAGTGTGTTGGTATATTTAAATAATTCCATTCTAGGCCTCTTGTCTAGTCCTATTATCCTAAACATTCATCACAGCCTCATAATGAAATATTGATATGAGAAGATTCATATTGGAGAAGTGTATGTTTAGATAGTCCATTGTTCTCATGTGTAACATGGAGTTGGTTGGTAGTCATAAATTAAATTTTTTATCACATCTTTTAGGATAGTTTAATTTTAGTTTTATATCCCTTTTTCCTCACAATCATAAGTGTAGTAGTGGTCTACAAGTGGTAAATCAAGGGAGCTAGCCCTATTTAGAGATTCACATCATTTTTAGGCTTCTTAGCCTAGAGGTTTTTCCATTATTCCACATGGATAAAGAGAGTTGATACATCTCCCTAAAGGGTGAAAATCCAAGTGAGAATATTTTTTAGCATGCCAAGTGGGATTCTTAGTCCAAGAAGTTGAAAGAGTTTTGGTGTTGTCTTTCAACACACCAGCCTTTGGAGGCACCTATCTAAGCATCAATGGTGACCCCAAAGTTAAATCAGCTACTAAAGTAGCCTAGGTATTCCTTTTGAAGATTTTTTATAATCATTCCTTGTTTTATTACATCGTAATGAAGTTACATGGCTGAATTTGGTGTTGAGTATTATTTTACACAAGTTGGTGAGGTTTATCAAGCTTATGGCATTCCCTATCAGCCTTGTCATGATCATTATCAGTTCCAATATGATCTTTACCATATCAAATAATATCATTTCTATCCTTATCATGAGTTTTATCAGTCCTATAACCAGCCTTCCTAACATCTTGATCTTCCTAGTCAACCTAGTCACTTCTCTAATCAGTCCATTTCCACTTTCAAGTAAACTCTCTTGGGATATGAGAAGTACATGATAGAGATTTATAAAATAAGGTGAGATGGTTCATATTTTTCTATTCATATCACTCAAAAGGTGAGAAATACATTCTATATGGTTAAAAGAGAGTGAGCACCTATTGAGGGAGCAAATTGGCAAAGGTTCACAAGTGAGATGTTAGATGTAGGTAGCTTTATTGCATCCTTGGAAGATAAGCTAAGAGTTTATGAGGAGTATCATCACCAAACCTATCATCCCTCATATACACCTACCCAAGATTTTTATCATTCCTACTTCACCCCTACTCATGAGCCCAAATAAGCTTATCAAATCCATATTTTTCCCAATCAATTAGAAGAGAGATTTGGGAAGATAAACCTTATTTTTGAATCAAATATTTATAGTAAGATTGATTTGGATAATATAAATATGTATTATTCCATATCATCAACAAAATAATTATAATTTAATCCCTCATTTCACTCTCCCATTTCATCCCCACCTCAAAAAGAGACCTCTAGATATGAGATTCCAAGTTGGAGACAAGGTGGAGAATCTAAGTGTAAAGAGATCCTATGTTTTTTAAACATTTCATCCAATCCTTAAAATAAATCACCACCTCAAGAATATAATATTAATCCTAACATCCTAATATGTATTAATATATTGGAATCATGGGGAAAGAAAGAGGATAGAAGCCTAGATAAAGAGTGTGAAGTTGAGGAAAAACTTGATCCTATGCAAGTTCCTCCCACCCTTCCTTAAGAGACCTCTTATTTGCCATTTCAACCCTCTTGTACTCCTTATCCTCATGAATATGCATATAAAATTCAAGATATAATTTTTAAATATAACCTAGCCAAGAAAATTAAAGAGTTAGAGATGAGAATGAAATTATCGAGTCAAGGTGTGATGGAAGGTTTAGAGCAAAAATAAGATCCTATGATTGAACACACCCCATATAACCTTACTCAAGAGATTCCTTAAGATAATTTAATATTTTAATCAAGATATTATCAAATATAAGGAATAAAACCAATCTATTTTATCTCAAGGTCTACCTCCCCTTCCTCAAGAGCTCCCAAAGGGATCCCTTATAATTCATTCTCAATCTGATTTTGAGTTCTATGTTCCACCTCCACCAACTAGTTCATCTTGTCCTCACCCCATCAAACTTTTCTAGCACAGAAGATCTCTAGAATGCACATATGATATGGGAACCTAAATATGATAATTTGGTTGAGGAAATTTTATAACTCTTGCTTGAAGAAAGTGTAACTCCTTAGCAGCTTTATTGGGCTAAGTCGCCTAATTTCAAGATGCCTAGTCTTGCATCACCAAGAAGAAGGATATTGAAGATTTTTCATCCCTTGAGAATTAATATTAGGCTATATTAGTTGAGATAAAACTTTATATTCCTAAAGATGTCCTAAATTTTGAATAAGAGGTGAGTCATTGTGTTGAGTCTTCTTATTTGGTTGATAATGAAGAATGCCTTCCTTGTGGCAAAGAATAAATATTGGATGAAATAATTTTGGATTATAAAGAAGAGGATGAAGGATCTTATATTATTTTTCCCCTTCATGATGTTGATAAAATATAATATGAGGACTTGTGGTAGAAATTTGAAAACATTTGCAATGAGTTTGAATCTTTCAAGGGGTCTACAACTTCCTTAGAGCTTTGATTACAAATGATGGTAAGCAAGATGACATTTTAAAAAATGTCATATATGATCCCAAAAAAAGTTCACCACAGACTTTGAAGGTTAAAACAAGATTCTATTTGCCTCAATATTCTAAGGATCAAGAAACTACTCCTCTTGAAACTATTCCAACAAAGAAAATGCAAGTTGATCATGAGATAAAAAGTGGGTAGAAATATGAGGTATGTGTATAAGGCCAAGAAGAATAATTTACATTATAGACCTATTTTAAGATGGTATACATGAGAAAATATAAATTGAAGTGCCAAGAAATAGGTCTGATCCATCAAGTATCTAATCCAAAGAGCAACATGCTTGGCACTATGATTCATCTTATGAAGAAGGAGATGTAAGGAACTTTCCTTTTGATCCTGGAAAGGGAATTATGCTTAATTTTTATTTTTACATAGTGGTTTATTTTTTTGATTTCCCTAAGTGCCTTGAGCACATGTGCATGTGTGTGTGTGTGTGTGTGTGTGTGTGTGTGTGTTTGTGTGTGTGTGTGGGTGGGTGGGTGTGTGTGTGTGTGTGTGTGTGTGTGTGTGTGTGTGTGTGTGTGTGTGTGTGTGTGTGTGTGTGTGTGTGTGTGTGTGTGTGTGTGTCTTGTTAGTATTTTTGCTTTACTTTGTGTGTGTCTTTTGTTTTTTGTGGTTAAGGTAATTAATTATCTTGTCTTGGTCAAAACATTTATATCAAGTGTCAAGTCTTCTTGTTTGTCTTATATTTTATATGAATCCCTAAGCACAATGGATTTATAAGGATACTAATCCTTATCATAATAGGCATGTTACCCCTATGAGTCACTAATTTTTATACCAAATTTGACCCTGTAGGTCAAACTAGGACCTGTACAAGTAAAAACTTGATTTTTAGGATTTTTAGGGGTCTAACATTATGTCAAAAGGTGTATTATAGGTCATTTCATGTCATATTATCCTTGATATTGGTTATTTTTAATACTTATGTCTTTTTGAGTCATTATAGGGGTCAAAATGGAGAATTAAATGAGTTGTATGACCTATTTGGGAAATGTAAAGGTGTTAAAAGGTGATGTCACATCCTATGTGTCTTAAGACATATAAAGTAACTATTTGTAACTAAAAATTGGAAGGTCTTCAGAAGAAAAGGTAGTCTTCTTAGAAAAAATGAGCATTTAATGAGGTGTATTGAATTGTATAACCTCATATAGTTGAGGACACTTAATTAGTGTCTCTTTGTCTTGCACACACTTAATATAGTGATTAGCTTGATAAAAATCTTTAATAAATGAAGAAACCCATTTCTCTCTTCTTTCACTAAGCTTGGAAAGCAAATATGGTCCTCATGTTTGTACTTGGTATGGTCAAGGAGAGTGGTTTTAAGAAAAAATATCATAGAGGTATCTTGTAAACTAATTCATCTTATATTTTATGTTTGGTTTTAGAGTAATGGTGGTCTATGCTTTATGAACCATTTTTAGGAAGTTAAACTATTTATTTTTCTTGCTAATGTGTGCACCCTGAAGGTTTTGATCTTGTTTGGATGATTCCATAAAATATAGTTATTTATTTTGATTCCATATGATTTTTAATTCCTCCAATAATGTTTTCCATTCATGGTTTCATGTTCTAAGGTATTTTTATGAGTAAATAATCTCAAGTTTATAGACTATTCTTATTTGGGACGAAAGGATTATTTCCACCAACTCTAGATATTTATGCTTTTAAAATTAATTTAGAGGGTTGTGATAGGTAATTTTACATGTTTTAAATGTTATATTGATTCCCTTTACCTTCTCAATCTCATTATTCAAACAATGTTTCATGGAATTGCATTTACAAGCACTATGGAGTTATTTGGCTCCATGACTATCATGTACTGTCAACTAAGTGAGTTGGGTTGAGGATTTTAACATGTAAATAGAAGTATAAATATGGTATTGAAAATTGGAAGATACTCTCATATTAATACTAATAAAATAAAGATGTTCAATTTTTAGAAGAGAGACTGTGATAGTCAACATAGTTACTCATAGTTTTTAGCCATTATACTCACCTACAGGTATATTACAAGGACCAATCATGTCAAAAAGGAGTTGTTGAGTTGAATAAGGTCTTTCAATTGTGAGGAGTACATTTAGAGGTATTGGGCTGAATATATAATCCATTAAAGGTCAAAATAGTACAACACTCACTACCTACCATCTTATATTACTTCATGTACATAAAAATATTCACCTATAGGTGGCATTAGCGGAGCTATAAAGGTATTTGTATAGAGAGGTTAGAAAAGTGGTGACACCCTCAGTAAAGTTTTAGTGTGATATATACCATGAAAACCCTATTTTAAGGGCTTAGTTTGCATATTGAAGTGGACACTACCTTCAAATCATAAGATGATAGTATTTAGGGCTTCGTTCCTTAAAATCATGAAAAAGGACTAAGGCTTTTAGTCAAGGTCATATTATAAGGTTGATAAGATATTTGGGGCATACAAATGGCCTTTCCATATATACCTTTCATAGGATAACATTTTTAAAAGGTTTTAATGGTAGGTTATTAGTCTAAATTGGTTTTTTCAAGGCCCAAAATTGTGTTTTCATGCACTAAACTTGGGCAGTGATCACCTACAAGTCTAAGTCAAAAAGAGACCTTTTTCACCAAAAGGTGAAAACTATACCTTGAAAACATATGTGAATGATTAAAAATGGTTAAAATTAAATTTATGACCTAATATATCATCTAAATAGGATTATATACTATGCTTTGAATCTCACATACACCTACAGGTGTCTTAAACCTTGAAACATACACCTACAGCTGACTGAGTGGTGACAGTGAACTTGTTCAAGGTGGTTAAAGGGTATGAACATGATTTATAAGGTATATATATGGCTTGGTGTGGTCATAAACACTATTTATAATATATTCAAATGTTATACCTAGGTTTCAAACGTGCATGAATAGTTAGAGTATTTAGTTTTCAAGAGGAAACATAGAATACATAGTCAGCTAACTGTGACTGGCCTTATGAGCAATTCAAACCCCAAAGTGTGAAGTTAAGTATGGAAATATATGAATTTAATATTATAATTTTTAATTTGGGCTTATATTTAAATCCTATTCCATTCAAGGTAACCTACAAGAGTCACATTTGAGTGAGGAAAATAGGGAATATAGTCAACGAATAACACTCGATTTGACTAAGAAAAAATTATGAGGAGTATGTAGGAAGTTTGAGTGAGTAGTGTGGGGAGTTTAAAAACCTTCATAATAATAATCATAGACTAATTACACTCCCATAATGGAGATATAATAGGAAAATTCTCATACACGCATCATATAGTCTGCATCCTTCAATCTTTATGCATAGTCTCTTTTCTGGGAGGTCTGTCTTAGAATTGGAAAGAGTTTAGAGGTAAAATGACCTTTTAAAGGGATAATATTTGGTAAATATCACCTATTTAACTTTAATAATCCCATAAAACACTCATTTTGTCTATGGAAATAGGGGAAGTTCCCTCTATTTTATCTTAGACAAAGGGCACCCCCCTTAAGTGCAAATTTTGTAATCTTTAAGAAAGAAGATAGAAGGATAAGATATAGGATAAAAATACAATTAAATATGGTGAAGTAATATGTAATACACAAAAAATAGTGAGGAAACATTTTGTGAAAGGATAATCTCAACAAGGTATCCCAAACCCTCAACTATGCAAGCATGCCTATCAAGCATAATTTAGGCCTAAAGCCAAATGGATAACCACTTTCACTTCTAGTATGGGTTGAACATTACAATTGATTGGATATTTTATATGGGTGAAACAAAAGGTATATAAGCTATTGGGATGGAGGTAAATCCATAAAAAAAATTATTTTGGGCTTTAAGACAACCCAGGCCTATTAGGTAAAGTTTAGGACTAGAGTTCAAATGAGAGGTCACCTTGAATTTTAACATGAGATAAGATTTATAACCAGTTGTAACATGTTTATAGGATGAATTTGGATGTTTTAAATCTTTTATAGTTCATGAGAAACCACAAGGAAAGTCACCTTTTTCTTAGAGATAATTTAAGCATGTAGGAAATGAGAAAATAACCTCGATAGGCCAAGTGGAAGTGCTTACATCTCATTAAATTTTGTGCATGGGGATTTAAGAGGCTTAGAGGTGTTATCAAGGGTCCTAAAAATCCCTCTAGTGATTTTTTTTTTTAAATTTCCAAAGAAAAATTTGTATGAACAAAGATTAAGAGGGTAAAATAGGCATAAGCTCATCGAAACCCTATTAGTATCACTTTTCATGAGTTTCATGACTTGGGAAGCCACCTGTATCTTCTAACATTTCATGGTATATTTCACATCCTCTTTTTATTCACATGCAATTCATTTTCTCATATTTATAAGTGTCCTTATTACCTTTAGACTTATTTCTTCTCCTCTCTCTCTCTCAAGTTCTAACATAACTAGCCATTTTAGCCTTCTAAAACAATGTTCCACCTAATTATGGTGAAGCCCTACTCATTTGAATACCATGGATTAATAAATACTACTTATTTTTACCTATTCTATGACTATTCATAGTGTGTTCACTTTGATGATTGATTTTGCTTAGTGATGACCTTTTTTTCCCTAACATTGTTGTTTCATTTTCTCACCTATTTGCAATTTGAAAGCTTCTTCTTGTAGTTCATGTGAAGTTTTGTATGATGTGTCAAGGTTGAGTAAGTTAATTTTTTAAAATAGTGCCATTTTATGCCTATTTTTTAGTACTCCTATACTAAACATTCATCACAACCTCATAACAAAATATTGATGTGAGAAGATTTAGATTGGAGAAGTGTATGTTTAGTTAGTCCTTTGTTCTCATGTGTAACAGGTAGTTAGTTTGTAGTCATAAACTAATTTGGTGTATCACCTCCTTTAGGATAGTTTACTTTCAATTTTCTCTCCCTTTTCACTTACAAGCATAGGTGTAGTAGTGGTATACAAGTGGTACATCAAGGGATCTATCCCCATATAGAGATTCACCTCAATCTTAGGCTACCCACAACCTAGAGGTGTTTCTATTGTGCCACTTGGAAGAGGAGAGTTGAGACATCTCAAAGGGTGAAAATCCAAGTGACAATAATAGTTTTATAGAGGAATAATCACACATCTATATAATGGAAGAATATGATAGATTAGAATAGTATAAATAAAGGGGAATAAGAAATTTTCAATCATCTAAGAAAATATCCATTATATTCATTATTCTACTATTTATGCTACTATTCTACCCCTCCCTAGGTATATTGCACCATCCCTAGCCAACATTGGGAAGAGGTTTCCATGGATTTCATTATGGGGTTATCAAGTTCTGAGGGTAAAAATGTTATCATGGTAGTTATGGATTGACTCACCAAATATACTCATTTTTTCTCCTTGTCATAGCCATTTGTTTCCAATACAATAGCTTCTACTTTTCTTAATGCATTTCCAAAATTTCATGACAATAAAAAGATCATTATCAGTGATCAAGATCCAATATTTAATATTAATTTTTGGACTCAAATATGTACATGTTTAGGTACCCAGTTGGTTCATAGCTCATCTTATCATCCTCAATTTGATGGAAAAATAGAGGTATTAAACAAATTTATCAAAAGGTATCTTCATTTTTTTGTTTCTAATAAATAGGACAATTGGTTCCATTGGTTTCCTCTTGATAAATGGTGGTATAAAAATTATTTTCACACTTCTTCTAATATGTCTCCCTTGGTGGCATTATATAAGTATCACCCCCCATCCATCACTTCAATTTTGATAGTGCATCCTAAAGTTCAAGTTGTTGAAGAACACATTAACCATCAATAGGAGGTTTTAGTCACTTAATTATAAAATTTAGCTATGGAAAAAATTTTAATGAAGCAATAAATAAGCCAACATCATAGTGAGTGGCTTTTTGATAAAGGTTACTAGGTCTTTTTGGATTTGTAGACATATAAGCGTATATATTTAAAGCAATAGAAAAAAGATAAAAACCTATCACCTAAATATTATGGCCCTTACTATATCTTAAAAAAAATTGGTAGTATGGATTACAAGTTAGAATTATCCCCATCCACTTACATACATATGGTATTCCATGTATTTTGCCTAAATAAATTAACTGGCCATAGAGTTTCCACTCAGACTGAGTTACTTTTATTATATTAAGAAGGAAGAGTCATTTTATATCCTAAAGAGATACTTCACATGCACACTAGGAAACTATAGACCAAATCCATTAAGCAATATTTCATCAAATGGAAGAACTTGCATTCTAAAGATACAGCATGAAGTATGAAGCATTCCTACAAAAACATCTTGGTTTGAGTCAACATTGTTTTGAAGGGGAGGGACATGTTATACCCTTAACCTATAGTGTGTTAAGAACTTATATGCTAAAATATATAAAATTATAAAAGTAATGAATATATATTATTTTATTCCTTTTATGGAAGGAATCACTCTGAATCACTTTCCACTTTGAGGGGGATACCTCCTTATTATAGTAACACTCTAATTGAATTGATATTTGCTTGGATGATTTAAAATAGATTATGGCCCTCTATTTATACTATTATAATCTATCCCATTCTTACATTTTATACATGTGAGATTATTCCTATATATTATTATATTAATTATTATACTATTTATGATATTATCCTTCCCCTCCCTAGGGATATTAAATTTCATCCCCCTTAAAAATGTTTTGCCCTCAGAACATGAAAAACATTACATAAAAAATATGTGGAGGATCAGATGGAAACCTAACCCTGCATCATTTTTTACTTCTATTTCATTGTCTTATGATTGGATATGAGAAATTATAATATTAAATCAATTATTATAACATGAGGGTGAATTGCACAAAGATATATAGATGGAATAACCTCAGCCTAAAACATGACTGTCATGAGGTTAGATTTGATAATTAAAATTTTAAACTTGATGATCATCACCTCAAATCTAGAATAAGGATGATCAAAATAATATATTTGGTGAGCCAATGGATGATACATGCCATCTACCTTATCATTTTTTGATGTGTAAAGTTCTCACTTTACATGAACAACCTTCTATGAGAATATTTAAAAGTGTGGGACATGGATGTAGTCTGTAAAGTAACCTCTAAGGTTTTAGAAGTTGAATCTTTAGATTCACTTTAAAGATGAAAAAGATAAGAAAAAACCAAGTAAAATAATAAAATAAATACTAAGGAGATGTGCCAAGATATTTTAAGTATTTAACTTATGATTTCATAAAATATTTTAGATCTTATAACTATTATATACTATTAAAGGAACATGTGCATGAATTAAAGTCCATGGTATGAAAAAGAACTGATACTATAGAAGTAGAGAAAGGAAGACAAAAAATAGAAGTAACTTTCCACTTAGTTTAACACAAAACACTGCATCCTCTTCATTGTTAGATGGAGAAAAAAATATAAAAGGCCTCGATGGGCATATTAATCAATATTCAATCCAACCTATGAAGGGCACCTATTGAAGTCGTAGAATGAAAGATTACTAGATTCTTTTACTTCTATTCTGGAACTATTACAAATGGCTACTTTCATAAATAGTATAAATTATAAGTAATTGATAACTAACCCCTTCAAAAAAGAATGAACCTTGAATATATAAGTGTAGTTGCTTCCCATAGGAGTGACACCTAGAACCAGGCACTTGCATTCATGATGAAGCTATTATGATTAATTATGTGGTTCTGGCTCTTTCCTACAATCGATCTTTTGAGATCTTAGATATAGTGCAACCATAATGTCTAATGATGCCCATGATGCCTAAAAGAAGAACTATGGGGACATGTCTAATCTTATAAAAATACTCCTAGAATTTGTTTAGAAATTTGGTCTCTCCATCATCTAATGGTGTTTCTTGAGGGTCTGATATTAAAAACTTGCTCAGAAGGAGCACTGGTATGACACATGTTTATCTGGTACTACCCTTAGGTGAAGTCAAGCATTATTTTCCAAAATAATAATGAGGGTGCCACATGGAAATCCCACATCACTCTTTATAACTATGTGGTGGGACCTATGTATTAATGCATTAGCCAATGGCAATACTCTAAATCTTGGTAAAAATTAACCCTCTTGAAGAAACACTATGATTCCATGTTGAAGGGTCCATGTGCCTCCTTGAAACTAAAATGTGGTCCCCCATTATAATTTATCTAACCAATGGCGATTTTTAAAGATTTTAAAAAAGAGAAATGACCCTAGAGAGCATCTGGTCACCTTGTTGAGTGTTGGCACTCCTCCTAGGCAAGATGAAAAATATTTGTGGTAAATTGAGTGTTAGGCTGCCACATGGTGGTGGTAGAAGGGAACTGATACTTATTTAAAATATGTAAGAAGGGACCCTAAGAAGAAGGAGGATAAAATCATAACTTCCAAACTTCATTGAGTAAGCTCAAGACCAAAATCTAACTACTCCAAAATAATAATAAAATGATTTTGATCCACAACATTGTTATTTATACACATTCTTTTAGACTGACTAAATCCAACAAATAATTTTTTTTGAAGCATTAGTTTATAGTGTGGGCTCATCAATGGTATCCTCAGGTGCTTTCTTGGGTGCATCCAAATGTGCAATAGTCATGGCCAAAGAAATAAAATTAACATACTAGGTGTTGTAAGAATCATCCAAATTGATCTATGTAGTTATATCCATCTCATATGCTTTAACTATAGTAAATAAATCCCTATACCATTCACTATGGTTATTTTCCCAATCCATCTATGCATCAATATCCTTATCATACTTTGTTAGTGTTGGCCATTTTGGCCCATATACAAAAATTTTACCTGGATAGACTAGCTAAGCAGAGTTCCTATTTAAATTAATGATCAAAGGACTTGTACAAGCTTTGAAGGACCAAACCTTCACAAGAAATCATGAAAAAATGGATGGATTATATTGATTATGCATTTAATAAGTGAATTTAAGACATCAACTAGAGTAAAAGGAATGCATGGACATGAAGTCGTTAGTCCCAAGATCATGATCTACAAATTTCATGACTTGATGAGCTTTTTATGTCAAGTTACAAATGTTTAAAGTTGAACTAGCAGTATTTGATAGGCATGTGGACATCAAGTTTAAGATTTAGAAAATAGCCATTTTAATTTAAAAATTCCTGGGTTGAACATAAATCCAATAAGTGTTAAGATCATGGGATCTTAGATCAAGATCCAATGGTGAGTGATGACCTGATAGTATTAGTGGGTCCTAAAGATCCAACAGTATGTATTAGAACATGCATCAAAGATCAATAGTGAGTGATGGGTCAAAAGATTAGTGGGGTCCATAAGAAGCATGCAAGACCAACAAGTGTCACATTCTCAAAGGCCAAAATAAAATACCAATATGGGGTTACCAACTGGCATTATCTTGTGAATCTCCTAATAGATGTAATGATGTATAGGTAAAGATAGAGTTAATGGGCCCAAGTAGATATATGGTACATATTTAATCATACCAATTATATCAATGGTGAGCATCAAGTCAACAAGTCATTGAATCTAAGAATGAATAAGGATATTCTAAGTGATGAGATCACATTTATTACTAGATAAATCAATGGTGCACATTTAATAATGAGAATATAGATAGATTGTATGCATGAATTCAAGGATCAAAGGGTTGATAGTAGGACCTTATTGGGATAATGAAGTTCTGACAATTGGAAAAATGTGGAGAGTCTAGATCAAGATTGGTCATAAATCTTAAAGGTCAAATTTCAAGAGTTTTCAAGTATACATCAAATTTGACTTAGGTCAAACCAGAGCAATATTTCAAAGGGATATGTCTCTATTAAAGCTCAATCTATCACCATTAAATAGATGCAGTCATATAGTAAAGATGGTAAATAATAAAGTTTTGATGCCATTAAAACTCAGTCTTGACCCCTATTCAAAGATTAAGAACATGAAGGGTCCATTTTTTGAGGTATTAATATTGTTTTTTGACTATGTTCACTATTATTGAAAGAATACCTATGTATATGTGGTGACTTCTTGGCTTTTATAATTCTCAAAGGTAAAAATAGGTATTTTAGACCTCATATAGATCAAGAATCAAGGTTATGTAACCTATAAGTCTACATCAATAGGATAAGTAGAGGAAAACTAATGAATAAGATTGGTTTTCAATTATAATAAACCTATAATAGACCTATGCTCAAATATTGTAAGAGAGAGGTAGATATGTAATGATAGAAAGGCATCTCATCTTTCAACATGTTCATATATTCAACAAATAGTGAATGTAATTAATGGAAATGAGTTTGATAAGGATTCATATGGTAAGGTGGTTTCTTCCTATAGTGGTTTTGATCATTACAACTGTTTCTCCACCTTTCCATGCTAGATAGAGGCCCAATGAATATAATGTAATCAAGATCTCAAGGAACATGTGATCTTAGTCATTATGACCCCTTATCCATTCTCTCATGAATTTTCCCTACCTCTCTCATCCCATTATGTTATATATATATATATATATATATATATATATATATATATATATAGGATTTTAAGCCTTAAAATTAATCCCTCTCTTGGGCATGCCTAGACTCTACCAAGATTGAGCTTTGTAACCTCTTGAAATGAATAGAAGATTATTTTTAGATTTTATTATTCTAGATAGTGTGTTCATGTTAGTTTTATTTTCATATGTGTTTGAAATATCTCCATTATCATTTCCTAATCTCGCCTAGCTACTAGTTCATCTTGTTATAAATTTCATGTTTAGTGTTTGATGCCATTTGATTGAAGCTAACATGGAGATACTTTGACTGGTTAGTGCCTTAAATCAAGCCTCTCCATCACTTCCCTTAGGTTTTAATCAATTGGTGAACATCTGCATGAAATATTGATGCATAATAGACATTTAAATTTTTAGATATAGTCCTTTTCTTATCTCACTAGTGTTTGAAGAGGCTCAAGTAGAGTGGATGAATAATCAATTTAGGTGCATCACCAAAAGTAGCTTAGATTTCCCTTTTAGTTATCCTTATCTCTATTTACCACAAAAATGAATAGGTCTTAGTGTAAATGAGCTAAGTGATGAATTAGAGGAGCTAGCCTCAATAAAAATCCTATAGGTATGACCCAAGATTAAGTAACCCACAACCTAGGGTCATTCCCATGTTAGACTAGATTTGTGTAGAGGACCTAGAAAAGCATTTGCTCAATTAGGGTACAATCTAAACCTAAAATATTTATCACATGCCTAATGGGATAAGATCCAAAAGAATGGAAATATTATTGGTCCATATTTTCTCTAATCATCTTTTGTAAGTAAGCTAGTTAGCACCAATGGCAACTTTGAGTCAAAGTTCCTAGTTGTAAGTAGCCCAAGTATCTTTCATTGAATATTTGAATTAGTTATTACATCTCATTTGGCATATAAAATTAATATGAATAACTATAGTGGATACCCCTATAATTCACCTCCTTATCATCAGTTCTAGCATGATCATATGGTCTATATGAGCATAATTATCCTTACCAAGAGTTTTATCAAAGTTTTGATGAGCCCCCTTACTACCAAGATCATTGATCCTTCTATGAGTCTCATCTACCCCCTTTGCATCCTATTTATACTTATAATTAGTCATGGTTGTTTTTAACCAAATTTTGGCTTTTCAAGCCAAAATTTCTCACCCCCTATCTAAAAATTTAGCTACCTAAGTCCATATCTTTGGTAAACTCTAGTATGTAAAGTATTCTATACAAGCCCATAACAAATGTGCAAGCCTAATTCTTTCAAAAAGTTATTTTTGGTCTTTACCAAGCCTTTGAGAAATTATTTTGAGTTTTGTGTCTTAATCCTTTGAAGAATTGCTTTGAATTTTTCGTCTGAGGCTTTTTTTTGTTAAGTGTATTTATTTTGGGTTTTCTTCTGGTTAAGTGATGAATTCTAACAGACTATTTATCCAAAATAAATCTCCTAAAGACAAAGTGGTCTCTTTCATTTTTCTAAAAGGATAATCATGAATTTATAAAGGGAAAGTGGACCATTTCCAAAATTCTAAAGGGTATGTTTCATCCTTTTGAAGGGTATCTTTAAGGCTAAGTTGAACATTTCCAAAATTCCAAAGGACAACTATAGGTTTCCAAAAGGGCATTTACATTTTTATGAAGGCCACTTTCAAGTCAAAGGGGTCATTTACATTTCTTTCCAATGATATGTTCCTTTCAGAAGGGCACTTCAATATTTTTGATGGGCTATTTTCCACAAATTCAAAGGGGTCTTTATAGAAAACTCAAAGGAATTCCTTTAGATAATTTGTCTGAAGGAAATGAGCAAATTATCCAAAAAGTGCCCTAAGAGAAAAGACTAAAGGAATGAATTATTTCTAAAATATTGAAGTGATGAATTCTTATAGGAAAATTATCTGTAAGAAAAAGACCAAAAAAAAGAGATGAAGGGCATTTCTATGAAGCAAAGGGAATGTTCAAAAGAAATGGTTCAAACAAAGAATTCTAAAAGGTCTATTTGCATTTATAAAAGGTCCACTTGCATTTTCAAAAGGTCAATTTCAATATTTTGAATGGTATGCGATATCTTCTAAAGTATATCCATAGGAAGGTTGAAGAGAAAGAGATAGAAAATTCGAAGGTTCATTCCAAATCCAAAGTTCCACTTCAAGAACCCTGAAACAAATTATTTCCTTTGAAAAAATTACCGAAAGGAATGAGTTTGTATAAATACTAAAATAAAGAAAATAAAAAGAAAAATAAGTTATGGATAAAAATTTTGAATGAAATTTCCATGGGAATTCCAAAGGGCATGAAAGACTAAGCACAAATTGTTTAAAATAAATACCCAAAAGATGATGGCTTGTATAATGTCAATTTCAAGATGTAAGGACTAACCATTTTAGTTAAATAAAGAAGTGCATGAATCTAAAGAAAAATATAGAGGCAACACATGGTAGAATCTTGAGAATCTAATGCATAACAAGCAAAAATATGTAGTTTGATCATTTAAGTTATTATATAGTTTTATAACTCGATGAGCCAGTAAGGAGCAGTTAATGTCAAGATGAATTTCTAATAGTTGAGCCTATATATAGAAAAAAATAATTCAAAATATCTTGATTCCAATAGTGTAATAGTAAAGGAAGCATCTTATAGAATGTAACATATTTTTTTCCATTCTCAAGGTGACACATGTCCAAGTGACCCTTAGACTTCCCTTTGCTTGAAATCTTCTAAAAACCTATATATATATATATATATATATATATATATATATATATATATATATATATAGTATTTCTACTCATTTTGGGAGCTTCCACTAGTTATAGTGAAAATCTAGCTACATTTGTACTATTAACTCTTGAAGAAATAATATAAGTCATTTTCCACTCACAAGATGCATTATTGTGTATTGGTCCAAATTGTGTTGTTCTTGTTTAGTGAAGGTTATCTTTCCTAACCTATTATCCTTAATTGCCTACCAAACATGAAAAAAGAGTATTGGTATAGGTTCTTATTAGTATTCATTCATAAGTTTAAAGGCATTTTATAAGTGGTTTAAGATTATATTCTTTCCTAGAATTGTCTATTACTCTCCTGAATGTCAAATACCTTCTCGAATCTAACATGTGAAACACTAATGTGATAATGCACAGAGAGTTGTGAGTTTGTGTGAAAAAACTTTATTGGTATTTAAGTGGTGATTTTAGTGAAGTGAGAGGATATCAAATATTGGTGCATTATTTCTTGTTTTCTGAGTTATTTTCCTTCTCCCTTTTCATTTAGAGTTGTTAGTTTAGAAAGATCTTAGAGGTGCATCAAGGGGAGCTAGCCCCTAATCTAGAGATTTATCTCAATATAATTGTCACCCACAACAATAGAGATAATTACATTTTTATACTTGGATGAGGAGAACTGAGCATCTCTTCAAGGGTGCAAATCCAAGCATCAATAGTTTCTGGCACGCCCAATGAGACATCTATGTCCTAAAATATTGTTCAAGATTGGTACTAGTCTTGACATGGTTATAGATAAAGAAACATCTATATTCGGTACCTAGTGACTCCATTTAAGAATTCAAAGACGTTGGTCGATGATCGGTCCTTCTTTCCATGCCAAATGTGACCACAAGGTCTACTGCTAAAGGTGTACCCTTCAAGTTTGTGGAATTAGCTCCATATTCCACCAAAAGGTCTAGGTTTGTCAATACTCATCCTTAAAAAAGAGGTTTTGTGTTCAATGTTTTGAATTTTTTGATACATTCCATTCCTAACATCCATAGTTTTCATTTGAAAATGGCTATAGACAACCTTTTATGCCTTTTTGAGGGGCATATCCCTTGCATCTTTCCAAATATGATCAAATTTTAGGGGATGCTCTCAAAAGTGTCCCATATTTTAGTGGGAATGGTCTTATTATTACCATTGAACATATCTATAATATATAAACCTTTTGTAATATCCATAATATTACCCAAGAAAATGTAACTATTAGGTTGTTTTCCATCTTTCAAAGTAAATTTTTTTGACTGGTATGAGACCCTACTCATAAATTCTATTGGCTCATGGGATGAATTAGGGACCCTACTGATTGATAGGTTTGGGGAAAAGAGTGATCACTTATCTCTATATGATAAATTTAATATAATAAAGAGAGAACCACATGAATTCATGCAATATTTTAATACTAGGTTCTAAAAAACATGGGACAAGATTCTAGCTCTTGTAAGACCTACTCCAAACTATGCATTCTTGTATTACCTAAAGGCGTTAAATAGTGATGTGGACATGATGATTCAGTCTATGGGTGGAAATAAACCTCCTTATACCTATGATATTACTATAAATACATAAAATTATCTTTTTTAATTAGGTAAAATTGATGTTAGCCCTCTTATGCCCTTGTTTCCTGAATTACAACCATTGATGGAATCTCTGCCTCCTCCATTGGCTATTTTGCCTAGTCAAGAAAAATATGCCATTAACTCTACCAATGAAATGTATAAAGTCAAAAAATTTCTCCAAATCAATACTAATGAATTGGTTTCTCTCAAAATATAACAAGCCCAAGATTATATGCCATATCAATCCTATATTCATTTTTGACAAACAAACAAACCTCCTTTTCAAGGTAATGCACAAGGACAAGGTCAAATCACCCATGTCAAACCTTAAAAAATATATAATCCTAATGTTCCTTAATCTTACAAAGCCTTTATTCCCATTCAAAATAATTTGGTCTAGGAACAACCTAATTATCCACCTTTTAAACATGGTCAAGAACAAGTTGCTTATGCCAATGAGATGCAAAATCAAGGCATGACTACACAAGGTGATCAAACATCTCAATATTCCAATTTTGAGATGAAAACATAATTCAAGATGGAGATAATATAGGATTAGTCTAATTCCACTCTCATGAATCATTTTGAGGGTGAGTTTTGTGACACTAATTATGTAGGGAATACAAGCAATCAGAATGTTAGTGTGGCTACCAACACTAGATCAAAGAAAAGGGCCATTAAAGAAGTATAAGGAACTAATAAAGGACATATTTTGACTCCTAAATCAGATCATATTATAGGTGGGTCCAATTTAGATCCTAAATCACAAGAAAATTAGAGGATTCCAAATTTTAGGACAACTTCTATAACCCTACCTCCACACGCTACATCACAAGGTGCAAATGTTCATAAAGAGAACCCCAAGGTAAGTAATCCTTCCATTAATTTTGTGTACCAGTTGAATAAGCTTAATATGAACATATCATTATGGTATTTTATATCACTACCAAGGTATAAATATATACTCCAAAAATGATTGCATGGATTGGGCAAACAAGCTAGCCCATCTATAAGTGACAATGTGGTTTTAGTCAATGGAACTCAATCTATAGATGGTCATGTGAAGAAAGATGAGAAGAATTATCCTTTATACATATCTTTAATTATTGGTGATTTATTGGTTCATAATTACATAATTTATAGTGGAGTAAGTATATTATTTATGCCAAAATGTGTATCAAATAAGTTAGGCATCAAATACGATCCAATGACTAAAGGAGTTTTGTAATTAGATGGATCACCAGCTAAAAATTTGGGGTTAGTGAAATTTTTGAATCTAATTTTTCATGTTTGTCCTAATTATTCAATCCCTCATGATGTGTTATTATCATATTTACCACCTTATTTTTTTCTTTGATTATCAAGAGACTTTACATCCAATATAGGTGGATACTTGGTGGCTAACTGGTCTTACATGGTGTTTAGAACAAAGTATGGAACTAAGGTGAAGATTGATTTATAACCTATTCATAGAGATAACTTGGAACCATACTCACCTAAGGTATCAAATTTTAAATATTCTATCATTGATAATGAGGAGTTTTACATTGATCAATCCCCATCATCTTCCTTTGAAGGAGTTTCTGATTTATTCCTAGATGAGTGGGGAGATGAAAAATATGTGCATGATCCTTACAAGTTTATTAAGGAATATAGTATTTAAGTATATTATATGCATGATATGGAGTCTTTCATTCCCAATTTTATGAAATAAAATGAATATGTGAATGGCTTATGGTAGCTCTTCTTTTATGGATCTAGAAGTGAGATTGGGGCAAGTGGTGGAGCCATGCTAGTTTCACCTTCAAAGGAAAGGTATTTTTCAACTTTCAACATTCAATTCTCTTATTATTATAATGTATAACAATTAGGCCATCGTTCATGGCCTAGAGTGGGCAAGGAAAAGAGGTGTGAAATAATTTCAAGTGTTTGGTGATATCAATCTCATTGTCAATCAAGTTAGAAGGCAAAATTTGACTAAGAAATCCTTACTCAAGTCTTATAAGCATAGGGGTTGGGACATTGTATAATAATTCATGGAATTTAACATCACTTCCATTTGAATATAATATAACAAACATGTTGATAAGCTAGTAGAAATTGGATCTCAATTTGATGTTCTAAAAGACATAAGAGAAGATAAGAATCAATCTCATCTAAAGGTTATTGTGAGACCTTATACACCAAATAATGTCACTAATTGGAAATTTTTTGATAGGGACTAGTATATATCTCTCTTCCTAAAATAATAATATGAGTTGTCCATAAATAATCAGTCTAATATTCAATAGCAATATAGAGGGCAAATTGTTCAGCTAAAGTCTAACAAGCTTCCCAAAGGCCTAGTGACTTTTCAAATCATATTCAATTAGGATGACCAGCTCAAGAAGGATAAATTATTAATTTAAAATAAGAAAGATAACTATGAAAGGGTAGATATATTTAAATATAAGTTACTTTCTCTTGGAAAGGTATGCACTAGTCAATAGAAGCATGATTTCATTGAACTATGCAAAGAGTTTAGTGATATTTTTGCATGGGAGTATAGTGACTTGAAGGGTTTTGATCCAAACTTGGCTCGACATACCATAGAACTAGATGAAAATTACAAACCCATGAAGCAAAGGTAAAGACCAATCAATCCCAAGATTTAACCCCTCATGAGAAAAAAACTCACTATGTTGATTGAGTCTAGAATCATTTTTCCTATCAAGCATTCTTCTTGGTTGGCCAACTTAATCCATGTTATTAATAAAAATGGGGAGATCAGTTTTTTTGTGGACTTTAGAGACTTAAAATAGTGTCTTTGAGAGATGATTACCCCCTCCCTTCTATGGAGCAAATTTCATAAATGGTGGTAGGTAGTGAGAGCTTTTCTATCTTAGATGGTTATTTTGGGTACAATTAGATTTTGGTGAAAGAAAGTGACAAGTACAAAACAACCTTCACCACCAAATGGGTCACATATTCCTATAGTAATATTCCATTTAGATTGTCAAATGTTTGAGCTATTTTTCAAATTTTAATGGATATGGATTTCCAAGGATTGATCAATGACATTGTATTGGTGTATCTTGATGATGTGATAGTCTTCTCCAAGGAAGAGAAAGACCATTTAAATCACCTAAGATATATTTTTTAGAGGTGTAGAGAATTTTGGATCTCTCTAAACCTAAAGAATTCTATTTTTTCTATACATGAATTCAAACTATTTGGCCACATTATTTCTAAGAAAGGTCCATCCATTGATATACAAAGGGTATATGCCATCTTGGCATTGTTTTTACCTAAACATAAGAAGGGTCTACAAAGATTATTTGAAAAGATAAATGTTATTAGGAGGTTCATTAATTTTTTTTCTAACATGTTTAATCCCTTCACATATATTATAAGGAAGGATGAGATATTCACTTGGATAGGTAGTAGAAAAGAAAGTTTTGAAGAGATCAATCAAGACATTGCCTAGACCCCTACTCTTGCAAGTCCTAAATTCTCCAAGGAATTCAACATGTATACTTTTGGGAATGAAGAGGTAATATATACCATGCTTACTCAAGATAATGATGGAAATCTATAATATCCTATTGCCTTCTTCAGTCAAGGTCTAGAAGGTTATGAGACAAGATATACATATGTAGAGAAACAAGTACTTTTAGTTATAAGGAGCTTAAAGAAGTTTAGACATATGTTATATAATAACAAGATTCATATTTTTGTGTGTAATATTGGTGTGAAATATTTTCTATTGAGAAAATATTTGAATGATAAAAGGGCAAGTTGGATCACCAAAGTGGTTGAGTATGATGTGGAGATCAAAACAACCAAGCCTGTGAAAGGCAATGGATTGTGTGAGCATCTTGTTTCATAATTGAAAGAGAAAAAATAAACTATTTTGGTACTCCATGATGATCCTTTAGTAGGTATACCTTTAGCCATAAGGATCTGGACACAAGACATGATTCATTTCCTTCAAATTGGTGAATTTCCATAAGGTCTTGATAGGGCCAGAAGAAGTTATTATAGATTGTATCTATTCCTTATGTACTTATAGATGGATTACTATTTAGGAAGTATTTTTTAGGTGTGTTGTTGAGATTCATTGATTTGGATCAGATTGACAAAGTGTTGTATGAGTTTCATGATGGGCTAGTTGGTGACCATTTTCCTCTCAGAGCTATAGCTACTAAGGTTATGAGAGATGGATACTTTTGGCATAGCTTGTTAAAAGACACCCATGCATGGGTGAGATAATGAAAAAAGTGTGATCTTTTTTTATGGAAAATAAAGGCTATCTACTTTTCCATTTCATCTAATCTATGTTGTAAAACCCTTCATGTAATGAGGTTTAGATTTCATAAGCCTAATTAATCCTTTTTCTAGTGCTGGTCACAAATGAGTGTTGATAACCACTAATTATTTTACAATATGGGTGGAGGTTGTAGATCTTAAGGAGGTAAATGAAAAATCTATCCTAGATTTTTATGAAATTATAATAACCAAATTTATAGATCCTTCAAAAATCATCTCAAATAATGTATTGGCCTTTCTAGGAGCAAAGACAAGTGAATGGGCTTTGAAGTATGGAATCTACCTTAGCACCTCCTCCAATTATTACCCCCAAGGTAATGGACTATATAAGTCCACAAACAAGAATTTAATCAAGATCATAAAGAGGACTATGGAGGAGAATCAAAATACTTGGCACACCAAGTTAAAGATAGGCCTTTGGGCTGATAGGATCACTCCAAAGATATTGATTGGGAACTCACCATACAAACTTATATATGGAAGGGAGGCTAGGCTTCCTATCTCACTTGAGTTACAAAATTTAGACCTCACCTATCAGCTACAATTGATGGAGAATGATATCATGGAAGTTATATTATGTGAGTTGATAGATCTTGAAGAGATAAGAGATCAAACTATAAACACCATGACTACTTAGTAACAACAAACAAAGAGTTATTTTGATAAGAAGTCCATGCCAGGAATATTTAAGGAAGGATACATTGTCCTGGAATGGGATGAAGATAGGGCCAAGCCTAGAAGACACACAAAGTTTGATGCTTTGTGGAGTGGCCCATTTGTAATCACACAGTGTAAAAAACATAATGCTTTCCAACCCTCAAATTTGTATGGAGATGAGTTGCATATCGTAATCAATGGGATATATTTAAAGCATTGTTATTGAGGCTCTCTTTTCTATTCTACATAATTTACTACTTTTTTTATGTTCCCTAAGTGCTTATGTACAGGGGTGATTTTGTCTTTGCATGACATTGTTATTGTTATGTGGTGTGTTTCCTTGCGTTTTATTTTGTCAAAATCCTTGTTAATCATCTTGAAGAATCTATCAATTCCATTAGCCCTTAGTTGGACAAGGCTACTAGACCGATCAGTATAATAGGCATACTACCACTATGAGTCACCATTTTAATGACCAAATTTTAGCTTTTCAAGCCAAAATTAATCACCCACTGTCTAAAAATTTAGCTGCTTAAGTCCATATATTTGGTCAATTATAGTATGTAGGAAGTGTTCTATACAAGCCCATAATAAATGTTCAAGCCTAATTATTTTAGAAAGTTCTTTTTGGTCTTTACCAAGCCTTTGAGAAATTATTTTAGGTTTTGTGTCTTAAGCATTTGAGTAATTACTTCAAAAAAAAAATTTGAGGCCTTTTTTTTATTAAGTGTATTTGTTTCAGGTTTTCTTTCATCCAAACGACAAATTCTTTTAGACAATTTATCTAAAATAAATCTCCTAAAGACAAAGTGGTCTCTTTAATTTTTATAAAAGGACAATAACATATTTTTAAAGAGAGAGGGGACCATTTCCAAAATTCCAAAGCATATGTTTCATCTTTCCAAAGGTTGTCTTTGAGGCTAAGTGGATCATTTCCAAGATTATGAAAGACAACTGTAGGTTTTTCGAAGAACACTTACATTTTTCTTAAAGCCAATTTCAAGTCAAAGGGGTCATTTACATTTATTTAGAAGTGTATGTTCCTTTTAGAAGGGCACTTCAATATTTTTGATGGGACCTTCTACACAAATTCAAAGGGATATTTACAAAAAACCTGAAGGAATTCCTTTAGACAATTTGTCCAAAGGAAATGAGAATATTATCCAAAATTTTCCCTAAGCAAAAATACTGAAGGAATTAATTATTCCACAAATATTAAAGGGATGAATTATTTTAGTAAAATTTCATGCAATAAAAATACCAAATAAAAAATTTGAAGGGTATTTTCACGAGACAAAAGGTATTTTCAAAAGAAAAGGTTCAAACAAAGAAGTATGAAAGGCCTATTTACATTTCTGAAAGGTCCACTTGCATTTTCAAAAGATCATTTTCAATATTCCAAAGGGTATGTGATATATTCCAAAGGGTATCCATAAGAAGGCCAAAGAGAAAGAGATAGAAAAGTTGAAAGGGTCATTTCAAATCTAAAGGTCCACTTTAAGAAGACTGAAATAAATTATTTCCTTCAGACAAATTACTTGAAGGGAATCTGTAAAAATCCAAAAAAAAAGAAAAGACCAAGAAAAAAAAATTGTAGACAAAAAGTCCAAATGAAATTTCTATGGGAATTCTAATGGGCATGAAAAACTAAGAACAATTTGTCTGAAAGAAATACCCAAAATATGATGGCCCATAGAACATCAATTTCAAGATGCAAAGACTAACCATTGTAGTTAAATAAAGAAAGATGGGAATCTAAATAATAATATAAAGGTGAAACATGGTAAAATCCTGAGCATCTGATGCACAAAAAGTGATAATAGGTAATTTGATTGTTTGATTTGTTACATTGTTTTACAACATGATGAGCCAATAAGGAACAACTAACATAAAAACAAAATTCTAATAGTTGAGCTTGTATATAGCAAAACATAGTTTAGAATATCTTGATTCTACTACTATAACTATAAAGGAAACAAATTATAGAATTTAATGTAATTTTTTCCATTCTCAAGGTGACACATGTCCAAGTGACCCTTAGACTTCCTTTTGTTCAACCTCTTCTGAAAACCTATATATATATGTATTATTTCTACTCATTTTAGGAGCCTCTACTGGTTATAGTGGAACTCTAGCTAGATTTTTACTGGTAACTCTTGAAGAAATAATACAAGTCATTTGCCACTCACATTCTATATTATTATGTATTGGTCTAAATTATGTTGTTCTTGTTTAGTGAAGGTTATCTTTCCAAACTTGTTATCACCAATTGCCTACCAAACATGCAAAAAGAGTATTATTATAGGTCCTTGTTAGTAATATTTCATAAGTGTAAATACATTTTAGAAGTGTTTTAAGATTATATTATTTCTTGGAATTGTCTTGTACTCTCATGAATGTCAAATACCTTATTGAATCTAACATGTGAAACATTGATGTGAAAATGCACAAAGAGTTGTGAGTTTATGTGAAAAAACTTTATTAGTCTTTAAATAGTGATTTTAGTCAAGTGAGAGGATATCAAATATTGGTGAATCACCACTTATTTTCTTAGTTTTCTTCCTTATCCCTTTTCATTCAGTGTTGTTAGTTTAGAAAGATGTTATAGGTGCATCAAGGGGAGATAACCCCTAATATAGAGATTCATCTCAACAAAATTATCACCCACAGCAATAGAAATGATTCCATTTTGTTGTTTGGATGAGGAAAAATGAGAATTTATTCAAGGGTACAAATCCAAGAATAAATAGTAACTACATGATATTCAAAAAAAACCTACTCATGGACTAAGCCATTCTATATACATCCTTAAAAAATCTCTATTGGACTAAGAAAATAATATGGTAAACATTGATACAATGAGGGGATATGGGTATAAAATTTTAAACAATGTCATTAGAGAGCTTAGGAATTTGGTGTAGAAGGAAAAGGAGGATTGGATGCCTTTCATTAGGAGAAGTTATCCTAGAAATAATGGTGACATGCTTAACATAGATAGACTCATATCCAAGATTGAGGAGAAGCTGGGAGCCCATGAATAACAATAATCACTTCATCACCCCCTACCTTCCCTCATTCATTGAATGTCAACCTCATGTTGAGCTTCTCATCACCACTCATAAGCCTTCACCACATGAGTTTCAAATCCATTATAGTTTTTCCCAACTCTATTCAACCTTTTCCTCATATAAATCTATCCAAGGGAGAGTTTAGGAGGAGAGGAAAGTCTATGTTGAAAGAGATAGACATCATGAGAAATCAAGGTCTAATTTTGAGGCTTCTCTTGCTAGGAAAATTGAAGCTATAGATAAGAATTTGTACTAGACATTGGTATTTGTAAAGGAAACATCACCTCAACTACACATACCTCCTTTCATTCCTCAATCCATAATGCACACTATGTAAGAAAACCATAACCCTAAGTTTCTATCTTGGATTCAAGTCATGTAATCAAGCAAACTCAAAGCTACTCAATCCCCACCCCTCCCTCCTCAATAATTCCTTTCCCTCTTGGAAATACATCCAAAGAGGTATACAAAAGGAGGAGGAAGTGGTGATTATATAAGTCAAATAAGAGACCATTTAGCCTCCACTCCTTTCCCCTCAAAATCCTAAGGCCTTTCCTTCAAGGAGAGCCATTCAAGAATAAAAGCAATAGAGAGAGGAGGTGAAGGTGATCTAATAAAAAAATCTCCATGAGCAAAATCAGGTACCTATTCTATCTTCTTTGGATCTCTTTCATCTTGATGAATATTTGAAGGGTTTACTATGCTAGTCTTTGAGAAAGATCCTCTCCTTTTTGATGCAAATCATGAAGATGTAGCTATGGAGATAAAAAGTAATGATGAATTCGGTGATAAATAATAGGAAATCATTATTAAAACACCACTTGGAAATAATGAGCATGCCTTAGTCTTTCATAATTCCAAAAAAGATGAGTTCTAAGAACAAGTAAAAGCTAGAGATGAGATCCAATAGGAAGAAGTTTTAGATGTGCATCAAGAGGTTATTTCTCAAGAGCCTCTTGATCACATATCTACTATCTAAAATCAAGAGTTTTCTCAATATCTTGTAGTAGTTGATATAGATCAAGCACAAGCTAATATTTATTTTAAAGGTAGCCATGAAGATAACTCACATGGAACCATTACTGAGACAAAGATCATTATTGAAGAAGAGGACCATTAGCAATAGTTGTACCATGATTTCATGAGTGATATTGAAGAACTTAGGATGATAAATTTAGATGGTGAGATAATATAGTAGGTTAGATATCCATCTAAGGATTCCATTAATGTTTTGGAGCTTTAGGAATGTAGTGATACTTTGGATATCCCAAATAAAAATGAGAAGGTTTGTCTTGATGTGGAAGAACTCCATAAGGGATTGGTACAAATGGAAGTCATGGGTGAGTTTGATATTTCTCCCTAGATATATTATAGATGGATAAAGGTTGAAAAAGACCTGGGGTCTTAATGGTTTTTCCTTTATTTTATTGGTATATCATGCATTCATCCACATATTTATAAACATCCCTTTTAAGTCCTTCCCAAAAAAATATTATTTGATTCTATGATATGACTTCAAAAATACCAAGTGTCCTCCAAATGGAGAGGCATGAAGTTACTAAAGAATTTTATGTTTGAGGAGAGGATTCTTAGAAAGGTATAATATATTTTTATACCATAATGTATTCCCCTTCTATGTAAATTTTGTAAATTCATTAGAACCCTGATGAATATTGTGAATCAAATCCTTGGTATCATTATCATTCTGTCATCCTGATTTTGCTTCCTCTAGCCAATCTACCTATCACATTATCATGGCACATAACAATGCCTCAACTTATTCATCTCAATTAGAGAGGGAATATTCCACCATATTCTCTTTTCCTTTATTATACACTATTTCAAAATCATAGCCTAACCTTTTGTCACCCATTTTTGTTGTTCTTTAGATAATAAGCATTATTCGAAAAAATATTTGAGGCTATCATGATCAGTCTTTACTTGAAAGTGACAACCCATCAAATATGGTCTCCATTACTTCAATACATGAAAAATATACATCATCTCTTTCTCAAATATTGTTTTTAGCCTATTTTTCCCTTAAGTAAATTATTTTAAAATGCATGAGTACAACCCCCATGCCATATCCTGATGCATCACACTCCATAATAATTTTTTTGAAAAATTAGGACTATTTAAAACTAGATTTGTGTACATAACCATTTTACTTTTTTAAAACACCTTGGTAGCTAAATCAGTCCATTATAGGAAGTATTTCTTCAATAAAGAGGTGAGTGAGGCTGGAAGATGCCATAATTTTTGATAAAACTAAGATAGTAACTAGTTAGCCACAAAAATTTGTTGAGGTTCTTAAGTTCCTTGGGAACTTGCAACTCCATCATTTTTTGGATTTTATTATGATTAAATTTCACTCCTTCATGTGAAATAATATCATTCAATTACTCCACCTCTTACACACCAAAAACACATTTGGAAGGTTTGGCATAAACCTAATGTTGTTCTAGAACTAAAAGTACTTATTTCACATGCTTCAAATGGTCTTCCTAATTTTTTTGTAGATGAGGATATCATCAAAAAACACTAACTCAAAATTTCTCAAAAATGGCCAAAAAATAGTATTCATAATGGATGGTGTATTTGTGAGGCCATAAGGCATGACCATAAATTCATAATGACATTCATGAGTTATAAAATCTATTTTAGGTATGTCATCATTATGGATATGAATTTGATGATATCTAAAGTGAAAATATAACTTGGTAAAATAAATAACACCATGTAATTCATGTATAAATTCATCAATTACTATAATAGGAAACTTATCTTTGATGATGTATTTATTGAGTTCTTTATAGTCTAGGTGCATCCTCCAACTATAATCATTTTTCTACACCATGACCACTGAGGAGGAATATTCAATTTGACTATGTCAGATGATTCCTATATCTAAAATATATTGTACCATATTTTAAATTTCACTCTTTTTGGTATAGGGGTACCTGTAGGGTATGATATTGGGTGGTATACTTCCTAAAATTAGTCTGATGGCATGATCATTTGCATGACATGGAAGAAGTTATTTTGCCATGTCACTAAAAACAACATAATGTTCATCCAATACCTTTTAAAAATTAGGATGTGTAGACTCCTTGGGTGGTTAAACCTCCATGTAAAATAAGCATGCCACAAAACCTTTTATACCTTTTCTAAGGATCATCATCAGGTGGGAGTTAACTAGTTGTAGAAATTTAGCCTATAATTCATGTAGTTTAAAATTTCTTCCTTATGAATGCAAACTCATGAATACTTTCTTGAAATTAATGTCAATAGTGCCCAAAGTGGTATTCCATTGTACTCTAAAAACAATGATAAATCCTCCCATGGGAATATAAAACATAGGGTAATATAATAAATAGTCACCTATAACAAGATTAATACTGTGGCATTTTATAGAATAATTGACCATACCACCATCGTCAATCATGACCTCAGAGTCTAGAGATAGGTAAATGAAACAATTCAAGCAAGTAACCAATGCATTATTAATGAAGTTATGTATACTTACATAGTCAATTAACATATCCACCTTCTGTTTCTTCAAGAACCTCACCACCTTAAGATTTCAATGAGTACTAATGTCTAAAAGTGCATGATAGGAAATAGTACATTGAGAATATTCAGATTAATCCTCAATTTCTTATAATGCTTCCCCTAAAACCTCCTCATATTTTTCCTCATCATTGGCACCATCAATGTAAAACAACTTTTTTTCATCACATCAATGCCATTTGCTCCATTTGATATGTATCCAAAACATAAACCTTTTACACACTTTTATTCCACTTATTGAGGTATCAATCTAATAAGTTGATGAAATGATGGTGTTCAAAAGGTGTGTTCATGAACATTGGTGAAATTTATTCGTTTGATTAGATATTTTTCCTCAACCATGCATGCATTTAGTACTAGGATGAAACATGTGAACCTCTCATTGGATGCTATGTTTGAGGCCACCCAAAAATAGGTCAGTCAAATTTTCCTCAGTGATGTCTGCCACACATAAGGAGAGACTATAAAATTGATGAATATAGTCCTTGATAGTATCAATTTGGCATAAATTGTATAGTTGACTAAAGTAATATTTAGATAAATTATTTTAATAATGGAGCTAAAACTTCCCAAAAAATATTGACCATAAAATGGGGACACCCTTATTTTTATTTTGAACACACAACCAATGATACCAAATGAATGGCTTAGGTTTCACATAGAGAGACCATAACCACTTTTTCAAACATTAAGTCTAATATAGATCAAATAAAATTTTAATTTGAGTGTGCTAAGTGAGTTGATCATTACCATCAAACTTGTATAGGTCCACTTTTGACAACATCAGCTTAGGGCCATAATTTGTATTGGTATCGTTTGACGTAGGAAAACCAAAATTAAGTGGTGGAGGATTATTTTATAGTGATTAAGCTAACAAGTTAGACAATTTCTTAGATATATATTTTAATTGATCCTTCATGATATCTAAGTACCCTCTCAAACCTATAATTTCCTCTTGAACCATATCAAAATCATCTTTTTTCACCGTGCCTTAAAACTCAAACTTAAGTTGTTGAATTACCTTTGAAATATATGAATCATAAGTTTTATATTCCATGTTGTATATGTGAGGATTTTTTATATTTTATTTCCCTTTCCCACATCCATCAGTGTTTGGACCAGCCATACATAAACCCTAGTAGGGTTTCATCCCTAAATAAATGCATCAATGGAACACACCATTGTAATCATTTTGCCAAGATGAATCCAACTACTACTATTATGCATAATTGTGAAATTTTTTAACCTAAATAAGTGTAACATTATAATTTACCGTTTTGATCATCTCATAGAGATGAATCTAAGAATAACTAATTTTCACAAGATAAAAAAACTCTAGAATTTATTTACCTTAAAAAAGAAATCTTTTTTTTGTAAAAAAACCCTCGTGAACAAAACTATGGTGACAAAAAAATCAATTCCTCCTAGATTAAAAGTTTTTTTTTCTACCTGTTAATTCTTAGGATGCTAGATCTAAAAAGAAAACTACCCAAATTAAATCTATGATACAACTTGTAAGGATATTACTTAGATGATTCACATAAATAAAATTATATATGATAGAATTAAGAACAAAATAAATATATCCACAACAATAATTGGTTAAAGAGCAGAATAATTAAATATTATAACTAAGCCACTTCAAGGGGGAAACCTCCAAAATAATGCAATAATAATAATAGAATTAATGATATGATGATAAAATACTAACCACTACCTCCTATATATACTCTACTTAGCCATGGTTATTACATGGGTTGACCATACAAAGAACATTGAGAATTACAATAAGTTAATTTGAAGATGTGTAAGCCACAAGTCAACCACACATATCCCTAAACACATTATAGGTTAAGGGAATAATATTGGTCAACTTGTTATCTCAGAAACTATAAAATAATCCTCCACCACTTTAATGTGGTTTTCCTACTCCAAGTAATACCAATACCAATTTGGTCCTAAGCTGATGTTACCAAAAGTTGACCTGTGCAAGTTTTATGGTAATTATCCACTCACTTGGATCAATCAAATAAAAAAATTATTTGATCTACACCAAACTCCATGTTCAAAAAAATTGAATATGGCCTCTCTCTATCTAGAACCTGAGCCATTCATTTGGTAATATTGGTGGTTTGATTAAAATAAAAAAAGGTGTCACATTATCATGGTCAGTATTTTTTGAGGAGTTGAAGCTCCACTATCACAATAACATCTATAAAAATTACTTCATTTAACTATCCAATTTATACCAAACCAAGATTATGAAGGACTACATTTATCAACTTTACAATCTCTCCTTATGTGAGCAAGAAATCACTAAGGAAAATATAGCTGACCTATTTTAGTGTGGCCTCAAAGATAGAATCAAATTGGAGGTTCACATATTTCATCCCAGTTATGTATCTAAGGCCATACTAAATACATGCATGGTTGAGGAAAAAGAGATGTTCAAGTGAAGAACTTTTACTAATGTTCATGAATGCACATTTCTAGCATGATCATTTCATCAACCTACTAGATTGACACCTCAACAAGTAGAAACAAAGCATGCAAAAGGTTTGTGTTTTGGCTAGGATATCAAATGGAATAAATGACATTGATGTAATGAAAATACTTTATTTAAATTTATGGCTCCAATGATGAGGAAGAAGATGAAGAGGCTTTAGATGAAGGTTTAGAAGAACTTGATGATTAATCTAAATATTTTTAAGCAACTATTTCTTATCATGCACTTTCAAGCACTAGTAATCCTCAAACTCTTAAGGTGGTGGGGTTATTGAATAAATATAAGGTGACTATATTAATTGACTGTGGGAGTACACATAATTTCATCAATAGTAAGTTGGTTACTCATTTAAATTGTTTCATTGAACTAGCTCCAAACTTTCAAGTCATGATTTTAAATGGTAGTAATGTCAACTATTCTAGAAAATGTCATAGTATTGAACTTGCTATGGGAGACTATTTTTAGATTCCCCTATGATTACTATTCCCATGAGAAGAGATGACATTATTATAGGAATGAAATGGATCACCACTTTGGTAACCATTGAGATGAATTTCTAATAATTATTCATGAGGTTCTATTTAGAAGGAAGAACTTTTGAACTACATGGATTATAGGCTAAATATCCACAACTGGCTAGTTCCCACTAGATGATGAAGATTCTCAAAAAAGGTGTAGAATGTTTGATTTTATTCTTATTTTTAATGTAGGTTTAACCAACCAAGGATTCTAAACATCCTTATTTATGAAAGGTGTTGGATGACCATTTTGTTTTTTTTAGAGATATTCCAAAATAACTTCCTCCTAGTCATGCACATGATCATGCCATCAGACTCATTCTAGGAAGTACACTACCCAATATCAAGCCTTACAAGTATCTTTATGCCTAAAAGAGTGAAATTAAAAATATGGTATAAAATATGATGGAGGAAAGAATCATTCGACATATTCAAAGTAAATATGCCTCCCTGGTGTTCATGGTATGGAAGAAGGATGACATTTGGAGGATGTGCCCAGACTATAGAGAACTCAACAAATACAACATCAAAGACAAGTTTCCTATTCTAGTAATTGATTATTTTCTTTATGAATTATATGGTTCTATTTATTTTACCAAGTTAGATCTTTGCTCTAGATATCATCATATTTGCATTCATAATGAGGACATACCTAAAAAAACTTTAAAAACTCATGAAGGCCATTATGAATTTATGGTCATGCCTTTTGTCCTCATAAATGCACTCTCTACATTTTATAGTTTTATGAATACTATTTTTAGGTCATTTTTGATAAAGTTTTTATGAGTGTTTTTTTATGATATTCTCATCTTCAACAAAAATTGGGAAGACCATTTGAAGCATGTGAAATAGGTGCTTTCAATTTTAGAACAACATCAACTTTATACCAAACCTTCCAAATGTGCTTTTGCTTTTAGTGTCTAATAAGTGGATTAATTAGGTCATATTTTTTCACATGAAGGAGTGAAAATTGATCCCAATAAAATCCAATCAATGATGGAGTGGTAGGTTCCCAAGACCCTAAAGAACCCCTACGAATTTATAGGGATAATTGGTTACTATCATAGGTTTATAAAAAATTATGGTATCATTGTATCCCCACTCACATGTTTGCTTGAGAAATACTCCTCTTAGTAGGCTGATTCAGCTACTAAGGCATTTGAACAGTTGAAATTGGTTATGTGCATAACTCTATTTTTATCTACTCTTAATTTTTCATAAACTTTTATTGTGGAATGTGATGCATCAGGATATGGCATGGGGGATGTACTCATGATAAAAAGGAAAACCACTAGAATTTTAAATTCACAAAATTAAGCATAAAAATAGGATAAAACTAATATATGAGAAAGAGATGATGGATATTCTACATGCAGTGAAGAAATGGAGATTGTATTTGATGGGTCATCACTTTTAGATAAAGACTGATCATGATAACCTCAAATATTTTTTGTGAAAATTCTTATCATATGAAGAACAACAAAAATGGGTGACTAAAATGTTAGCCTATGATTTTTAAATAGTGTATAATAAATTAAAATAAAATGTGGTGGACTATGCCTTCTCTTGGTGGGATGAATCAATTGAGGCATTGTTATGTAGCATGGCCATGTGGTAGGCATATTGGTTAGAGGAAGCAAGATTGGAATGGGAGAATGGTATTGATACCAAGGATTTGATTCAAAATATTCAGAAAGGTTATAAAAATTCTTAAAAATTTACATGGAATGGGAACATATTATGGTATAAATAAAGATTATACCTTTGTAAGCATTCTCTCCTCAAACATAAAATTCTGTAGGAACTTCATGCCTCTCCACTTGGAGGATACTCAGTATTTTTAAAAACATATCATGGAATCAAGAAATATTTTTTTTAGGAAGAACTCAAAGGGAATGTTCATAAATATGTGGTTGAATGCATGGTATGCAAACAAAATAAAAGTTAAACTATTAAGACCCTAGATCTTTTCCAGCCTTTATCCATCCCTATCCAAGATTGGGAAGATGTTTTTATGGATTTTATTATGGGGTTACCAAGGTTTGAGGGTAAAAATGTTATCATGGTAGTTTTGGATCCACTCACCAAGTATGCTCATTTTTTCTCCTTTATCATAGCCATTTTTTTTTAATACAATAACTTTTACTTTTATCGATATAGTTCAAAAATTACATGTCACTCCAAATATCATTGTAAGTGATCAAGATCCCATATTTACTAGTAATTTTTGGATTAAATCATATGCATATTTGGGTACCCAATTGGCTCATAACTTATCCTATCATCCTCAATATGATGTACAAATAGAGGTAGTCAAAAAATGTCTCAAAGGGTATCTTTTTTTTTTCTTTTTGATAAATAGGACAAATGGGTTCATTGGCTACCACTTGATGAATAGTAATATAACACTTCTTTTCACATTTATTTCAAGATGTCTCCATTTATGGTATTGTATGGGTATCACCCCACATCCTTCACTTAAATTTTGATAATGCATCCTTAGGTTTGACCTGCTGAGGAACATATTCACCATTAATAGGAGGTATTAGTTAGTTTTCAAGATAATTTAATAATGGCACAAAATTGAATGAAGCAACAAGTAGATCAACATTATAATGAACATAATTTTGGCATAGGTGATTGGGTATTTGTGGATTTTCATCCATATAATCACATATCTTTGAAGTAATAGAAAAATGATAACAAGCTATCACCTAATTATTAAAGCCCTTACCATATCTTGTATAAAATTGGCAGTGTGGCTTACAAGTTATAATTGACCCCATCCAATCACATACATCTGGTATTCCATGTATCTTAACTTAAGAAAATAATTAGACACAGAGTTTCCACTCAGATTGTGTCACCTAAATTATATGAAGAAGATAGAGTTATTTTATATCCTAAGGATATCCTTCACATGCACATTAAGCAACTACAGACAAGATCCATTAAGTAGTATTTGATCAAATGGAAGAACCTACATTTTAAATATGCAACATGGGAGGATGAAGCATTCCTAAAATATATCTTGGTTTGATTAAACATTGAGGATAATGTTATTTTGAAGGGGCGGGAATGTTATACCCTTAACCTATAGTGTGTCTAGAGATATGTGTGGTCGACTTGTGGCTTACACATATTCATATTATCTTGTTACATTTATTGATGTTCTTAGTATGGTCATCCTATGGAATAACCATGGCTAAGTAAAATATATATAGGAGGTATTGGTTAGTATTTTATCATCATTTTTTAAGTTTTGTTCCTATTTTATTATTTTGGAGGTTTCCCCCTTGAAATGGATCAGTTATAATATTCAAGTATTCTAATATTTTGCCAATTATTATTGTGGATCTACTTATTCTACTTTTAATTTTTCCACATATAATTCTACTTTTGTGAATCATCTAAGTAATTTACTTACAAAGAACATTTTTGAAAGATAGATAAGCCTATAATAGCATTTAAATATATTGAATTTATATTAAAATCTTAGTAATGTAACAATTGAAGCATTTGAAAAATTTATGTATTTTCTTTGTATTAAGTAAGTTTTTATATAACATTCTAGTAATGGATGAAGTATGTAAGACATGGAATTTTGCATATGTATTTTAATCATAGTATATGGAAAATTTTGAAACATTAAATCACATAGATAGTATTTTCATGATATGTATCACAACACCATATGTATATAATTAGAAACATAGTAGTCCATGATATGAATCATGGCACCATAATAGCCAAATTGGAAGCATGTAGGCATACTCACAAAATTTTCATGCAAGATGGTCTAGAGATTACAAACAAAGGACATGTAAGATGTCACAAAGAGTGTGAAAATTACACATAGATGTCACACATTTATCCCAAAGTCTGAAAATATGGGACATTAAAATGTCAAAAAAATCATAGAAGGCCCCAAAAGTCACACACACAAGTCATGATTGTACCATACAATCAAGATGTATTTTGAACATACACAAGGCCAAGGTCCATATAAATAATAAATAAAATTTAAATCATGTTATGAAATTGAAATGATTATATGACAAAAACATATAATAAATGAAGATATAATAAGTTAAGCATATGTATTTTTATTTTAGTATATCAAGTAGCATATTCATCGAGACATATGTGAATATAAAATGAAATATTAAATAGTATATTTTTTTTATATGTCAATAGGGTAAAAATTTTATGGATAAATACAACTTTCAATGTGGTTATATATAAAAATGTGATTCCCATAACTAAATAAAGTTGTTGGGTTAAAGGCTTAACCAATATCAAAACCTTGTAAAATTATGGCTTATCTTAAAATTTTACTAATATCTAAATTTAAATTTTGTTCTATGTGAAAAATATGTAATAATTATTTGTGAATATGTTTCATTTGAAAGTAGATAGTGATAATGCATATGGATATGTGTGCAAAGCATCATTGACTTCCTGTTATGACTTTGCCTAGATTTGCTATATATAAAAATTTATAATCATGAAGCTTTTGTTGTGTATGAAGACTGATTTGTCCTATGAAATTTGTCTAATACACACTCATACCTTTTGAGAATCATTATGTGTTGAAAATATGCCATGTACTAAAATAGAAAGATAAATGACATAAGCAAAGAAATATCCAACAACATGATTAGATGCCTATTGGTCATAATTTTTTATGTTTTGAAATATTCCTTTTTTGTCTTTTTATCATATATGAATTATTTTCTATTTTCCATATTTGAAAAAAAATCAGGAATAATTTTAAGTTTACAAATCAACATAATAATCATAGTTACAAAAGTAAAATGGGGGAGATTCAAACAACCATCATCAAGGTGTTCATGCTAAGTGTGAAAAGCAGAAGGAAAGTGATATATGAATATGAAATTACAAGTATAAACATAAAATTAAAATCATGTAAATGTAAAATTAAGTAGATATGAACATGAAAGTACATTTGTGATCTTAGAGTATGTATAGATGTGAAATATTAATAAAATGCATGTCCATGAAATATATAAATATTGTAATTTGGTGATATGGTTCTTTTGGGTCATTAAAATCAGGTTGAATCAAACAAAGGATAAATATCCCCAAAATTAAAACATGAATCCAATGGATATAATAAGTTCAGATTGGATGTAGAAGAATAATCAACAAAAATTAATAACAAAGAAGTGACTAAAAATAGGTACTAAGAAAGAGTCTAATCAAGGTCCTTAGCCCAACGAGGAGAGTGGGAGGTAATTATAGAATGCATCCAAAAAATTATGCCATCAATAATATCCTCATATGTGTACCAACATCTTGAAAATAAGGATGAAAATTTGGTGCCATAGAAGTAGTGCAAGCTCAGAAGCTTCTGGATTTCAAGAAAAACCATATATTTTAAATTAACCTTCTGAATAATTGATCATATACATATCAAAACATGTATCATTATAGATTAAAGGATATTATGTAACAAACATGTACATGTGTACAATCCTTAATAACATGTACTTGTGTAGGAGTATAAATCTTGTCTTTCTTTACCAAATAACCAGGATCATTATAACCATATTATACTCAATGTTATATGGAAAAACTAAAATATATTCATGCTCATTAGAAGGTAAATAAACTAAAATATTATCATTTTCATGAATATATGTGAAAAATATTTATAGATTATACCTCTTTGAATGTGAATCAATATCCTGAATAGTATTATAGACTAGTTCATTACCAATTTTTGTGGAATAGGATTAGGTACCATGGGTTCCATTATGTATTTATATTGAATTCTTGAAATTTTAACAACTTAATTATAATGAATATACTTTATACACTTATGAAATATGTAAGGAATTACTTTAGTTTTCTATAACCAAGGTCTTCCTAGTAACATATCAAATACACATGTCCTTGATAAGACTAAGAAATAAGTCGGAAATATAAGAGGTCTCACTTTTAAAGGTAAAATAATGTTGTGATAAAATTCCTTCATAACTCTAGATGTATGTTGTAGATCCTTTATATATATATATATATATATATATATATATATATATATATATATATATATATATATATATATATATATATATATATATATATATATATATATATATATATATATATATATATAATACACTATGAATAGGTTTAATGTCAATATATGCTCTGATGAATAATGCATGTCTATCATAATCATCATCAACAATTCTAAAATCACTAAATGCAATAGATAGATGAGATGCTAACTTACTTTTTATTGTACTGATAATGCTATCAAAGGGTGTCCAAATTAATATAGAAGAGGATGATAATTATATACATAATTACCTTCAAAAAAAATCTCTTTATCTTGTTCTCATTATTAGGAAAAGGATATTGATAAAATTTTAGTTTTGTATTTTCATTTGCTTATGCCCTAGCCTCTTCAATATGTGTACCAATATCACTAACAATTTCATCAATGAGGTCTTGAATTCTATGATTAATATTCATACATGTAATAGTGAAATGTCCAACAAATATATGATAATCACAAAATTCATTTCCATCAAAGATTATAAATTTAGGTCTAGATAAATATACTTACAGTGGTGGAGGTAGTGCAATAAGATTACATTCAATGAGTTTTTTTATTAACACATGAGGACATTAGGGTAGCCTTGAATATTTCCTCCTTGGTGGATCTTACAATTGAAGCTTTTGTGGTGGTTGATATATAAAATTAACTATAAATTTAGCCTCATTTTTTCTTTTATGAGGCTTGGTCTTGTAATTTGGCTTGCCTTGAAACTTGATAGTAGATGTAGAAGGAACATTAGAGATATACTTGATTTTTTTCACTGCAATAAATTTGACCTCATGTTCTTTAAATGTATGACATAACTCATAAAATTATTTAATCTTATCAAACATGATAGAATATTGAAGAGGAAAAACCAAGATTTGAGTGAAAATGTCTTGAAATTAATAATATTCCATTTGATTTGAAATTTTTTCAAGCATAGTCTTTTATCTTAGTACATACTCACTATGTATCTCATTGGGACCCTATTTGAGATTTATTAGATGAGCATAGGATAATTTTTCACCAATATTTATATAAAAACATGCTAAAACCTTATTTTACAAAGGATTAAAATATTTAATTAATTAGAGAGTAAGATCATAAAACCATCTGAGAGAATAATCTTTGAGACTACATGGAAATACCTTAGTTAACAATCTATCAGTATCTACATAATATAAATAAGTTAAATGTAAAGAAAAAAAATATTGTTTAGGATCACCTTTTCCTTCATAAATAGGAATCTTTGGAGCCACAAATCCAACTAGGAGATGGAAAAATGTAATTTGAGTAGACAAATAATTATGTAGTAATTTACCAAAATCTAAATAAGGATTAGTGTGAGAAATGGTTTTCTCAATATTATCTAGTTTGGATTGAAAGAGGATAAAGGGTTGATCAAAATAAGTATTGGTTTTAGTAATGGGATGGGTTGAGGTCATATGAGTGGTAATAATCATGGATAATTGATGGGAAGCATGATATTCTCCTAGATCAAAAGTGGTAGAAGTGACCAAGGGTACATAGATAGGAATAGGCTCAATTTTATAAATAATAATATTAGGGATAGATTTAGTTAGAACACCAAATGGTAATAGTTGAGAGGATTATGATGTTAAATTGGCTTTATGCCCAAATTTATATTTAGTAAGTATGTAAATAATATTACTCACCCTATAAGGGTATGTTTAGATACCTTGATGAAATTCATATAACTCTTTCACTTGATATTGATCTAATTAATTAATCTTATTTGTATCAAGATGTGTTTATTTATCATTATCATGTTCTTCATAATTACTGTCATTATTAGTTTCAATGTAAAACTCATTTTCATACTCACTATCTATTGCATAAGAAACTAAAGGCAACTCCATAAATGAAAAAGGAATACCACTTATTATATCACTATGCCTTAGAGGAGTACAATGTAAAAAAAGAATGGGGAAATAAATTAAGTATTTTTGAATACAAAAACATAAAATTCAATCAATAATAAATTTAAAATACAAAGAAAAATATTTTAGCTTAGGATACAGTAGAATTTAACCCAAGACCAAAATAAAGAACTTATGTGTCTATATTCATCGAAAGTGACAAGACAAACATTTTTAGTATGAGAATATATAAGTTATTAAAATTTGAATAATTATTTTATAAATAAATCCAAGTTTGAGGACTATATTATTTTAGTTATAGATAAAACCCTATGACAAAAATCAACAAGAAGTTTAAGTAATGTTTTATTCTAAAAGTGGGTGCACTACAATGTTTGCCTTTAGAATAAATTGTGAAATAAAATTAACTCTAATATAATATAGGAAAATAAATAAGACAACCTAATTTAAAAATAAAGTGATATACTAAATTTACAAAAGTTGTAAATTTATAAAATAGAAAATATAAACTAGGGTTAGGGTTAAAAAGATGTCCTTACAAACTGATTTATTCAAACTGTGTTATTCACTCATTTGATTGTGACTATATGAAATACTTGTAAAAAATACAAACACTATGTTAATTTAAAACACAACTTAACTATATTATAGGACAAATATGTAGTAGTGAAATAGGGTTATAGTTCATTGTTGTCCACTAATGTGACTCTATATATGTTGACTGTGCATTGGATTTGAAAACTATGCTAGATCATATTTGTTTGAATATTGTGTATTTATATGTGGATCCTATTTAGATTTATGAATCACATACAAAAACAAAACCATATACTACACAAGGACACAAAAAATATCAAATGCCTAGGAGGAAAGTGTGGAAATGTGATATGGCTGAGCTTTTTAGAGAAAATCCCTTATTGACTGAATATTGCCTACATTATCCAAATGGACCTCATACCAATATAGTTATTCATTTGGTGATCATATATATATATATATATATATATATATATATATATATATATATATATATATATATATATATATATATATATAATTTTTTATTATTATAATTCATAATAAAAGTATGTGCTCAACCTACAAGAAAACAATGTTAACTTGGCCAATGATTGTATTATTATAGCACAATTATAGTAGGGTTCTTTATGAAATAAATAGTTGCTTTTGAAATTAATATGTAATGGTAGATATATTAACCATGGGTTTGAAGTCAGAAACTTGATATCCTATTATAAGATAAGTTTTAGTTTTTTTGATAACTAACATATTTACACATGAGAGAATGTTGTTAGGAAGCATGCCATTTAAAAAAACTAACTATTAGAGTATGGGAGATAAGTTTACAGTTTTGGACATGTGTATAGTGCATCCATGTTAGCATAGTGTGATTTTATCTAAATGGATATAGGATTCTAAAAATATAATGGCAATGAATTATCTACTGATTAGGGATGAATATGAATAAACTAGGAATTATGGAAGATGTCCTTAGTAATTTTTAATACTTTTAAGGCATTCATAGATAAATTGTTATTAGAATGAATATTTATCCAAGAAAGGTAAATATACTAAGAATAAACTTTGTCAAGCATTTATTGATTAAATTTTAGTGTCTACAAAAACCACCCCTGTTAAGTTCCTAAGTATTTCCTATGTTTCTGAAATGCTAAATAACACTCAAACTACAAGTAGTTCCCATGATTATGATTATGTGTGAGATATTTATGCATTGATATAGATGTAAATTGAAATATAACACTTGAATATGGTAAAATTGGACTATATTATGTGTTTAAAACATAGCTAGGGCCTACTCCATATGGTTTATGTATTATTTGGGAGATTTAGGGATGTCTTTCTCAATATGCAAGTGTTAGATGGATTTTTTATTGATGCTTGTTAGATGAGTTCTAGTTAGTGAATAGGATTAAACCTATAATGTATAAATAGATACCTATTTAGGTAAATTCTCACACCACCAACATATAAAATGTATGGGCTAACCCCTAAGAATGATTTGAAATTTTAAACTTATTATTTAAAGGAATGTAGATAAATCATATAGATAGTGATAGCTTTTAAAATATGGATTTGTTTGAGTATAGTTGAAGGCATCTAAAAAACAATAATAGTGATATGGTGATCAAAAGATCATTTTATTATGATAAAAGTCAGATTATATACATAGTAGGCTATTCCTATAGGTGATTAATTAAAATCAAGAAAGCTAGACCAATATAATGAAATTGGATATGAGATAAGGGTGTAAAAGATATAAATGTGTATGTAAAATTTATATAAATTAAATGTTTGTCAAGATAGACATCATTAAGTGTTAAATACTAGATTTAATTTCCATAAATACCTCCATTTTTATTATAGTTTTAACATTTATAGAATAAAAATATATAAAGAGATTATGTACCTTAGTGTCTAATCACACTTTGTCTTTAAGAGAAGGATCCAAGTGTCCAAAATTCTCCATCAAAACCTAAAATAAACATGGAACAATAAAATTCCATATAGATATAAAATATGAAGTAAATTAGATCAAGTAAACATTTGATATTTGAATAATAAGGAAGGAATACACTTTTAATTACCATTTTATTTCCATATGAAACCTTAGATATTGGATTGATTATTACCAAATAGATAATTTCATGCGGTGATTATTCCCCAAGGTAAGTGCCACTTGTTAAAACAATTGGTTACGAAGATAAATTCCCTAATCCTCATGAAGGAGTAATGCTATGTCATTTAATGATATAAAAAATTAATCATATGATTGGGTTAACTAATATTTAAACCTCAAGATGGAAGGAAGAGCTCCATACTAGTCTATAATGTAAATTTTATAGACTAAATAAATCGCTATAGATTCATTTTAGGTTTAGAATTCTAGCTTTACTACTAACTTAAAACATATAAAAATTAAAATAGTGTGTCCATGAACAATGTTCATGCCTCCAATATAATAAAATTATACCAATTTGATATATAATGCCATAAAATTTATATGCCATTATGCCCCAAACTTTATTAATATTATAGCATGTTACTTGTGTACCTATAGAATGTCTACATGTGCATTGCATGTTCCCCAAAATATCTCTCAATATGTAAATATATGTCCCATAATATGAACCAAAATAATAATATTAACCACTCTTAAACTTCTAAAACATATAACCTATCCAAAAAATCTAAAAATATATGTATAGAGGATTAAATATCTATAACAATCCCACTATTATGCCCCACTTTTGAGCTTAGGAAGGTAGCCTTTGAATTAGTCATCTCAAAATAAAATAGTTAAACACATCATATTATAGATATAGATGAATGATTTTAAATAATGTGTTAATATGTAGAGAATGTGTTATCATAGTATGAGTAGACCATCAAGGTATAAGTGAAGCATTTATCCTAAGGCATATAAGTATCATGTCAAGATAGATATAGAAATTAGGCACACAATAGTAATTAATAACCCACATAATAAGGTGAATGATATAAATCATGGAACCACAATGTAAATACTAATATATGGATTATATAGCACCTTAGTCTTGTACACTTGGAAAACTTAGACCTCAGTTATTCTTCTCAATTTTATACCTTTCTTGCTTTCTGAAGTCTCAAATCTCCTCTATCTTATGCCCCTATGCTTATATTTTAATCTAACTAGTTTTATATTGATGATGTGGAAATTTTATATTACACAATATGTTTAAAACCTGATTTTATTCCACCTCTTAAATTCCTAATTATGTACCTACTTTTTTACTCCATAGACACTATCATCCATGATAGACACCTACATCAATGCTAGTGTCTTGATATGATGCAAGTGTATAGTGCACTAAAGTCATCCTATTTATAAATGAAACATATCATAATGATAATATTAAGTTATTTAATGTGATTTATTTATCCAAATGGATTAATATAAATATAGCATAAACCCTAATTCATTCCTCCCCTCTAAACTTCTTACCTACTCATCAGGTAACTTATAAAAGGCATTAAATCAATCACTCAAATGAGATAAGATTCCTTATGTTTTCCTATTTCCATATCATTGATAGAAACAACATATACATAGGTCAAAAGTATTAAAGGAGAATCCAAAGATCCCAATTTTCCAAGTTAAAATATACGTCATTATTTTACATTATTTCTATATATTGCATGATTCACACACAAGACAACACGTAGGGGAGAATTACATGAGTTTGATGAAATATTGTAGAGTATTGGATATATAGGAAACACCCACTAATAGCAAGTTCTTTAGGGTTAGCTCAGCACTGTGTGCCTAGTAACCCATTTTTCACCAAGGTCATCATGAAGATGAAGAATTAAGGTTTTTCAAATTCATGAGGAGCAATAGTCCATAACCTAGATTTGAACGCACCAAAGTGAATTCGAAGTTAAACTAAAAATAATCGAAGTGGTTACATCCTTTTCCAATAGGTATTTTGTATAGGAAACTTACATAAGTTTTAGATATTAGCATCAATGTAACTATCCAAAGATGACAATAATGTTTATGGATCTAGAAGCACTCAATCAAGAATCTGAAGACCATTATAGAATCCTCTTCCAACCTAATTTCTACCTATTCTATATCCAAAACTACATTAACATTATAATAATGTAAGTACATTACATCTTTATCATTTCCTTATATATTATAGTTTTACTTATAATTTTTAGCCTATCTTAGTTTAAGAAATTTAGCATATGTTTATATCTGATTTTGGCACCCAATTGGGTTGTTATAAATCTAACCATCACACTTGTGCATTATCATTTCTATATTTTTAAACCTATCTACTCAAGTAGGATCCTTATCCAATTTAGGGTTAAACATTTGTTGAACCTGATCTTTGAACATCAAACCTTATTAAAATTAGGGTTTTTTATTTTCCTAATTATTTGTTACAAATTTTAAATTTTTCATTTGTGAAGTAATGTAAAATATTAAATCAAAAACTCAATTCTAAATGGAAGATAAATAATCACTTATTACTCATCTTAATAATAAAAATAGCTTAATAGATGTATTTTCATATGTTATAAGAATAAAAACAAGTAGATGATAAAACTAAGACTACCTAACCTATTGATGGTGAGTCTTTAGAAGGTACTACAACTAATTTCATACCAATCAAGCTACATACATCTAATGGAGGCATATACTATGTATTCCAACTGTTGTTTTCTAAAAATACTATTTCTACATATACCATGTAATTACCAATTATTTCAACTCGAATACTACTTTAAATGCCTAGTACTACTCAAACCATGTTTACATCCCCTTTGGTGACTACTCAACTTTATAATCTAAATCCCAGTGGGCCCACAATTTAAACACTCATTCACATTATAAATATGTTGGAGGAAAATCTTACAAACATTTAAAAAAATGCTTTAAAGTTTCTTCATGCTATTGATTCCCAAGATGTTTTGCATAACCCTATTTCACATGAAATATATTTGCACCCTTTTCCAATTAATTTTATTTCACCTAAGTTCACATTTTATGATGCAAAGGGTGTGTTAGAGTTACAAGATGAGTATGAGGGAGGGGGGATGAATCAGTCAACAAATATTTCACTATATTATCACTTATCATTCATTCATTGACATTCATGAATCAACACAACAAGACTATATAACTAGATTACCATCAAAGAAATAAGACCACACACAAAGAATTAATAAGATAATATCATCATAACACAACATATAATGTGGGAAACTCTCATGAATAATAAAACCCACACTCAAACCCATAAACACATGGACTACTTATCCTATTATTAGGTATTACAAACATGAGAATGTAGTGGAACACCCATTCCATAAGGATCACCTACCCCTAGGATGGTCAAGTCCATTTGACCTAGATTTATTTAAACACATATTTCTCAAGGATAACCTACCCCTAGGATGGTAAGTCCCTTCTGACCAAACTTTAGTGAAACACCTATTCCATAAGGAACACCTACCCCTAGGATGGTCAAGTCCTTCTGACCAAAATTTAGTGAAACACTTGTTCCACAAGGAGCACTTGTACATATATTAAAACCTACAAGAGAATTATCTTTTACATAAGAAATATAATTTATAGGTCATAAAAATAGTCCTGAACCTACTCTTCTCTATAATCCATCCACTAGGCACACACCCTTTCTTTTTTCCTTCGCTCTTCAACTCTTACACGTACCTCTTCTTGCAAGTTTTCAAACATTTAAGAGCATTTTTTATAACATAAAAAATATCACCTATAGGTCATACACATAGTCATCAACTTACTCTATTCTTCAATCCATGTAATAGGAACCCTTACTCTCCTTTGCCTCTCAACTCTATACTCTTCCTCCACTTAAATCCCCTTTTCACGAATCTAGAAACCATCACCTTTGATTATTATGTTCATAAGCTTCATTGTCAATGAAAACACATGCCCTCACTCTTAAGTCATATACATGGGTCACCTTTAAGTAGTACCCTCTTTCAAATAGGCTCAAGTGTCCTTTTAGGTCCTATGGAAACCTATTCACCTCTTTGACACTTATCTGAGCAAACATAAAACACAATAAAAATTTAATAATACATATACCCATGCCACATGATCTATAGGTACACCTTAAGTGATAACATCCATCAAAACACCCTTCTGATACAACACAATTATCCCAAACATCATGTTGTATATATGATCACCAAGAATGAACACAATCAAATTTTAAGCATTTGATCATATAGAATATGGACTAGTAAAGCCTCCATAATCCACATAGATATTCCTCGAGAATTCTAAAACATGATCCAACACATAGATCATCTTAAAACATTGAAATACCATCAAGAACAACTTCATTACCCTTCTAAGGTTACTTGAAAAGCATGAACACATACACAATAAACTTTGGAGATCAATAAATTTGACTTTACAAAAAATTAAGACCTTAAAATAAATATTTATTGATGTTTCTTTAAGTCCTTTACAAATTATTTTTTACACCATGGTCAAATTTTGCATATATCAAAAGTTATAGCATAAAAACTACATATTGGTCTTCCCTCACAAATTTGAATATTTGAATTCCAATGGTCAATAAGAAACTATTAAAATTCAAACATGTTGACCTCATCTCATGTCCTCAAATAAATTTAAAGAATAGGAAACATTTATCTCCCTTGAAATTAGCTTGATCTTTAACTATTATAAACAACTATCACTTTGACCTCATTGTGTGCTCCCTGGAAACTTTGACCAAATACACACCATCGATCTTCTTAGAAGTAGCTTGGTCTTTACCTCTACTCATTGTTAAACATAAAACATGTTAACCTCATCTCATGCACCCTTGAAATATGTACCAAATACACACATTTTATCTCCCTAGATCAGTTAGGCCTTTATATTGTAATGTTCACTATTAGATCTTAATCATAACTCCCATGATTATGACACTTGGCACCCTTGCATGCCTTTTGAAAAATTTACTGTCAGTCCATGTACTTGTGACACTTGGTAGTCCCACATGATTTTTTAACTCTTTGACTTTTCCCACACCATTTATCTTCATAAGTGTGAATTGCCTCTCACCGTTGATCTTTTATTAGATTAGTGAGCTTGTGAAATGTGTCACTAGTGCGTGTAACCTTTGACATGTTGACTTCATGCACATTATTGATCTCAATATGTAGATTAATCACTCACCATTGGATCTTATATAATAACTAAATTATAATTTAACATGATTAAACTTGATGGTCTTTGTCCCATTAGAGTCTTATAGAGCAACTTTGAAGCCTTATAACTTGAGCTAGAAATTACTTCAAGATTTTAAATTTTTAAGGTAGTTTCTTGGCACTATAGAAAACATCTCCATGTAAAAATTTGATAAAAAATGACTTTATAAATACCTAAAATAAATGAAAAAACTTTTTGTTTCACACATATTTGCATGATGTGTAGTGATGGTCTTGCTAAGTATAGAAACATAATGAACTTACGTTGGAGAGGCCAACTTTGCACATACATATCTCTATCTAACCTTAACCTCATGACCTAAAATTTTAAAAATATGATCTCCTCACATAGGGTAATCCATAAATATATCAATTTGATCCTATAACCTTCATGTGTGTGAAATATTATACCATCAAAATTTTTACTTAGATTTTTTAACCATAGAACCAACTATGCCTAGATGAACATAATGAAGAACTAGATGAACACCATGCATTACCATAATCATTTAGAGAACTCTTGACACTTCATAAGACATATAAAACATGATATCATCATATATAACACTCATAAACTTGTTATCCAAGCATATACTAAAGATCAATGCTTACATACTAGGCTATCAAGCCTATGCCAACACATTATTCACATGCTTGTCTTCTCTCCTTGACCTGAAACTACATCAGCATGCTAAATATAATATGATAAGCCTCAAAATATACTTACCTTAACTCATATACATCCAAATATTTCCTTGCATAGCTTTAGGATGAAATTCATCATCATCATGACATCACCACTTTGTCATTACCTTTGACATAAATGCACACCTGACATCAATATTTGACATTAGTGACAACACTTTACAACAATCTCCCCCTTTTTCATTGATGGTAACCTATTTTTTTCCTTCTCCCCCTTTGCCATTAATGACAACACAGACTAAATATCCACCAATGTCCTATTAACATCATGAATGTATTCATATATACTTCTAAGTTCTTAGGATACCTACATACCTCATATGAAATAATTGCTCCACCTTTAACATGAATCAAATTGAACTTGGACATCTCTGATCCTTGGACCTGACAAAATGTGCATAAATATTAGAAATATCCCCATTACATCATGATCTATCTCATTTCATCCTAAAAGACTCCCCCTTGATATTCATAACCAAATCTCTCCTATATAAATTTTGATAACACCTTCATGGCCTCAACAACATGAAAATATCAAACTCAGAACATTGAACCACTTTTGGTCTTCAAACAACACCATTCTACTTTCATACTCTCACTTGAAATCCACCTCCAAAAATACCAATAGATCTTCAAGCCACACACTAAATAAGAAATATGTTCTAATTTAACCATATAACTTACATTGAAACACTCATACCATGCTATTTTAGAGAAATTTATCACAAATCACTCTTCTTCACACTAGATCTATCTAGACTCCTTGTAGTCCTACCTAAAAATTGTAGAGCCTACAACATTTAGTATAACCTAAAACTTCATATATAGATAAATGCCATATTCTCCCTCAAGCACACCAATTTTCATCACCTATTTCATCTTTGTAACATATTTTCTTCACAAACCTACTAGCCGATTAGGCCTCCATGTTGGCAAAAAAATCAATATTTTGAAAACCACAAACCTTAAAATCTCTATGAATATTGATTTAATAACTCATTTGGCCCATTAAACCTATTAGGAATACTTAGCCCTCAAATCATAAGTCAAACCACTTTTCTAGTATAGGTCAAAACTCTAAAATCTCAAAAATACTAGGGTCAACAAACCTCCTATTCAATGCCCACCTCTAAAAATTATTACACACTTAGAGACAACCATCACACACTTTTAAACCAATTTTTGAGCTTTAAAATCTTTGGTAACCCATACATCCTATAACCCATTTTAGGCCTGATTGCCCTTAAGCTAAAACTAATAAAACTGAGAGTACTCAAAAATCTCTTATTTGATTTCAACATAACTTCAAACCAAAAAACCACTTGGAGCATGCTATAATAAGATAAATATACCTTTTGATGAAAAATATCATATTTACAACTCAAAAAACCTCCTTCACCACCTCAAAATCTTAAACCTGGCCCTATAGACTGTTCCAACTCAAAACACCCTTGTAAGACCACATGTTTCTTCAAAATAATAAATGTCTTCATGAAGCACAAAAAAGACATATCTACTTCATAAGGACATAAAATAGAGGAGCATACCAGTCCTCATCAGAGGACTAAAGAACCTTCTTCATCTTTTTCCTTTTCTTGATTGAAATAACTTGATTGGTATCCATCTCTTCTTTGGCTTCCTTGACAATGCACGTTGAAAACACATGTTATTGACATATATCTTCACCTAAAACCTTATCCTCTTTGAAATAAGATAAAAAGAACTCTTTTAAATCATGAAACTCCTTCTTACCTAATAATTCTTCAACTACAACAAATAAACCATATGATTGAGATCCTTATTTTAGATTTTCCTTGGCCTTGAATGGCATAACTGACTTGATTCTTGGATCACAGACCTTCTAAATTTGGACTAATATCAAACTTCTGTTTCACTCTTGAGACATCTACAAAACTGATTCTTTTTCTAAAGTATCATAAGTTTAATCCTTGAACTCAATATGATTAGCCTTCACTACCTTAGGTCTCCACATCAAGTTTTGACTTTTGATATGTTTTTAGGAGTCTCTTCCTTATTCATATAACTTAAGGAATTATCAAGTTTACTAGGAAAAATTCTAGCAATATGAACTTCCTTATCACAAATGAAAAAAATAACATCATTTGTACCTTTTGATATATTTTAATTATGATCAATCTTTGTCCAAAAACACCTTCTATCATAGCTCCATGGATGTCCATACTTGGCTGGCTTCCTTTTATAGTACTTAGCTCTATGACCATACTTATTACATGTATAATGATGACCATGGAATAAACTATCATAACTTGAAGCATTTTTTGTCTAATAGACCTTTTTACATTGCTTTCAAAGCTGGAATTCTTCTTAGCTTGCTCAGGCTTTACACATTCTTTTTTTAGATTGTCTAATTTATCTATGAGTTATTCATGCTCTACCCTCAAGGAATAAATATTAGTCTTAAACTCATGATTCTCATCTTACTTTGAACTCACCTTGGTATTGGCTTCTTCTAACTGGGTCTTGAGATATCTGCACTCTTATTCTCTTGATTTTAGGCTACCATTTGAAACCTCTAGTTGAATTCTAAGATTTTTTATGACCCCCTTATCCTCCTTGGATTATTTATCCATGTCATCCTTCAATATACATATTTTATCTTAAATATACTTGATTCTTATTCTCATATCTCTTTGTCTTGCCTAACAAACTTCCCTCAAGAAAATTAACTTGTGCTTCAAGACCTTTGATCACATACCTCATCTTATGATTCCTATTTATGATCTTAGCTCCTAGATATGCTTCTTCTTCCTCACTATCATAGAACAGTTATTCTTATTCATTACCATGGGAAACTTATACATCATACATGATGTCCTTTTCTTTTAAATAACGTTCCTCTTTTGAACTCAAAATTTCCTTGGAATCGTCTAGTTGAACCTTGAGACCATTAATAAATTTATCATCCTCTTTGGCATCTTTATTCAAAGTACATATCTATTCTTCAAGTGCCTTAATCACAGCCTTCCACTTTTGATTATTTATCTTCAACTACTTAGCCATATTGTGCTACTTAAGATCTCCTTCAAGCTATTAACCTTCCTCTAAAGGACCTGCTCTTATATGAATTTTTAGAGGTACAAGATGACTAAGATGGGGGGTAAATAAATCAAACAATCTTTCATTTTTTGATCACTTATCATTCATTCATTGGCATTCATGAATCAACATAGCAATTATATGCAACTAGATTACCATCAAATCAAGAAAACCACATATAAATCATGAATAAGAGAAGATCATCATAACAAAACATCTAATGTGGGAAACCCTCATGGGTAATAAAACCCACTCTCAAACCTAAAAATACATAGGCTAATTATCCTATAAGGTATTAAAAACATGAGACTTTAGTGGAACACCCATTCCATGAGGAACACCTACCCCTAGGATGGTCAAATATTTTTGACCAAACTTTAATAAAATACCTATTCCATAAGGATCACCTACCCCTGTGATGGTCAAATCCTTCTATCCGAACTTTATTGAAACACCTATTCAATGAGAATCACCTTCCCCTATCTTCAAACCTATAATATAACTATGTTTGACAACAAAAATATCACCTATAGGTCATACACACAGTCATCAACCTGCTCTACTCTAAACCCATCCACTAGGCACACACCCTTTTTCTTTCCTTCACTCTTCAAATCTTTAACACACCTCTTCTCTTGAGTCTTCAAACATATAAGAGTATTGTTTCTAACATTATAAATATGACCTATAGGTAATACACATATTCATCAACCTATTTTCTTCTTCAATCCATCCAATAGGCACCCTTACTCTCCTTTTCCTCTCAACTCTATACTCTTCCTCCACTTAGAACACCTTCTCACAAATATAGAAACCATAAACTTTGATTTTCACCTTTTATAGAGCCTTCATTATTATTATGTTCACAATCTCTTTATTGGCCAAAATACATGCCTTCACTCTTAAGCCATCTACATGGGTAACTTTTAAGCAGTACCCTCTTTTAAATAGGCCTAAGTGTCCTTTTAGGTCCTATATAGACCCATTAACTTCTTTGAAACTTCCCCAAGAGAACTTAAAACATAATAACACTTTAAAAATAGATAGACCCATTACACACAATCTATAGTTCAACCTTAATTGACAATAACCATCACAACACACTTTTACTACAACACAATTAGCTCAAACATCATTCTTTGCATACGATCACCAAGAATGAACATACAATCAACTTATAATCATTTGATAATATATAATATGGATTTTTCAAGCCTCCATAATTCACAAAAATATTCCTCATTAAATCTACAACATGATCCAATGCTTAGTTCATCTTAAAACATCAAAATACCATCAAGAACTACTTAATTACCCTTCTCGAGTTACTTACATAGCATGAACACATACATATTAAAATTTGGATCTCAATAAATATTACTATACAAACATTAAAAAATTAAAATAAATATTTTTGTATGAGGCTTTAAGTCCTTTACAACTTTGTTTTTTACACCATGGTCAAATTCTACACATATCAAAAGTTATAGCATAAAAACTATAAACTAATATTTTCTCGTAAATTCAAATATTTGAGTTCCAATGGTCACTAATAAATTATTAAAATTCAAACATGTTGACATCATCTTATGTCCTCACATAAATTAAAGGAATATGAATCATTGATCTCCCTTAGAAGTATCTTGATCTTTAACTATGCTAAACAACTATCACTTTAACCTCATCTCATGCTCCCTGACAACTTTAACAAAATACGCATCATCAATCTTCTCAAAAATAGCTTGGTCTTTACCTTTTATAACTATTAAACATTGAAAATTTTTATCTCATCCATTCACCCTTAAAATATTTACCAAATATGTACTATCATTCTCTTTAAATCAGCCAAGTCTTTATCTTTCAATGCTCATCATTAGATCTTGATCAAAACTCCTATGATTATGATACTTGGCATCCTTACGTTTCCTCTTAACTCTTTACTATCAGTTCATGTGATTGTGCCACTTGGTAGTATTTTGTGCTTTATTGACTCTTTAACTTCTCATACACCATTTATCTTCATAAGTATGAACCACCACTCATTATTGATTTTTTGTCAGATTAGTGAGCTTGTGACACTTGTCACCAGTGTGTGCAACCTTTGACATGTTGACTTCACACAATTTTGATCTCAATATGTTTGATTAATCTCTCACCATTAGATATTCTAGACTAATGAATTTAAATTTCAACATGATTAAACTTTATGGTCTTTGTCCCATTAATGTTTGTTAGAGTAACTCTAAATATTTATAACATGAGTTATAAATCACTTCAAGACTCCAATTTTTAGGTTAGCTTCTTGAAAATATAGAAAATATCTCCATATAAACCTTTGATAAAAAGTGACTTTTTACATACATAAAATAAATTCACAAACTTTCTAGTTCATACATATCTATATGATGTGTAGTGACGGTTTGGCTAAGTATTGAAACTTAGTGAACTTATCTATGAGAGGCCAGCTTTATACCCATATATCTTTATATATACTCAACCTCATGACCTAAAATTTTGTCCATACGATCTCCTCACATACATTAATCTATACATATATCAATTTTCTCTTGGAACCATTACACGTGTGAAATATCATGACATCAAACTACTTACTTAATTTTTTCTACCATAGAACCAACTATGACTTGATGAACATAATGAAGAACCAGATGAACACCATGAATTATCATAAGCATTTTAATTACTCTTAACACCCCATAGGAAATATGAAACATTATCTCATCATATATAACATTCATCAACTTCCTATCCAAGTATATACTAAAGATAAATGCTTACATACTAGGCTACCAAGATCATGCCAACACACTGTTCACATTCTTATCTTCTCTCCTTGACCTAAAACCACATCAACATGTTAGATAAAATATGATAAGCCTCAAACTATACTTACCTTAGCTATTATGTATCCAAATCCTACCTTACACAACTTTAGGTTCAAACTCATCATCATCATAACATCACTAGTTTGTCATTACCTTTGACATCAATGTACACATGACATCAATCTTTGACATAAATGAAAATACTTGAAAATAGGATGATCCTAAACAACATATTCAAACCTTTTATGTCACATGCCTTTATTATGCCTCCAATATTAAAATTTTTACAAAATTATTCCCAAGAAGCCTCAATGACTATGCTTTGATGTACTTATATGATTTACCTCTTCAATCTATGAAAGCATTCAAACCTATTGTACACCAATTTTTAGAACACTTTTCCATCAATATTTATGAAAAGGTTTCATATGCTCAAATTAACAAAATCAAGAAAGGAACAAATGAACCTATCAATAAATATTTCTTGAGGTACAATACAACGCTAGCTAAAATGACCAATCTTATGGAAGATAAGGACTTAGAATACATATTGAATCAAAGTTTACTTTTTATTTTACATTAGTTCATCATTTTCAATAATATAAAATATGTGGATGAACTATGCCATTTTGTATAGAACCATGAAATGAAGCTTATTTCTTTAAATAGGCTCATGTATGTAGCAAACACATTAGTTTCATCTATATTTAGTAACAAATTTATAGTCAAACTAAGATATAAGGTAAAGCCTCCTGAGCCTAAAAATTAAACCACCAACATGGTTAACACATTTTCTTGGTATTCTAATCAATTTATCTTAACTAATTTATAAAATATATAATATACATGTTTATGTAAGTCTCCCCCCTCATTACTCCCATGGTTAGTACAACATCATCTTATATATCTCTCTCGTCCTCTAGAGATTAATATAAATAGACCTCTACCAAAAGGATATGATATGAATGCTTATTATGATTATCACTAGGGAACAAACCATTCTACAAACATATGTTTAATTTTGAATTATAATATCTAAGAGCTTATTGATGATCAAAAGATTACATTTGATTATATTCTAAAGGAATCAAGTTCACAACTTGGTGATCACTATAAATATAAAATATTTAATACTAATTTGCAAGACCACTCTAGGAAGGAGCCATAAGTTATAATGGAATATAATTCACACCCTCTTCCATCACATTATGGGCACCCATTAGATTGGATTATTTTTACTTATACATGACATGCACCTTATATGGTTTAGAGGCCTTATATTATGTTTGATGATACTAAGATCAGGGATGATGACTCTAATATTAATTATTTATTCATTCTATCATACCTAAATAAACACCTTATATTTAGTGTTATGATTGGTAATTGTGAAAATGAGAATATTTTCACCATGATGTTACTTATATACTTGGGTTATACTCATAATGATTTTCATCCTTCTATTATATTAGTTACATCATTCAATGGGACCTACCATAAGGTTCTTTGAGATATTCTCCTACCTTTATAGGTTAGTCCCACACATGTGGTTACTATTTTTTTAGTCATACCTTCCATGGAAAAATTTAATATGCTATTGGGAAGACCTTATATCTATACGCTTCGAGTAAAACCTTCCATAGTGCATAAGTGTGTTAAATACATTCATGCCAATTAGGTAATTATAGTTTCCATAATCCCATATGAGCATCCACTTGAACAAGAAAAAATTATACAAATATAGGTAATTATCAAAACTAATAATGTTAATCCACTAAAAAAGGGTAAGCAATAAGAAATCCCCTTTACTATATAGCCATTACTTGAGAGACAATTACATCAGAGACATATAGTGGATTACATATAATCCTCATCTACTATACAACATGTTCAGATATCTAGATCACCTACACATGTTCCTATTATTATTATTCCAAATAAAAAATAGATCACTCAATGATGGGTTTCATGAACCCATACTATTATTCATACTATTTCTCTAAGACCACAAAGTCCTATTTTACATACACAGAGCATCACAAACACTATAGTGATATACAACACCTATACATGTTCCTCAATAACATCAACAAATTATTACACCAGGTTCATAGTGGGAAGATATATATGATCACCTTTTGTATGGGATTATAGGATATGTTTTCCCTTTCACACCAAAAATAAATAAAAAATTCAAAAAAAATTCATATATACAAGAACACTTTCAACATACAACATACTTTGTTGGCTCATTAACATCTATGTGTTTGTTTTATATTGATTTATGGAATACAAATTACTCTTATATACAAATGTGTGTCAAAATTGTAATTGAGTGTGATATGGGCATACAATAAATGATCTATTCCTATTTTATATGTTGGGCCTTTCCTTTACTCATGTTATATGGGCATTGGGGGCATTCATTTCTATGATCATGATACTCATAGGTTATATCATTTTATGGTCACTCCACATTTTCATGTTTTGAGCTATTATATGTACTTAAAAATTCCTTTATCCATGATTATATATTACATAGGGTACTTGATATGATATGCACTTGACATTATTTTCTAACATATTATGGGCTACTCTGATATGTTTATTTTGTTTGCTTATACTTTGTTAGGGTGTGGAGTTAAAAGCTTCACCTAAGGCAAATAGGGAGGTTTTCGGAGCTTGACAATTGCCGACATCGACAGTCCACAACTGACGTCAGTCAGGGGATAGTGCAAGGGAAACCAGCATCGGCAGGAGATCGGTCGGCGTCAGTCACCTCTAGTCAGGCAGGGACCGACGTCGGTCTCTTGTGGCAGTCAGAACTGCTATTGACGAATAGTCAATTAAGTGAATGCATTTTTTGCATGATAAAGACCAGTTCGAGTCTTTGAGCCACTTGTCTAATTAGTGTATGCATGAGATCTATATAATAGACTCATTGGCTGTATTGTTAAGTGTTAAACTTGTAGAATCCAAGTGTAGAGCTTGGAGAGTTCTTCCCATGGTGGAGTCAAGTAGGATTCCTCATGTATGTAAGATCAGGTTTGATATGTACAGTGTTGCAGGGTCATGGTGGAGATCTACATGTGATAAGTAAGATCAGGTTGGTCTACGTGGATGTGTGTATGTGAGGGCCAGAACAAGATCAACGGGGGAGCAAGATCAAGGTGACAGCAATACATCAAGAGCAGGATCATGGTGAGATCTACTTGGAGTACCGGTTCGTACTCAATTGTATAGGTGTACAATGAGGTGAATAATAGCTTGTGTTAGCTATGTGTTGTGACCTATGAGAGAAGATTACTCAGGTGGGAAGATTACTTGGAGCCCTTGAGGAGGAAGCCTCACAGAGGTGGAAGAAGAGTGTGATCTCTTTATTATAATTTCCTTTGTAATGAGTTGAATACAATTATGTGTTGCCTCTCATATTATGTGTGTTTTCTCATTGATAGTTATTATTCTTCTAGTTATTTCTACAATATTAAGTTGCTTATACAATGGTAATCATGTGTGCTCTTAATTCTAACAAGTTGTGTCAGAGCTTTGGGGAACTTAGGTCCTATCAAATGGTATCAGAGCAAGGTTGGATGTTCTCAGAGCAAGTTTGACTAATAGATGCCCAGATCTGGTTAGTGGTTTGTTGATTACAGGTCATTCACAGGGTTTCTAATTGAGTGGGAGTATAGCAATGGCAGAAGAAGGTAAGCTGAGGATGAAGAAATTCAGGCACAAGATTAACACCACAAGGAGTGTGGTGGGTTGTCTTCAAGTGGGAGCTTGAAGAGGAATACAAGCCAGGATGCAAATTAGACAGAGTACTGGTATGGGTACAGGTGTAGCTCTTTATCTCCAAGTGGGAGATTATTAGGGTGTGGAGCTAAAAGCTTCACCTAAGGCAAATAGGGAGGTTTTTGAAGCTTGATAGTCGTCAGCGTCGGCAGGCCACAACTGACGTCAGTCAGGGGACAGTGTAAGGGAAATTGGCATCAGCAGGAGATTACCCAGCGTCGGTCACTTCCAGTTAGGTAGGGATTGATGTCGGTTACCTGTGGTGGTCAGAACTGTTGTTGATGAATAGTCAGTTAAGTGAACGCATTGTTTGCATGATAAAGACCAGTTCGAGTCTTTGAGCCACTTGTCTAATTAGTGTATGCATGAGATCTATATAATAGACTCATTGGCTATATTTTTAAGTGTTGAACTTGTAGAATCCAAGTGTAGAGCTTGGAGAGTTCTTCCCATGGTGGAGTCAAGTAGGATTCCTAATGTATGTAAGATCAGGGTTGATATGCAGGGTGTTACAGGGTCATGGTGGAGATCTACATGTGATAAGTAAGATTAGGTTGGTCTGTAGGGATGTGTGTATGTGAGGGTCAAAATAGGATCAGCGGGGGAGCAATATCAAGGTGACAACAATACATCAAGAGTAGGATCATGGTGAGATCTACTTTGAGTACCGGTTCGTACTCATTTGTACAAGTGTACAATGAGGCGAACAACAACTTATGTTAGCTGTGTGTTGTGACCTATGAGAGAAGATTACTTAGGTGGGAAGATTACTTGGAGCCCTTGATGAGGAAGCCTCACAGAGGTGGAAGAAAAGTGTGATATCTTTATTGTAATTTCCTTTGTAATGAGTTGAATACAATTATGTGTTGCCTCTCATATTCTGTGTGTTTTCTCATTGATAGTTATTTGTTCTTCTGGTTATTTCTGCAATCTTAAGTTACTTATACAATGGTAATCATGTGTGCTCTTAATTCTGACAAGTTGTGTCAGAGCTTTGGGGAACTTAGGTCCTATCATACTTTTCTATATGCACTTCCTTGAGTGCCTTACCTTACTATTGTATTGCTTGTTCAAGCATTTGAATATGCTCCTTTGTTTTCATCCCCCATTCCTATGTGTGCTTTATTTGACATTTGAACATGTTATTGATGGTTTTATGGAAATTTACATATTGTATCCTTAATTTTAAAGACATTTGACTACTCTATGTCCCTTCAATTATGTGGCATTTGAACATCTCACTTAATTATGGTCTCCTTGGACCATTTCCTTTTGACTTTCTTTTGAGTGATCTTATGTGTGTGCTTTATTTTATTGTTGAGAATTTAATATTACAATATAAACATTTCTATGATACTTATAAATCATCTTATGCCTTCATGTGATCACATTGCTCTATGTGATTCAATGTTAAATTTACCTAGACATGTCCTTCTATATGTTTCATGGTTACATTCATAGGTTACCTAGTTATCTTATCATTTTTAGGTGAGATAAATATTGGTTCTTATTCTTCCCTCACCTCAAATGTAGGTTTATCACTGGTGACATGCCATACATACATGTTCTCCACAAGTGGCATAGTTTTAGATTCAGTGGGGGAATTTTTTGGAAGCATGTTATCCACACTTATTCAATATTTTGTACTTATATTAGTCTTTTAGATTCACTAGAGGCTTGTAATATTATCATGGATTCCATAAATTCACAATTTTTAGATTCATTGGGAGCATGCTTTAGAAACATGTTCTCCACATTTATTCAGTATTCATCTCTAGATTACAATGGGGGTATGTGTTAGAAACATGTCCTCCACATTGATACTTATTTAAGTTTTTAGATTTATCAATATATAATGAAGGAATGATTTGGAATCATGTTATCCATAGTTAGATATTATTTGAATTGGTAAAAGCATATAGCTATATAATTTAGATTCATAATTGTGGTAGAATTCTATAAATTGGTGCCATTGTTATACATAGTTTTAGAATGATACATATCTAAGGTGCATATGTTATGTAATGTTCACCTAATATTACAAAATATAAATTAGTTTCAAATTTCAAACATTTTTAGTAACTTTCATCACCCACCAATATGTGCTTTTATGCATCGATACCCAAGATGTACTTTTATGGACTAAATTTAGCCAATGTACTATAGTAGTCAGTTTAATTTTGGTATGATTGAGGTGATTAAATCACTCAATCTTTCCAAGTTTTCTGGTTGGACTTGATTATATCATCCATATTTACCAATTTGACAATATGAGTTGACTTTGTTCACTCATGCTTGCCAGGTTATAAGCATGATTGGGTTGTATGGATGAGTTAAACTCAACTATGGAGTAGAAACTCAAATGTTCTCCAAGGTTGGGGACATGTGCCTTATAATATCTCTTTATCTCCTTATATATATATATATATATATATATATATATATATATATATATATATATATATATATATATATATATATCTTACTCTCACTTTCAAATCCTTATATTCATATATCTTTCAAATCAACTTACCAATAGGCAAGGTGATTACATCAATACACATGTGTATTTTTAAACCTTGCTCTTTCAATTTCAATCATCTAAAATGCTTTCAATTCCATATTATATGCATTTATTATATAATATGATTTTTATCACTCAAACCTTGGACCCATTGAATTAGAAGAATTGGTTTAGTGAGATAATGGGAACATCCCTAAGCTTGTGGTGCCATTGCTCTCCTTGGGATGAACTTATAGAGTAGGTTGGATTCCTTCTATTCTAAGCATAATGGTTTAAGACCAATGTGCAAACCTAAAGAGTAGAAAGGTAAATATACCACAAATATAAACCTAAGTTTTTTAGAGAAAAGGTAGGGATAAGGTAAGAGAGTGATAAAATAAATAAAGGGTGATGCACCAAGAGTAGATTGAGTTCCCTTGCTACTTTAATGAACATAGTACAAATTTATGATAATGAGAAAATATCACACAAACTCTAATAAAGATACTCCAAATGTATAATTATTTCATATGGGGGCATGGGAACATATAAAAACATTGAGAGGGATGAAGTATATCCACTTAAAATTCTTACATAGACCTGAGTGTGCATAGAATATGACTTACAAGTGAGTTACAAGTTCTACATAGAGGTGTTGGGAATGGACAACAATGAGAGGGGCAAACATTACCCATAGACAAAGATCAAAAAACACAAATAATATATAAAACACAAGAATGAAAGGAAGTGAGATAAATTTTCATTAAATTAAAAATTTCATCTAATAGAGGTGCTCCTAGATGGAAACTTTTTGTAGTATTTAAGTGCTCAAAAAGTCCTGCTTTACAATGATAAATCTACCTACTTATATAGGAAATTGGAGAACTCATGGTCATTACTCACTCTCACCCACTATTGGGGGTAATTAAAATATTAAATAATTAATGGTTAAGTATTTTAGATATTTTTGAGAAGCAAAAACGTGTCCATGCTCTGTATTTATGGAAGTGATGCCTAATGTTAGTAGTTGTCTTTACATTGAAGTCTGTAGACTTGTCAAATCAATACACCTCTCCAACTATAAAATTAACCAATTTAATTATAATTTTTTTCAATTTTAAATTATTAAAATTGTAAATAAGGAGAACTTATCTTTACAAATCAAAAAATGGTATCATAATCAGAGTTATGGATCAAAAAATATGATTAAAAAACTAGAATACATTTGCATAGTCAGGTCAACACTTTTAAAACATGGAAAAATGGAAAATCATTTCATAAGATATGAGAAAAAGTCATCATATATTATATTTACATAAATATCCTTAAAATATTCTCAAAATTGTATTTTTATTTATTTTTAATTATTAAAACAACCCCTGTGACCTACCCTTTGAGTGTTTTCTAGTAAAAATTTGGATGTGATAAATCTTCCCACAAGGGTCACTTCGCACCATCATAAATTTTCACTGGAGACTTATGAAACTATAAAAATAAGTTCATTAACTTATTGTGACATCAAGGTACAATCATTAAATTTTTTAAATAATTTATATTTCATTTTCTCTTTCACAATTAGGAATTAAAAGCACTCACTAGGTAGATTTAGTAACTGGAAACATATAAAATTAGCTACGTAAAAATTAGCTTAGAAGCCAATTTTCATAACTTCACAATTTTAACATGGGAGATAATTTTATGAAAAAAATTTACCTTAATATCACCCCCTTTTTCTAATACCATCATGTTACATTTTAATGTGATTGTACTTGATTTTCTCCTACAAGAATGGTGTTTGAAAAGTGATGTACAAGCTGATTTGGCACCTAGAAACACAAAAAATATATGCATTGGGAATTTTTCATGATTATTTTATTTTCAATTAAGAATTATTATTTGTGAAAACTTTCACCATAGTATTTCCATAACATTTAAATACCCTCATACAAGTTTTGGGGGAAATGAGCATGATTTAGTCATGCAAAACTCATCTCAAAAAGCATTGTGCAGACTAAGTTTGTGTAGAAAGTTCTACTTATTTCACAAAATATCAAGGTGAATTGAAGAGTAAAAAATAACATTCTATTCATTTTATTTTATTAATTATTAAATCACTCAAGTTGAACTAAATCAAAGGTAAGGTGTGTTATAGACACCCAGGTATGCATTCCTTTCCTTTAAACTAGTAATTTTATTACTATATTAAAAGTGGGAGATGTAGACACTATTTTATTTTTTATATACCACCTAAATATTTTATAGTCTTAAAAATTAGACATTTGATGTTCCTCTTAGTTTTGAACCTTTCCCATTTTTTAAACTCATACATCTTATATAACTTGTGCCCCTAGGCCTATATCTTAGTTTGATCGGTCTTATGTTGATGATCCAAACCTTTTATCTTACCTGGAATTTTTAAAACATGATTATTTTCAACATATAAAATATCTAAGTCATTACCTACTTTATTTATCCCTAGACACTAACATCTAGGATAGATACCTACATCAACACTAGTGTCCTACTCTAACGCAAGTGTCAAGTGACCTAAAGTCATCTAATTTGGAAATGAAACATATCCTAATGGTCATTTTAAATCCTTTAATGAAATTTATATATCCAAAAGTATTGTTACAAATACAATATCAAACTTAATTCATTCCTCACCTATAAATTTCCTACTTACTCACCAGGAAACTTATAAAATGCAATCAATTAAACACTCAAGTGATCAAAGATTCCCTATGTTTCATATTTTTGTATCATTCATAGGAATAAAAGATACATAGATATGAAGTATTAAAATATAAACCCAAGAGATATATTTTCCAAGTTACAAGTTAGGTCACTATTGTACTTGATTTTCACATATTGCATTATTTGTACACAAGACAAAATGTAGGGGATAACTAGAGTAGTAGGAGACCCTCTTCATATTGTATATATATAAATCTTGTTGACCTTAATTATTCATTAATTCCACTATTATTATTGTAACCATGGTCCTAATTAAATTAATAATTCCCATTCCTCACTATATATTTACATCATACACACCCTATATTATATTAATCCCTCTATTATCCCACTAACATCACATTAAACCACTAATCCTACCTCATTTACTAACCACTTTCCCCACTTTCCAAATTATAATTTAAAATTTTCTACCTACCCACAACAAACCTATCCATAGCCTCTCCTACACACCTAAATCCTTAAACCTCTGTGAAACCCCTAAACTAATTCCTATTAACTCCTAATAAAATATAGAATTCTCTAAAATGTAGAGCCTTCTTTAATTCTCTATAATTCTCTAAAACTAGAGAATTCTTATGAATTTAAAATTCATTTTTAATCCTCCCTATCACCCTAAAAATAAACAAACATGGAGATTGGTTGGATTAATTGGAAATGGAATCAAATAAAATATAAGCTCTCATAGCCTTCATACTCCAATTACATCCACATTATCCTTGCATCTAAGAATCCATTGATCCCTTTTGCATCTATATTAAATATTGAATATACCATTATCAAGAAATTCAAAAATAAATTCAATAATCCTTAGAGAATTAATTTGAAGTTTGTGGAGGGAAGACAAGATAAACATGGTGAAGGTAAGATCCTTCTTTTAAGTTTTGATTGATTTTATATTCTCTCTCTTTGATGTTTGTGTGGATTTTGGGTTAAGTTACTATATATAGTATATTGAATCATAGATCAAATTTTAAAAGCATACATTGGAGACCATAGTGGGATCCCTACTTTAAACTAAACCTTATGTGTATAAGACATGTTAAATTAGCTTTTAAGGTAGGTTAGAAAGAGATTGGGCTCCAAATCTTAAAATTTTCAAGTTCTAGAAAAATCATAGTTTTTAGCATTTTTTCATAGGTGATTTATCGGTCACAACTATGATTTTAACTAAATAAATAAGATTGACCATTATTTTTTAAATTCCTGACCATTTTTGTGACTTATTTAAAAATTACTTATCTTTAGTTGCATTTTTTAATATCATCTATGGTTTTTTCTAGTCTATTTATTATTTTGACTTAAGTACTACACTAAGGTAAACATTAAATATTATGATCTCTTATTGGTTTTTATACTCTTGAGATAATCTTGTTGGTGTGCAAGGATAGAAAGAAAAAATTTGTAGCCTTCAAATATGTAGGTTTTTCATATTATTTAAAAAAAAATTCCTTATGCTATTGATTCCCATTTGTGGTTTTACTTTTACAAATCATGGTTTTTATTTAAGGATAAGGTCAGTAACTAGAACTTATGTTTTTGAAATTTGATATTTTTGTTACTTCTATTTGGTTGTGATATAAATATAAGCTATTAGAGGTAAAAACACTAAGATGGGGTGAATCAGTGAGCCCAAATAATCCAACTTTAATTTTGATCTTTACAAATACTTAATTATCTACCACAAGCATTCATTAATCATATACAACATTTATAACAATGAACAAGAGAGATAATTCAAGATCAATAATATAACACATGACATACATGGGAAACCCTCTTAGGGAATACATCTCATTGAAACCTACAATTATAGTACTATACTATAATAACAAGATCTAATTTATACCATCTAAAACTAATCAAGGAATTATAATCCCTATTTAGTGAGACTTTTATCCCATAAGGTGGTACCGCACATTTTTAGTTGAGCTCCAACAACAACCAGACCTTTTATAAAGTTTCACCTTGTAAGGAGGATTAAACAACCTTAGATATTGAGCTATAATAACAATACCTATAAAATAATTCCACATTTGAACTGATGTTAACAACACCTGATGATGGACTTTATCTTAACTCTCTACACCTTCTCTCATAATCAATCTACAAGAGCACTATTTTGTCAATATAATTATGGCTCATAGGTCATACTCATAGTGCTTAAACATTTTTAATCTTCAACACATCCTTAGGGGACTCAACCCTTCCTTATCTCCACAAAACACACACACAAGCCTCTCTCCAATCACTCCTTAGTATCACTCTCAAATGTCTAAAACCCATCATCTTTGGTTCCACTATTTATATAGGACTCTTATTAAACACTACCTTGTTTAGCCATTAGGTATCCCATAACCCTTAAAACATATTCCATATTAATACATGTCTTAATATCTTTGATTGTACTTAAATTCATATATTTAAATCAAGTTTATTGGATGTGTAATGGACTCCTCTACCATTTTAATTTTTATTGCATGTCTAAATTCATCTTTTATATAAATATATGATCAAAATATAGATCTCTAGTTTTTCTTATGTTAAATTTAGATATTTAAATAACAAAAATCATAGTTAACCTTCAAACACAATGCTAAAATATCATGGACTCTCAGATTAGGATGAATATCACACCATCGATCTTTTTAGAGCTTTAACACATATACTACAAAAGCCAAAAACATTAAACATCTATCACTTTGACCTTATCTCATGTAATATAATAAATTTGAATCAATGTGATATGTCTATCTCTATAGATCAATCTAGACTTTAATGATCAATTCTCACCATTAATCAATCTATATAAATACCCACTCGTCATTAGATCCCTATATTTTAACTTTACTTAGTCATTAAACATTGTGCACCTATCCTCATTTTAATACCCCCTAACTTTTAGTATCCATTCACACCATTGATCTTACTCAAGGTTTAACACTTATAAAATTGACCAAATATGGGGACCCTATCAATAATCTTGAGTAGTCATTTTTTATGCTTAATAACTTCTTATGCACTTCGATGTAGGATATAAAATTTGGACCAGATGATCTCCTTCCATAGGAGAATCCAACCAAGTGACACACTACTCTTATAAATATTCCACATGTGAGATATAATTCCATTAAATTTCCTTCTCATAAACTTCTATTGCATATCCAACCTGTCTAAATCTTTTACGAGGCCAACTTTGATCATCCATAACTTTTTTCATGCTTCAGTGCATGATCTCAAACTTAGTGAAAAACATCTCTGCTCAAAACTAAACAAACCCATATGATTAGATTATCTTGAAAAATTCACATGTACAAGATATAATAACATAAAAATGCTCACTCAATTCTTTCAACCTTATTATAAAATTGGCTAAGTATGGAAAAACATAGTCAATCTGTGTGGGAGCCCAACGTTGCATCTATGTATCTTTTTGACACATTATATTGCATGATCTAAAAATTAGAAAAAAAAAATAGGTCCAAAATTGAATAAACACATATGATAAACTTCTCCTAAATCTTCCACACATGTGATAGTTGACCTCATCAACATGCTTACTCAGTTCTTTCTGGCCACTTTGTAAATTTGGCTAAGTATGGGAAAATAATGAAATCTAACCAAGAAGCCAACTTTTCACCCTCATATATTTAACTACATTTTTATGCATGACTTGATATTTGGTGAAAAAAAAAGGGACTACTATGATCACAATCATATGTCCAACTCCCCTTGACTCATTCCCAAGTGGCAATGGTGATGTCATCAAACTGCCTACTCAAATATTTCTGCTACGAGACCCAAAATGTTTAGATGAGAATAATGAACTACAAGATGAATTCCACTTATGAACAAAAGATATAAAAGCATAAATAACATATTATACATGATTAAATCACCATAATCAACCCTAAACACCTCTAATTAGTCAAAATTTGAAGATCAACTAAGCCACCTTCAAGCATACTTAGAACCAACACATTACACACTTTGTCATTGTCAAATATAATATCAAGGTTCTTCATCCACTCAATAGGACACATCCATGAAAACAACATGACATCATCATTACAAATATCCAAAAATATCCCCACTTGTCATTGATGTCAATACCCATCAATATAACAATATATAGCTCACCTTCTCTCTCTTCAAAGCACTCCTACAATAGGAACTTTCTCCCCAACAAGAATTTTCTCCTACTTTGACACAATGACAAAGTGGGAACATACTAATCCTAATAAATTTAAAATATTATCAAATAAGAAAGGACCATATTATAAAAGATGATACAAACTCTCCCTTACCTTGAGCCTACTTCTACTTGTCTTAACAACCTCCTCTTGCTCCATGCCAACACTCTCTTTAATCAAACACTGCAACCAATGATGACAAAACACAAAAAATAACTAAAATATGATGTAAATCACAAATAAACATATAATATGGACTCCCCCTAATATCTTTGAGTAGATTCACCTTTTGATCATCTTTAGATCTCCATACACTATGAAAAACCACCATGCAGGCTTATTAGCCTTCTTTCTCAAGACACTTCCATGACCATGAAATATATATATATATATATATATATATATATATATATATATATATATATATATATATATATATATATATATATATATATATATACACACACTATAAAAAATATTAAATATACATTAAACCAAATATATAACATAACTTTAGATACTCATACCTTGATATTTTGGGAAATTTTAGTAAAATTCGCTCTTCTTCAAACTAGGCCTATCTAGCCTCCTTGTAGCCCTACATGAAACTTGTAGAGTGCACAATTTTTAGTAGACACATTTTAGGATTTTAAAATATATATATGGATCACTCTCATATCCCTCATAAAACACACCAATTTTCATCACCAAGCCCATCCTCTATAAGATACTTCCTTCATAAACCTACTACTTAATTATTCCTCCATATTGATAAAAACATGAATAATTTGAGAACCACAAACCTTCAAATCTATATGAATCTTGATTTGACCACCCATTTATCCCATTCAACAAATTTAGAAGCCTCAAAACTCAAATCATAAGTTATACCACTTTTCTACTAAAGCCTAAAACCCTAAAATCTCAAATCAAATAGGGTAAAAAAACCTCCTTGTAGTCAATGCACATCTATGAAACTTCTTACACACTTGGAAACACCCGTCACACACTTCTGGACCAAAATTTTAAATTCCATACCTTTGGAAACCAATACATCTTATGACCCTTTTTAGGCTTACTTGTCATTAAACCAAAAATAGAGAAAATCGAGAGCACTGAAGATCCCTCCATTGTTACATGCATATCTAAAGACCTAAAAAAAAATGTAGATAACACCACAAATAAATGTACAAACCTTATAAGAACCAAACACTTCTTGACAATGCATCAAAATCATTCTACCATCGAGACCCACCCATTTTGACTCTGTATTATAGCTCCACAAACCTCTAAAATAGGCTCATGAACTTATTTTTCCCACTTAATAAAAGACATTTTTTAATTAACATAAACATATTAATTACCTTAAATCTAATCCAATAGAATATTCCAACTATAAAACATGACAATAAGACTTGCTTCTCCACTTGAAAGGAGTCTCTTAAGAAGCATAGATAAAGACACCTTCTATACGTCAATGCTCCTAAAATAAAAATGAATCTTCATCTTCCATCTCCTCCTTGATCATACAATATTTGTGGTTCTTCTTCTTATTCTTTGGCTTAGTAGAAACAACTTTCTCAACCACTACATCATTCTCCTATTCTTATATAATTAGATTGATAATACATGGAGACAACATAGATTCATTAGATACCTTTTCATCTGAAGAATCTTCCATTGTAGTTTGGAACCTCTTCATTAGGCACAAAAAATTGATGTTGTTTACATGATACATGATTAGCAATAGTATTATGTTCACTTGGATCCATACATACCTCAAGGCTAGTCTCAACTATTACCTTGGTCTTCTCCTTGAGCTTAGTCTCTTCATTTAATATGAGTAGACAATGATACCTCTTGGGAATTTTCAACTTCAAAAGCATTCTCCACCATATAAAATAGATTACTTGGACATACATTCTCATCATGATTCATACATGTCACCTTTGGGTTCCATGTGTTAACTTCAATTCTTTATTGAACTCTAAAAGCTTGATTAAATATAGTCTATCTTGTAGGCATTTGCTTGTAGAACCTAGAAATTTCACCTCTCTATTCACAATTATAGCACACCATATATTTTACAAGAAATGTATCTTGCCTTACCTTATTTGGATAGAAATTTACAGTGTCTCCTATGTCATGACAAACAAAACAACTTCCCCTTTTTAAAGAGGACTCACCATATCTAATAGTATGCAAATAATAGTTTGAAAAATGTCCCACATTAAAATAGTCAAAGCACTTGATACTATTTACACCATTTAATTGATGACCCCCATCATAGTCCCATGTAAATTCATTTCTAATAGGTCTCTTGTAGTCTCTAGCCCTATGATTAAATTGATTACATGTCAAATAGTAACCATTGAATTTTACATACCTCATGGCATTTGGATGCCTGATCTAATTTGTCTTTACTTTTCCATCACCTTCATTCCTTGTTTAATGATTTGTCTTCAAAGTATGATTGTCCTCGTTCACATTAGTCTTCATCTTCTCTTGATTTATATTCTTTTATTCTTCTTGATATCCAAGACTACTTCTATCACTAAAATGCTTTTGACCACTTAGAATATCATCTAGATCACATGAGCTCTTTTCAAATCTAACAAATGTCTTCACCTTACAAGCTATATTTTCTAGCTCATATTTCAAAGATTCATTTTTAGAAACATACCTTGAACATTCATCTTATTTAGATTTTAGGCTTGAAGATAGAATTTATAATTGAAAACTAAGGTATTTGATCATATCTTCATGTTCCTTGGCATCTTCATTCAATCTAACTTCATATGCACTAAATTTATCCTCATAGTCTTTGAGCTTAGATTTCATCTTTTTATTGATCTTCTTCTTAATCTTTAATTATTCAAGAGCATTCATCAAAATACTCTCATAGTCCACCTCATATTCATCATTATCTAAATCACTCCAATTAGACTCCTTCTAATGTGAATAACTTCCTTCCATAGCCATGAATAAGGATTAATCTTCAGTAGGACCATCATCTTCATGATCATATCTTGAATCACTTTCTTCACTTTCATCTGATCAACTACAATCTTCTTTGGTGTAAAGACTCTTCTTGTTCTTGAAGGACATATTCTTGTTGTTATGCTTTCTAAGACCTTTCCTCTTGTATGTCTTCACATCATCATATTGTCCTCCATCATGATCTTCATAATCTTTATTATCATTCTTATGAGGACACTTATAAGCAAAATGTCTTATCTCTCCACATTTGAAACATTTGAGGGGTAGTTTACCCTTATACTTCCATGATCCAATGTTCAATTTCCTAGTAATCAGAGTAATTAACTCATCATCATTAAAATTAGATATGTCATAATATTTGGATTTATTACCTTGGAACTTATTCTTAGGCTTCATCTCTATCTTGAAATTTACTTCCTTCTTTGGTGGTATATCATCATTCTTCCTCATCTCATAGGCATTAAGGGTGTCATCTAATTGATCCATCTTCAATTGAGTCAGGTCATGGCTCTATTTTATAGAAGACTCTTTTGGATACAACCTATGGGATAGACATCTTAATACTTTTTTAATAATATTAGTCTCTTTAAGATTATCTCTAATACCTTTGATGATATTCATAATCTCATCAACTCTCTATAGAAAGGATGCCATAGTATCTTCTTCATTCATCTTGAGACTTTCAAATTATATTCTATGATATTGCAACTTTGAAAGATTAACCTTTGAAGCTCATTAAAAAATAGTCTTAGATTTATCCTATATTTCCTTGGTAGATTATAAATAATTACTTTGGTTTATTTAGTTTATATTACACCACAAGTGATGGCATTTATTGCCTTAGTATTGTTCTCAAACAACTTCTTGTCTACAACACTAGGTAGAGGAATAAAAGGAGAAACATAACAATCCAAAGATTATTTCAATACATCAAATCCTTGGGACATAATATATGTCTTCATCCTAGCACTCCAAAAATAATAATTGGATCCATTGAACATTGGTTCTTTCTTAGTAGAGAAACCACCTTGCATATTTTGACTGGCCATTGTACCTTCAATTACCTTCAAGCTATCAAGCCTTTACCAAAGGACCTTGATCTGATACTAATTTTTATAGGTAAAAGCACTAAGAGGAGGGGTTGAATCAGTATGCCCAAATAATGCATCTTCAATTCTAATCTTTACAAATACTTAATTAGATACCATAAGCATTCATGAAGAATATACAACATTCATATCAATGAATAAGAGAGATAATGTAAGATCAATAACATAACACATGACATACATGGGAAACCCTCTTTGGGAATAAAACCCACTAGAACCTATAATTAGACTATTATCTTATAATAACAAGATCAAATTTAGACCAGCTATAATTTATCAAGGAACTACAATCCCTATTTAATGAGACTCTAAGCCCATAAGGTGTTACCACACCTGTCTAGCTGGTCTACAATAATAACTAGACCTTTTAGCAAATTTTACCTTGAAAGGAGGCTTAAACTACATTAAATGTTGATCTACCATAAACACACCTATAAAACACTCCCACCTTTGAACTGATGTCAACAACATCTGATGATGGACTTTAGCTTAACTATTTACACCTTCACTCATAATCAATGTACAAAAGGACTATTCTATTAACAAAATTATTAATCATACGTCATACTCATAGTCCTTAGACTATTTTATTCTTCAACACATCCTTAGGGAACTCAACCCCTTCTTTTCTCCACACAACTCACACACAAACCTCTCTCCAATCACTCTTTAGTCTCACTCTCAAATGTCTAAAACCCATCATCTTTAGTTCCACTATTTATAGATAAATCTTGTTAAACACTACCTTGGTTAGCCATTAGGCATGCCTTAACCATTAAGACATCTTTAAAATGAAGACATAGCTCAACATCTTTAATTGTACTTACTTCTAGATTTTCAAATTAGGTTGATTATATGCGTCATGGATTCCTCTACCACTTTTCTTTTTACTACATGAACAAATTTGTCTTCTATCAAAAGATATGGCTAAAATACAAAGATATGGTTTTTCTTATGTTAAATTAAACTAAATATAAATAGTCAAAATTAACCTTCAAACATAATGCTCAAATCTTATGGACTATGACCTCAGGATCAATCTCACACCATCAATTTTATATGAGATTTAATGCATAAACCACCAAAGATAAATGATAAACATCTACCACTTTGACCATATATCATTGAATCTATGAAATTTAAATCAATGCACTCTATTGATATCTATGGATCAATAAATACTTTAATTACCAATGCTCACCATTGATCAATTTTTATGAATGCTTTCTAACTATTGGATCCTTATCATATACCTTTATTCAGTCATTAAACATTGTGTAATTGTCCTCATCTTGTTGCCTCCTAACTTCTTGAATCCATGTGCACTATTAATCTTGATCAAGATTTAACACTTGAAAAAATGATTAAGTATGGGGACCCTATCAACAACCCTGAGTAGCCATTTCTTATCCTTAATAACTTCTTCTGTGCTTCAATGTAAGATCTCAAATTTGGACTAGATAATCTTTTTCCATCGGAGAATCCAACCAAGTGACAAATACTCCTATAAATCTCATGCATATGAGATATAATTCCATTAAATTTATTTTTCATAAAATTGTGTCATAGATCCATTTCGAAATCTATTTGAGATGACAACTTTGATCATCCATAAATTTTTCTATGCTTTAGTGCATGATCTCAAACTTAGTACAAATCATCTCTGCTCAAAATTAAACAAACCCATATGATCAAATTATATTGACACCTTCACATGTGAAATATATAAAACATCAAAATGTTCACTTGGTTATTTATGCCTTATTTAAAAATTGGATAAGTTTTGAAAAAAAACATAGTGAATATACCTAGAAGCCCAACTTTGCATCTGCATATCTTTTGATGCGCTACATCATATGATCTAAAAATTAGCATAAATAAACTAAGTCCAAAACTAAAAAAACCTATATGATCCCCTTATCTTGAATCATCCACATGTGTTATCACTTACCTCATCAACATTCTTACTTAGTTCCTTCTAGCCACTTTGTAAATTTGGCTAAGTATGGGAAAATAATGAAATTTGACTAAGAAGCCAACTTTACACCCTCATATCTTAACCACACTTAGATGTATGACTTGTGAATTGGAAAAAAATAAATAGGGAATAATATGATCACAACCATCTGATCATCTCCCCTTGACTCATTCCCATGTGGTAATGGTGATGTCATCAAACTACCTACTCAGATTTTTTACTACTAGACCCAAAGTGTCTAAATGAGAATAATGAACTACCAGATGAATTCCACTTATGAAAATAAGATATCAAAGCATATATAACATCTTAGAGACCTCTTATACATGTTATAATCACCATAATCAACCCTAAACATCATTGATCAGTCAAAATCTAAATATAAACTAAGCCACCTTCAAGCATACTTAGAACCAACACATTACACACTTTGTCATTGTCACATAGACTATCAAGGCTCTTCATCCACTCAAGACGAGACCCTCGTAACACCACCATGAAATTATCATGACAAATATCCAATGTAGGGAAGGATAAATTATAATTATACAAATTCATTATCACCAAAGATAACCTTTTTGAATATATTATGCAATACCGCTTATATATAGTAGCAATTTTGAATCTTACCTCCAGTTTTGAAAGTTGTAAAAGTAATTTTTACACTACTTAGATAACAATTGTTATCATTCTAGTTTTTAATATTTAGTTATAGATATTTATATTTTTTTAAATAGTCAAGTTTTACTCAGTATCATAAATAGTCATAATAATCCTTGCATAGTTTGTATATATTTTTAATTTTATTAGATACAAAACCACTCCCTGATAATAGTAATTTTAATTACTATAAGTGATTTTGAAGTTACTATTGACCAAATTTGACCATAGGTCATATGAGATCAACCCCATATATAACCAAATAATCTATAGGGTCTTTCCAAGGTCATAAATATGTTTAGTCATGTTTAGTAAGGTCACTTAACATGTTTCACGTTAACTATTTGTGTCATTTGTCTTAATTTTCCTTTAGGTCACCTTTTGGTCATTCTAGGGGAATTTGTACATAATTTTCATGAAATTAAAATTTTCAAAATTTAATTTAACATCCATGGTGTTATTTGAGTGTTAGGAGTCATTTTTAAACTGAAAAAAATGTGGGTTCAACAACCATCTAAGAAGATCAAGCATTTTCAAGTAGTTTTAAGCAGTTGTACAGATACGGACAACCACTTGACATGTGGAAAGATTTATGAGGATATATATAGGCCAATAAAATTATTTTCTATTATTGATAAGTTTCATCAATTTCAAATTTATCAATAATTGGTCCATCTCCCTCATCACTCTCCTAGTTAAGGTCAAATAGGTCAACCTATTTACTCTTAGTACAAACAGAACATGAGGAGTTGAGTTGAATATTTTTGTTGGATTAAATTAGCCTTAACAAAATTATTTTACATGTAAATGGTTCTAACAATTATGATTTGTACTTCATGAACCATCCTTAATAATGCTAGTGACTCTAAACTACCTTCATAACCTTAACACTTTCAGTTTTCTTCTGTGTTTGCATTTATATGAGAAACAAGGTGATGTATGTATAATTGTAGAGTATGACCATCCATTTTCTATGGTTTTAAAATTAAATTTCATTTGTGTATGTGAAAGTATCACTCTCATTTATTTAGAGGTTGGCATCATGGTCTGCAAGATAATGTTCTATCAATTGCAATGTGTTGTCCTCCTATGAGTGATTTCAAGTCAATGCAAATATGTTGTTTTCACTTATAGCATAACATAGATTGTCCATACTTCCCATTTAAGGATTTTTAAGTTCATTTAAAAATGATTCTAATGAAGAAATATTATTTGTTGTAAAAACCAATCCTAAATTAGTGTTAGGGGAATTAGTTGTTAGAACAACTAGTCTATTGTTACGGAGAATTGTTAAAAGAATCTCTCTCTCTCTCTCTCTCTCTCTCTCTCTCTCTCTCTCTCTCTCTCTCTCTCTCTCTCTCTCTCTCTCTCTCTCTCTCTCTCTCTCTCTCTCTCTCTCTCTCTCTCTCTCTCTCTCTCTCTCTCTCTCTATTGTAATATATTGTAATATGTTTGATTAATAAATTATATATATATATATATATATATATATATATATATATATATATATATATATATTTTAATATGTTTGATTAATAAATTATATATATATATATATATATATATATATATATATTAATATGTTTTATTAATAAATTATGTGAAGATGAATGACAATTGTATATGAGCTTTTAGCTCTTTCCTGTAATGGGTCATTTTTGATATCTAGTATCAGAGTAGGTTGTCATGGACTTATATATACCCTCCATCCATGTTTTATAAATAAAAATGGTATAATGGCTATGAAGTGTAGCCCATGTGTAAAAGTCAATGAAGTAAATTCACCTCTATTTTCACCTACCAATGAATTATAGTGCTGACAACGTGCAGATTTCTTGTCTCCACCATCCATCTACATTTTTCCTCTCTAATTCTAACATGTCCATTCCTTCCACATTGTTTTCCATCCATGTTTTCCATCATCTCATCCTAAAAAAATAGAAAAGGATATATATATATATGCACATTTATTGTCTCCACTATCCATCTACATTTTTCCTCTTTGATTTCAACATGTCCATTCCTTCCACATTGTTTTTCATCCATGTTTTCCATCATCTCATCCTAAAAAATTAGAAAAGGATATATATATATATATAATCTCAAAATTTTAGTTTTAGTAAAATTGTAATATCTTCCTCATCTCTCAACAAAAACAACAATTTTAAAGTGTTCTCAAATTATTATAAGGAGGACAATAGAACCCAAGAAAGGTTTGAATAAATTTTTGAAATTACAAGAGCATATTTACATGAAAAATGAGGAACATGATGATTAACTATTAAATTTTTGAAGATTCACTTTTAGCATGTTGTGGCTCTTTGGTAGAAGATTTGAATTTAAAGGCTTTGCTCTGTACTCGATTTTTAGTTGAAATAACATGGATGATCAATAGGATACCTAAATTTGTTACCAACTATAGTTCCACAGTGTTCTTTCACTTCCATGAAAACTCTTAGATCTCTAACATCTTCTATATTCATAGCTTTTTCCAATCTCAAATGATACATCTGTAAAATCAAATGGTCATTACTTTTCCAATCTTCATGGTGGAAGATAATGATAGATTTATGAAAGTTTATTTTTTTGGATTCATTTTGTTATGAGTTTTAATTTTTTTTTTCATTTTAAGTTTCATGGTATTTAATTTTAGTGTTATAATGGTATTGAATTTTTAATTGTCATTTTGAATTTTATAAATGAGTTTAGATTTATGTTAATATTTCTCATTTTTAATTTCATATGTTTTATGATATTCTTTTTATTTAAATTTTTTTTAATGAGTTGTTATGTTTTTAATTTGTGGTATTATTTTATAATATTTTTTATATTCATTGTATTATATTACTTTTTTAAATAAACATTATGTGATGTATGGTCATTAGACTTAGTTTTATTTATCAATAATTATCGATTGTTATTTTTTGAGTCATCTTATTTAGTATAGCATCATTTAATATCACGTGTAAGTGTCTTATATTTTTTATGTTATTTGTCATTAGTGCCTTAAATCATTTTTTTTTTGTTAAAAGTCATGTGTGCCATTATATTTGAGTTAAGAGTCATCAAATAAGTCATAAAGGCAGTTTTCAATAGAAAAACATTTTTATTTTATGTAATGGAATGCATTATCATTTGAAACTAACATTCAAATTTCTTGTCCCTAAGTTCACACTAAGGGAGGTAATATAGATAAAATTTAGTGTGACAAAGTTTTTTTGTGAACATAAATATGTGTGTAATAATATAATATATTATTATAAGTGATTTGATATGTAAATAACATATATATTGTATTAAAGTTAAATGATGAAGGAATATTGGTTGTTAGAATGACCAATCCTAAATTAATGTTAGGGGAGTTAGTTGTTAGAATAACTAAGCTATTGTTAGGGACCATTGTTAAAAGACTTTTTATATATATTATAATATGCTTGATTAATAAAATTTGTGAAGTTGACTAGAAATTGTATTTGAGCCTTTGGTTCTTCCCTGTAATGTGTCATTTTCAATAGTAAGGACTAATCAAAATATCAATACACATAGCCACCTATAGGCATGCACGAACAACTGTAAGGCTTCTCAAAATCCAAGAAATAGGTTATGCACATTTCCATGACTTGAATGGAAGTTCTCAAGTCATATATAGATCATAGTGTTGATTTTGAATTTAATTAAAAACTTGTAGTTAACCAAAGTTGATAAAAGTTGTAAATTAGCTAAGCTTACCTGAATATATTTGAAAAGAGATTTTGTTTTGTACAATGCTATCTTATGATGAGAATATATGAGGTCTGAGTAAGTCTTGTATCTTAATTATTACATCCTACAAATAGTAATAACCTATAAACATGATATTAGGTGGACTTGATCAAGATAAGATAGTGAAAAAACATTTTTAATTCCATTAATTTTCCACTATAAGCACTCAATAGAATACAATCCCATTTCAACCTACATGAACCTATAACTTGTAGTGACATTTGGTATATTGATGGTAATGGTGTAAAAAAATTATATCAAAGAATTATATCTATTCACCCATGTATGTAATGTCCTAATAAAACTAGTGAAAAAAAAAGTGTGAGGGCAGTTATGCATATGATCACCTATAGGAACTTCATGATAGTATATTGAACTTAAAACTTGAAATGTAACTAGTGAGCTATAGTACATTTATAAGAACATGGTTATAAGGCATGAGATGGAATAATATAGGTTTTTAATGGTGTTAGTTCCTAAAATGTAATAAAAGAGGGTGAATTAAAATTCTAAGACATAAATCATCACCTACAGGAGTCCGTTGAACTCTTCATAAATGCCACCTACAATTGACATAGTCAGTACATGTAGTAGACCCATCTTGACTAATGTATGATTTCAAATTTAAAAAATATAAGATGGATAATAATTTTATATACATCATAAAACTTTTAAAATATTTTCTAAGTCAAGTACAAACACCTACAGTCATAATTCAAGGTTTTAGGTCCACTAAGAATACTACACGTTATCACAGGAACTAATAAGCTAGTCTTGTGAAATTTGATCTTTGAGGGTTCTAGAGTTATAATTAGGATTTAAAAATTTGTGAAAATCATAAAAATAACTCAATATATCCCTCCATATTATTTATTTAGTTAGGTGAATAGGGGATATTCCCTTTGTTATATCTCAGATAGACGACACTCCATGAGCAAGATAACTTGTAGGTTTGGCATGTGGATGAACAAATATGAATGGGAAGATATTTCAATAAATCATAGGATTATGCCTAAAGTTTTAATAAATGTCAAAAATCATGGATAAGCACCTAAATCCATTTGGAAAATTCATAAGTGGATATACACTTAGAATCACAGTTAAGCCTGTTAGGTCTAGAATTAGTCATAAACCCTTATGCCCTCAAAATAGGTCCATATGACTACATGAACTCTCAAAACTATTTGATAACCCTTATAATAGATTAAAAATCTTGTAAAAACAATTTTTTTTCATAAAAACATTCAAAATTGGTGATTTTGATCCAAACCTCTCTCAAACCTACTCAGAATGTAGTCAAGAGCTCAAGAGGCCATGTTCATTTTATCACGCCTATATAGACAAGATGAGTGAGACCTAAAGAAGTTTTGGATATTTTAATGGCATATCTAAATTTATCTTAGTGTAATTTTTCTATAGTTTAAAAAACTAACTTTTATGAATAATTATTAATAGAATAGACCAAAAGCCCTCCTAAAAACCTTGCATGAACCTGATGGAGCATAAATGAATGGAGATGCATCCAGGAGGTTTTAAATGGACATGAAAGATTTTTTTAAAATTTTTTAACTCTCTCAAGCTCCTTGACATCTAGTTTTTTCATGCTTTCATATGTACAAATAGACTTAATACTATGTTTTTTTACAAGAATTGAGATGTTTTATAATTAAATAGGAGAATGGAAAAGTAATAACCATTGTGGGAGGTATTTAAATATTTTTCCTAACTCCTAAAACTAATTTCTCACCATGGTTTTGTTTTAACAATCTTATGTTAGACCATCCATTATAGGCAGTCTAAAAATATAGTGAGAGAGGTGACTTTGAACCTTTTAAGGTTTATTTGATAGACCATAGGAAAAATATGCTTTAAACATATGTCCTAACACCTATACAATGTAAATTCATGACAAAATAAAATCCACTTAGGTGTCAAGTGTGAAGATAGACCTAGATTACTAATGATGAATGATGCAGGTAGTGAATGACAAGTAATAAAGATGAGTCCATCAATTAGAGATGTGTATATAACTTTAACTAACCTCATTTATATCTTATAATTTTAAGGGATATGTGTAAATGACCCCTATGGTAGTTTTATATGATCAAGTGAACCCCTCACCATGATGAAGGTAGTTATAAAGAAAGGCAATAAAGAGTTATACAACAACTTGAGGAATGCAATTTGTTTTAGATTGACACATGTTCATAACAACTTCCTAACTTATTTTCCATTTAATTCTATGGAATTGTAACTAGTTATTAAAGTTTTATACTTGGCCTTGTAACCCTTGAGCTTCACTTCTTCTCTGTCCTTTCATATATTCTATATATTCAAGCCTTTTTGAATTTGTAATAGATCCATAATTGGTATGGAGCATCCCTTCTATTTTTGACACCTCACTTACCTTTGAATAAAGTTTTCTAAAATTGACTCATTCTATAAAATATATTTCCTAAGTGTGTTAAGTGGTTTTTTTGGTTGACAAGTGATGAATATGCTCTCCTTTCTTCCATTTTTGGTATTGCATGTTTATGTGAGTGATATCTCTTATAATAAGTTTCTTAAAGTGTATTGTTTGTTAAGTGTGTCTTGAAGTATGAGAGAGACTAGTAGTGTCTTGTATCAGACCTTATTTTCACCCACCTATAGATAGTCATATCAATCTACCTCTATGAGAAATACTTTTTCTAAAAAGACATAGAGTTCAAGTCAGTTTGGGTAGCCTTATTTCATAAAATAAGATGCAAGTGTGTTGTGTGGATTTATATTTGTATATCAACTTATTATAATAGGTTTATTTTATGTCTCCTTCATCCATTATCACCCTCAATAGTGAGTATCCTAGTGTAGTGTGAGCCTAAATGATAAATGGATGTGCAAGATTGGGATAGTGTCATGAACTTAGATCTATCTTTCATTCAATGAAAAGATAGGAGCATTTAAAATAGGAAACTTCAAGGTTTGATGCTATTGTCCACTCCTATTGCTATTATCTAAACTAGACATAAAGATATAAGTTTTATAGGTTTTGTTCATTATCCATTTGGATTCTGCCTATGAAATATTAAGTGTTGAATGTTGACAGTGATCCTTATAGATCTAATTCAATATTGAAACCCTAAAGCTTCATTTTAATTAATAAAACATGAGAAAGATGGGGGGTTAGTGTGTGTAAGATGCATTGAATGTTTATCCACACCCATTATATGGGCATGCTACCTACATACCAATACTCTAAAGAGGGATAAAGTTATATGTAGTTCTCCCACTTGATGTGGTTCATTAAATAGTGTAAGGAGGATGTAAAAATTCCAAATTGATATTTTTTAAGGTGGCTAAGGATTGGTGTGAGGTTTTGAATATATTTGTAGATAAGTTGGGTAATTATATGTAGAGAAGAGGGAAATTTTATTTAGTGGTTTATTTATATTCTTTCTTGCTTTGTAAGATTTGTCACCTCTCCTTGGTAATGACCTTTGGATGGAATTTTATAGCGAATTATTGATCATGATTTAAATGTATTCACATGAGGTTGACATGATGAAGGATAACAATTGGATGAAAATGGTCATTTGGGATCAAAATGTGATTGGAAAGGAGCATTGAAAATAGGATACCCTAAGGTTTGGTGTTATATTCCACATATGGTACTCCTATCCTATAGGCTTAGGACCTAGGGGGATAGAATTAGCTTTAGAAATAGAGCCTAGTTAAGATGGAATTAGGGTTCAAAAGTTTATAGGTGATCATTAAGGATAAAAAAGGTGTTTGGAATTGTCATGAAAGCATGCCAAAAAGTCTTATTAATAGGGTATCAAAATCCATAGTCAAGCTACCAATTTAAACATTTTATATGATTACATTTGCCCCCCCCCTTTATTCTAGTGATGTAGTAAGTGAAATACTAGGATAAAGGAAAATTAGAAAGTGTACTTGAACTTACTTACAAGGGTGAAATCTATGAAGCTGTGTGATATGAGATGGATCCTAAATCCTGTGAATGATATATAATATGAAAATGTGGTATGGATAGTTGAATATGTACTATAAAATAGGCCAATCTTGACCACTTTGAAAGGAGGAGATTAGGCTTGTATGAAATCCACTCTGAAACTGGGAATTGAGTTTATGTGGAAGCCACTCAAGAATGATGCTAACCAACTAAAAATAGAAAAAGGCACGTAATTACTAAGAATGCCTAGGTAATATACTAAAATTGGAAAGAAAAGAAAGATAATGTGTCATGTACATTTCCCCCAACCACTAGTGTTTATAACATGGATTTTAATCTAGAAGTTATACCAATTACCCAATCTAAAAAAATAAGTGAGATCCATCATGTTGCACATGATGCCCCCTATATCTAGATTCTCTAAGAAAAATTGTATTGAAATTGTTGATTCTGAATTGAACTATTGCTGACAAAGCTATAATTGAACTTACCTTTTTGTCTATTTCTAAAAATCTCAATTTTTTACTATTTTGATAAGATCACCAAAAACATGACACCTTATTTTTCAATGCTATTATCTAGGTCTGACACTCTTATCCTTTACTAAATCTGATCATTATTCTATAATCATCATTATTTTTTTGGTCTATTATACTGAGTTTGATCTTTGATTATTGTTTTGAGTGTTCTAAAAACTAATTTTTGAATTGTAGATGGATCTGATCTCTATGGCAAAACCCCTAATTATTCCCCCTTTTTTGAGGGTAGGAATGAATATCCTACAATGACTTGCCTAAAAAAGAGCCTTGCAAGTGTGTTATGCTATGAAATACATGATATATCAATGATAATATAAAATATATCTCAAGATATAATATAGTTTGATATTTGATATTGTTAGATCAACAAGGGTATGCCTAGATAGATGTAACAATGTAATAACATGTGTATTAGACTAAAATGAAATTGGAGATATTAGTTTTTATTTGTTATTTTTCAAGGAGGAATGGATCATGATGTCCATCATGGCATCTAAAAAGGCAAGATAATGCTTGATGTAAATCTTGGCATTACAAATAGTGAGAATCAAACAAGCAACAAGCACAGAAGGCAAGAAGCATATAAGAGTGTCCAAGGGGCTAAGCAAACAAGGGACATGGGCACATGTCAATCAAACTAGGAAATAAAGCATACAAGGAATGTTTAAATTCCACATACACATATAACTGAAAAATAAGCAAGGTTGGCTTGAGGGCCATAATCACATAGAATAGTACAAGAAAAGGACATTGGAAAATGTCCTAAGACACACACAATAAGAGAAACAAGATACATTAGAAAATGTCTTAAGGCACACACAAGAGAATAAAATAGGAACTAAGAAATGAAATCACATCTATCTATGTAAAGCAAGGAAATAAAGCATGTAATATACTAGAAATACAATCACATCTAACTAATCAAAGTAAGAAGTGAAATTATGTAAAACATGTAGTATAAGACTAGGTAGATGCTAAAAAATACCCAAGTGTTATATACTAGTGAATATCGATAGAGTAATTTGTGTAAGCTAGTAAGTAATGTACATCATCATGATAACTAGAGTGTTTGGTGTAGGAATGACATAACCTAGAAGGTGTAGTCATGTAAAATATGCCCCTAGTGGGTAGATATATTGAGGTATGTCTTGAATGTAGAAGTAGGATGCCCCCTCAATTGGTAGAGTTAATCAATCAAGGATCTAGGTGTCACTATACACACTCAAAGAAGATCAAGTGAAGCATGGTAATGTAGATAAATTGACATACAATAGCATAGAATAGCAAAGTGTAAGTCTAGCATGGTAGTAGAAATGTAAATCATGATAATGCATACAATTAAAATAATATTGGAATTTTTTTATTTATTTGAATGTTTTTATATTTTGACATATTTGAATATTTTTGTATTACTTTTTGTATTTTTTATATAAGATATGTATAATCAAACATAATGAGACTATGTAAAAATAATTGAAAAGAAGATATATATACAAGTAATTGTGAAAAATTGTGTATAAGTAAGCTGAAAGGAAACTATGTACAAGTCATATGAATAAAGTAATATGTACACAAATGATGTAAAAGACTAGGATGGAGGGGGTAAAGTGTTTGTTGGCTGAATATTTTGTCACCAGCTAATTGACAGAAAAATATGTATATCAACCTCAGCATAAGGAGATTTATACCAAAAAATGTGTAGGTTTACCACAACATAATGAGATAAATCTCTCCTCTCATCAAGGGGAGGTTCCCTACGAGTTAGGGGAGGTTCCTTGTAAACTACTATATACTAATATAAGCTGAAAATAAACTCAAGGGTGGGATAACACCATCCATCTCCCTTTTTTTAGAGATGATGTTCACAGAGTCAAGGGGAATTCCTGGGTAATTGTTGAAGGCATTTCTCTTCTTTTAGAAATGATGTTTAGAAAACTAGAGGAAGACTTCCTAGGTATTAATGGTAATCACAAGAAACCCATGAAAGCACAAAGTCTTTCATTGCTTCTCCTACTAAATTAGGATGCAGTAACATAGTAGAATGAAGTGTAGCATAAAGTATCCACCTCTACTACAATAGGATAAAAGGTTACAAAGGATAATGGGAGTTCAAATTCTCTCCATTATTCTTTTCACTAAAACATAAAACAGAAACTAAAGATAATTGTGGCAGCATAAAGTCTCCCATAGTCAGCTTCAGAACACCTTCTAGATTATTTCCACTAGTTATTATTATTTGATTAAATTGACAAGACTGTATTTAGGAAAAAGACATAAGAACAATTTCTTAGATAACACAAGCTATTTAAACACAAAATCTAAAAGGTCACTTGCTTTCTCATTCAAATGACAAAATATGATTAACAGTCTGAGCTCAAACTCTCAAGAATGCCTTTCAATTTGGGCTGAGTTTCACTTCTAATAATAGAGAGATCTCCCCTCTACAAACTGAGATATTACAATATATAGAAATCCAAGAAAGACTTGGGCACTTGTTTTCATGAAATGGCCCATGTTTCATTGAATAAATTGAAGGCATTATCAATTCTATTAAGGGGCCATGCTAGAGCTAATTATCAGCCTGGACTCTGGCACTATAATCAACTCAAATGTCTCCTCCCAAGCATGGGCTACTTGGTCTTCTTTATGATGCTTACACGGCCATCCATTCATCTTTATTTGATGAAGAAAAATAGGCCGTGTCATTGAATACTTGTGTCCTCTGATATCCACTTGGTGGACTATTCCACTAACTAGAATAACTCTTTTGCAGATATTTTTGGATTCTATGTAATTTTCCCTTTTTTCTTTGCTATATTCTGTCTCTTCCTAGTGATCTGAGATCTCAAGATATATTGTCACTTTTTGTTAGCTCCTTTTTTAACTGGTCACTGAGTTTTTTAATGGGTCTACATCTTTGAAAATCAATGGTTATTTCATTACCCTAATTTTGACGTTCACGAGGATGTCACTGGTCACTTGAACATCTTTAAACCTTGAACCTTTGAACCTTTTGATGTTCATCAGTTCAATGGTTCAATGGTTCAAAGTTCATCAGGTGGTTCAGTGGTTTGGCAGTTTAATCTTTTATGTTTCGCAAAGAGTCACATTCACTTAGTCTTCTTAAGGAGTTTAACGTATCATTGAACCAATTGTTCGAACCTTTATTTTGAAATCTTCTACTTGAAACATCTTTTAGAATCTTCCACTTAAACTTTGAACTTTGAACTCTTTAAACTTGTTGAACATTGAACTCTTTTTAATCTTCTTCTAGAACATTGCTTGAACCATTTGTTCAAACTTTGAACTTTAAACCCTTTAAACTCTTTGAGGCCTTTTGAACTCATTTGAACCTTTGAACCACTTTCAACCTTTGAACCACTTTGAACCTTTCAGAGTTCAATGGTTCAATGGTTCATTGGTTCGGTGATTCATTCCATATTAATTGAACTCTTTTGAACCCTTTAAACTCTTTAAAGTGGAGTTCAATGGTTCAATAATTTAATAGTTCATTCCAACTCTTTGAACCCCACCGATGAACCTTTTGAACGAACCTCAATGTTGAACCATCCTTGAAATGCCTAAGTGTTTTGAACTTTTTTCTTTGCGAAAGCCTGCCTGTTGAACCTATTATTTCCTTAGTTGAAAAGGCTTGTGCGACTAAAAAACTTGACTACTTAGAACATTTTTTAGAAAGGAATAGACCATTTTCAGCCTACAAGACCAAAATGATCAACTGATTGTCCACAAAAACAAGTGATGGATTTTGGGAACAATAGCTAGCTCCAATTGGGGAAATTTCATCAATTTTGAAAATGATCAAAGAGATAGAATCCAGACTCTTAAGTGCCTTCATCTATGCCATTGGGCTATGGAGTCATGCCATCCAAAAAGAAAAAGAATCCAAAAAACAAAATGAACAACACAAAACAAACAAAAGTCTATATAAATAAATTACCCATCTTATCTAATACTTAAAGAGTTGAAGTGCTTTAGATGCTACCCACTGTGAGGCAGTGAAAATATCATGCCATCTTTATACTTCAGCAAGAAACTATTCTCACCATTTACTCAGTAAATGGAAAATGGACCTCTCCACATGGAATCTAATTTTCCATGTATCCATTTTGGTTCTCTCCTCTTTTCTCATAACAAGACTTGATCTCCAATCTAAAAATCATGAATCCTTGCTTTTTGGTCAAAGATCTTCTTTACCAGACTTTGATGTGCAAAAATATGGTCCACTACCATAGTTCACTGCTCTTCTAGTTTAGCCAAGCACATGATCCTCTTATCAATGGAATTTTCAATTGTTTGATCCTCGATTGCCTTTGCCAACCTATTGTACTCTTGGTTGTAATCATGTCTACCCATAGAGCATCAAATAATGCTTTATGTTAGGTTCTCTGATTGTCATCTACCAACTTCCTGATAATGGTCACCAGGTTCTTGTTACTTGATTTTACTTGACCATTTCCTTATGGTTAATAGTTAGAGGAGTGGGAGAGGATAATCCCATAATTGTATCAAAACTTAGTAACCTCTTGAGAAATAAAACAAGCAGTATTATCTATTACAATCTTAGTTGGGACCCCAAATTGGGAGATGATTTTTTTCTTGAGAAAATTACATACCACTTTTGAAGTAGCATGCTTAGTTGGAATGGCTTCCACCCACTTGGTAAAGTAGTCTATGGCTGTGAGAATGTAGTTATGTCCAACACTTGAGGACGAGTTCATGGTGCTAATGAAATCAATACCCCATTGTTGAAATAGCTCTTCAATTACCATTGGCTTGAGAGGTAATGCAGATAATTTGGGTCTCCCAATGAACTATTGACACAGTTCACATCTATGTACCCATTGTATGCATCTTGAAAAAGAGTAGGCCAATAATACCTAGCTTGTAGAATTTTATGAGCAGTCACAGGTGTAAAAAAAGTCCTCCATAAGCCATTTTGTGGAAATATTCTAAAGTTTAAACTATTACACTTTGTCCACACAATGAAGGAATACCCCATCAAGGTTCCTCTTGTACAAACCATTTTCCCATAGGACATAGTTATCAGCCTTCAATTTAATAGTTTTCTTTTCTTTATGAGATAGGTGGGTAGGACACTTACCATAGGTAAGGAAATGAGTGATATTAGAATACCACTCATCCATAGTAGTGACAAAGAGAACTATAGGTATGTCTTCAACCTTTATTTCTGCATGTCTTATTTCCTTTGGTATGTTATCAACAACCAATTGGCAGAAGCCTCTACATCACACAAGCTTCATAGGTTTGATAATAAGATCAAACTCCTAGATTTTACCAATCCAATTACCCCTTCTGGTACCAAACTCCTATTGAGTCAAAATGGACTTTACTATTGTATCAGGCACTAGAGCAATAGTGTGTGAGTTCAAGATGTAGAACTGGAAGTGTTTTACCACCTTGACCACTATATAAGCATGCTTCTCTATGTTTGAATATTTTAGTTGATGAGCTTTGAGAGGATAACTCATAAATGAGATAGGAGATTCCACACCTTCTTTTTCTACTGAACCAAAATGGCTGAAAATGTGTGTTCAAAAGCATAACTATACACTATGAATTCTTTGGTATAATCTTGGAAAATTAGGACTAGGGCATGGGTGATATCTTTCTTGATATCTTGAAATGCTGACTTGCCTTTTTTAGCCTAGTGAAAAGTAGCTTTTCTCTTCATCATGTCAATAATGTGGTGAGTCTTTTGTGCAAACTCAAGAATAAACCTTCATAGGAAATTCACCTTTCCAAAGAAAGAATGAATTACAATCTTACTAGTAGGCACAATAAGGTCTTGGATGCATTTGACTCTTTTCAAGTCAATTTTTATTCCTTATCAGGATATAATGTGACTGAGAAGTTTCCCTTCTATAACCCAAAAAACTAATTTTTTAGGATTAAGGGAAATGTCATTCTATCAACATCATTCCAACACTTGTTGTAGATGATGCACATGATCAAGATGATGTTTGGAAAAGACAGTCAGGTCATTGAGATATGCCATAATGAACTTCCCCATTTCATCATTAAAGGCAAGATCCATGACTCTTTGGAAGGTGACACTAGCATTGATCAAACCAAAAGGCATTCTGTGATATGCAAAGGTGCCCCAAGGTGTAGTGAAAGCAGTCTTATGTTGGTTTGCTTCACCAACTTCCACTTGATTATACCCTAAAAAATCATCTAACATTGATAACATCTTTGAACCAGCCACTGTCTGCAGGACTTGATCCATGATGGGTAGGGGGTAGTTGTCCTTTAGAGATGATTGATTTAGATTTCTAAAATCAACATAGAGGCAAATTTCCCCATTATTTTTTTCTCATAGGTAATATGTTCACAATCTAGGTGGATTGATGGATTGGAAAAATTATCCTCACTTTTAACATTTTTTGAATCTCAGACAGAATAGTACTTGATATCTTGGGGTTGTACTGTCTTGATTTTTTCTTTTGAGATAATGAATCAATCGTGAGAGGAATTTCATGCCAAATTTCTTCAGGCTTGAGAGATTTCAGATCATCATAGGAGTACACCAAAACATCAATGTAATGGTAAAGTAGAGTAGTGAATTTGAGCTTTTCATCAGGAGTGCAACACTTCCCAATGTTGACCATCTTGGGATTCTCTTTTGTACTCAAATTTATTTGATCAAACTCCTAGGAGGAGCTTCAATCCATTTGTTGTTACTTGACGAACATTTCATGCTTATCAAACAATTTCTCAAGGGAAACCAATCCCTTTGGGATTTTATTCCCTTTGAGATGAAGGAAATCTTCACCAGTGTTTGAACTTGTTTTAAGAGCTGATTCTCATGGTGGAGACTTACTACCTTCAAAATAAAGAGCCTCAAAGCTATCCATTTATTCTAGAAAGGAGATGATTTGGTTGTCACCATTAAATACTTGCCAATGGTTGGAATTATCAAGCATACTTGGTCAAAAGACCAATTTGATAGTGTACCTATTCCCTTTGAAATCAAGGTGAGGAACCATGAGGATCACATAAATAGCCAATGAATCTGCTCAATCATTAAACTATCTGGGCATGATAGAGATACTGAAAGCATCAAAACTTTCAATATAGTCCCATACCTGATTGCGATAATGTCACAATATTTCATTCTTAGTTTGATATAGGTTCTTCACCTGACAAACCACTATTTTAGCGTATCCTTGGGCATGAAGAAGCTTAATGCCTATAGCTTGAGTAGATTTTAATTTGAGCAACAAAGATTCATACTCAGTGGTGTTGTTGGTGTTGTTAAACTGTAACTTGTATGAATAGGGGAAAATATCTCTTTGAGGATATATCATAACAATTCTGGATCTATAAATAGTAGAAGAATAGCTACTATCAAACTCTAGGATCCAAACATCATTAGAATCTGATCTCCTTTCAGATTTCTCTTCGTTAGGGAGGGATGATTCTTTTACACCTACACTTTACTCTACCAATTCTTCCAGTATTTTTTTTAAACCTTCTGAATTTTCACCTATAGGACTTTCATCTAATGAAATAAAAACATCTTCTGTAGATAAGAAGTAATTACCCATTCCTAAAGACTCAAACAAAATTTGAGCTTCAGGATCTGATGCCTGAGTGACAATATATATTTAATCCTTCTTAGGAATTAGCCTTTACATGATGCATTTCATAGGTATCCTTGCCTTAGATAGGTCCATGTTAAATTCTCCACCAACATCCTTGCAAAAATTTCATTCAAGAAAAATGCCATAGGAAGCTAGAATGTCGGCCACCGGGACTGTGATTTTAATCTTTTTTTTGGGAAGGCCATAAATGCAAATTGGGCATATTTGATTTGACCCAATAGTGGAACTTATTTATTTTCCATAGAGAAACATTTCCAAAAAAATTTAGTCAAAGTGAGGTCGAGAGAATATGCCACCTTGACAGGCATGACATTGTCAGAAGCTCCTGAGTCAATTATGCAGTTGCTCAATTTATGTCCATTTATCAACAGGGAAACATAGAAAGGTTATATTTTCCTAAGAGTAGTAGGAGGAGTAATGAAAAGGTTATTTGGGGTGGATATGTTCTTTAGGGGATCATGAGTTGCCTTTGAAACATTTTGTCTTGCAAGGATGGTTTTATTCTTGAGGCATTCAACCAACCTATCCAACTACTCAGGGTTAGCTTGTAAATATTCAAACTCAGTCATTTGGATTTTGGTCTTCTTAGTATGGTCAATTATATCAAATGACTGAAAATAACTAGGGACATAAGAAGGAATTCCATCATTCTATGTTTTATGGGGTGTGGTATTGGTCAGAGAAATTGAAGTAGAAGGTGCAGGGTTGTTTGAGGTACTTACTTTTTTAGTGATCACTAGGTCCTTTGATTGGAAAGGTAGAGAAGTCCTCTATTTAGCAATTGAAATTGTTGGTTGATATTTTCTCCTATTTTTCCCTTATCATCTTGTTGAATTGACTAGTTTTGGGACCTGGTAAGAATAGTGTATGATCCCTCACACACTTCTCCCTTACTTCTAGCTTCATCCTAGTAATTTAAGAAACCAATGTTAGAGTTGCTAGATAATTCTTCTTCTCCTTCTGTGAATATATTAGCATCATATTATTGGTTCAACTTAGGTTGGAAAGAGAAATCATATTCAATTTCAAGATATCCAATTGATGAGCTGGTTGGTGTTGCTTCAATGGAAAGTTTCCCCTATGGGGGAAGAAGATGATTTGGTTGCCCTTGATTCCTATCAGTATTTATTTGATATGATTGGCTAGGAAACATCCTCCTTGGTATATCTTGGTAAGAAGGAGGAGCATAAATTCATTGTGCCATTTGCTTTTTCAGAGTTAGCAACTCATTAGCTAGCTTTTCCACCATAGGATCAATGGTGCCTATAGAAAAAAAATTTAGAAGATGAAGAAAATTTATTTATGTTAGGATCTCTTCTTATCTTTCCTGCCAAGATAAGATCATCTTCAACCTCAGTGGCAAAATCTTGAGTTGTAGCAAGGTCTATGTGGCTAGCCAACCTCAATAGGAAACTCACTTTATGAAGCTAAGAATTTATGAAGAAGCATTTGAGATTCTCAGGTGTTGGTTGAGCAATGGTAGGAATCCTGTTCCTCAACTTGTCAAACTTAGAAATGAAGTCTCGCAGAGGTTCATGAGGCTCCTTCTTCATTTGTGTAAGCTAAGATAACAAGGCATTTGCATCTTCTATAGGTTTGAACCTAGCTTCAAACATATCCTTGAGAGTGTTCCATTCAATGATAGTTTAAGCTTGCAGATGATATAACTAGTCTACTACAGCACTTTGTAGTGTTTCTACAAATAGCCTCACTTCTATGTCCTCATATTCCATGCATATCATGTCATAGGCTATGCAAAAGGCTAAAATATGTTCATCAAGATGAACTCTCCCATCACCATAGAATTTGGTAAAATTCTTCCTTGAACTATGAGGTAGTTCATGTAAGGGTGGGGTTAGATTCAGAGGACCAAAGGTGTTACCCTAGGGGCCTTGAGCTTCCATGATATGACAATGGAAAGGAGGGATAAAAAATTTTGGTTGGGTATGTATAGACAAAGATCTACTATTAGAGGAAATAGAAGCTTTACCTGGTATTGGAGACCTGACGTTGGTAGGAGGAAAACTCCTAGTTTGCTAAAGGTGAGTTTGTGGAGGGGAAAGATCAAAATTATTTTGCTGCACAAAATCAAATATAGGGTCAACATTACCTTGAGCTCTCTGGCTTCATGTATACCATGGATCTAGCAGAGTGTAAAATGGAACTGGAAAATAATTGGTACTACTTCAATTTGAAGCTTGAGGCTTCAAACTGTGCACTCTTCCCTAATGGAGTCACCAAAAATTATTGGGTGAATATTTTGTCACTAGCTAACTGACAGTAAAATAGGTATATCAACCTTAGCATAAGGATATTTATGTATAAAAATGTGTAGGTTTACCATAGTATAATGAGATAAATCTCTCCTCTCATCAAGGCGAGATTTACTACACGTCAGGGGAGATTCCTTGTAAACTACTAAATACTAATATAAGCTGAAAATACACTCAGGGTTAGGATAACACCAGCTATCTCTCTTTTTTTAGAGATGATGTTCAAAAAGTCAAGGAGAATTCTTGGGTAATTTCTAAAGTCATTTATTTTCTTTTAGAAATGATGTTCAAAAAACTAGAGGAAGACTTCCTGGGTAGTAATGGTAATCACAAGAAACCTACGAAAGCACAAAGTTAGCACAAAGTATAATGAATCAGGATGTAGTAACATAGTATAATGAAGTTTAGCACAAAGTATCCACCTCAAATACAATAGGATAAAAGGTTACAAAGGATAATGGGAGCTCAAAGCCTCTCCAATATCCTTTTCACTAAAACATAAAACATAGACTAAAGACAATTGTGGCAGCACAAAGTCTCCCACAGTCACCTTCAAGACACCTTCCTGATTATTTCCACTAGTTCTACTTATTTGATTAAATGGACAAGAATGTATTTAAGAAATAGACATAATAAAAATTTCCTAAATAACAAAATATATTTCAACACAAAATCTGAAAGGTGACTTTCTTTCTCATTCAAATGACAAAATATGATTAACAGTCTGAGCTCAAAGTCTTAGGAATGTCTTTCAATTTGGGCAAAGCTTGACTACTAATAAAAAAGAGATATCCCCTCTAAAAATTGAGAGATTAAAATATATATCAACCCAAGAAATACTTGGGCACTTGTTTTCATGAAATGGCCCATGATGCATTGAATGCATTAAAGGCATTGGCAATTCTATGAAGGGGCCATGTTGGAGCCAATTATCAACCTAGACTCTGGCATTCTAATCAATTAAAATGTCTCCTCCCAATCATGGGTTGCTTGGTATTATTTATGATTCTTACATAGACATCCATTCATCTTTACTTGATGAAGAAAAATAGGCCATGCCATTGAAGACTTATGTCCTCTGATATCCACCTGGTGGACTGTTCCACCTACTAGAATAACTCTTCTACATATATTTCTAGATTCTATGTAATTTTCCCTTTGTCCCTTTCTATATTTTTTCTCTTCCTGGTGATTTAAGCTCTTAGGCTATCTTCTCACTTTCTAGTAGCTCCTTCTTTATCCGGTCACTGAGTTTGTTCCCAGGTCTGCATCTTTGAAAATCAATGGTTATTTCATTACCCTAATTTTGATGTCTATGAGGACATCGCTAGTCACTTGAACCACTTTGAACCTTGAGCCTTTGAACCTTTTGATGTTCATTGGTTCAATGGTTCAATGTTCATTGGGTGTTTTAGTGGTTCAGTGGTTTAACCTTTTATGTTTAGCAAAAAGTTGTGTTCACTTAGTCCTCTTAAGGATTTCAATGTATCATTGAACCAATTGTTTGAACCTTTTTTCTATAATCTTCTGCTTGAAACATCTTCTAGAATCTTTCACTTGAACTTTAAACTCTAAACTTGTTGAAGTGTTGAACTCTTTTGAACCTTCTTCTATAACTTTTCTTGAACCATTTGCTCAAACTTTGAAATTTGAACCCTTTAAGCTCTTTAAAGCCTTTTGAACTCATTTGAACCTTTGAACCACTTTGAACCTTTTAAAGTTCAATGGTTCATTGGTTTAATGATTCATTCCATATTAATTGAACTCTTGTGAACCCTTTGAACTCTTTGAAGTAGAGTTCAATAGTTCAATAGTTTAATGGTTCATTCTAACTCTTTAAACCCTGTTGATGAACCTTTTAAACTAACCTCAGCATTGAACCATCCTTGAAATGCCTAAGTGTTTTAAACTTTTCTCTTTGTGAAAGCCCACCTATTGAACCTATGATTTCCTTAGTTGGAAAGGCTTGTACAAATGAAAAACTTGAATACTCAAAACATTTTTTTAGAAAGGAAGAGACCATTTTTGGCTTGTAGGACCAAAATGATCAACCAGTTGTCCACAAAAACAAGTGACATATTTTGGGAACAACAGGGTTCAAAGATGGATCCCACTAAGGATGGAGATGGAGGAAGGGATCACAACCATAATCAAATTCCTCAAGATCATCATCATAAGTATCATCATATATCATATATGTTGTATATGTGGCGGCTATCTCCTCAAGTGTCAGTAACATCTATGATTTTTGTGTAGTTAGAGATATATCATTTGTAATGGTGTTATTTTTCAAAGACAAACTAAAGGTTACTCTGATGGTGAATATGTTTTGTCTCCTATAAGATGTTTATCTATGGTAGTAAACAATTTTGGTAGAAGTGTTAGAGCTAGTGCAGATGGTGATATAATTTGAATAGTACCTTAGACCAATAGTTTATCCAATCTTTATTGTAAAGTTGTACATAAATTTGTATCATGTCATGTCATTCTATGAAGAGACAAAATAGGTTACCATATTTCCATGATAAAATGCTACTATATCTATGTCATATTTTAGGTAGTGTGAATAATCCATGATAAGGTAATATATATAGCATAATATATGGTCGACCCTGTGTGCTCCTGCCTGAATCTGAATGACTAGATCTATATCCATAGAGGTAATCATGTGGACTATATGTGCCAAGTGATCTACCTATGGCCATGAATTTGGAGTATATATTGAGAGTGTATTTTGATATGTTAATAGTGATGTAGGATGTGTAATGAGATCTCTAGAATGATCTTAGTACTCTCCTAGGCTAACTAGTGTAAAGCTTAATCCACACAAATAGTCATCTATGAGTGTGGGTGTCATATCATCATATGAATTATCATGGGAATCTATATCGACATCATGTATATATGGTAAGTCAAAATTTACCACAATGGGTAACTATGATATGGGAATCTCATCAACTATAGTAGTAAAAGTCAGTGGCACTACGAGAGTATATACAATTAATGGAGTAATTGTAACTATCTAAGGATTTGTATCAATAAAATCAATTGGTTCTATTAGAATTACTATTGGTGATTTTGTAATTGTAGTAGGTGTAGGAACTATGACTAATGGAGTAGTTAGAATGGGTGAAGCTAGTATGATTGGTTGAGTATCTAGAGTTGAGGAAATAATTGTAAGTAGAGGAGTGTGAGATGTGCTAGTCTCTCCTACCTCATATTTATGTATGTGATGAATATAAATTTAATTAGGTGGTGATTAAACTATGATATGAGGTTTCCCATCTAGTAAAATAGTTGAATATGACTCTATAATTCTACAATATCTAAATAACTGGTTATTTTCTAAGCATGTGTATAGGTATCCCTCATGGAAAAACTTAACACATAGATGAAGAGTAGAAGGATCTACCCCCATAGCATGTATCCAAGTTTTTCCAAGTAAAATATGATAATGAAGAGGACCTGACATGACCTAGAACTATGTAGAGAGGTTTTTATGCCATACCATTATATCTAAAGTAATGGTGCCTAATGTCTATCATGGTATATCATCAAACCCTCTAAGATTACTGTATGAATTTTTCATGGATGCCATATATATGTGCATGGCTTGTAATAATGTAATATTAAGTATATTAAGATCTAAACCACTATTAACTAGAACTCTCTTAACTACATTAGTTTTGACTTAAGCTTATATGAATAGTGGTAAATTTTGATCAATAACTATTTGAGAAGGAATGTCCTCATGATCAAAATAAATATCATCTTATATAGTTTTTAATGTGTTGACCACTTATGCAAAAGAAGAAGGCTCCAAATCAATGGGCATATAATTCTGAGTGAGTGCCTGATAAAGAATGTCTTTGAACACATTAGATTTCTGAAATGGTTTTAATATGGAAATATTAGTTGGTGTATTTATTCATTTATCAAAAATATCATATGCATTATGTGGATCTACTTGTGTAGTGGGGTTGGGCCTAAGATGGGAAGGAAATAAAGGGAGGTATGAATCCTGACTAGGTAAGGGAGGCATGGTGGCACTTTGGGTAATAGCTCTAACCTCATTATCTACTAGCCATATATGACTATCAGTAGCTATGGGAGGAGAGCATAAATAATTGATAGGTCAAGGTGGTGGAGGAATAAAAGGTGTCAAATGGGTTCTTTGGTGATAGGTAGTGACTTGAGGAAGAGTAAAATAGACCATGTAGCATGACTCGACACAGGATATAGGCTCCAAGCAAGGTGAGGCAAGAGGTATTTTAACATGTTTAGCAATATATTTCTTAATATCATCCAATATTATGAAAAATAAGCATAAAAAGACTAGAATATATCTTTGCATTAACATATTGTAAACTTCATCATTCATATACATGATAGGGCCAAGTATGAATTCCTTCTTATTTGTAAGAAATGTTTTGAAAGGAGTAAAATCTATTTTTAATTTTTTTTTAAAAATCTGTAAGGTGATACCTTAAATACGAAGGGACCTAGTAAATTCACCTAGGGTTTGAAAGAAAATAATTTTCAAAATTATTATGGTAAATTTTAAAAATAAATGTGAATTTATGATTTAAATATGGATAAAAATATTATAAAAATATCGGGACCTAGTATAGGTAACTAGGGTTTGAATGAAATTATTTTTAAAACTACTAAGGTAAACTTAAAAATTTTAATGTGATATTTTGATTTAAATATTTTGAAAAAAATCAACAAAAATACACATGTAAGGTGATATCTCAAAATGTAGAGGGACCTAGTATATGCAACTAGGGTTTGATAGAAAATGATTTTCAAAATTATTATGGTAAATTTTTAAAATTAAATGAGAAATTTTGATTTAAAAATGCTGGAAAAAAATTTAAAAAATATCGGGACCTAATATAGACAACTAGGGTTCAAATGAAATTATTTTTAAAATTACTAAGGTAAAATTAAAAATTAAATGCAAATTTTTAATTTAAATATTTATAAAAAAAATCATACAAATATTGGAAAAATTAGCAAATAATTTACCCTAAGGTTTCTAGGGTTTTTGTGTGTAAATGAAGTACATCGGGTTCACCAAATGATTTAATAGTTTTGGGAATATTAGAGTCTTATTCCAAATTTAGTTAAGGTTCTAGGATAATAAATCAATAAATAATATTGAAATAATTATATTACTAATTTGTATAATTTATTATCTTTTAAACCTTTTTGAAAATAGTAATAAATAAGGAGAAATATAACTTATCTTAAAAATGAACTGAGATAGTTGAGATAGAATCTAAAATTGGTTGTGCAGGATTTGGATAGTATCATGAATTTGGATCTATATTTCATTTAGTAAAAGGATAGGAGCACCAAAAATAGGATACTTCAAGGTCTAATGCTATTGTCCACTGCTATCGCTATTATTCAAACTAGTCACAAAGATTTGAGTTTTTTTTTTGTTTTATTTGTTGTCCCTCTATGATTCTACCTATAAAATATTAAGTGTTGAATGTTGATAGATCTCGTTGTAGAGATGATTCAGTATTGAAACCATATAACTTCATTATGCTTAATAAAACTTGAGAAAGAAGGGGGGGGGGGGGGGGGGGGGTAGTGTGTGTAAGATGCACTAAACATGTATTCACACCCCTTGTGTGGGTATGTTACCTACATACCAATAATTCAAAGAGGGATCAAGCCATATGTAGTTCTCCCACTATATGTGATTCATGCAATAGTGTAATAGGGATGCAAAAATGCCAAATTGAGAGTGTTTGAGGTGGTTAGGAACTAGTGTCAGGGTTTGAATATGTTTGCAAATGATTTGGGTGATTGTATACAGATAATAGGGAAATTTTCCTTAGTGATTTGTTTATATTATTTATTTCTTTATAAGATTTGTCACCTTTCCTTGTAAATCACATTTAGATGGACTTTTATAGGGAACTATTGATCATGGGTCCAATGTATTTACATTTGGCTAACATGATGAAGGATAGGAATGAGAGGAAAATGGTCATTTGGAATCAAAATGTGATTGGATAGGAGTGCCAAAAATAGGACACCCTATTAAGCATGGGATATACTGAGAGGGGGGTTGAATCATTATATCATATATCTTGTAAAACTTTTCCCTTAATCAAATTCCACTTAATCAAACATTCAATATATGTAATAAAACTGAAACAATAAACACCACATAAGATAGAGACAGATACCAGATATAACGTGGAAACCCAATGTGGAAAAAACCATAGAGAACAATCTCAAGTATATTAATGAGTATGAACTCAAACAATATTTGCAAGCACCAACTTGCAGGAGCACCAACCCCTTTGTTGAGCACCAACACAATAACAATTCATGAGCACCAACCCATAAAAGCACCAACCCCTTTGTTGAGCACCAACACAATAACAATTTGTGAGCACCAACCCATAGGAGCACCAACCCCTTTGTTGAGCACCAACACAACAAAAATTCGTGAGCACAAACCCACAGGAGCACCAACCCCTTTGTGTATACCACACAACTATCTCTCAATATTATTATCTCAATAAATGATAGGTCATTACAACATCTCTTTCCTCTCTCTCACCTTTGCTCTTCTAAGCTAGATATAAAAAATACAAATCATATTCATCTCTCACAAATGCTCTTCTAAGCTAGATATTTCTCTCTCAAATCAAACTCTTTCTTCCATATTACAAATGGCTTCTCAAGCCTTTATTTATAACTTTCCAAATGACCTTTGGCCTTCCCCCTTTGTGACCCTTCAATCCTCATTGAAAATGGTGCCAAACTTGTATGACACGTCATATCCTTGATTTTGAAAAGTCATGTGGTGACCCTTCATGAGAAAAAATGGCATTCCCTCTTTTGTCCTTATCTTGGTGACTTTTAGTATTCCTCCAAGTGTCCCTTCATGAGAAATTGTGCCCTTCCTCTTTTGTCTTCACTTGTTGACTCTTGGAATTCCTCAAGATGAATCTTCATGGGAAAATTCATCCCATCCTTCTTTTGTCTTTACCTCATGACTCTTTGACTTCTCCATGGGCCCTTATTTTGTCTCATATGCAACCAAAAATATATTCATTAATATTAAATAAATATTAACACACATTAGCCAAGATCTAACTATTATAAACATCATTAAATGCAATGGGGCCTTTATCACCAATAATGTTAGACCTTTGACATCAATGGAAATATTTCCAACACACCCTAGGGTCCAGTGATATAGTCTCAATATGGTGCTCCTAGCTTATAGGATCAAGACCTAGAGGATAGAATTGGCCTGGGAAATAAAGCCTAACTAAGCTAGAATCAGGGTTTAAAAGTCTACAGATGATCAATAATGAGCAAAAAGGTGTCTAGAAGGGTCATGAAAGCATGTAAGAAGGTCCTATGGATAAGGTGTCACAAGCCACACTCAAGATACCAATTTAGACATTTTATATGACTAAAGATTCCTATAGTTCTACTAAAGGTTAAAAAACATGGATATTCACCTACAACCATTTGAAATCTTCATAGGTGAATATATACTTAAAATCATAGTTAGGCCTATTAGGCCTAAACCCTCATGGCCTCAAAATTTGTCCAAATAATTACATGAACTCTCTAAACTATTTCAAAACCCTAATGAGAGAGAACAAGGTTGGTAACAACCATTGGTTTGTAGAAAAAACATTCAAAATTTGTCATTTTGATCCAAAACTCTCTTAAACCTACTTAGAACATAGTCAAGAGATCAAGAGGCCATGTTCATTTACTCACACTTGTATGGACAAGCTACATGAGACCTAAAGGAGTTGTTTATGGTTGGAGGGGGTCTCTTACTTACCCTCAGTGGAATTTTTCTAGAGTTTAAACATCTAATTTTTATGAGAAATCATTAATAGTCTTGGAGACCAAAAACCCTCATAAAGCCCTTGCTTAGATTTTATGGAGAATAAATCAATTGAGATGCATCCAAGAGGTGTCAAATGTCCATGAAAGTGTTTTGTACATGTTTATAACTCCCTCAATCTCCTTGACATCCATGTTTTTCATATTATCATCTATATAAATAGACCTAATATTGTGTTTTATGCAAGAATTGAGATGTTTTATAAGTACAATGTGTAGACACCTAAATTTGGCCAACAATAACCTCCAACTAGGATTTTAACCAATTTCCACCTAAAGTGCACAATTTGGCCTAAAAACACTAAAGCACATTAAATGAGTTGAGATTGATATATTCAAGTGCTAATTTTGGCTAGGCTATCCCTAAATAGGGCAATGCAATTTATGGGTCAGCTAACTTTAATCAGTTCATTTTGAGTCAAAATGTCAATTTTACACCTAGGTGCTATGGATTTTTATTTCCTATCAAATCTATTACACAAGACACATGCCTTTGTTATTTGATATTTATAATATCATAAATGAGATAATGGATCCAACACATCTGATATCACCTTCTAATTCTAATCTAGTCAAATTTTAGACCAATAACAAGGAATTCTAATCAATTTGAGTAATTTGTGCACAAAGTACTTAAACATGCTTAAGAACTAATTAAACCAAAGTAGGGCCTAATCAAGAATTCCATGGAAACTTGTATAATTTATTTTTGAAATAAATATTGAATATCTACATCATTAGGTGACCTCATTTCTTAGGAAGACATCCCTAGGCCATAAATGCCACAAATTTTAGGATTCATGCCCTCCATGCATCATTAATACCCTCCATGACTCTTAATTTCCCATTTTTACAATGTCATGATGAGGATAATTATAAACTTAATTTCAAAAAAATTGAGTTAAACCTCAACCACACATCTTCATCTCATGGTTCAGGTTGATTTTGGTCATCATTGAAAATCTATAAATAGAGAGGCCATGAACATCATTTTAAGCTTAATTAGTGCAAAGTTATACTAAAAGATTGGTTCCAAAATATTCATGAAACTAGTGTTACCATAAAAAATTGATTCCAAGCCAAGCCAATCCATAAGCCAAAGATGCCAAGGAGAGATGGAGGTAGACAAGCTTTCATTGCCAAGGACTTCATGAGCACAAAATTGAGCAAGCCACTACTACAAAGGTATTTGGAGCATTTAAGGAAAGTGAAGTAATTTTTGTGTTTTATTTCTTACATTTTAGTTGTTTTTTTCATTTTTTTTGTTACCAAGCTCACCCTAGTAACTATGCATGAAGGTGTTAGCTTAGTGTGTTCTTTGTCAATTTCTTTTATGCATTTTATCACTAACACCATACTAATCTCCTCTTCTTAGTCAAATTATTAGTTCACATAATGGTATGCCATTAGGACTAGATGCATCCCACACATTAAGAAGATCATTATGCAACATTAAAATCTTCATTTGGATCATTAAAACTCTTATAATTTGATTTTTTAACCTTGTTTTTCCATTTTTATTTGTCACAGGTTTACACAATAACCATCATCGATTAGTAAAATTGTCATCGATTGGCATAGCCATCATCAGTCAATATTGGTATAACCATTTTCAGTTAGATAACTATCATTAGTTAGTAATTTTAACCATCGTTACTTATAGAACCGATGTTAGTCATTATGTTTTTCTTAAAAACTCAAACCTAAGAGCTAATATGCCATTTTAAAATGCTTGGTTTGGGATCATACAGACTCCATTTTAGATGATATTTTTTTTTAAACCATGTGTTTTATCCTAAAGTTTCAGAATTTAACATTAGTTTATCTTCAATATTTTTCACAAAATTTTTAAAAATCTATTTAAAATGTTTCTAATTTATCATATTTGCTTTTGGGGTGATGTCTTAATGGTAGACATTTAATCAGTGGACTTGGAACTTGTTAAAACATGATATTAAGACATCTTTGGCATGATTTTAAAATGAATTAGGAATCTTGTTTTTGGTGCTTATTTAGGGTGTTATTTATTAAATATTTTAGTTATCTTTCAAATTTATAAATTAAGACCAAGGGGTCAAATGAACACCACCAAATCTTTCATTTAGGCTTAAAATTGAACACACTTGTCATTTTTGTCTTCAATAATTGTTTGATCTAATTTTGTTTAGAAAAGAGAGGGGTGTTACATGTATGTTCTTCCATTTTTCCCCTTTAGGTAACTCTTCGAATAAAAGTGTCATTCCTATTACAAGTATCCTAGTCTAATGCTTATAAATAAATTCATCTAAAGCACTCCCCAAAACCTCATCAAAGCTTGGGTGACCTTGAAAATGACCCTAATGTATTTATATTTCATGAAAACTTGGCTTATGAGGGGGACATCATTACCTCCCATGATTTATTTTGGGAAGATTTGACCCAAATTTTTACCTCCCATCATTGACTTCATTTGGCTCTATATTAGAGTTGCACATAGGATGTAGTGGTACTTTGGAAATCGCACTACACTAAGCGAATAATAGGATGTAGTGGTTACAAAAAAGACTAGACATTTTTACAATAAGCCAAGTGATATGGACCCAAAATCCATGATTTTCCTTTAAGTTTTTTGACATAAAATTCATTGTGCAATTGATTCCCCTAGAATGTTTGGAAACTTATAAATTTTAGACAAATCCCCACTTGCCATGAAAGTATTATTGGTACAAGGTGTGCCTTAAGGTCCATATAATAGTAATATCATTTGAGAGAAAGGAGGTGTAAAAAACCTACCATATAATTCACATTTACTTTTGGATGAATACTTAAAATCCTCTCAAATGATGTATATTGATGGATTCTAACAATACCAAGCAACCTTGTCAGTTTAAAATCTAGGAGTGACTAATTAGTTACTTTTATATTAGATAAAGTCTTATTTAGAGTCAAAACTTGGTGTAAGCAAATGATTCAAACCAAACACATGGTCCTCATTTTTATTTGAATAAAGAGGGGTTATGTTGCCCATGTGAAATCATCAATTTGTGTTGTCCAAAGTTCATCAAAACTTCAAGTCATATCGTCCACTTTAGCACATTAATGTTGCCCAATTGAGTCTAGACCTTTATCAAAGTTGTTTAAGTCCTTCATTTATAATCTAAATTTGAAATTGCACATTTATAAATTTATAGGGTTGATGTGTTAAGTGTATTTTCCATTTGTACTAAAATTGAGGAAACTTAGGTTCAATTTCCAATTTGGGTTGAAGGTTGTTTAAGACTCATGATCATTATCACCACTTGATATACTTAATCCATTTTGTGCTAAACACTTGCACTTTGAGTCTATGCACCATAACATTTTCAATAAATAAGGATAGTGTTATGCTTTCAAAATTATGGGAAACTATCTTTGCCTTAGATATTTTTTGAAACAAACATTTTGTCACATCTTTTGGGTAGTATAACATTGTTATGTTGCCCAAAACATTTCAGGTATTGTTTCATAGACCCTCTTGCATAGAGTTAAAATTTGTTCCCATTTTTTTAGACCAATCTATGTGTACCTTTTGTGAAACTTCATCTAGCACAGTTATACCATTTGCTTTTGTCTAGCTTGTTTATCAAAAGAACCAACTTTTATACCATTATTTATGAGAAAAATAAACTATCTCCAAAGTGACTTTTGTTTCATACCTTATGCTTGGTCAAGTTTATATCCAAAACACAAATTCCTAGTATTTTTTTAGAAGTTTTTCAAATCCATTAGATTAAGATTTGTATTTATTTCAAAGTGTAGCTTTTGAAATTGTTTGGCTAAGAGTCCTAGCACATGCCTTGTTTGAGCCTAGATTTTGACACTACATTTGGCCAAAAGACCTAGATACTTTTGTTTTTCCTAGATTAGATTGATTTGAAACACTTCAACCTTAGAGTTTGGCATTTTTATTTTTTGTCTATTTACTTGCTTATCTTTGTGTGAGTAGTGAGGCATTAGATACTTAATGCTAGATTGTGTCCTCAAAAATATTTACATAAACCTTTTTGATCCTTTAGATGAATCTAGACCAAGTTTGAACATCATCTATTTTAGACATTATCTTTTTCAGAGTTTGAAGAACTCTTTGACCTTTTATCACAAAGCATTGACTATAGATCCCAACAAGTATTCCTCCACTCATAGTCAACTCATATACAATTTGGGGATTAATAATGTGGTTGCATAGGAAAAAATGGTACAAGACCTGTACATAGATAATATTGCTTATGCGATGGATCTTTATCCCTCCTATAATACTAAACTAGGGGCACAAAGCCAAGATCCATTGACTGACTATTTTGTTAATACACCACCTTATTTAGAACAAGACCAAGAATAAACCACATAATACCTAGCTCCAATACTCATAGTTGAAGAACAAGTTCCTCAACAGTCATGCTCTACTAATACACCATCAATGTATGATCCATTTTTGTTTGAGCATCATTTTTTGGATAATAAAGAGGATATTTTGGTTTGAGCAATAGAGTTGGGGGCCAAGTTTCCAGTAGACTTCCCTCATGAGAATTTACCAAGCCTAGTAAGAATGCCCCACAATATCATTTACGATCAATAAGATTCTTTGATAAATCCTTTGGCTCTAGTACAAGCAACATACCAGGAATGAAATATGCCTAACATAAGCAAAAAAATAATGGAAGACCACTTTAATCAAATGTAGACAACAAATCAAAACCACCTAAATCTAGCACATGATTTTAATCTGATGAACATGGTAAGAAAACCTCTTATTGACTTCATTCCTTCAATAGGAGTTTTGATAGAGTCAACTAGTCAAGAGAAATAGAGTTCAAACCTATTCATACAAAACACTTTGGTAGATAACTTTCTGCATATGCCCATTATTAAAGAAGTGTCTTCTACTTCTATATAGAATAGTGAGGCAAATATAATGGATAATGTGCAAACAACATCCAATCCCAATCAAAGTGGTACTAATGCACAAATAACTAGTTAACAACATGTGTCCATAGTTAATACCATGACTGGATCATCATACCAAGGAATAGGAGCCTATGAACCCCAACCTTCACCACCTATTTCCTAATCTCAACTGGCTACTTCCTCAAGTGTGCAACCTATAGAATTAGGTAATCAACTAGTAACCAATGTACCACCTCAATAATAGAATATAACAAATCATAATCCTCAATAAGTGACAATTAGTATTCCACAACACTATGTGTAATATAGTGTATCAATGCAATAGAGGTCAAATATATTTCCACCTCAAAAATGTTCAACTAATGTTCCACCTCATCAAGTAGTGGAAAATATACATCCTCAATCATAGACTAGTGTACTAATCTAAAACCAAATGATGACTAGTCAACAATGTGTAAATATTGGCCAGTGATAGATGTTGAATATTCAACATACTTTTGCTTCCCAACAAGTATTCATGCAACAAGGAGGCTCCCATGTTTCTCAAGTACCTACTAGACAATAATCAGTTCAAAATGTGCCACAAGTTCAAAGATAGGGTCTTATTCCACAAGTTCCCACTCAATAGCAAGGTTTGATTAGTTGGCACATGTCCCTTTTAAACCAAAACAAGCACAATATAGCTATATCCCTCCATCCCAACCACAAAATCCTCTAAGTCAAACCTTCATAGCCAACCTAAACTAGAATATCACACAACTAAATGTGCAATTTCAAGTACATCCTAATCCACATATGCATATTCTTAGTCATTTTCCAACCAAAACAATATACCTCAGCAAATATCTTTATCATACCCTAGTCAAAGTGTCCCACTTGTGACATTCCAAACATCTACCCAAAACTAATATTCTCCCTCAAACCAATGTTATTACTAGTTTTCTATCTCAAGAATTGCAATAGATGAAGGATGCAATTGCTACCATTCAGGTTGAGAAACAAACTAAAAATTTTAAGTTGGATGACATGTGTTTGTATCCATTCAACATGGAGTACTTGTAGATACCATTTCCTCTAGGATACAAACCACCAAAATTTGAAAAATACAAAGGGAAAGGTGACCCTAAGGCTTATTTAACCTAATTCTTTGTTGCATGTTAGCTAGTAGCATATAGCGATATATATCTTTTGGTGTTGTTTCTAAGGAGCTTGACTAGACAAAGCCTTGGAGTGGTTTTTAAAGTTACCCAAGAATTTAGTAATATATTTTGATGATCTTGTTGATAATTTTGTGCAACACTTTTCCTATAATCTCAAACATGAGATTTCATTAGTGGACTTAACACAAGTAAAGTAGAAATTTGGTGAAAGTTATTCAAGTTATCTACAACAATGGAGAGCCCTTACAAGCTAATTCACCAATAGTTTACCAAATAAATAATTATCCACTCTATTTACTAAAAAATTTCATAATGAGATAGCTTATCATCTAGAGATACAATGTGTACATACTTTAAAGGATATCATCCACAAAGGCTTATTGATTTAGTGATCTCTTATTAACAAAGGGATCATCAAGCTTACATCGACTAATTATAATCAAGGTACCAATCAGGGTAGTGGCTAAAACTAACATCCATTTCAAGTGCAAGCATCACAACCAACATAGCCCAATAACCAAAAAATACCAAAGCAATTTATATGGAAAAGAAATGTTGTGGGTAATGGATTAACTTATTCATGTCATGTCCAAATGGTGTAAACATCATCTTCACCACCTTTGCAGGTTAGCCTTACCTAATAATTTCTCCCACCATTGCCACAAGTACAAAAACTAAGACTCATGTAACAAATACAACAACCTTTACCAATGCAAACCCCTCCTCCAAGGAGAATTGTTCATATGTTTCATGTCTTTAGTGATCTAAGATAGCTTATTGAGTTTGTATTAGCCACTGCTAATCTAATTAATTGGCCTATACCAAATCACTACTTACAAGGCAATCCTTATCCTAATTAGTACCATGAAAATGAATTCTATGAATATCATTAGGTCAATGGGCATAATCTATAAAGATGTGTGTAAATCAAGCATTTAATTAAGAATATGTTAGAAAATGGATATATAATTGGATGATGGTACTTCCACTTCCAATCAAACTCTTGGGATTTATCAAAATCCCTTTCTTTGACATAACAATTAGCAGTAATAGATCAATCAACAATAACAACACTAGCCAATACAACAACAAAATAAATAGTATCAAAATCAAAGGCCAAACTAGGAGAATCAACCATAGAACTAACAATTTTATAATAATGGATAAAGCCAAGGTCATAATAGTAACAACCAACAAACCTACCATGAAGTTGAACATGACTACAATAGGATTGTAGGTCATATTATAGGAGGTAGTTTTGATACCATCTCCCTTAATCTTAGACTGAGTGTTAATCAATCTAGGCCATTAATAAATAATAACAATCAACCACATTACATGGATAATCCTTTTTTGACCTAGGATAGCACATAGGCAAATTAAAAAATTGGGACTTCCATTTTTGGACCCTACACCAACAACTCACCCATGTCATATGACCACATACAAGTGCATCAACAATAAAAACTTGTCTTATCTAGTCCCATACCATTCCTAACATTTATTATCAATAATGGTCTAGTATCTAATCCCAATTGTTAAATCATAACTTTGAGGTTAAAGATTACTATCCTAAGCCCAAAACCATATACCACTTTCCATGTTATCTAACCAATAATTAAACCTCAAAATAAACTATTCACTATTGACCAAGACAAGAAGTTTGATATTGTGGAACAATTACAGAATACACCAGCATAAATTTCTATTTTAGATTTGATAAAAATGTCAATAACCCACAAGAACATCTTGAATGAGTTCTTGACCCAATACAATATTTCTAGTGACATATCCCCTGATAAATTTCAAGCTTTGGTTGGACACCTAGCTCTAGCCCAACAAGTTGCATTCAACCAAAGTGATATGTCTTCCCTTGGCCTACTCTATAATAATCCATTGTATATAGAAGTTTAAATAAAGTGGCATAAATTGAAACATGTCTTATAAAAAACAGATTAGGCCTCAACATAGTGTCCTTAAAGCTCATCAATCTTCTTGGGTACACACTAGCATATCTCCAACTAGAAATGATAACCATCAAGTCTTAAGATAATAAAGAAAGAGAATCACAAAGCACCATTAGCTTACCAATTATCATTGGGCCTTTAACCCAAGATACACTTTTCCATGTGATTGATCTTGAGTTGTGATATAATATGCTTATGGGTAGGCCTTGGTTACATGAGATTCATGTAGTCCCATCAACACTACATCAATATATCAAGTTTTCCCACTCAGGGATGGAAGTGAATATTCCATGAGATTTACACCCATATGAACATTACAAATATCTTGAGCCTAAGTTTTAAAGTTATAATTACCAATATGGCATGAATCCAAGTTCCAAGTAGGATAAAGGAAAGGCCATACTTATTTATCCACCATAGGATAATTGCATAGATCTTAACACCTTGGATTCCCTTTCCAACATGCCACCTCCTGAAGCTTCCAATCATTTCACCATTTCAGATAATGGATTGGGAGAGTATGTGACCGATGATACTTCCATATTACCAATATTCCTTAGATTTTGAAGACCTTTTGGCAACCTAAACACACCCCACACATGCATGAGAATAAAAATAAAAAAGATAAGAGACTTATCATATTTGTACCAACATCTAACCTAGAACTAGATCCTCTTGAAGGGGATGAGTCATGGTTATACAATGATAACCAAGCTGATTGTTATAAAAGTAAAAATTATCATATTCCCAATAGGATCATGGAGCATTAAAATTATGAAGGTAGAGGCCTTATAACTAATCAACAAAGAACCATCGAGCCAATTTCCATGATTAAGTATGAAAGACCCTATAGACTTAGATTTAAACTACTTGAGGGTGACCCCACATATCTTATTTGAATTCCATCACTAGTGGCTAGTGATGATGATGTCGATAGTGAAGTAGAGTCTAATCATAGCCTTACCTTTGATGACTTAGGTTAGAGTAACATATTTGATAATAATGTCATTTATACCCTTACCTTGACCATTCATCACAACCCATTACCATTATACTATCCCTAACTGATAGATTGGGACCAACAAAAATGCAATTTGATACTTAATGAGTTTCAAAATGATGAGGCATTCTATGATTTTTTAGGCCTTAAGGACAACATTTCGTTAGGGGATCACAAGTCAATATTCTCAATTATATTATATCCTAAATCCTATTTTGGAGAGTGGGTGAACACCCTTAGCCAAAAACAAATAAATAAAACATTGAGGTCCTAGAGTGAAAACCTCTTTAAGGCACTTTTTGACCAGGGAAAAATTAAAGATAAAGGCTAGTCTAGTGGTGAAAACCTATTTTAGGCACCACTAAATGTGGGTGTTCATTCTTCTTTGAATTTAGACCAAAAAACCACCAATGATGAACTTGCATTTGGATTTGAGTTTAGTTTGGAGAAATAACAAGTATTTGATCAAATTCTTCAAGATTTTATAACTATTTTTGTCACATGGTGAGATCTCCCATTAGAGGACTTAGATTCATCATGCCTAAGATAATTTGAAGAGAAAGTTCTAGTAGAGGACCCTGACATAGTCCAATAGTTCATGTCTTTGCCTATTATTATAAAAGATGGTTTAACCCTTCTAGTTAAAGATACAATAGAGATAAATATCTAGACTCCATCATACCTAAAATAGATAAAATTAGGTGCATCCCTTACTGAGGAGGAACATGAAGTATTTAAAGCTCTATTTATATAATTCATAGATATATTTGCATGGGCTTGTTCTGACATGCTAGGTTTAGACCTCACCTTAGTTCTGTGCCACCTTGTGGACAATCCTAATGCAAAATAAGTAACACAAAATCTATGTAAGATACATACTCATATTATTATCTTGGTAAATAAAGAGTTGAAAAAAACTCTTAGAAGTAGGATGTATCTGATCTATTGACTATTAAGAATGGATATCTAATGTTGTACCTATTAGCAAAAATCATGAAAGAATCAAAATTTGTACTAATTTTTGAGACATTAATAAATCTTGTCCTAAGGATGAATTTCCATTACCTAATAATGACATGATCATCAACTCCATGGTAGGTTATGAATTGATTTCACTCATGGATGGATTTTTAGGATACAACTAGATCAAAATAGCACCAGAAGACCAGCATAAAAAGCATTCACCACTCTAAAGGGAAAATTTTGTTATCAGGTAATTCCATTTGGTCTTAATAATGTTGGAGATACATATAAAAGGGTCATGAATATCATATTTCATGATATGATGTATGATATTTTTGAAGATATTGTCGATGACATATTAGGAAAATCCAAAATTACGGTCGACCATCCAATAGTGTTATGTAAGATATTTGAAATATTGTGAGATTACAAAGTCAGACTCAACCTAAATAAATGTGTATTTAGTGTAACCTAGGAAAATTACTTGGCTTCATCATATCTCATAGAGGTATTGAAGTTGATCTGGCTAAAGTCCATGCTATAACCAAGATGTTTCCACCAACCAATTTTAAGCAACTACATAGTTTGTAGGGTAAGATACAATCAATCTGATGCTTCATCTCTTAGTTAGTAGACAAGTGTCATCAATTTACACATATTATAATTAAGGGAGTTGCATTTCACTAGGATGACCACTATCAAATAGATTTTCAACAAATTAAGGACTATCTTGTTAATCCAGCAGTTTTGTTACCTCATATGTTAGGAAATCTATTCTTATTGTATCTATCAATGGCCAATAATGCCTTGGGGGAAATTTTGGCTTAACATGATAACAATGGAAAATAACATGCAATATACTACCTAAGCTTCACCTTGGTCTCATATGAACATAACTATACACCTATTGAAAAATCTTGTCTAGCCATGATCTTTGTAGCTCAGAAACTATACCATTACATGTTGAATAATAAGACCATAGTGATTTCAAAAGTAGATCCACTAAAGTATCTACTATCTAAAAAAACTTTACAAGGTATAATGGCCAAATAGATCATGATTCAAAATGAGTTTGACATAGAGTATGTCAATCAGAAGTTAATTAAGGAACAAGTTCTTGTAGATCAACTTGTTGAAGCACCTCTTGTAGACACAAAGCCACTCACATTTCATTTCCCCAATGAATCCATAATGAATTTCATTAACACACCTCTTGAGGAACAATGCTAGAAGCTATATTTTGATGGCTCATTTACTACACATGGATTTGGGGTAACCCTCTTATTTATTACACCATAGGGGGATCTAAATCCTAAACCATTCAGAATCAACTTTCCTTTTACAAACAACATGGATGAGTATGAAGCATTTGTTACAAGAATTTTATAGATAGTTCATTGGAACATATCTCATCTCCAAGTTTATGGTGATTCTCAATTAATCATCAATTAGGTCATAGATCATTTTTAGACCAAAGATGACCAGCTGGTTCTATATAAATCCATGGTTGACACTCTTAAGCAATAAATTGCCAACATTTAGTTTGAGCACATACCAAGGGATAGTAATATAATTATAGATATCATAGTTATTATTGGTTCTCTAATGTGATAAATAGATAAATCTAGATAGTATTAATTCCTCATTAAGAATTTTTTAGCACTAGCTCATGAAACTTCAATCATTGCAATGATTTGTAATATTGTTGGTCCTAATTTTATCTAGTACTCAAAACTTTACAACTACCTTCATGACCAAGTTCTACGACCTAACCTATCTCAAAAATAAACCAAATAATTTATTCATCATTCCACTCATTATACTCTACTTGGATCCACCCTTTACCACTGTAGTTTTGATGGAACTCTACTTCATTGTTTAACTTTGATAGAGTCTACACTAGCATTAAGAGAAATTCACAAAGGAGTATATGGATCTCATTCTAGTTTGGTAGTCCTATCCAAAAATATCTTGTGTAATGGTTATTATTATCCCACAATAGATGTAGATGTAGTTGCATATGTAAAGAAGTGTGATAAATGCCAATGACATGCTAATTCGATTCATGCCCCAACCCAAAATCTGAAACCAATGTTGACACCATGGCCATTGGCTACATGGGGACTTGAATTCATTGAGAAAATAAACCCTACTTCATTTAACATTCACAAACATATCCTTACCACCATCAAGTATTTCACTAAGTGGGTTGAAGCTATACCCCTCATGTGACTGGAAAGTAAATTTCCAAATTTATCTTCAACCATCTCATTTATCACTATAATATACTCTCCAACATTATATCTGATAATGGAGGATCATTCAATAACAAGGATGTAGACCATATATGTATCAAATATAACATCACACAACATTTTTATATAACATATTACCCTTAAGGTAATAGCCAGGTTGAAGCATCGAATAAAACCATTGTCAATATTCTCAAAAAGACTGTCAATGATGATGATTGTGATTGGCACCTATAGATATCCCCTATCCTTTGGACATACCATACCAATCATCGTACCCCTACGAGATCCACTCCATACTCACTTGTTTATGGTATTAAATCCATCCTTCCCATTGATTTCAAATTGCCTTCACTATACATATATTTTAAGCATGTCTTAGATGATCATGACTATCAAGTAGCTCACCTGAAAGATCTAAAACTAATAGATGATAAATGCATAGCTATGCTCAACAATTTTTAGGCATATCAGAACTAACTCAAAGGCCACTATAATCAGCATGTCAAGTATAAAACATTTGAAATTAGTGATCTTGTTCTTAAATCAAACCAAAAGAATACTATGGTTGAGAAGAAACATAAAGGTAAATTTAAACCAAATTGGATAGGGCCTTTCATCATTACTATAGATTATGGATCAAGGGCATACAGGATTTCCACACCAGAGGGAGATGAACTTCCTAAGCTAATGAATATTATTCACCTCAAGTGGTACTATACTTGAATGCTAAGGTGTATTATTTATAAGGACCATTTTAGGTTGTGTCATTTTATCACTATTCTTCTTTGTACACATGTCATTCTTATCCATCATCTTAGCCATATCCACTTCATACTTTTGACCTATTGACCCAGTGTGTTCTAAAGCCTAGCCCATTTGACATTGGTTTTTGCCATTCATTACACATTTTTATTATGGAGGAATCTGATCAATTTCATTAGTTGGTTCAAGTAATTTAGATAGAGATCATATTTTAGAGTAGTGTGATAGAAGTTTTGGTAGTTTCATCCTTCATTTGTTATTTCGTTCTTATCACTGGTCTTGCTACTAATTGTAAATTTCTTTGGGAAAATTAGAACCATTAATCTATGATTTTGTGTCCTAGTTATAACCACCTATGGGAAAACTAGGGGTAACATTTGTTTATTAAGCCTTGACATAGTAACTTGCCACTTCTTATGCCATGCTATTCCTTTTTACCAACTATGCTTATTTTGTTTGAATTGACTACTACACTAGTCAAATTCCTCCATTGTAAGGTATAATTATAATGACTTGAGGTCCTACTCTAGGACTATATTGGCATCACTCGATACTTGTTTATGTCAACTTAGTCACCCTTTTCATAATGCTCTTGCAATTTTATGAACAACATAAGTTTAAACTCTCTCATCATTTTGAAATCAACCTAAGATTGAATGCTCTCACCATTTTGTGAGCAACCTAAGTTTGAACGCTCTCATCATTTTGTGAACAACCTAAGATTGAAAGCTCTCACCATTTTGCAAGCAACTTAAGTTTGAATACTCTCACCATTTTATGAGCAACCTAAGTTTGAAGGTTCTTGCTATTTTTTGATCTTGAAGCATTTAGTGTCTCATCATTCTTGATTCAGTTGAGACACTCCAAAACAATTCCAAAAATATTTATAAAATCATTACGAAAAACCAAAAATAATGACCACTTTGTTTCATTAAGGATTTTGGAAACCCTTATAATGTTTCAAGCAAATAACTTGTCACATAGTTTCCCCATCCTATTTGGGATTTTCTCTCACACACTTTCCATTTTAGAAGACCATTTCTATTATTTTATCACATCCATTCTATTTGTTTTTGCCAGTTATCATTTTTCTTCCCATTCCCTGGGAGAACTACATTTGGCCTAAAGTTTTGTTGTATATTAAATCCATGGAACTATGTAAGAATCATCTACTTTCCTAGTGCATATGGAGACAACTTGGCCACCCCCTTCCTTTTATTCTATTCCCCCATTTTTTTCATTTGTTAAGTTGTCACCTATTTTCTAGGGGAAATGTTTGTATGGTTTCTATTGAGTGTTTTTTTAATTTATTTCTTTGTTGTTTTGTTTGTGTGCCTATTTTTTTACTTTCAGTACTATTGCCTTGATCTATTTTATGTGTGTTCACTGGGTGATTCCTTGCCCACACTTATACTTGAATTCATCCATATTCATATGGTTACATTGTCATTATGGTTTCTATCATTGTTGTATTATTTTCTATTGAGTATTGGATTATAAGAGTTAGTCCTCATGCATATTTTGGCCAAGTCCTCATGATAGTATACCATGATGCCTACCAACATGTGATACAACAAACCTCAGCTTCAAGAAGTCTATTCAATAATGATGGCATCAACATCTCTTCAACACTAACATCCTGATTCAATCCCAATCATATCCCAAATAGAGTAATTAACCATGAAAGAATTTCAACTTTTATTAATTTGAATGAGCATCTCCCTACTAGTAGGTTGTTCCAATTAATCATTACCCTCTATGTTAAGTTATCATCATCCTCTCCAATTTTATCATGTTTACCATAATCGAGGTTCAATTATTATAATTGCTTATGGGAAAATCATTGTACATTATCCCACCTACATTTCTCAATAATTATAACCACATTTGGGAAAATAATTATGTTCTCACCATTTTACTTTTTCTATCCATACATGGGCACATTGTTATCTTTGTTATTTGTCCTAACTGGGGTAGTTCCATGTTCTCAATGATTATAACCACCTTTGGGTAAATCATTGTGTTATCATACCACATTGCCACTATCAAGGTACAAGATTTATAACCACCTTTGGGCAAGCCATTGTACACTATCCCACTTGCACTCTTAATGATTTTGACTACCTTTTAAATATCATTATGTTTTCACCCCATCATCTTTCCTTTCTTTGGTCCCCTTGTTTTGCTTCTTATCGAAGGACCATTTACCGACCTACTTGTGACAATCATTCCCTTGAGGGGGTATCATGCAATTAGTTTACCATCATTACAGTTTTAGGCATACAAGACCTTTTCATTATTTTAGAATATCTTACTATTATTATATCTTGTAATGCTTTCCCAAATAAGGGAAAATTTTAGACACCTAAATTTGGGCACCAATAACCTTCAACCAAGCTTTTGACCAATTTCCACCTAAAGTGCACAATTGACCTAAAAACACTAAAGCACATTAAATAATTTGAAATTGATATATTCATGTGTTAATTATAGCTAGGGTATCCCTACATGGGGTAATGTAATTTATGGGCCAACCAAGTTTGATCAGTTCATTTTGAGTCAAAATGCCAATTTTACACCTAGGTGCTCTAGATTACTCTTTCCTATCAAATATCTTGAACAAGACACGTGCCTTTGTTATTTACTATTGATAATATCCTAAATGGGATAATGGATCCAATGCATCTGACATCACCTTCTAATTCTAATCTAATTGAATATTGGACCAATAATAAGGCATTATGATCAATTTGAGTAATTTGTACATAAAGTGCTTAAACATGCTTAAGAGATAGTTAAACCAAATTAGGGCCTAATCAAGAATTCAATGGAAAATTATTGAATAATTTATTTTGTAAATGAATATTGAATATCTACATCATTAGGTGACCTCATTTCTTGGGAAGACATCCCTAGGCCATAAATGCCATAAATATCAGGATTCATGTGCTCCATGCCTCATCAATACCCTCTATGCCTGTTAATTACCTCTTTTTCCAATGTCATGATGAGGATAATTATAAAATTAATTATAAAAAATTGATGGTTTTAGGTTGATTTTGGTCATTCTTGAAAATCTATAAATAGAGAGGCCATGAACATCATTTTTAAGCTTAATTTGTGCAAAGTTATAATGTAGTATTGGTTCCAAAAGATTCATGAAACTAATGTGACCATTCCAAATTGATTCCAATCCAAGCCAATCCACAAGCCAAATGTGTCAAGGATAGATAGAGGTAGATAAGCTTCCATTGACAAGGACTTCATGAGCACAAAACTAAGCAAGCCACTACTACAAAGGCATTTGGAGAATCCAAGGAAGGTGAAATAATTATTGTGTTTTATTCCTTAATTTTTAATTATGTTTATAAATTATTTTTGATACCAATCTCACCCTAGTAACTAGGCATGAAGGTGTTAGCTTAGTGTGTTCTTTGTCAATTTGTTTTGTGTATTTTGTCACTAACACCATACTCATTTCCTCTTCTTAGTAGAATTCCTAGTTCACACAAAGGATAATGGAAAAGTGAGAACCACTATGAGAGGTATTTATAGACTTTTCCTAAATAATAAAAATCATTAATAACCATGGTTATGCATGAAGAATCCTTTGTTAGGCCATCCATTATAGGTAGTCTACACAAATAGCGAGAAGATAATGTGACTGTCTAGTGAGATAGTGAGAGAGGCGACTTTAAATATTTTGAGGTCTATTTGATAGAAAAAAATTCAAATATTCTTGAAATATATGTCCTAACTCCTCTATAGTGTACCTCCATGAGAAACATCAATCCATTTAGGTGATAAGTGTGAGGATAGACTAAGGGACAAGTGATGAATGATACAAGTAATGAATGACAAGTGATAAAGATGAGTCCATCAGTTGGAGATACATATATGACCTACACTAACCTTATTTATATCTTTTCATTTTATTGGATATGTGGAAATGACCACTATGGTATTTTTAGATAATCAAGTGAACCCCTCACCATCATGAAGGTGGTTTCTAAGCAAGACAATGAAGAGTTTCATGCCAACTTGAGGAAGGTACTCTATTTCATATTGACACATGTTCATGATAAGTTCTTTACTTATTTTCCACTTCATTCCATGGAATTGTAACTAGTTATCATAGTTTAACACTTGACCTTGTGACCCTTGAGATTCACCTTTTCTCTCTCCTCTCATGTGTTCTATATATTCAAGCCTTTTTGGCTTTTTAATGGATCCATAATTGGTATAGTGAAACCCTACTAATTTTGAAACCTCATTTTCATTTGAATAATTGGTATTTGGTATAGTGGTTTATGTAGTTGATATGTGATGAATATGCTCTCCTTGCTTCCATTTTTGCTCTTGCATGTTTGTGTGAGTGATATTTATTCTAACAAGTTTTAGAAAGTTTAATGTTTGCTAAGTGTGTTCTAAAGTATTATAGGTTATATTAGTTTCTTTTATTAGACCTTGTTTTCACCCACCTCTAGATAGACACTTCAATCTACCTCTATGGAAAATAATTTTTCTAGAAAGACATAGAGTTGAAGTCAGTTTGAGTAGTCTTGTTTATTAAGTACAGATGCAAGTGTGTTGTGTGGATTTATCTTAGTGTATCAACTCATTATAATAGGTCTATTTTATGTATCCTTCTTTAATTTTTACCCCCAATAATGATTATCCTAGTGTAGTGTGAGATTAGAAGATAAATCAAGGGAGATAGCCTTTTCAAACCTAAAGATCTATCTCTTATAGTACTTTGCCTATGAAGGGAGATGGTTTTATGTTATCCTAAAATTTATAACATCAACTTGACTTCTCTAGGGTGAAATTTTAAACTAAAATAGTTACATAGGCAATTTTGATAATTATTCACAGGTAGTCTAGTTGTTAGTATTTTATTTGTAAAATAGTCTAAGATATGGCTTTATAAATATTTTTAAATCTTATCATCTTGAAAATAATATAGCTTGTATATATATATTTTTTTTTAGATGCATAATTTCATCTTGAAAGTAACAATCTTGACTCATAAAAGCAATTTTGTAAAATAATCTAAGATTTTGACTTAGGTTAGTTTTATAATACATTACTTGATAATATCTTATGTAAACTTGCTTTAAACAAAATAATAACTCTTTTGGGAATCTTGAAATTTTTTATTTTATCTTGTTATATAATTTATTATTGTTCTTACAAGTGTTTCTATGCTAGATTTTCGCTTTTACATTTAAAGAGAGAAATGGTCTAAGGCTTGATGTACCTAGATGAAGTCGTGTGCACCATAATCCAGATGATCATGAGAACTCCTCTTTGGTTGTGGAGGATGACACCTGCAAAGGAAAGAGACTAAAACACGAAAAGGTGTTAGATGAGGAGATGGTGGGCTTCCAAGCGAAAGCTTGATCCCAAAAGCAAAAGCTTGAGGGATGTCAACCCACTGATTAATAAAAAGATGTCTGATAAAGGATAGAATGATAAAAGATTGAAAATGATAAAGACAGAAAGAGAAATGGAAGCAAATGCTTACCTAAATGTTGTTGTCGGCCTAGTCACAGTCGCCGGCATCGGTGGTCATACCGGCGTCGGTTGTCAAGGTCTGTCGACGTCGGTTAGGATGCCAACGTCGATGGGGGAAGTGGTCTCTATGGTTAGCGTCGGTCGGGGTAGTAGTCTGTGGTCGGGTCTGTGGTCTGTGGATAGGGTCTATGGACGTGCAGAACGGTCTGGAGAATAGTCTAAGGTAGCCTGAGGGTCTAGTCTGAGGTAGTCTGAGGGTCTGGGTCTGAGGTAGTCTAAAGGTCTGGGTCTAAGGTAGTCTAAGGGATTCAAATGGATAGAATGTCAAATGGATAGAAGGGTAGAGGAGGCCAATAGGGAGACAGGGAGATAAGGATTCGGGTCTGGCTTGGTTGACACTCTGATCTACGAGGGTGATATTACTTAAAAGTAATAACTGAGAACATGATAAAAACATAGATAAGATACTTACATGTGGCTTGTAGAAGGAGTGTTGAGGGTGTTGTTGCTTATGCTGTTGACGAAGGCAGAGTCCCTATTGTTGATGTAGAAAACTGATGCAGAGTCCCTGGAGAGTGTTGCTTGATGTGTACTTGCAGCCAAAGAGTTAACAGTGGAAGAGAGAGGAGTGAAAGATTGATGAATTGAAGGATTCAAGAGTCAGATGCAAGAGAGAGGCCAAGGGTGGATAATGGATGCAGAGAACCGTTATGAAGGCTACCAACACCGGCAATATCACCGACGTCGGTCGACAGTTGACTGACGTCGGTGGCTAGAAGGCAGGAAAAAGGCTAAAAATAGCCTTTCCTCCATTTTCCCAACTACCGGGTCAGCGAGTCCGAAGAAGAAATAGTTGAAGGTGATTAAAATGGATGAGAGGTTAAAGGGGAGAAGTTGGAATGGGGGTCTAAGCATTAATATTGGCCATGTGGGGAATGAAGGGAATCTAAAGAAGGGTATCCAAGGGTGGTGAGGTGGCATGGGGAGAGAGAAAAGGAGTTTTGTTAATTTAAAATAGCTAATTATTTCAAATTAACAAGACATGGGTTAGGAGTGGTTAGGTGGACCAAAGGGGACCAAGGGGGGAGTCAACCTAGGGAGTAGACATGATTTCGGTGTCTACATTTGCCCCTTTTTATCTTGTTGGTTGTTCTGGGCAAACTGCAAGACAAAAATAGGAGTTGGTTGCCCCAGGTGTAGGATAAGGTTGATTTCATCTTGTTGGTTGTTCAAGTGAACTACAAGACAAAAATAAGAGGGTTGGGTTGCCTCGATTATGGATGAGGTATTCCCCCTCAAAGCAAGAGTCGAGGGAAGGGAACCTGAAATTGGGTGCTGATTTGATAGAGAGTGGATGAAGATGGTGAAGATGGAGTGTGAACACTGCAAAAGTCATGATTGTATGTATACCACTTCACGAGATGGTTGGGTCAAATTGTCGCAGGTCGAGGGTCGAGGAGTGCCAAAATTGAAATAATCAGGCCCCAACATTTGGTCATCTATTGATTAGGTTATTTAATCTAAGCTGAAGCTCTAATAGTCATCGTGTTCCAGGTATCCCAAGCTCAGGAAGTGCTCCTACAAACACAAAAATGTCACAAGTAGTGGGGATCAATTAGCTTGCGATCTTATACTTGTGAGGGTCAAAAATAGTCTGTGGACAATTGTGCTAAATAGTCATGAGGTAGCATACATGCAAAAACAACCAAGGCAATGTCGCTTTGGAAGTGGTCAGGGTCAGAGGAGATAGGCATGATCTCCATGGTCATTGGTCGAGGTGGATGGATAGACGAAAGAAAGTGGCCGAGTTAACGTCAGAACACTGAGTGCTGCCTACATAGCCCCTGTGGTTAGGGCCTCAGGCCAATGTAGTTCAGACTAGGAGGGGTCAAAGAGGTCGATGGATTGGTCTTGGTCATGATGAATGATGAGGGTAAAAAGATGATGTTGCAGCCTTTTCCATATTATGTAATGGTGTATTCTGCAACATTGGTTTAGGGGTCTTTCATCCCTAGCAATTTTCCACAGTCATGATGGATGTATGCTAAAAATGAATTGAGGTCTATTTATGCTTCAGCAAGTATTGGTTTATGTCTTAACATAAATTGTGTGGTCGATAGTTTCCATGTGTATTGTTGTCCACAGAAACTATGTGAAATGGACTAGGTCATGTCATTGGTCTGAAAATGTTTGATTGGTTTGGTTTGGTTTTGGGTTTGGTTGGATAGATAATGATTGGGTTGAATGCATTACCAAAGTGTGTCAAAAGTGAAAGGTGAATTGCTCTTTCATTGACAAGGACCAAAACGATGGCATAGGTAAGGGGTTGTTTAGAAACAAAAGACCCATTCATGCATTGTGTCGTTGACCAGTGGTTATGTTTAGAGAAGCAATCGAATCACTTGACGTTAAGTGAGCTCAAAATCCCTTTGAGTATGCAGGGGTGATATGTTTGATATGATATGGATGGAAGGGGGAACACTTTTTGGCAGGAACAACTTTGCCCCTTTTATAGGTGACCCTGAGAACAACTATAGACAAGTCCATGACTCTAAAGTTTTGTCAGTCAGTTTTTTTTTTTGAAGGCAGACTGATCAATGCGGGAAGCCTGCGATGGGATGTTGTCTTGCTTTGTAGTCATGTCATGAAGCTGATCGATGTGGGAAGCTTCAGAGATAGTGCTATGTATGTAGCAAAATTTAGGCATAGCCATCCTTCGAGGGAGTGGTCTATATTCTGCTTTTATGTTTTTGATATGACTTTGGCCTAGTTGTCCTTAAAGGAAGCAGTCTAGTAAATACAGCAATGATGATGCAGCTATCCTTTGAGGGAGCAGTCTACATTTATAGTTTATGACCTTGGAATATGCATCCCATTAATTTACATTTGATTGATTTACTGACTGGACTTTTGGTCATGGACTTGACTAAAGAGGTTTAGAGGGTTTCCCTTTTATTAGGACGAAGCGTTCATGCTTGACAAAAGGGTTAGGATTGAGGGTTGAAGGAGATAGGAATGACGGTGACAGGGAGTGCTCAAGGGATCGAGCTCAAGTTAAATGTCAAGTGAATAATTACTTGACTAACAGTGGACTGGTTAAAGATGCAAGACATAAAGGGGCTCAGGTTCTGACAAAATCTTGACCCATGATTGTGTTATGATGCAAGGTCTAAGTCAATTGGGAGAAAACTTGCCCCATTTGCTTCATTCCAAATTAGTCACATGTTGATTGATGTTGAAGGAGTTGGTCAATGTTTGGAAGAGGGAAGTCAATGCTGAAGAAGTTGATTGATATTTGATCAAGGTTTGATTAAGGTAGGTTTGAACGTTTGGTCAAAGATAGACTAAATGTTTGGTCGAGGTCGGGTCAACATTTTGGTTGAGGTCAGGTTGAATGTTTGGTCGAGGTCTAATCAAGGTTTAGGATTAAAAGAGTGATTAATATTTGGTCAAGATAGGGTTGAAAGGTTGGTCGAGGCTTGGATGAAAGTTGAATTCCCCCAGTGGCTAGGGGGAATGTTTGATAGATTGGTCAAGGTCGGTTGAGGCTTGGTGGCCAGATTGACTGTGTTGATGTCAAATAAGGGGTTAAAGGTGGTGAAGGGACCATAGTCTGGCGTGGAGATCTCGGTTTAAGTGATGAGGTTTGAGAAGCATGGGTCAGTGTTGCTGATTTGTTGAAGGGGTGGTCAAGAGGATCCTTGATGAGAATGGAATCCTTTCTCCATTGTTGACGAATGACTGCTTTAAGAGCACAACAATGCTCAGTGTCATGTCTCAGAGTGTGGTGATAATGATAGAATTTAGAGTTGTTAAACCAAGATGGTCTTGATCCAAGAGTTGATGAGTGGGGCAGTGAGGAGGTTGAAGGTTTGTTGATGATGCAGTCAAGAAGAAAGGTGTCTTTCTCAAAGCATTGGCGAATGACAACCTTGAGGGCACAACAATGCTCAGTGTCATGCCCAGGCATGCGATGATATGCACAAATCTAAGTGTCATCGAACCAAGGCAGTTTTGGTCTAAGGGATTGATATGGTTTAAGAGGGGGAGATTGATGCGAGAAGACTGCAACAATCACCGTAATAATAGGGCATAAGAACCTGCTAATGGGTCTGAGTGTCTTGTTGCAGTGGGAGTTGATGACTTTGGTTTGAGAGGAATAAGAGGCATTGGTTGTACCATCATTTTTGTGGGTGATGTAACCACACGTGGAGATGGCACTTTGGTGGTGATAGGTGTTGGATGTTTTGGAGGAAATATATGTCTGATGGGTCGAGAGAGTAATGGAGGTGACTTGCCTCTGTGAGATATGGGAGTAGGAAGCACCCCTACTAAAGTGGGTGGATGTGGGCCCAAATTGAAGGTAATGATGAAGGTGGGGGAGGAGTCCTCTAGTGTGGTTTAATGGCCTTCTTTGGTTTGGGGTGAGGGCCACTATTGTGTGAGGTGAGGTTAGATACGGGTTTGGGTTCGGATGTAGATGGAGGTGAGTGAGATGTAGCAATCTTGGGCAAAGGGCAAGAGGAAACTGTGATTGGGTCTTCCTCGATCAAAATGGGTGAAGAGACTGGTTCTTCTCTTGGTGGAGAAGGAATAGGAGAGTGTGGCTCTGCAGTTGGATAGAGCGTAGGAATGGTCATGGTCTCGATGTGTGGTCTAGGCATGGGGAATGTATGATCCCCCATTGATGACAAAAAGGATGAGGGTGAGGTAGCTAGTGTGGGTGCCATCAAAGCATCCTCCAATATGAGAGAGGTCGATGGAAGACTAATAGGAGAAGGGGATTCTTCACCCTGTGGAGGAGGAATAGGGAAAGAAGGGTCTTCCACCTGTGATGGAGGTTGGTCAGGGACAAGATAATAGACAGTGTCGACCGTGTGTATATCATGGTCTTGAGGGTCATTGGTCATGGTTTAGACATTTTTTTGAGTAGGCGGGTGATTAGGAAAGGGTTGTTTGAAGATGTTGATGTTTTGGTTGGGCGGGGCATTTGGGTTATCCAAGATGAGATCCCCCTTGTCTAGCATGTCTTGGATGATATTTTTGATAGTTTGATAGTTGTCCGTGTCATGGCCTTTGACACGGTGATAGTTGCAAAACTCATTCTCCCTGTACCATGCAGGGATAGGTGTTGAGGGGTCAAATTGAAGTGGTTAGATTGAAGGGAGATTGAGGACCCCCTGCTTGATGATTTTATCCAAGACAGAGGCATATGACTCTCTAATTGGAGTGTATTGATGTTGTATGGCTCGACGTTGGAAGTGTTTATTGATGTAGTCTGATGTTGAAAATTGAGGTCGGTTGGTTGAAGATGATGGTCTAAAGATGACAGTGTTTGTCGATCCCTTGGACTGAGGTTTGGATGAAGAAGGGTCATTAGATTTTGCGTTGTTATTACACAATTTGACCTTATTTTCATCGATGGCACAGAGTTCAAGCTTTCTTGCCATGGTGAAAGCTTCGTCAAAAGTGCAGAATGTCTGGATCTACAAGGTAGAAAAGATGTGCCTAGCACATGCTTGAGAAAAGAGCTCAATGAGCTCAGGTTGAGGCAAGGAGAAAGAGATCTGGTTGATCAGGCTTCTCCAATGGGCGACAAAATTGACTATTGATTCATCATCAAATTGCTTGATGGAATAGAGGTCTGTGATTGAGACTTGTTTGGTGATGTTGATAGAGAAATGGTCAAGAAATAATTAGGCAAGTTGGGTGAATGAAAAGATAGAATGTCTGGCAAGAGAGCTATACCAGTCAAGGGCAGGGCCAGAAAGTGACATGGGAAATGTGCGAAGAAGTAACGCATCATCATGGGCTATGAGATAGCAGGCATATCTGAATGCCCAAAGATGTTGTTGTGGGTCCTCCTTACTCTGAAAGTGAGTAAATTTGGGAAGCTCCCACTGGTTGGGGTATGTTCAGATAGGGACAGAAGGATGGATAGGCTCATTGCGAATTTGGTCATATGAGAGGGCATTGCTTGAACCAAAGATAGAGGTCTCGAGACTAGACATTTTGTCCATCAACATTTTGATGATGTTTGCTGATGAATTGGTAGGTGGGGCACCCCCTAGGTTGTAGGGTACCTGGAAGGTGGTTGAAGAGGTGTATGACGTACTTGGTTGTGCTTGTGTAGGCACAACATAAGGGTAGTGCGTCATAGGGATAGATGTCGTGGTTAAAGGGGCTTTTGCCATGAAGTTGGAAGACACAGGTTGACTAGATACTGCTAGAGGTGGTTTAGTGGTAGCACTGGTAAAAGGATAGGTTGTCACTCCCATGTGTATAGGTGCAAGAGTGGGTGAGGTCAAGACAATCAAGTTCTGGTATGGTGTAGAACTTGGTTGAATTTTGTGTGATTAAGGGGGTAATGACACCCCGATGGAGGCAGGTTTGAAAATAGATGAGGAGGCCAAACTTTGCGTATTGGCCATGGTCGAGTGACTGGTCGAGACAATAGGCTGAGTCATGATGGATTGGGTAGCGGATGACATCAATGTCATTGCCGCTATGAGTGAAAGGTCTCGCATTTGGTTTCTTGCGAGATAGTTTTGGAGGGCTTTGACATTGAGGTCTAAGAATCTTTCAAAATCTTGGTCCCCTTCAGGGATGATGGGAGTTTGAGTCGGGGTTGGTCGAGTAGGAGTTCTTTCAGTCTCTGAGTGGAACTCCATTATAGGACTGGTTATGGACGAGGAAAGTGGAAGTGGTGGATGCCTCGCGTGGTCAAGAAGAGCCTTGGTTTGACTGCATGTAAAAACCATTCAAGGCAAGAGGGGTCAAGTTTTAGAAACTGTGTTTTTTTAGTTTCAAAAACTCAGAATGTGGTTTTGGTAGAAAAAGGGGTTGGGTTTTAGGATACTATTTTGAAAAAAGGGATTGTGACAGTGACCGACTTCAATTGAAAAACTGATGTCAGTGATATCAGATGGCCGAAATCAGTCAGATAATCGATGTCGGTGAGAAGGGTTGCCGACGTCGGTGGTAAAACTGATGCCGGTGACTGTGGTTTCTAGAAACTCAAAATATTTGAGAGTTTTTGGAAAAAAAGGAAGAAGAACATCCTCACAAGCTCAAACAAGTAGATAAAAATAGAAAAATAGAGATGGAGACAGGCAGACCCTAAGCGTTAAATCCTAAGAATCAACTTTTAGAATCTTGTGGCTTATGCCTTAAAGTGATGTTTGGGAGGTTGGCTGTCAGAATGGGTCCTAGAAGAGGTAATCTATGGATGGTTTCAGGTTTTTTTAGGCACCCAAGAGTCTGGGTTAGGTGCGGTACGTGGCCTAGTGCTAAGGAGCAAGCTCCCCTCACTTCACGAGCCCAGTGATAAGCTGGTCTTGCTTAGCCAAAATATACCTTGCCTAGAGATTATCCTCCACTAGAGAACAGAGTGGGCTTTCCCCTTGGTGATGAAATCCAAGTGAGATTTCCAGGGAGGGGTAAGGTATCCACTGGGGGATGAAATCCCAGTCGGGCCTTGTCTCAAGTATTTTTGATGTTTGATTTGCGCAGGTGGTTCGGTTGTGTAACATAAGTGTGATTAATTCATGATGCGGTTTAATTACTAGATGTGGACTAAGAAATGCAAGAAAGAAGAAATGAAATGCAGTGTGTTTTTAAGCCCAAGTCAAAATGTTAATTTGTATGAAGACAAATGGAGAAAGGGTGAAGAGTATGATTTTTGACTAGTCTAGAAATGCAAGAAAAGAAAGAAAAGTTCTTTTTAATCCTGCTTATGATGTCTTTTGGAAGATAGAAGAAAGAGGTGAAAAGGGAGAAACCTAATGCACCCTATATGAACAAAAAGAAAAGAACCCAAGGATGACCCTAGAGTCCCACCGGGCATGCCAGAATGTTTCTATGCTAGATTTTTGCTTTTACATTCAAAGAGAGAAATGAGAAACTAAGAGAAATGGTCTAAGGCTTGATGTACCTAGATGAAGTCATGCACACCGTAATCTAGATGATCATGAGAACTCATCTTTGGTTGTGGAGGATGACACCTACAAAGGAAAGAGACTAAAACATGAAAAGGCGTTAGATGAGGAGATGGTGGGTTGCCAAGTGAAAGCTTGATCCCAAAAGCAAAAGCTTGAGGGATGTCAACCCACTGATTAATAAAAAGATGTCTGATAAAGGATAGAATGATAAAAGACTAAAAATGATAAAGATAGAATAAAAAATGGAAGCAAATGCTTACCTAAATGTTGTTATCGGCCTAGTCACAGTCACCGGCGTCGGTGGTCATACCGACGTCAGTTGTCAAGGTCTGCCGACATCAGTTAGGATGCCGACGTCAGTGGGGGAAGTGGTCTATGTGTCCAGCATCAGTCAGGGTAGTAGTCTGTGGTCGGGTCTATGGTCTGTGGATAGGGTCTATGGACATGCAGAACGGTCTGGAGAATAGTCTGAGGTAGCCTGAGGGTCTGGTCTGAGGTAGTCTGAGGGTCTGGGTCTGAGGTAGTCTGAAGGTCTGGGTCTGAGGTAGTCTGAGGGAGTCAAATGGATAGAATGTCAAATGATAGAAGGGTAGAGGAGGCCAATAGGGATACAGGGAGATAAGGATTTGGGTCTGGCTTGGTTGACACTCTGATCTGTAGGGGTGATATTACTTAAAAGCAATAACTGAGAACATGATAAAAACATAGACAAGATAATTACCTGTGGCTTGCAGAAGGAGTGTTGAGGGTGTTATTGCTTATGTTATTGACGAAGGTAGAGTCCCTATTGTTGATGTAGAAAATTGATGCAGAGTCCCTAGAGAGTGTTGCTTGATGTGTACCTACAGCCAAAGAGTTAGCAGTGGAAGAGGGAGGAGTGAAAGATTGACTGATTGAAAGATTCAAGAGTCAGATGTGAGAGAGAGGCCAAGGGAAAATAATGGATGCAGAGAACCATTATGAAGGCTGCTGACATTGGCAATATCATCGACGTCGATCGATAGTTGACTGACATCAGTGGCTGGAAGGCAGGAAAAAGGCTAAAAATAGCCTTTCCTCCATTTTCCCAACTGTCGGGTCAGCGAGTCCAAAGAAGAAATGGTCGAAGGTGATTAAAATGGATGAGAGGTTAAAGGGGAGAAGTTGGAATGGGGGTCTAAGCATTTATATTGGCCATGTGGGGAATGAAGGGAATCCAAAGAAGGGTATCCAAGGGTGGTGAGGTGGCATGGGGAGAGAGAAAAGGAGTTTTGTTAATTTAAAATAGCTAATTATTTCAAATTAACAAAACATGGGTTAGGAGTGGTTAGGTGGACTAAAGGGGACCAAGGGTGGTGTCGACCTAGGGAGTAGACACGATTTTAGTGTCTATAACAAGTTAAAAAATCACTTCTTGATATCTACATTTTTATTACTAGTAGTGATTTTGACTAACTACATAATTTTTGCTAGCTAATTATTTGTAAAATCACAAATTGCTTAATTTTGGATTTATCCTTATAATTATAGTTTTGATTTTTTGGAATATATTTTGAAAATATAATATTATGTCATTGTGTATAAGTGGTTTTGCAAAAGCCAAATGTGATTTTGACTGATTAGAGAACTAGTAATAATTTTATGCATGACACATAAGTGAAATGACCTAAATCAAATTGCTAACTTGTTTATTTATAGGATCAGGGCTTCATTTTATGTTTAGATTTTGAATTTGTTATATATATATATATATATATATATATTTGATTACTTGTGCTTGTGCTTGTGTCTCACATAAATAAATAATTATTTAAATAAAAATTTGTTTACCTGTTTTTTATCCAAAATTTTAAATTTTTAGGGTGCAACATGATGTTGAATTTATCCCTATGCACTTGCCTAGTATATAGGAGTTGGTGACATGGATTTCATCACTGTACATTTAATCACACTATATAATCTAGAAGAGTATAAAAATTAGGTACAAATGTCATTATGCTAAGTGGTTGACCCCATATAGGTCGTCTATGAATGGAAAGAGTTAAATATCTAACCTAAGCATTAAAAAACACACTACATATATTTAATCCCCATGTACCTTAAATTTATAATGGATTCCCCTAGAAACCTTGTTTAAACCTAGCATAGGGACTTTTAACCATAACAAGCAACTTGTTGCTAGGGCTAATATCAACCCCCATAGTGGTTTTCAAGTGTAGATGGGGAAAAGTGGGTTTGAGAGATTCCATAATAGGTCACCAACCTACAACCTCAACCATAAATTCATTATATGGTGAATTCATCAAGTTACACACCCATTAGTTTTCTAAATCTTAGAACTTATGATTGATGTGATTGTGTGTGTGTCATGCTTGATCCATATTATTTATGATTTGAGTTAGCCTTCTCCATTTCTCAAAAAATTCCTAGATAAACCATATGAGACATCTCCATCTTATTAATCAAACTAAATCATTTTCATCTTCATCCCATCCTCCATGATCTTGAGTAGTATATCTTTTCTTGAAACTAAGCTATAGTGATCACCTATCCCTTCTTAAAACTCTTGAAATCATCCTATTCATCATCCATCCCAAGACATACTACCTTGATTAAATATTACCAAAATCTATAACTCTATTGTATTTAATCTAGCATAATCTCATCTAATCTTCCTACCTATTCATAACTAGCCTCTATCCAATCATCATCTAACTAGTGTGAATAAAAACATCTAATAATCTCATCATCTAGTCTCCTTGACTAGGTTAAATCTTAGTAGATTTGTCACATTGGTAATACTTGATCATCATAGTCCTGAATTTCAAAATCCAAACATTATCACATCCCTTCCAAACATCTTGAACATTTTAGTATAAAACACAAGACAAGTTTAGTGCTTAAAGTCATATTTCTTTTGATTTCATATTAAATCAATATCTCATCTAATAATCTTCATATCATCCCACATTCTCCACCATGCCTATCAAAACCCATGTCCAAGTCCTAATGTTAATACAAGGATCAAACTAAGAATATTATGTCCTAAGGACACTAGGTGAATAGAGTAGGGATAATGAATAAAATCAAAGTGACATACATATTCTTAGAGGAGATGAAAGTCTTACTAATTACTTATTTAAAATTAATGAATTTAGAGCCCAATTTGACCTATATATATATATATATATATATATATATATGAAAATTTTGACCAAATCCTAGCCTAATTTATTGGAATGGGGGAAAAATTGCCCCCTGCATTTAACCCTAACCTCCTACAACATCTCATTCAAACACCATCCATACCCAACATTCTTTTCCCACATGCCACAAACCAAGAAGAAGGGAACCCCCTTGAACTTGTAGATCATGAATAAGAGATATAAAAAGGAGAATAAGCCTTCAAAATAATATAATTAAGGATAATATAAGGATATCCACCTTGGAGGATTGTTAAGACCAACTTACCCAACAAATCAATTCACTAGCATCTCAAATCCATTCTAAAAATAAAACACCCTTGTCATTAAGAAGAACCTCTAGAAACACCAACATTGACCCATTAAAACCAAAATAAAGATAAACTCATAATTTTAGTCCCTTTATGGATCCCTCCTTTGTACAAGAGTGGAAGATGATGAAGGATAATTTATAGTAGATACCCTTACACTCAGGTAATGAAATACATATATGAACAATTTTTCACATCCCCATTAGACATGTGTATTCTATAGATACCCTTCTTGACACATTTTAAATTTCAAAAATGTGATAAATATAAGGGGAGTGGGTCCCTCATGACCATGTTCAAGATTTTTATGTATCATGTCATGAATTTGCATAAAATTATTCTTACCTACTTTAAATATTTCCTAAAAGTTTTATAGGACCTGCTCTTGAATGGTTCATGCATTTACCTAAAGGTTCCATTACTACATTTTAGGAATTAACCAAAAACTTTGTGAGTCAATTTTATTTCAATATATAGTATGAAATATCTATAATTAATCTTTATAACACCAAAAAAATTAATGCAAAGAGTATTGCATCATTTTTACAATTATGTAGGAGACTAGCCAGTCACTTTTAATGTATTATCCCAAAAAAAGAGTTGGCTAAGATTTGAATTGATAATATAAATGTAGAATTGAAATTACAATATGCCAAATCATTTGATGAGATTATATAAAAGGGTATCTAGATATAAAATACACTTATTGAAAGGGGTTCTATCAAATTATATACCCAAAATGAACAAAGTCAAAATCAAGATAATGTTTTCTTGGGTGAACCAAAGGTATTCAATAAGAACAAGAATGTAGTAGGTCATGGAGTTACTTATTCAAAATAAGTACAAATAGTACAAAAATATTCCCCCACTACCAAAAGACAAAATATATCTAGTATCAATATAATGAAAAGAAAGACAAGACCTAGAGTGGGGAAAAGTCATCTTATTAGTCTTGGTGTGACTATTGAAATGATCCTAAAAATATTAATTGTTTCTAATATAGTAACTCTCCCAAAGATCTGACCTTGGATGATAATAAACCATATCTGATTGGTACTGTGAAGATGAGTTTTGTCATTACCATTGATTCAATGGGAATGATACTAAAAAAAAATCATGTAATTAAGGTAGTTCATATAAGTCTTGAGATAAAAATGGGAGATAGAATTTGAAGGTGAAATTCAAACAAGACAATCCAAAAATCAGCAATTGGTGATATATCAAGACACTCTACCAAAGCATGACTAGAAATAAAAGAAAGCACTAAGGGATCAGGTTCAAGCCACTAGATCCAAAATAATTGATTAACATTCCATTCCATATCACTAAATTATCACTATCAAAATCAAAGGCCCCTAAAATCATGTAAATCCATAATCCCCAATCCTTAAAATTAATAGGGTCACTATTGATTATGTAGTTACTAAAAGACATGTAAAAATAATAATTCCTAGATCACCTCCAAAATATCCACCTATTTACTTGTCTCAAAACTAACCATCCCTAAGAAAGCTTAAAATTTTCCCAATAAGACATATGATATTATTCAACAACTTGAGAAGACCCTAACACAAATATCCCTTATGGATCTTATCAAAAGTTCTTTTGTAAATTGAGAGATATTAAATCAAGTCTTAAATGAATTAAAAATTTATAGGGATATTGACATGAATCAATTTGAATCCTTGGTGGGTCACTTGTTTCCATCACAACAAATCACATTCAGTGTTAGGACATGCCACCAATAGGCCCTTACCATAGTTATCCCTTATTCATTGAAGTATCCATTTCAAACCATAAAATCTCATGGATTATTATAAATGGAGGATCAATCATAAATTGTTGCAATTTTGAGTTTATTAAGAAGTTGGGATATTTTAAATCTTTACTAGGGCCTACTTTAATAATGATAAATGCTTATGATGATAATTAAAGTCGATCCATTGGAACAATATATCTTCCCATATTTGTGGGGCATGTAGTCCACCAAACATTAATCTATGTAATGGATGTAGATATACCTTATAATATTATTTTGGTATGCCCTTGGATTCATGATATGAGAGTGGTACCTTACATGCTTCATTAATGTCTCAAATTCCCACATTCAAAGATGGAGATCACCATCCTAGGTGAAATTGAACATTTCCATAGCTATCAAATGAAATAATAAAATCATGATATTTATTTTCCATGTACCCAAAGCTCATATTACCATCCAAAATATATTAAATATGTACACCTTGATAATCTATCACTCACCTCATATGACTCACTAGAAATAACTTGAATAAAAATTATCTTCAAGGGGTGTGGGGAATATGAGTATAAAACTCTTTGTGTAGGAGACCTTCCACAATTCCCATGTATATATGAGTCCCCATATATGTAAAAATATAAAACTATTGTCTATCAATTTGGGTTAACATCCTTCACTATTACAAGAATGCTATCAGAAGAATGTTTTGAGGAGCTTGAAAACTCTTGGATTATCCATGAAGATGCAACCCTAGATTTCCAAAAGCAAAAATATTCCCAATTATATAAAATGATCCAAAATATGAACTATAAAGTTCAAGGACTAGGATGAGTGGAAAAAGGAAGGCTAAAACATATTAGTGTTCAAAAACATCTGAGATGACTTGTCCTAGGGTATAAATCACTAGACATTGGCCTCAACTCTATCACCATGAACACTTATTCAATTCCTAAATATTTGACCTCTAATAAATAATTCAAGATAATTTCCATTAATAACCTCTATGAATACATAGTTACCATGAACCTATTCTCTGACACTACTGTTTACACTATCAATATCTCCCTACGCTACCTTAAAATAATAGACTAGGATCAAAGGAAAGAGACATCTTTTGATACATTTCAATGTGATGATGCTATTGTTAAGTACATGGGAACCAGAGGTTTCATTCCATTAGGGGATCACAAAATAGGATTCACTATAAATTTATATGATTTATCCTATTTTGGAGAGCAACATGAGTATTTAAACCATGTAGAAGATGAAGAATATGATGGTGTTGATCCTTCTCTAGATATAGAAGAAATACAACCAAACCCTAACAAACAAGAGATTTATTAAGAGCTAGGTGCATAGTTCCAAACTGAGTTTAATTCAAGATGAGAGCTACCACCACCCCTAAAATATATTCAAGATCAATCATCCTCCCTAATTGAGTATGTCACATAAATTAATATTAGGACTAAATAAAATACTAAAATAATCAAGATAAGGGGAATTATTGCCTCTAAGGGATGTCAAATTATTATTGAGATTCTTAAAGAGTTTATAGACATATTCACATGGAGATACTCTAACATGCCTAGATTAAATCACACTTTGGTGTTATATCACCTAGTAGTGTATCCAAATGTTAAGCCAATTAAATAATATATTTGATATATGTATCCCAAGCTAGCATTATTAGTCAAGGAAGAACTATAAAAGTTCTTGGAAGTAGGATTCATTCAGCCAATAGATTATTTCAAATGGATATCTAATATCATCCCTATCACAAAACCACAAGGAGGGATACATATTTATATTAAATTTCAAGATATAAATAATTCTTATCTAAGATATAACTTTTCATTACAAAATATTGACATGATCAAGGACTCCACAACAGGATATAAAATGTTTTCCCTCATGGATGGATTTTTTGGGTATAATTAAATCAAAATTACTTCAAAATATCAGCATAAACTTTCATTCATTACTCCATATTGGGATTTATACTATCAAGTGATGCCCTTTGGAGTGAAAAATGTAGGATCAACCTACCTACATGACATGACAATCATTTTCCATGACATGCATGATACTATGGAATATTATGTGGATGGCATATTAGGAAAGTACAAGATAATATTAGAACATCTATTGGTCCTCAAACATATAGTTGAGAGGATCAAAGAGTATAAAATCAGACTAAACCCCAAAAAATGTGTGTTAAGAGTCACTTCAGGCAAAATTTTTGAGGTATTCCAACAAGGCATTGAGGTAGATCCCTCTAAGGTAAAATCTATTATTTAAATTCCTCCACCTAAAAAATTTAGGTAGCTATGGATCCTTCAAGGAAAATTATAGGCCATTCATCAATTCATTTCTCAATTGGTAGATAAATGCCATCTATTTACTCATCTATTAAATAAAAGAGCTCATTTTGATTGGAATATAGAATGTCAAAAGGCGTTTGATAAATTTAATTAGTAGCTATTGAATCCTTTGATACTTCACCACAAATAATGAGAAGGCTATTGATTTTTTATATGTTTCTACACCATGTGATATAGGGGCTCTCTTAGCTCAATAGAATGATGAAGAAAAGTAATGAGTTACATATTATTTAAGCATAACACTTATCTCATATGAACTATATTATACTCCTTTAGAGAAAGAATGTTTTTCTATTGTCTTTGCTTCACAAAAAAGTAGACGTCATATGTTAAATAATCAAGTCAGGATAATCATGAAAGTTGATCCACTTAAATACATGTTATCTGATTCTACCCTAATAAGAAGAATGGACAAATGGATTATGTTATTAGATGAATTTGAAATCAATTATGTGAAGAAAATATCCATTAAGGTGAAAATTATAATAGATCAACTATTAATATCACCCATAGTAGACATAAAACTATTGATAATAACCTTCCCTGATGAGTCTATATTGATAACTAAAGAATCACCAAGATGGAAATTTTATTTTGATGGTTCATTTACCATGCATTGGTTAAGATCAAGAATCCTTTTGGTAACACCACAAGGAGACCTAATCCATAAATATTTTATAATATCTTTCTAGTTCACTAATAACATCATTGAATATGAGGCATGGATTGTTCGGTTACAACTTGCCATCTAGTGGAATATTCAACAACTTTAGGTCCTCAAAATTTTTAGATGAGTATAAAATCGGTCAACAAAGAGTTCCAAACCAAGGATGAGAATTTAATTCCATAAAATCAAATGGTTAATACTTTAATACAAAACATTTAGTTTATAACTCTTAAGCAAGTGCCAAGAGGAAGTAACAAAGCTATAGACATAATGGCCACTATCGGGTCTTTGATAGATCTACTAGAGGACATCCTTGAAGGTAATTTCATGGTGGAATAATTATTATTTAGCTTTCATCAATATTTGGCTCATTATCAAATTTATATAATACCTTATCCTAGTTAACCATGGTACCATTACATCTAAGCCTACCTTTATGAAAATACCCTTCCACAATATCTCAATTATCATTAATGCAAAGTCTTTAACCAATATGCATCTTGTTACACCATCCTTAGTATCACACTCTATTGGAAAGGCTATGATAGGACCTTGTTAAGATGCATAAAATTAGAGGAGGCCCTTCTTAAAATCAAGGAGGTTCATGATGGTATTTGTGGAGGCTATGCTAGAAGAATGTCCATAGCCAAGAATTTACTTTGGACTAGATATTATTGGCCAACAATGGATCATGACACTTTATTTCAAAGAATTTTAGCTTATATTATAAGAAAGTAATAAGAAATAAACTATATATGGGTATGGAGAAAAACCTATTTGGTTGTGCATGCGTTAATCCATATGAGTGTAGATACTCCTCTTTAGATTGGGAGGAATGACCTAAAAATAAGATAGTACTAAAGCAAATGTTTATTTAGATAGATAGTTGGGTGGATTGCGTAGCACTATTTAGATATAGGAAGAAATATCTCCCTAGGAGGCTATCAATCAATATTTTTTAAATAATTAATTTTAGAAATAAAAAGATAAATTACTTACATAAATCATAGAACATAATAAAATTAAGTATAAGAAATGCCTGATAAATAAATTGATAAAGTTGACTAATTATAGTAATAAATGAGTCAATAATAATACTAAATAGGTTAGGTATTCTTAATAAAATAGGTTAGGCCTCTGTGATCAGGTAGATATAAAGAAATTTGGATTTGGTTGAGGGTAAGTGGGTGAAAATAGCTTTTTATTTTGTGCCATAGTGATTATCGATAGTTGAGGTGACCATCAGTGGTTGGGGTAACTGTCAATAGTCAAGACAGATCATTGATGGTTAGGGTGACCATTGGTAGTTACTATGGGTTAGGTAGTTACTATGGGTTAGGTTTGGGTAATAAAAGGCTAATTGATGAGGTTCTAGAATAATATTCTGAGAGGTTGGTTTGGGTTGGGTTGATTACAAAGTATAGACAAAGTGGTTGAATAATTAAAAATAGATACTTAGCTTATCATTGGTTGATCAAATGAATGGTTTGGGTGGTGGGTCCTAGAGTGATTCTAGTATAGTGACAGTCTTTGGATATCAAACAATGGATGGTAACATTTTAGATCTCTATCATGATGGCTAGATTGCTAAATTTCTAAAAGAACACCAATAAAAGAAACTCAAGATACAAAAGCTCTTGATTGTTTGGATCCATTTTCACCTCCGACCCATCTCATATTATAGGAAAGAAGGAGAGGTACAATAATACATTAAAAATATTTATAACTTTCTATCTAATTTCAATTTTGACATGCATGGGATTTCACATGAATTAGACAATATAATTATAAAAAGCAAGGTAGAGTTAAAGTTGGTGTTAGTGGTTTAGATGGTGGAACCTAACCATCGATGGTTAGGGTGATAATAAATTGTAAGGGTGACAGTAGATAATCGAGGATCAAGGTCAATTTGGGTTAAAAAGGTAGGTTTAACTAGTAGTTCAAGCTAATCAGAGCTAGGTATAGTTCTTGGTTGAAAGGTCAAGGTTGGGCCCAAGGAGGTCCTAACATGGTCAAGGGTTGTTTTAGCATTCAGAAGCATAGTGTGAGGTTTTTTAGTGTCTAAATTTTACCCCTTTTTTTATGTAATTTATATCTATAAAGAGAAAAATAAAAATGGAGAGTGGGTCAAAGGTTTGGTTAACTTGGGCATGGGAGGAGGTGTTCCCCCTCAAATAAAGAAGTGATGAGATAAAATAGAATCACGTGTGGGTTTGATGAGTGTTGAAGGTGATGATAAAATCTGGGTGATAGGTGGGTCACTAAAGTATGAACACATGAATAAAATGGTGACAAAAGTGTGATATCCAAGATTATAAAATGATTATGTTTCCATAGTTAGTAAATATTAAGGTTAGTGTTAGAAGGATAAGTGACAAGTGGACCATGTGACCACATTTAGGCATGATGGTTGGGAACACTCATAAATGTAAGTCTCCTAGGTAAGGTCTATGTTTTCATGGGTATCCAAGGTAGGAAGTGTTCCAAAGAAAAATATAAATTGGTCAATTATAGTCATAAGTATCTGAGGTAGGAAGTGATTTAAAGAAGACACTAGTTAGTCGAGTGTACGTAAGGTAGCACAAGTTCAAAAATATTTAACATGGAAATTATTGTTGATGTAGTTAAAAGGACCAAGGTAAGGTCATTGAAAAACATGTGAGAGTCAAGCCAAAATGGCTAGTGGTGAGGTGACATGGTTGATGGTATGGTTGGAAAAGAAGGTGATATCTATGGGTGGGAACATGGTGCCGAAAAGTAGGTACATAATTTAAAAGAAAAAATGATAAACTCTCAACCATTAATAGTTAAGGTTCTTTAAGTCAACCACCAGAAGTCACCTTGACTATCAAGGGTCAAGTTAAAACTCTAAAAGGGGTGATGTCAAAAGTGACTTTGCTTGTCATTTTCATTTATTTGAACAATTTAACTTTGGCATCTAGTTGTTTGGTGTTTTGTGTGATGAGTTTAATGGAATTCACTGAGTGGATGAGTGGGTGAGTGGGATTGAGTGGGTTAAAGCATTAGAACATTGATTGAGCCAATATGTAGGGAGGATGAGGATATCATCGAGTAGTGGGTCCCAAGATTCCTCCTTGATGATGGTCGAGAAATGAGGTAGGGGTTGCTTTTCAATTGATAGTGTAGTTTTGATTTTACAAATGCATCGTAAGTTGAATTTGGTTGTTTTGTCATTGTTTGTTGGGTGGTTTTTGGGCTTGACCTAATTTTAGGGTGTGATTGGTTTTTTGGTGAAATTTATGGGTTTAAAATTCAAAATTAAAAAGTTAAGGTAGGATTAGGGGAGGGTACAATAGGTGTTAGGTAAATTTGTGGTCTATTTTTGGTATTTGGGTGTGTTGTAAGGTGGGTAGGTTTAGGCATATTCTATTAGCAGTCATGCATAGTGACCATTGATAATCATACCTGACCATCGATGGTCATACATGACCATCGATGAGTCAATGACCATTAGAAATTAATCACTTGACCATCGATAATCACCATGACCATCGGTGTTTGACTAGGGTGGAAATGTTTTTTAAAGTTTGATGGTAATTTAGTTGTGATAGATGTTTGAATGTTTTGAATTTTGGTCAATGGGATGTTAAGGGTAAATTTTAGGTAGTATTTTAAGGCTATAGTGATAGATGAGGTCAAAGGTAGAGTTGTAAGATAATAGATAATGGTCAAATTGGAAAAGTAGGGTAGGGTGATATAGTGTCTAGGAAAAGTGTGGTAATGAAATAAGTTTATTTTCTAATGAGAATTATATGTGTGAGAGTAGATTTAGATGCAATATTGGGTACTTTAGATCTTCACTAAGATTCATCAAGGCATGACTATTACTAATTGGCTGCACATGGAGGATGTGGGGCTTGGTGTGATAAATTTGATAATGTTTATTGAGGGGGTGAGTATGTGCGTTCATGGAGCTATTGAATGAAGATGACCATGATTTTTCTAGGTGGTATGTTAGGGGTTTCAATTACACTTTACTATATTAGAAGGTGACAAATGATTGGAGGTTGATGACCATGATAATGATAGTGGTCTCAAGCTTTTTATACCAAACTCAAGTAGTAGGAGGTTTCCGTATCTATTTTTGGGGTTATTATTTGATATGTTATTGGGTCACATAGTGTTTGGTTGGGTGCCTATGGTTATAATCTAGATATACAAGGAGCTATGGGGTTTTAGAGAACATAAGAAGCACAACATCAGCATAGGATTTATTCTACACTACTAGGCTTATGAGCACATTTGATTGCTAAGGTTGATGGAGATACCATGGGATGGGTATGAATATATGGAGGTCAAATTTGGATTTATGTAGTGGAAAGAGGGTGAGATAAAGCTATGGATTTCATTAGTTAGCTAAAAAAATTGATAAGAATCTATAGATTGTTCTAGTTTTACTATAAATTGACCCAAATTACTCCAAAATTGATCCTAGTACATTCCAAGGGGTTAAAATAGTTTCTCCAATATCTTGATGACAATATAAATAGATATTTTCAACATTTCCATTTCTATACATGTATATAGATAGATGTCTATTTTTGTTTAGTCTTCCATTTTGGAAGTTTCTACTCTAGGTTACAACAATGAAGATAGAAGATAGTAATATCAATATATGTAAAGATTTTATGATATAATTAGGTGTGTAAAATGATATCTATGGATTATTCTACTCTTAAAATATCTCTTTTCAATGACTCTTTATTCCAACTATATCACTCAATTTATCCAGAATATCTCTAGTTTTCAAAGACTAGTTATGTTATTTCCTAGAATATTAGAATAAATAGTTTATTGGTATTGAATCAATATAGATCCATTCTTGGATATATAACGTTTTTCAACTAAATATAGATATATTGTAATTTTGGTATATTTTTTGAAATAAAACTAATGCAACAGTTTCCTTTCTCAATTGATGTGTTGAAGAAAATATCTTGAGCTAAGTTAATTTGGGCCTAGATTTGAGGGAGCAAGGGCCCACTCTTGAGGAAATACGAAATTTATTTGGTATTTTTAAGTTTATTTTATACTTATTTTAATTAAATACTATTTTATATATATATTTGTGTGTGTGTGTGTGTGTGTGTGTGTGTGTGTGTGTGTGTGTGTGTATGTATATTTATATGTATATGTATATGTATATGTATATGTATATGTATATGTATATGTATATGTATATGTATATGTATATATGTTTGTATAATTCAGATTGAAAACCTATAGGGGAGATTGAATAGTTAATTTGTTATTTGTAGCTTAAGTATTTGTTTCATTCCTTTAGATTCTAAAAAACATATATTAATGATTGTTTATTTAATTAGTAAGTGAAGATTTGATATTATTTTATTTTTTCAAGAATGATTAAGTATATTTGTTTTGCAGTTGTGTGAAGCTTTTTCAAATTCTATAATTTAGATCAGATTGAGTGGTTTATTTTTTTGCAAATATTTTTCTCTTTTCAAACTATAAATTAGAAATTAAAAGTAGATATATACTAGCCTAATAGTAAAAATACCCCCCAAAACAATTATTTTTAACCTAAAATTAATAAATACCTCACTACAAATAGCTTTAGGCACTGCCATGGTAAGAACAAACACCAACATATGTTGGTTAAATGAAGGAGTAATAATGACACCCATCATTTTTGGCACTGTTGTCTAGGACTTTCAGGTGTTATTAAGGTAAATACTAGATAACATTCCATCAAACATAAAAATACAAAAAAAATAGAATAAAATCATTCTCTTGTCAAAATTAAGTATATGAGTAGGCCACAGGATTTACAAGGCAGATTTGTTCCAAAAGATTTTGATCCTTTCTAGGAAAGCATCAAGGTAGTCACAGACAAAATAGATAATGTGAAAAAAGAGATAAGAGAATCTTTTAGGCATATCTCTAAAGGACTAGAAGAATCTTGTTCTACAATATTTGAAATTATAGACATTGAATGACCAAGATCCCCTCCTCTCAATAGAACTTTATTTGACATGGGGGAAAATGTAGGCTATGTAGAGAACCCTCAAAGGAATGCTCCTAAAAGGACATTCTATTATCCTATTATCTTTGAATATGATGAATGAACAATGAAAAATATTTCTCCAACTAATCTACCTACCTTTAGAGGATTGTCCATTGAAGACATAGATCAATTTATTTTTGAGTTTAAGGTTTTCTATCAGACCTATGATTACACCTCATAAAGTAAAAAATTGAAAATTTTTCCTTCTACTTTGAAGGAAGGAGACATGAGATGGTTCATGGGCCTAGGAGGGAACTCTATTCATACTTGGAGAGAAATGGAAACAACATTTTTGTATAAATATAAATATTATTACATGCTCAAGGATAGGAAAGAAGATTTTTTCAAAATTAGGGAAAATGAAGATGAGAACTTTGAAGATTACCTAGATAGGTTTGCCTTTGCTCTCAATAGATGTGGATATGATTTACCTATAGAATTGATCAAAACTATTTTCTTTAAGGTCTTAGATGACTCTTTCAGGGATTCTTTGAATCTTATGGGAAAAGGAGACATTACTAAGCTAGACTTCCAATAAATTACATGGTTATGCACAAACTACTCTAGAACAAAACCAAGTGGTAGAAGAGGGAAAATGGGAAAATTTAGTGATGTAATCCAGCTCATGGAAGAGTTAACAAACTTAAAAATAGACATATTAGTCCAATTGAATTCAACATTAGATAGATTTTAGGATAAGACCAAATCTAATAATGATCCATTGGAAATATATTTCCCAAAATGTAAATTGAAACATGAACTTAGAGACTGTCCTTTGGATAAAACTAAAATTTGTGGAATATGTGATGGTAAATATCATGACACAAAGAATTTTAGTCACCTTCCTAGTCTTAAGAATCAATTCAAACAAAATGTAAAAGACATATAATAAATTATTTATGTTTAGAGATAAGGAAATACCTTCTAACAAAATAAATAGTTTAGATCAATACTTCCTTTCCAATAATAGCATGCAACCCCACAAATGTGGATTATATCACCATGGGGCACCTAGGAATGGATGCCATAGTAACGGATGATGCTCAAACCTTTCTAAAAAATATGGATGGCATAAGGTCATCAACAACCATGGATAAACCAACATTGGAATTCAGTTCTAATTTATAATCAACAACACCAAAGGTATCCACAACAAAAATAATAAGCATTAATGGCTCCCTAGGGAAATCAAGCCACCCATATAAAATAAGTAAAACAACCATAATTACCTACTCAACTAGTCATAAATCCAAAAAACAAATAGTTTTTTGTAAACAAACAAGGTGAAACAATGGGGGTAAGAGCTATTGAATGTACATATATTCATCTTAGAACAATAAAAATGGTGCAAGAACCCTAGATCATCATCACATAAGTACCACAAGAGAAAAAATCACAAATTCAACTATTAGAAGAAAAAGAGTCTAAGTAAACTTTAAAAATAGATGAATTTATCATAACACCTCCATCTATGCATTTTCCAGAAATATTAAAGGAAGTATAACATTGAAATTTCATCTATGCCTTTCATCATAATTGATCCAAGAACTCAGAAATCTAAACATAAAAATTTCATTATTATAAGCGAGTAGAGATATCCCAGAAGTAAACAAGGTGATCAAAAGTCTATGTATCAAGATACCTAGAATAAAAAATTAGCATCATAAGACCATACATGTTGATGTTAATCTTGTTGATTTATTAGCAAGGAAGTTTTTTTTTCCTAAATATGGAGACATAGGATGTCTTATCAATTCTATAAGAATTAGACAACAAGAGATACCAAATGTATTGGTAGATCTAGGGGATAATATTAACTTGATGAATATAGACATTATGAAATACCTCTCCTTTAGGGACATACAACCAACCACCATAATCCTAAAAATGGCAGATCATTCAACTAGTAAACTAGAAGGTGTCATTGAGGACATAATGTTGAGTATATAATCATGAGAGTATCTTACTAATTTTATTATCCTACAACCTAAAAACAAGCATATTGGATACCTAATAATTTTGGTAATACTTTTGTTAGAAACTATAGTATCATTGATTGATTTTAGATCAAGGGATATGACCATTTCAAATGGTCTTAAAGCAAAATGGATTTCTCTATATCCACCTACTTAACCATCAATCAATATTGTTAAATAGTTATGAGTTGATCAACATGATGAAAAATATTATAACATCTCTTCTCTATCTATGTTTACAATCACTAAACATGTTTAGGAAGTATATGATGAGTTATTAAGAAGTGTAGGGAATATATATATAGATCTTGACAATCAAGCTACGGATCTTGACAGTCTAGTTATGGATTGCAACAGACTAGCTATAGATTTGAGTAAAAGACCTTTTCAAGGTAGAAATTACTACTATTATAATCATTAATCCTCTTCCACCTCTTAAAAAACATTATATGATCATAAATACATTCAAAATAGTGTAATGTAATAGGCATATGAAGGCCAAGATTCATTTCTTATAGCCTTCCTTTGTCCATTAGCTGGAGCTATTCCCATCAGAGAAAAAATTGTTAAAGATGCTATTACATTTCATGCATTACTTCCACATCATTTTATTCTCAAACCATTGATTAGTGAATTTAGGCAAATAGAGTCTTCTCATCCAAGAACTAAATAGATCACTAAAGCACTATTAGAGACACTCAACATAAATAGTTGGTTGACAAATGATCAAGAAATGAAAGTTTTTTATTTAGTTTAGGATCACACTCAAGTTTTTTGATGGGAAATATGAATATATTAAAGTAATTCATCTAATGATATGTACACACCACATTTACATGAATAATATTAAGATTTTAAGACAACCACAAAGAAGAATCAATCCTACCTTGAGAGACATTGTAAAAACTAAAATTGAAAAGATGCTAGAAGTAGGATTTATTTATCCCATTTTTGACAACCAATGGGTCTCTCCCTTGGTCATTGTTCCCAATAAAAATGGTAAATTGAGATTATGTATAAAATATAGAGAATTAAATAAATAAATAATGAGAGACTACTTCCCTCTACCCTTCATTGATTAAGTACTTGATAATCGAGCTAGAAAAAAATACTTTTATTTTCTAGATGGTTTTAGAGGATATAACAAAATAGAAGTGGCACCTGAGGATCAAGACAAAATAAATTTTACCTTCCCATGGGGAACATTTGATTATATATTCTTTCCCTTTGGTTTATGCAATGCCCCTGCCACTTTCCAATGAGTTGTCCTAGCCATATTTTCAGATTTGACCAATGACTAAGTAGAAGTTTATATAGATGATTTTACTATTTATGGGGAATATTTTTATGAATGTTTAATCAATATTTAAAATTTAATAAAAATATGTGAGGACCACCATTTATCATTAAGTCATGAAAAATATTTGATTATGGTAGAAGAAGGAATAGTTTTAGGACATCATATTTCTACAAAAGGGATCCAAGTAGATTCAAAGAAAATTGAAGTCATTTAAAATTTTCCTATTCCTCAAAATTAGACTAACATTAAGATTTTTTTAGAACATGCAGGATACTATAAAAGATTCATAGAATATTTCAACAAAATTGTTGCTCCATTGTTTGCTCTGCTTGAAAAAGAAAGAGAATTTGTTTGGAATCTAGCTTGTCAACAAGCATTTGAAACTATCAAAGAAAATCTCAGCACTGCACCAATCTTAAGAGGACCTAATTGGTCTCATCCCTTTCATATTTATAATAATGCATCTAATCATGCTATGGGCACTATTTTGGGACAAAAATATGAAAATGGACATATGTATGCCATACATAACATAGGCAAGAACTTAAATTCAACTAAAAAAAATTATACAACCATTGAAAAGGAATTCCTTGCTATAATTTAGGCCATAAATAAATTTAGACATTATATTACTAGATATAAAATCTTTGTATATATTGACCATGTAGTTATTTGGTGTTTGATGAATAGGCCAGTAGTAAGAGGAAGAGTTATCAGATAGTTGTTACTGTAAAAATTTGATATAATAATTGTTGATAAAACAAGAAAGTTCACTGTGGTTTCTAATTTTCTTTCTAGATTTCATAATGAAGATGAAGAGGAACCTATAGAAGACAACTTTCTAGATGAATAATTATTTATTGTTTTAACATAAACACCTTGGTTTAAAAATAGAGTAAATTTTCTACCTCTAAAAAAGTTTCCTTTTCAATGTACTAAAAATTAAAAGAAACATTTAATTAGAATAAATTCTTTTTATAAATGGATTAATGGTATACTATTTAAACTTGAACCTGATCATGTTTTTTTTAGTTGTGTGAAGGAAAATGAGATGTATGAAATTATTCATGCATGTCATGATGAACTTGAAGGTGGACATTACTTAGTGAAAATAATGGTCTAAAAAATTCTTGGAGCTATATATTTCTGGCCAACTCTTTATAAACAGGTAAAGACTTATGTTTGGCAATGTGATGCATGCCAAAGAATGGGAAAACTTACACTATCCTTTGAGATGCCTTTACATCCATAGGTAATTCTAGAACCTTTTAATAAATGGGGTATGGACTTTATTGCACACATAGATACACCTTCATAGAGTAAAGAATACTCTTTGGTATGTATAGACTATGTAACTAAACGAGTTGAAGTTCAAGCTCTTTCTTCTACAAGAGAAGAAATAGTAGCATGTTTCCTCTATTTCAAGATCATGTAGTAGTTTAGAGTACTAAGAGTGATAGTATCATATAAAAAACCATAATTCATGTCCAATATGATGTAAGCATTCATGAAGATCTACCAAGTTAACCACCAAAAATCTTCAACATAGCATCCTCAAGCAAATGGACAAGTAGAAGTCACTAATAGAGAATTGAAAAACATTCTTACCAAGATAGTCAGTAGTAACTAGAAAAATTGGGTAGTGAAACTCCCAAAAGCTATTTGGGCATATAATAATACATGGAAAACCACTACTAGTTTTTCACCTTATGAGTTGGTATATGGTAAGAAACCTCTTCTTTCAATTGAATTTGAAATGCAAACTTTGAAGACTGCACTAGAATTGAGAGTTTATTTTGATGAATCATAAAGAGAAAGAATGTTGCAATTGAATGAATTGGATGAAATAAGGATGGAATCCTTCCAAAAAATATAAATGATATAGTAATAGATAAAATAATGGCATGACTTACATATCAAAGAATGACAATTCAGAGAAGGAGATTGGGCACTCTTATATGAGTCCAAATATCAAAATTTCAAAGGTAAAATTTAAACTAGATGATTCGGACCATTTAAAATAACACAAAATGTATATAATGGTTATATACAATTATTGCTTATTGATGGAAATCAAAAAACACTTTTTTTAAATGGACATCATCTAAAAATATACCACAATCCTACGAACAAGGAAGAATTTATCTAGTTAATATAGAATGAATTCGGTACCATGGAAGAACTCAAGTCTTCCATGGTAATTGATCTCTAAAAGATAAAATTTGCTTAAATAAAGGAAGAGAATCTTTCTCTTCCCTATCTATATATATATATATATATATATATATATATATATATATATATAATAAATAAAATAAAAATTCAACAATGAAAATCTTTTGGGACATTGTTGACAGTCATGAATAGAAAAATAGCTTGTTGGATATTCATGCATTGAATAGAGCCTTGACTAGAAAACCAGAAATGGCTAGTCAAGGGAAAAATACCAAAAATAAAAAAAATAGAAAAATTAGTTGGTTCTAAAAAAATTAATCTAATACTATTATTTATTTTATTATCACTAACTCATGAATTTTGTTTTATGAAAGAATAGATTAGGAAGACTGATAAAGACAATACTAGGATTTGTACGATAAATTATTTTTTTTTTGCTAAGTGTTAGTTTCAGATACTTAGGATTGCATGCATATGCTCAAAACCATTGATATAAAATTCTCACATGGTGTTATAAGGGGTTCAAGATTTATGAAAGAATAAAAGGTCAATTCAAAATATTATATGGTAATATATCAACCCAAAGAGCTATAAATAGTACCCTTCTGATAAAAAAATGTTTTATAATGACACATCATTCTCATTATGTGTCATTTATAACAAAGTATTTACATGGAGGAATAAAAGGAAATTGATGGCAGAATTATTTGAAATGGAATAAACTAAAAAGGTATGACATTATTACTTCTAGTATATATTGTCATCCTTACTCAGTGTGCTTTATTTACTATTTATAGTTTAACCCTCAAAAGAATATTATTGGCATTCAAATCATTTTTCAAACATAGTTTTTAGAAACAGGGGAAGAATCAACTATACAAGCCTAACCTAAAGAAGAAGAATTTGAAAATGGGTTTGAATAAAAATTTAGAACCTGAAGATGTGAGTGAATTGTTAGAAAATGAAGCAGTAAAGGAGATATTAGCTATAGCTAGATGGCTTGACTTCTTTCTCAAGTTTCAAGGTTTTGATGAAGTATTATTGATAAAATTTATTATTCACTTGAAGCCTAATTTCTCCATAATGAGAGGTGTTCAAATAAATTTCTCCACATGAATCCTCAGTAAGTTGTCAAGGATTCTAGATGAAGGAGCTCAGATAGTAGTAAGATACTCATTTCATGACCTTATCAAAAATTTTAGTGGTGAAAGAGAGGCCACATCATTTTTCATGTAAAATCTCAAAGAATAAACTGGGTAAGCAAAGAGTCTCTACCTGAACCCTAGAAGTCATTTTCCTTTTAGATTATTAAATATTTGACATGCGAGGGATAGTGTAGTGTGTTGAGTTTTATGGTCTTAATAATGTTAATTAATTTAAGATATGGTCTTCAACAACCTCAACACAAGATAAATTTTCCCTCATTTCTCTTAGGATCCATTCAAGTTGTGGCTATGAGGTATGCCAAAAACCACGCTGCCATATGTCATCATGGGTTGATTCAACTCATTAATCAACATCAATTCTCATAGCAAGAAAATGGAATGGAAGCTTGGGTCGCCTTACTTGAAGGAAAGAGAAATAAAACTCCTAAACTTTCTAAATAGACTACTCCACACGTGCATGCCTCTAATTCAAAAACCCCACCAAAGATCTCTTCTAAAGCAATTACCTCTAATTTCATTCATAGCATAAAATCGACTAATAAGACTATTCCATTCAAACCCTAGAACCTCCTTCCATAGTCTTTCCCCTAGATCAAACAAGTAGGAAATTGAGGCTCATATCCTCTACTAGAACCCAATAACATGTTTCCCAAGCTACTCAAGTCTGTAATCCAATTCAAGTTGTTGAAGAAAAGTCTTTTGTAGACCTTTATTTCTATCAAAAAACTTAGAAAACCTTACCTATAGAAGCTCAACCCTCTCTTAAAAGAATATTGATCTTGGTAGTTAATAGTGATGAAACTATTGCTAATGAGACATTGGATAGTTTAAGACAAAACCTCATAGCCACTACTAGTGAAGGTCAAAATAAATAAGAAGAAGAAGAAACCTTTCTTCCACATGAAGATTTGGTTGATGACTTTCCTAAGACTATTCTTGATGAAAGTTTCATTCCTCTTACATAGAAAACAAAGGATAAAGGAAAAGCCCCCATGAGTAAATAAGAGGTACAACCCTCAAAGGAAATAGATGATATAGAACTCCAACATGCTTTAGCCTTATCATAGTTATAAGTATGAACACATGCATAAGGGGTGACAAAAGTGTGATAGTCAAGATTGTGCATTGATTAGGTTTACATAGCTAATAAAAATTAAGGTTAGTGTTAGAAGGATAAGTGACAAGTAGACCACTTGATTGTATTTAATCATGGTGGTTGGGAACCCTCATAAATGTGAGTCTCCTAGGCAAGGTATATGTTTTCATGGGTATCCAAGGTAAGAAGTTCTCCTAGGAAAAACATAAATTGGCATAGTTTAGTCATAGGTATCTGAGGTAGGAAGTACTCCAAAGAAGATACAAATTGGTTCGGTGTGTGCAAGGTAGTGCAAGTTCAAAAAGGTTCAACATGGTAATTATTATCAATGCAATTAAAAAGACCATTTTAAGGTCATTGAAAAACATGTGAGAGTTGGGCCAAAATAGACAGTGGTGAGGTAATGTTGTCAATGGTATGGTTGGTAAAGAAGGTGATCTATATGGGTGGGCACATAGTGCCAAAAAGTAGGTGTTTAAGGTGAAATAAAAAATTCTAACCTTTTGACCACTGATGGTCAAGGGACTTAAAGTCCACCATCAGTGGTCACCCTAACTATTGGTGGTTAGGTTAAAACCTTAAAAGGGGTGAAGTCAAAAGTGACTCTGCTTATCGTTTTCATTTATTTAAATAATTTTAAATTGGCATCTAGTTGTTTGGTTTTTTGTATGAAGAGTATGATGGTATTCACTGAGTGGGTGTGTATGATTGAGTGGGCCAAAGCATTGTATGGTTGATCAAACTAGGATATAGGGTGGATGAGGATGTAATTGGGTAGTGGGTCCTATGATTCCTCCTTGATGATGGTCAAAGAATGAGGTAGGGGTTGATTTTCAATTGATAGCATATTTTTGATTTTATAAATGCATTGTAAGCTAAATCTAGTTGTTTTATCATTATTTGTTGGGTTGGTTTTGGGTTTGACCTAGTTTTAAGGTGTGCTTGGTTTTTTAGTGAAATTTGTGGGTAAAATTCAGAATTGGAAGGGTAAGGTAGGATTAGGGGAGGGTAACATAGGTGTTGGGTAAATTTGTGGTGTTTGGGTATGTTATAAGGTTGGTAAGTTTAGGCATACTATATTATAAATATAACATAATGGCCATTGACATTTGTACCTGACCATCTATGGTTATAACTAACCATTGATGAGTCGATGACCATCGATGATTGGTCAACTAACCATCGATATTCACCTTGACCATTAGTGGTTGACTAGGGTAAAATTGTTTTAAATGTTTTAAGTGTGTTATATGTTTGAATATTTTAAATTTTGGTCAATGGGATGTTAAGGGTAAAATCTATGTAGTAGTTTATGGCTATAGTGATAGATGAGGTTAAAGGTAGAGTCATAAGATAAAATTTAATGGTCAAATGGGAAAAGTAGGGTAGGGTGATATAGTGTGTAGGAAATGTGTGGAAGTGAACTAAGTTTATTTAGTAACAAAAATTATAGGCATGGGAGTAAATTCATATGCAAGATAAGGTGCCTCATATCTTTACTAAGATTCATTGAGGTATGATTACTACTAATTGGGTGCATATAGAGGAGGTGGAGCTTGGTGTGATGAGTCTGATGGTGTTTGTTGAGAGGGTGAGTAGGTGAGTTCATGGAGCTACTATACAGATATGACCAAAATTTTACTAGGTGGCATGTTGGGGGTTTAAATTACACTCTACTGTGCCAATAGGTGAGAGATGCTAGAAGGTTGATGACCATGATGATGATGGAAGTCTCATGTGTTTTCATACTATACTTGAGCAATGGGAGGTTTCCCTATCTATTATTGGGGGTATTAATTGAGATGTTATTAGGTCACATAGTGTTGGATTGGGTGCCTATGTGGTAGAGAGAGGGTGAGATGAAGCTTAGTCCTTTTGATAAGGTTTGGCAATAATTTAGCCTGATACATGGTATTTTTATTCCATTCTTGAGGTATAAGTGAGAGGATATAGAGCTTCTACTCCTAAATCTATGATGAGTCTATAAATTGACTCATTATTACTATATTTTATGGCCTTAAATGTGTCAAATAGTTGAGAATTGTGTGTAATCTTGATGTTTAAAACTTGCATAAAGTAGAAAATAGATGTTTTTTCATAAATAAACTCATGTAAAGTCTAAGTCTATCTTCTTTACACTTTTTTATAACATTTTCATGTTTTAAGCTCCATATTTTGATTTGTACAAGTAAATAGTGTATTAATATGAGTTTTGATAATATTGTGAAGACAAGGAAAATCCAAGGTGAAGATTGAACCATATAAGACCCAGCTATAGATTCTAAAGTTACTATTGTTTTACATAGGCAAGCTACTAATTTTGACAAGTGAGTTACAAATTTTGATAGTTAGCTATGGATTTTGAAATCAAGATTAAAATTATTCTATTTTTACTATAAATTGGTCTAGATTCCTCTACAATTGATCCTAGTACATTTCAAAGGGTTCAGAAAGTTTATCTAATCTCTTCATGACAATCTAAACAACTCTTTTAAACATTTCCATTTCTATAAATGTATATAAATAGATGTTTATTTTTATTTCATCTTCCATTTTGGGAGTTGCTACTCTAGGTTGCAACAATGAATATAGAAGATAGGAATATCAATATATGTAAAGATTTTATCAAGTGTTATCTTTGGATTCTTTGACTCCTAAAAGATCTCATTATAATGATTATTTATTCCAACTATATCACTCAATTTATCCAGAAAATCTTCTATTTTCAAATTTTAGTTAAGTTGTTTCCTAGAATATTGGGATAAATAGTTTCTTGGCATAGAATAAATATGTAGATTCATGCTTGGATCTATAACTTTTTATAACTACATACAGAGATATTATAATTTTGGTAATTTTTTTGAAATAAAAGTAGTATAATAGTTTCTTTTTTCAATTGATATGTTAAAGAAAATATCTTGAGTTGAGTTAATTTGGACCTAGACCTAAGGGAGCAAGGGCCCACTCTTGAGGAAATACGAAATCTATTTGGTATTTATAAGTTGATTTTGTACTTATTTCAATTAAATATTATTATAGATATATGTTTATATAATTTAGATTGAAAACCTATAGGGGAGATTGAATAGTTAATTTGTTATTTCCAGCATAAGCATTTTCTTCATTACTTTAGAATCTACAAACATAGATTAATGATTGTTTCTTTAATCCATAAGTGAAGATTTGATATTCTTTTAATTTTTCAAGAATGATTAAGTAGATTTGTTTTATAGTTATGTGAAGCATTTTTTAGATTCTATAATTTAGACTAGATTGAGTGGTTTATGTTTCTAAAAATAGTGTTCTCTTTTCAAACTATGGCTTAAAAATTAAAAGTAGATATAGACTATCCTAATAGTTAAAATACCCTTAAAAATAAGCATTGTTAACTTAAAATTAATAAATACCTCACTACAAATAACTTTAGGCATCACTTTGATAAGAATAGACATCAACATACATTGGTTAAATGAAGGGGTAATAATGACACCCATCAAGCCACAACTAGTTTAGATTTTCATTAATCATGAGGAGCTATTAGCTAGGGCTGAGATAGATGCCATAGGTTTTGTATATGGGTACCTTACATGGTACCAAGCACTATATTCAATGGCTGATTTTGGGGGTGATAATGGTGGGTGATAGATGATGTATGTGGATCCAACCGAGAGAGGTATTCAGTAGGTGTTGACACATGGGGTTACCCTAGATGTATAGGTAGTGACTACAGAGAGAGATCAGGCTCGAGTGACATTAACCATGACACAAGCTATCATACCAACACTATAGGGTCAGTTAGCAGTGGCCCATGGTTAGGTGGTTGTAGTTATAGGTGAGAGGGACTTGGCTAGAGATACACTATCCTTGGTTACCCAAGAGAGAGACTCCTTGAGGATAGGATGAAAGAGGAGCCACAACACCTATAGGACCATCAATCACTATCCCCATGGCATGGTATATAGCCATAGTGGAGGAGATACACTATTATGAGGTGATAGTCTTAAGATTTTGTCCCAATGAGCCTCAATGGGGTGAGTATATATCTATCTTGGTAGGTAGTTCTAGCATGGAGGCACCATGTTAGTGGGTTTCATTCATAGAAGCATAGGTAGGGACTTTTTGAGGATAGGAACTAGGAGGTAGTGGTGCCCTAGGGACATAGTCATGATATGGTTGTGAGATATTATATTTTAGTGTACATCATTTTTATACTAGCCTACAAGTTAATGTGATGAGATGTATATTTTGATGGAGATACATTTATATTTGTTGTATACATAATGATTATATGGTTATTAATGATTACAGACTTACGTTATTTCCATATTATTTATTGTTTAGGGTATTAATATTCATGTTGATCACTGATGGTGTTATGGATTATGGCTATGATATAGACTCAATTAGCTAGGTATGTGATGGATTTTTATTTATGTTGATGATGATGTTTGGTTATGGATCTAGATGATGTTGATATGATGGTCATAGTTGGTATGTTTTGATATGATAATGGTTTATGTGATGGATGGTTAATGTGATGATGTTGGTCACATGGATTTATTATTTATGGTTTACTTGTTATTATTTATGATGATGCCTTTGATGGATGTGATTATTACAATTTCATGTTTTGAGATGACCATTAATATGATGATGATGATGATGTCGATGCTAAGTTTTAATGAGGATATGCTTCCTCATTTAGATTTAGACATGTGTTGAAATCAGTTTATTTCTTTATTTATTCATGGATGTTATGATGTTGCTTATCATGATTATGTTCATGGATATGGTTTATACTAAAAATGTTTGATTTTGTTTATGATATGATGATGATATGATGTGGTTATGATTATGGTCATTTTGCTTAAGGTAAAATACATAAAGTAAGTTGAATGACAACACTAGATGTGAGAAAGAGAAGATAATCAAGAGATAAATGTCTAATTAAATATATCAAATAGTTATGAGAGGATAAGAAGAGGGATATATGCTTCTTCTTTGTCAAGGACTAAAATAGAAACTAGAGTTGGAGTGGCTTAAGGAACATAATCCTTTCTAATGTTTTGCAATAGTGTTCATTAGTTGGTTAAAAAGGTGTCCTTATCACATGATGTCAAGTGAGCTAAAAATCCCTTGCTTATAGTGCATAAAAGGGATATAGATGAAAATTGAATATTCTTGTGTGACTAGCATGCCTCTTTAGGAGGTTACCAAAGAGTCAGTATAAACAAATCTATGTCATGTAAGGTGTAGACTGATAAATATAGGAAGTCTACTTATGAGATCCAATTTTGGATTTTAAAATTATCTTGATTATGAGAGCCAATTGTGGCTTTCATAATTATTTTGCTTTTGTTGATTCTTGATAATGGTTCTTTTGATTATTATGTTGTTGTTATGGAGGGTTGGGGAAGCTGAAAGATATGGAAATCTTCTAATAAATTGATATTCTTTGATTAATTCTTTACACATCTATCCTTGAAAGGAGTGGTCTAAGTTTGTGAAATTTTCTTAATGCCTTTGATAGTTGTCTTTCAAGGGAGAATTCTACCTTACGTTGAGAAATTTTGATATGTTTCCAATAAATATCCTTCAAGGGAATAGTCTATGAATGCTAAGAATGACCCATGATTTTTTTTGGTTGACTCTGCTTTGATTTTTTTCTTGACATAGACTTGCTTATATAGGCTTAAAGGTTGACCTTTATGAAATCAAAACTAAAATCACAAAAATATTGATTAGGTTTAAAGAGTTTTAGGTGATAAGGATCATCGGAATCCATTCTGTAAAAGGAGTGGAAAGTATCATGAAAATCATGTCGTGGGTAGATCTATGGTACCCATTATTTAAGACAAGGCTATGATTATGATAGATAATCACATGATTCAAGTTTAATTGTTTTCCCCCTAAAATATGGAGATGAATTTGGTTTGAAAGTAAATATGAGATTAAGTTAGATAAAAGGTGAGTTTGATCCTTTTTAACAAAATAAAGGATGCAAAATATGAGGCATTGAGAGGCTTAGGTTCTATGTTTCCCTTAAGATAAGATAATTGATAATATCTTGATCCATACTTGTGCATTATGATATAATGTCCAAGCCAATTGAAAGCAAATTTTCTTTAATTTTTTTTCTCCATATTAGATAAATGTTGATTTTCCTTGAGGATGAGATCTCTGATATTGAATTATCACACTTTAAGGTGTTTTTTATAGGCATATTTTATTTGCTCTTGATAGACATGAAGATAGGTAATGGAAACTAAGTGATGATCATCAAGGAGCTCAAGATAGGCTAAATGGTGTTAATTATAATTGTCTTAAAAAATCATATCCTATAGGGATATATGAAGTGAAGTAATTTGGACTTCAAGAGGTAAGCCAATCTCTAGTCCATACATAATATAGAATAGGGTAGTACCTATAGGAGTTCAGATGCTAGTATGATATGTCCATAAGGCTAAAGAGATGTGCAAGTGCCAATCCTGATAGGATGCATTAACCATTTTTGTTAGCATGTTGTTAAGAGTTTTGTTAGAAGCCTCAACCTATCCATTAGCTTGTGGATGATAGGGTGAAGAGAAACTTAACTCAATGCCAAATGCATGACCAAGACTTTGGACTTGTTTTTTTTAATATTTACCATTTTTAGTGATGATTTTATGAGAAACACTAAAATTATAGATGATGTGATAATTGATGAAGTTGATAATCTTTTTAGCTTTGTTTGAGACAAGATAAATAGTCTCTACCCATTTGGTAAAATATTCAGTCATAGTGATGATAAAATGGTGTCATTATGAACAATGGGGGTTAATTTTACCAATAAGGTCTAGACCCCTTTGTGATAAGGGTCATAAATCTATGGATACATAAATACTATGGCTAGGTGCATGATGTAAATTGGTATGTTTTTGACACTTAACACACTTTTTTAGATAATCACAATAGTCTTGGTTAAGGGTAGGCTAATAATAGCTAAAATAAAGGCTATGTTTAGCCATGGAGAGGCAACTAAAGTGTTCCCCATAGATCCCATCATGAATTTATTTGATAGCATAAGAAGCTTTGTGACTATGTAGGTAGTGGAAGAGGAGACCATCGAAGCTGAATTTATAAAGAATTCCCCCATAATGGTATAATGTTAGGTACTCTGGATAAACATTTTGTGAGAATTCTTATAAATACTAGAGGGAATGATGGTATGGTAAAGATAGTCGAAGGTCTACTAATACCAAAGATAAGGTTGGGTATCCTTCACATTAAAGATGGTGGGAAAATCTACTTTGATATAAAATGGATAGGAAAGTTTGTGGATAATTATAGATAACTTAGAATCAGAGGGTGGAGATGGGATCTAAGAGGAGAGGGAAGCCATCATGTCAACAAACTTATTCCTAGATTATAGGGTGGTTTAGATATGGTAATGTTTAAATGATGTTACGATTTCATCAACTAGTTGTTTTTATTGTTGTAAACCATCATTCTTACACTAGTAAGAGCCATTGATTTGATTGACCACTAGTTAAGAGTCACCAAATATGTTAATCATTTTGCCTCCTAATACTAACATAGTTTGAAGGCCTATCACTAGCGATTCATAATAAACCATATTATTGGTACATTCAAAATATAGAATAAAAGATAAATGAATAGATTTAACATCAAGGGGAATAAGGATAATGTAGACTCCCCCACCATGTTGACACTTTGATCCATCAAATAACATGGTCACTTGATAGGAGAAGTCTACCTAAGAAAGGGTCATGATGGATTCATTGAGAAACTCAATAGGAGGAGGTTGACTTTCCCTTTAATTCACTTTTGTTGAAGAAATATAAAGTCAAACTTAGCTAAAAGCATGAGACACTTGGCCATACATTGGTTTTTGTATGGCTCAGAGTGCATATACTTGAGTGGGTTGGCATTTGTTATGACATAGGTTTTGTGGTTAAGAAGGTAGTGGTGAAGTTTGGTGGCTAAAACTATTAAATTAAAATAAAGTTTCTTGGTATGGGTATATTGAGTCTCATACTGTACAAACATGCAACTGATGTAGTAAAGAAATTTCTCTTTGTGTTGTTCATCTTGATGAGTGAGCATGGTCCATAAGGAGTGGTTAGTGGTAGAGATATAAAGGTAGAAGGGTTGAGGATAGGTGGACACAAAAGGTATTTTTTATAGTCATCATTCCATTTCAAGGACACATCTTTCATCACAAGGTGATAGAAGGGTTAACATCAATGTATAAGTTGGGAGATAAAGTGATGAATGGATTGGATCTTCCCTTGTAAAATATAGAGTTGATTGAGGTTGATTAAAGGAAGCATGTCAAGGATTTATTTGATTTTAGAAAGATCAACTTTGATTCCTGTTGGGAGGAGGATGGATAAACCGGAAGCACAGAATTTGATTACCAAACCAAGCAACTTAATATGCGGAAATTAACCAGATTCACCAAGTAACTAGAATTCAGAATAACACAGCATATGAGAGACAATACCAAATTGTATTAACACTTTATACAGAAAAGAATACAATAAAGAAGATGCCACTTCTTCTCCACCACCTTACAGAGGTTTCCCACACCTCAAGTGAACAGTAATTCTTCTCCCCAAAGCTCTCCCTCTCACAGGTCCCAACACCCAACTCAAATACAGAGTTGGTGTTCACCTCCCGTGCTCCACGCACACCACAAGTGCTCCATGCACTCCACAAGCACTCCACGTGCTCCACAAGTACTCAAGGTACTTCAAGTAGATCTCCCATGAATCTGCAACAACCTGCAATTCAACAGACCATACTTATGGAAGGAACTCCCTTGCCTTCCTCTTGCTCTATCCGAGTACACACCTGTACTCCAAGTAGATCCTGCCTGATACTGCTACCTATTGTGTTGCTGTCTATATGACCTTGCACACCTGCAAATCAAACAATGGTTCTATTCACCTGTGAACCTCGACCTTGCACACACATACACCTGTAGATCAACGATCTTACTTACCATGTAGATCTCCTATATAGGCCATGCAACTGTGACCAAGATCCTACACTCTTGAAGAACCCAGCTGGCTCTCCAATCCAGCACCAACACCCTTGGTACTGTGGCACTAGGAGGAACGCACCATAGCTCTACCTCACACACAGAAGGAGCTTATAATTATGCTCTCTTACTCCCTAGCACACTTTTCCAATACAACCATGAGTCTATTATATAGATCTCATCCAAACAATGATTAGACATCTAATTACCATAATTAGATCCGCAACTATGAGTCTAAAATTAGCACTCATCATGCAAACACTTGGTTTGTTAGCTCACTGCCCGTAATTAACTCGCAGTCGAACTACACAGGCGACCGACGTCGGTCCCTGTCCACCTAGGGTCGCCGACGCCGGCCGATATATGACCGACGTCGGTTGCATTCCTGTCTTACCCTGCCGACGCCGGTTGGCCAGACCAACGCCAAACACTTCTGACACTCAGTAACTCATTCTGCAACCTCCTCCATGTCTGCATCAGTGAAGCTTTTAGCTCCACAATCCTAACAATCTCCCACTTGGAGATAAACAGCTGCACTGTACCTGTACCTGTACTCCGTCTAATTTGTTTCCTGGTTTGTATCCCTCTTCAAGCTCCCACCTGAAGACAACCCACCACACAACCTGTGATGTACCACCTGTCATCCGAGTAACCTGCCACATCCGAACCTACAACACCTGTAGTGAAGTCCTGACCCTGCATAGCAACACGTGCTGCCGGTCCCTCTCAGAAAACCTGACAACCCACTTCCCTGAATTGGCTCCTAAGTCTCTGACAGCTCCCACTGCATGGGAATACTCAGGTCTATACCAGACCTCATGTGATTTCAGACACTGTACCTGTCCAGCCCTTAGTGTGCTCCAGCTCTGCATCCGAACCTCGCCAACACCTGATTCACATCAGCTCCCACTCGAGACAAAATCAACCTGTGATCTCCATGCCTCCCATGTCAAAGAATTCCGCTGCTCCAAACTCCTCCTGACATGCCACTGAACTAATCTTACCCTTAGCTCAGCAAAACCCTGTATGTACACCCCTGCTAGCTAGCATACTATCCACATACAGCAACAGAATGATGTCATGACTCATCATCCACCTGGTAAGACAAAACCACAGTAGTTACCCTGACATTGACTGAAGCCATGCTTCATCCTCCGCCTGTCAAAATCTGTACCACTGTCCTGCAGCTCCACAAGACCATATCCCTGATCTTCCGTCTCACGTATCCGTTCTCTCTATTCTTCTACTAAGGTATCCATTCATCTCTGTGCTTTCATACCTGCTGGCATCTCTACCAAAACACACCTGTCTGGTTCTCCTCCAAGGAATCACATCCTCATCCATGCCAAGCTCACACCTGTTTCCTGGATCCTTCCTGCTCTACAATCAGCAACATGTATAAAGAAGAGGAACAATGAATTTGAGGACCTAATTACGCCTTCAGTCCTCCATATGGGTGTTTGAGACTCCTTGACAGCTTGCTGTCCACCCAAAATTCGTTTACAGTGACCGACCTCGGTCACTCCACAGTCTGCATCTGACCGACGTTGGTTCCATGCGTCTGTACCTGACTACCAACCTGCCTGCGCTGGTGTCCCTGATGCCAACGTCGGTCCTCCTAACCGACATCGGTCTTACATACTGCCGACGTCGGTCCCATGACCGACATCGGTCTTACCCTGCCCGACATCACCGGCTTTGGTCTGCACATGACCGACATCGGCACCTGTCTGTTCGACGCCGGTTCCTCCTGACCGACATCGGTACCTGTGTTCACCTGTGAGTGATGACTTTTTACCCGCGAGCTTCTTTGAATCAAAATCCATGTCCAATCTGCCCTGCTCAGAAGTATCCAGCCACATCCACTGGGTTCTGTCTGTCATCTCCTCCATAAACACCAAGGCTTTCTAGTTCTTAAGCCTGTCAAATATATATGTCTTCCGCTTAAGAACATGCATCTCCTTCCTACTCATGTGACCAAGCCTACGAAGCCACGTCTTCGCAACAAAAGAAGAATCAGTAATATAAACAAGTAGATAAAGGATACCTGTTTTCTTACCACCAGCTAATTCAAGTGCATCCGCTGTGAGAGTTCTTGTGCATCTCTCATCACCCAATCTTTCTGAAGAAATTAGCCATATCTCCAAACCTGGGACCTGCATGACCTTCATCAACACCTGTGTGTTGGCCGCCTACAATTTCAGCTTCACTTCCCCTTTGCCAATCTTTTGGCAAGGCTTACCAGCTCCTCTACCTGGAACTGCATGGAAAGAGGCAACCGAATCTTTTATCCAAGATTCCACTTTATCCAAGAAACCTGCAAACACATCCTGTGCAACAATACCTGCTACATCTGTATCTTCAGTTTCTTCATGCTGATCTGCTACCAACCAACAATAATCTTTTACCTGCTCTTTCTTTCCATAGGACCGTGAGTGACCATCTGTGCTTTTCAACTCCTCCATTCTTAGCTTACTTTGATCTGTAGTTGCTCTACTCCCACTCGATCAGAAACCCCTGAGAGTGCCCTGTAACCAAACACAAAACCTGCTTCCTCCAACCTTAGCTCAGATACCACTTGTTGGTATCAAGCTCAAGAACCTACAACCAAGGCTCTGATACCACTTGTTGGGAGGATGGGTGGATAAACCGGAAGCACAGAATTTGATTACCAAACCAAGCAACTTAATATGCGGAAATTAACCAGATTCACCAAGTAACTAGAATTCAGAATAACACAGCATATGAGAGACAATACCAAATTGTATTAACACTTTATACAGAAAAGAATACAATAAAGAAGATGCCACTTCTTCTCCACCACCTTACAGAGGTTTCCCACACCTCAAGTGAACAGTAATTCTTCTCCCCAAAGCTCTCCCTCTCACAGGTCCCAACACCCAACTCAAATACAGAGTTGGTGTTCACCTCCCGTGCTCCACGCACACCACAAGTGCTCCACGCACTCCACAAGCACTCCACGTGCTCCACAAGTACTCAAGGTACTTCAAGTAGATCTCCCATGAATCTGCAACAACCTGCAATTCAACAGACCATACTTATGGAAGGAACTCCCTTGCCTTCCTCTTGCTCTATCCGAGTACACACCTGTACTCCAAGTAGATCCTGCCTGATACTGCTCCCTGTTGTGTTGCTGTCTATATGACCTTGCACACCTGCAAATCAAACAATGGTTCTATTCACCTGTGAACCTCGACCTTACACACACATACACCTGCAGATCAACTATCTTACTTACCATGTAGATCTCCTATATAGGCCATGCAACTGTGACCAAGATCCTACACTCTTGAAGAACCCAGCTGGCTCTCCAATCCAGCACCAACACCCCTGGTACTGTGGCACTAGGAGGAACGCACCATAGCTCTACCTCACACATAGAAGGAGCTTATAATTATGCTCTCTTACTCCCTAGCACACTTTTCCAATACAACCATGAGTCTATTATATAGATCTCATCCAAACAATGATTAGACATCTAATTACCATAATTAGATCTGCAGCTATGAGTCTAAAATTAGCACTCATCATGCAAACACTTGGTTCGTTAGCTCACTGCCCGTAATTAACTCGCAGTCGAACTACACAGGCGACCGACATCGGTCCCTGTCCGCCTGGGGTCGCCGACGCCGGCCGATATATGACCGACGTCGGTTGCATTCCTATCTTACCCTGCTGACGCTGGTTGGCCAGACCAACGCCAAACACTTTTGACACTCAGCAACTCATTCTGCAACCTCCTCCATGTCTGCATCAGTGAAGCTTTTAGCTCTACAATCCTAACAATTCCTTGAAGGAAAATGATAAAGCCAAGGAAATTTCCTAATAAGACCCTAAAAATGCATTTCTTGGGGTTAAGGTGGACATGGTAATGGATGAGTCACTTAAAGATAATATTGAGAATGGACAAATGATCCTTATGATATTTTGATTTCAGTCATCAACATAGTCTTAGATGATTTTATGGCTAAGGCCATAGAAGATGTAAGTCATAACACATTGGTAGGTTGTATTAGTGTTCTTCAAGCCAAAAGGCATGACCCTATAGTAGAAGGTCTCCCATGGGGTGATGAAGGTATTTTTTATGTTGATATTTAGGGGTGATAAGGATCTAATTGCATCTCAAGAATCCATCCATGAGAGATAACATCTCATGCCTGACTATACAATCAACTATTTGGTCAATGCTTGGTAGAGGAAAGTCATATTTTAGGCAAGCAAGGTAAAGGTCACAAAAGTATACACAAATACATAGTCCCCTTGTGTATTTGGTGATAGGCACAATGTTTGAGACCCATTGGGGATAGTTAATGGGTTAAATGAAATTGATGGATAGGATATATTGATGCTCTTCTTTGATAAGAAGGGATATGTGAGGATGTGTTTCCCAAAGTTTCTACTTGATGAGATTATCATCGTGGTTGGTGACTATTTTGTAGGTAATGATGAAGGATAAATTCATGGTATGTCACTATAGGATCAAATAAATGCTATGTTACATTCTTGAAGGAAGGAGGAGAAGTCATTAATTTCCTCAAAATTTAGCAATTGGCTAATTTTGATAATGTAGGGGTTATATAGAGTGTTAAATTTGATATCCATGGTGGATTCATTCAACACGATCAAAGTCTCAAGAGGAAGAGATTTATGGATGGAGGAATCTAGGGTACTAAGGTAGGTGAGAATGTAATAATCATCCTAACACTAAACTATATTAATGGTAAGAGAGTCATCTCCTATCATCTTAGGATGGTTCATAGGGATGGTTATGATCACTTTGTCCTTTCAATAAGTTAGAGGTATGAGGATAATCATGTTGATGAAAAAAAATTAGGGGGATGATATTATAATCTTGAGTTATCAAGAGTAAAGTTGGCAGTGAGGATGGGATGTCCTTGTCAATGACATTAATAGGAGGTGGGTTAGTTTACTTTTGAGGTGGTGTGAAAATGAGGCCATGTTTTTCATGAGATTTTTGGGTTTTTATTAAAATCAACTTGTGTAGCTCATGTTCATACTGACCTAGATTAAATCCCCTCCAAGCACATCGATAGATGTATGCCTTAGAAAATTGTGGTTTATCTAGATAGGAGAAGCTATAAGTGAATGGTTGAGGTGAAAAAGAGATAGAATAAGTGCCAAGTGGTTTCTCAAGTCCCCCATAGATGATATGGGTTCAATAATTTGAATGTCTAAGGGGAATAATGGCTCTGATATTAGGGTCATACCCAGGTTGGTTGTTAAGTTTCCAATACTCATGAGGAGTAGGGAAGGCATCAAGGGTTAAGAAGTGATATTCCCCAAGTGAAAGACATTAGAATGCTGATTCTAAGTGGTCTATGGTAGGGATTTGATATGAGGGGATTGATGAGCTAGTAGATGCCTTGTTGGTAGAAGAAGATATGGATTGATCTTTTATGGTTAAGGGCTTGTCTTTAGCTGATGAGGGTGTAATAAATGGAGGTAGGAACATGTCATTAGGTTTAAAATTCATGTTTCATGATGAAAAGGGAATTTGGTTAGCTTCTATAGTGATACCATGACCTTCATGCTCAAATTTGATGCAATGATGAAGGGTAGAGGGTACACAACCCATGGACGGGATCCAAGGTTGTCCTAGCAAAACATTATAATAGAATTCACCTTCCACTACATAAAAGAGCTCTGGGAGTGTGGGATGTCCTAAGATAATGTGAAGGAAAATAGTTCCCAGATTAGTGGCCATGGTGTCATTGATAGACCAAAGGATAGCCAAGGTTTTAGACATGACATTGTTTGGTATTTTAAGTTGATCATATGCATGGGAGGATATGATATTAATACTAGCTCCCCCATCAATCCTAACCCTTTTGATGTGGGTTTGTTTGATGTAGGTCATGATGAAAAGAGGGGGATATGGGTCATCAAGGTGGATAAAAGGTATTTTTGAATCCTTAAAGGTGATAAGGTTGGAAATTTAGAGAGCACTAACAAAGGCTTCTAGAGGTTGAGGGTCTTTAGGTTAGACCTCTATTGATTACAATGCCTTTATCATATATTGGTGATGATGAGGTGAGGTAGAAATCAATTCATATAGGCTCATCTTTATTGGGGTTTGGTGAAGTTGCTTGAAAACCACTCTTCTGATTGATTCAGAGGGGTTAAATTGAGAGGCACTAAAGATAGATACCTTGGGTTTGGTTGAAGGTGAATATGCTTGAATTAGACTTGGATGGGATGTGGAAGATGGATATTTCCATGGGATGGACACTTTTACCTTCACCTTATCCTTTTTCTAAGCATGTGATCATGTGACCACATGGATAGTATGGATAGAGGGAAGAGTTAGGGTAGGAAAGTGGTTTGGTTCCATGTCACTCTATGTTGAGAGTGGGGGAGTAGGTAGGCATTAGACATTGGCTATTGGTTGTTGTTTGTTGTATTAGTAGTGGGCTCATGGGAGGTTCAAATGATAATAGATCATCCTCATCATAGAGTTGATGGATTATAGTTTCAAGAGCTTTATAATTATCTATGTCATGCTCGAGTGTCCTATGATAGGAGCATACCTGGTGGTAATTATACCAGACTAGTTTTGAATGAAGAGGGTCAAATGGTCTGATAGGAGAGAAGGTTAAGCAAGAAGCTTGTAGTAACCTTTGGAAAATAGTTTAGTAAGACTCAACTAAAAGAGGTGAGTGTCTAAAGGTTTTCACATTGGCTATTGAAATTGAAGTCATTTTGGAAATAAGCTTGGTGGTAGAGGTCTTTGCTAAGGTTTTGTTCTTAATTGATGATGTTTTTTTAGGTAATGAAGTTGATAAGTTGGAGGTATAATATTTGAAGATAGCTAGTTTGGTTATTGATGGATTCATGAAGATGGGTGTGTCAGAAAGCAAGAATTATGGCATAACCAAATGCAATGGTTAGGTTTTGGTTGAGAAATTTAACTTCCTAATAAAAGTAGAGGGATGAGGCCCCAAAATAGAGGGAAAGGTTACAGGAGGAAAAAATATAGCCTTTTGGCCTTTTGGTGGCTTTACCTCTTTGGTTGATTTAGTTTGGTGCTTGGTTAGTAGGTTTGGTAAGGTCAGCTATAGTTTCAAGGATGGATGATTAAAGATATTCATAGGGAAGATGATAACTATTTTGGTTGGTTTGGTTGAAGTGATATAGGATGATTTGGTTATTTGTGATTTTGTTGATTTGGATGGTTGAGAAATGGTTGAGTTGGTAGAGGTTTTTATTGGTTCATTTTATATGATAGTAGGTTGGATAATAGAAGTGATGGGTTGGTCTATAAAATATGTGGTTGGAGGTTCATATTGGATGATATAAGGGAACCCCAATTATTTCTAAAAGGTCATTCAATCCATGTCAGTTTTAGAGATAAATTCCAATCTCTAAACTAGTCTAGAGAATGGTTTATAGACTAGTCTTATTTCCTAGGTAGTGGATGCAAAAGATAAACCCATAGGTTAATAAAGGGGAATGGTGACCTCGTACTTTTTCTCAATTAAAGGATGTAAGGTTTGGATGGGTAGTTCATTTATGTGAGGTAGATATATGCTAGTTTTTTCCTTGGTAATGATCTCCAAAGGGGAAGTGAATTGTTTGGTAGTTGAGGAAGGAGGTAAAGTGGTGATGGTTGCTTGCTCTAATATGTCAGTTGATGGAGGTGTTGATGACTCCACTACCTAAATAAGTGTAGGATGTGAAAAAATTACTTTCATGATTTAGATATCCAAAGGAAGAGAAGGTAATTCCACTATCTCAATAAGTGGAGAGGGCAAAGAACAGGTAGATTGGGTGGTAGGTTCTTCAATAATGAGGATGTCAAGAACCATATTGACGGTATGGGAATCATGAGAAGACTCAACTTTGTTTCTCTCATTTTTGGTTGGTGAATAATTGGGAAAATTTTGTCTAAAAATTTTGAGGGCTTGGTTTGGAGGTTCATTTGGGTTATCCAACACAAGTTCCCCCTTATTAATGAGGTTTTAGACAAAAATTTTAAAGGTATTACACCTACTAACGCCATGCTCCACTACTCGATGGAAATCACATAGGTCATTATCATTATTCTAGATATGTGTAATATGAGAAATATCAAATTATTGAGGGGGTTTAATGGGATAAATCCATACTATATTAGATTTTAGGAAATTTTCTAAGACTAAAGTGTAAGACTCCCCAAGTAGAGTAAATCACTTCTAATTGTTTTAGCTTTAGTTCCTCATGTTTTGATTTGAGGAGTTAGAAGAATTTGGTTGATTAATAGATGGTGGAGGAGTGGTATTAAGGATAAACACATTTGTATTTCCCTTGATTTTTGCATTGGTGTCAGTTTGGTCACTTGGTTTAGAGGAAGATGCCTCATTAGATTTAAAGGTAGATTTTTTGAATTTCAACTTTAAATTTCCTTCATTGATGGCTCTATTGTATAGATTATGTGCCATTGTAAAATATTTGACAAAGGTTAGGAATCTATGAACATACAATGTAGAAGATATATTCTTGGCACATGGCTAAGAAAAAAAAATTATTAGCTTTGGTTGGGGTAGGGAGAAATAAATTTGATTGATTAGGCACCTCTAACAGGATACAAAATCAACAAAAGATTCATCTTCAAATGGTTAGATAGAGTAAAGGTCAGTGATGGAAACTTTCTTGGAGATGTTTATTGAAAAGTGATCTAAGAAATTTTGGGCTATCTAGGTGAAGGAGAAGAGATAGTGTTTTTTTATGGCACTATACCAATCTAGTGTTAGACCAAACAAGGACATGGGGAAGGTACAAAGAAGGATAGCATCATCATAGGAAATCAAATAACATGAATTTTTGAATGCCTTGAGGTGATGTTGGGGTTCCTCCTTACTTCTAAATTTAGAAAACTTGGGAATTTCCCACTGAGGAGGATATGGTTTGATAGGGATAAATGGGTGAATGGGCTCATTTTAGATCTAGTCATATGATAAAATGTTGTGAGCCATAGAAATGGATGACTCTAGAATGGTCATTTTATCCATTAGAATTTTCATTAGATCCATTTGGGGTTGTGTACTTGAAATTTTCTAAGGTGTGTGTTATTCTTAGGGTTGGGTGACATATTAATAATTGGTAGGAGGTTAAGGAACTACCACATATTGATATGTGAACATAGGTGGTTGGATGGATGCCATGTAGGGGTAGGTGGATGTAGGTGGTTGGGTATTGGGTAGAGGTACATGTCCTTGTGGGTTAAATATGTAACCTAATTTGGGTGTGATGGGAACCTATTGAGAGGTTAAGGTGGGTTAAGTAGGAGTTGCGGTTGGGTTTTGTAACCAAAGGAAAAGTGGTGACCTTTATACTAATTGGTGGTAAGGTAGAATGTATAAACACCACAAGATTTTTAAGTGGAGTAGTGACTAATGGATTGGGGTAGCTGAATGAAGGTTGACAATTCTAGTATTACGTACTATAATGGTGAATGGAGTATAGGTTGTTAATGGTTGGGTTTTTCCTAGGGTAGAGGAGTTGTTGGTTTGGGTGGAAGGCATAAGGGTATTGGTAGGTTGGGTAGGTTGGTTTTACATAGTAGTATCAAATAGATTATTGGTAGATGAAGACGCTTGGGTAGTCAATGGTTGGGTGGTGATTGTGGAGATAGAAGTGTTCCCTATAAGGTGGGAAGGCATGCCATAAGGTGGGTCCATAGGTAGAACTAAAGTAGGGGTATGGTGAGGCATGGTGTTGAGATAATGATGAAGCACCACAAGATTATTATCTACGAAGGTGGAAAATTTTGTATCTCCTTGGGTAACCACCTAAGGGAAATAAGGACTTCTTAAAGGATGAGGAGAGTTTTCTAGTTCATAGACATACTCCATGGCTGAGGAGGTAGAAGAGGTTAATTGGTTTAATGACGGGTTCTATTTTTATAGGTTAGTTCACTGATGGCATGTTAGAACCATGAAAGATAAGGGAGAGAATATAAAACAAAAACTCACCACTTAAATAGAGAGAAGACAAAAAATGATCAAGGAAATCAAACACACACTAAAAAGTATGTTAAGTCCTAAATTATTTTTAGTCTCTCTTTTGGCTTATGCCTTAAGCTTTGAAATAAATTATGTGACTCCACTTGGGTTGATAAAATAGGTACTAGAAAAGAAATCTATGGATGGTTTTAGATTATTCAGGCTCTCAAAAAGGATCTACATTGGAAATCAATATGTGGCTTGGTATTGGGGCCTACCAACTCACTTCACACACCACAATAAAAAGGGTGTTAGGTTCTTAGATAATATAAATTAATTTCTAGAGTTTATACTCAACTAGAGATTTGATTTGGTTCTCCTCTTGGTAATAACCTCTAAGTAGGATCATCAAGAAAGGGTAAGGTGATCGGTAGGTGATAAAATCCCATTTGAGCCTTATGTCAAGTTTTTTCTATGTTTGATTGATGTAGGTGGTTTCCTTTGTGTGTATGTGATACAAGTGATGATATGATTGAATTATTTAATTTAACTAAGTGAGATAAACTTGTAAGAAACTAATGTATGCAATTGATTTTAAACGTAAAAGAAATTTTAATTTTGTTTATGATCATAGAATAGGGAGAAAAACATGTAGATGCAAAAAAAATAAACCCAAGTAGAGAATCAAGGGTCACACTGAGCGTGCTAGAATGTTTTAGAGAATTTTAGCTTATATTCTAAGAAAGGAAGAAGAAAGAAACTAGATACAAGTATAGTGGAAAAACCCATTTGGATGTGTGTGCATTGATCAAGATGAGTGTAGATACTCATCTTTGGCTTGGGAGGAATGACCTAGAACTAAGATAACACTGAAGAAAATGGTTGGTTAGATAGATAGTTGGGTGGATTACCTAGCACTAGCTAGATCCGAGAAGCAAGAGATCCCTATGAGGCTATCAATCCACACCTTTTAAACAATTAAGTTTAGAGATTGAAAGATAAAGTAATTGCATAAATCATATAAGATACTAAAATTAAGTATAAGAAATGATTGATAAATAAATTAATGAATTTGACTAATTATAGAAATAAGTGATTCAATACTAATGCTAAATAGGTTATGTAAGCTTTAGAAAATATGTTAGGGATCTATGATAAGGTAGAGACAAAGAAAGTTTCATTTGGTTGAGGGTATGTGGGTGAAAATAGCTTTTTATTCTTATGTGCCATAGTGATCATCAATAGTTGAGGTGATCACTAGTGGTTGAAGTGACTGTCGATGGTTGGGAAAGACTATTGGCAATTAGGGTGACCATCAACAGTTATTGTGGGTTGGGTCTAAGTAATAAAAGGTTGATTTTTCCATAATAATATTGTGAGAGATTAGTTTGGGTTGGGCTGATTGTGAAGTATAAACAAAGTTACTAAATAATTAAAAATAGATACTTAACTTGCTGGTAGTTGATCAGATGAATGGTTAGGGTAGTGGGGCCTAGAGTGATTTTGGCAGAGTGATGGTCTTTGGTTGTTAGTCGATGGATGGCAGAATTTCAAATCTCTATCATGATGTCTAGATTTTTAGATTGATATAAGAACACATAGAAAATAAACTATGGATAAAAAATCTATTGATCATTTAGAACCCTTTTCACCTCCTACCCCTCTCTTCTTATAGAAGGAAGGAGAGGTGAAATAATACGTTAACAAGAGGTCCAAATTGTTGTCTAATTTTAACTTCAACATGCATGGGATTTCACACAAATTGGAAAATATAATTATAAAAGAGCAAAGTGAAGTTGAAGCTAACATTAGTGGTTCAAATGATGGAGCTTGATCATTGATGGTCAGGGTGACCAATGATTATTAAGGTGACCATTAGTCATCAAGGGTCAAGGTCAAGCTAGGTTAAAAATGTGGGTTTACCCAATAGGTCAAACTAAATATATTTAGGTATGGTTATTGTTTGAAAGGTCAAGGTTGGGCCCAATGGAGTCTTAAGGTGGTCTAAGGGTGTTTTAATAATCAAAACCATAGTGTGTAGTTTTCTAATGTCTACACACTTGTCAGTATGTGCATAAGTGTATAACTTGTAAGTAACATAGAAGTCTTATACATGCCCCAACTCAATAGATTCAACCTATAATGATCCCATTGCCTTTTTTATTATGGGGATTATATCTCATTGGAAAAATCAATCCCATTTTATTAGATGGACACAATTTCATTATTATAGCCATAGAGTATTTTATTAAATGGGTGGAAGCTATGATGCTCATATACACCATAAACCTACAGATATCTAAGTTCATTTTGAATCAAAATATTTTCTATTTTGGAATCCCCTCTAACATAATATCAAATAATGTCAAATATTTCAAGAATCAAGAATTAGAAGACTTGTGCAATAAATATTATATTGAGTAGCATTTCTTCACACCTTATTACCCCCAGGGCAATGGATAATCAAAAGAAAAGAACAAAATGCTTATAAAAATCCTTAAAATAATTGTTAATGATGCTAAAATAAATTAGCATATACAATTATATCCTTCACTTTGGTCATATAGAACCATTGTCTAAATGCCTACTATCACCACTCTATACTCTTTCGTATATGGAATGGAGGCCATCTTGCCAGTCGAAGTTGAGCTCCCCTCATTACCTATATCTTTATGAGGCATGATAATAGATAATGAGTATAAACATGATTGGATATAAGAACTATAATTTTTATATGAGAAGCATCAAAATGATCTTGATCACCTCAGTGCATATCAAAATAAGCTCAAAGGATAATATCTTAAGAAAATCCAATATCAAGAATTTGCAATTGATGACCTAGTCCTTAAGGGAAATTAGAAAAACACCGATGTTGAGCATGAAAATAAGGGGAAATTTGAAGAAAATTGGCTTGAGCCTTATGTTATTATTTCTAAATTTGTATCTGAGGTATATAAATTGGCTACTTTATATGGATACAAACATTATGAGCCAATGAATATTATGCATCTTAAATAGTTTTATACATAGAGGGCATGAAAATTTTGATCCTCTATTTGTAATAACCCATACTTGGGGCACTTTTATCAATCATTACCTCACTTCCCTTCATTATTCCTCATCTTCCATCATTCTGTACATCCTATCTTGTCTTCTCACCTCTTGATGAGCCCCAAAAAAGGCTCATAATATCCATGAAATAACATCATTTTTCCTTGCATAAGAAGTGGATCTAAGCGTAGTTTTTGAAATTATAGTTTATTTAGAAATAAATATAAAGTATATATCATAGTTATTTCTTTAGAATTCATGTCTATCTCTTTGTTATCTATTTTTAATGATTATTAGAAAAAAATGTCAATATGTGCATATGTAGTCCATTCTAGACCTAGCTATAGACTCTAGTAGTCTACAACTATGGACTCATCCAATTTACAACTATAGACTCATCTAGTCTATAGTTATAGACTCATTCAATAGCTATGGAATTCCACATGTGAGCTATAGAATTCCATAGTAAATCTAGAGATTTACATGGGTAAGATATAGACTTCTAAAACTGATCTATAAACTTCCATAGGTAATCTATAGACCTCCACATGTGAGCTACGAACTTCTATAGGACTATTATGGACTTTGACAAGCTTGTTATAGACATTGACAAGACTATTATGGACTATGATATAACTACCATAGACTCATTTATAAATTATTTTAAGGAATTATAATTATTTTGGTCCATTCTAAGATGACCGAGATCATTTCCAACTATCACAAGAATGGTTTCCATTTAGAGTCTTTCTAGATATAGACTTTCCATTTATATATTATATCTAAATATAGATTTGTATTATTTCACTCCAATAAATATCTATCTACATATTTTATGGAGATTGAGATTATGTTGTATACTTATAATAAATATCTCTCTCCATATTTTGTGGAGATTGAGATAGGATAGAATGTTTAGGTTTTTAATCCTGAATAAGGTGTTGGTTGGAAGCTTGAGATTAAAAATTCAACCTCCCACACCAAAATGTAAAAAATCAATATACTTTTCTCTCCATAATTATGAGTAATATGTTATAAATTTGGTGTTATGAATAAAATCTTGTTTTGAGGATTGATTTGGCCATTCATTCGAATGAGGATGGAATAATGTGTTTTTCTTTAGTTTTTTGTTTTGTAATTATAATTTTGTTGCAAATTGTAATTTTATTTCTTTGTGTTTATCACCATTACTCTATATAGTTTTTTATGAACCTATAGGTGTGATTTAATTTCATGCATGTGTGATTTAATTTCTACAAGAGTGTTTTTCAATTTATACAAGTGTGAAGTGTGGTATAATGTATAGTTTGACAAGGATATCTTACTACATATTAAATTCAGATACCAACCCTGGGTTGACAATATTAACTGAAGGGGATTGATGTATTATGTACCTAAAGAGGGTTATAATAGTAAAATAGATAATATAATATTGAATAATAGTTTAGTACCACATGCATAAGAGTAAGGAGTTGTATATATGAGAATTATTATAAATAAAAGGGTATATGTTGGTGTTAGGCATCAAAGAAGTTATTTTTAATAGAGTTTTCTACAATAAGAGGTTGCCCCCTCAAAGAGTCCCATGATATAGAGTTATTCCTTCCATAAAATAAATGTTGTCTATGTAATAAACATTTTGAGTTCACTATATAGGTCTAGATTATCATTGTGTGAATTGTGAGCCCTAGGTTCCTAACATCTAGTATTAGAGCTCTTTCTAGGGCCATGTTTTTTCCATTGTAGTAGAATTTGATTTAGTTATTATGAGGACTTTATGATTCTATGCACCATATGATCTCACCTTGTCTTAACAGGAACCTGGTGATCAAAAAGTGGATAGAAATTATTTCTATTTTTATATTTTAGGGAAGAAATTTCATTTAGTTTTATGGTTTGGGTAGAAACATCAATTTGGAGAGTTGTACGAAGGGTTGTTTATGAGAGTGATTTACAAATTATGTAATATATTTTAAAGTGGTTTTATTTTAATATTGGTTTTAGTTTTTCTAGGTTGAGATATGTGTTTTTTTTTAAATGAGTGGGAGATTATAATTGTTAAAGTTTAGGTTCTTTGAAACCAGTCAGATTTGTCATTTATTTACATTTTTAAGTACAGATCTACATTTTTGGACCTAAAAAAACTTGACTATTCTTCTTCAAGCTACTCATAAATAGTTGTGAATTGAGATAAACAATTTTTGGGTTTGGTGTGCCTCTATCTCAGCTTTCTTGACTATTAATATGTTGTAAAAAAAAGAAAAAAATAAAAGAGGGTGTTTTATGGAAATATGATTGTAGGATGAATTTTTGGTTGAAGCCAACATACAATTTATTATAATCATGTGGATTTGTATTTTATCTTAAGGGAATGCCATTTGAACCTTGACCCAACTTCATCAAACTAGAATGGCACGAGAATATAAAACATCATTTGAACACCTAACCAATCAAATGGTAGGACTATCTAATGATTTTATATAACATTGTTTCATCAATAGACTTTGAGATGAGATTTGATCAGAGGTTCAAATATGGAAACATTAGATAATAATGGAAGAAGTGGGTTTAGATAATCTCTCTAAAGACTGCATCAACTAGCAACATCTTCACATAATAACCCCTCTCTAAACTATAAAATCTTTGGATCATGCACCTATAGTACCTAAACCAACAATAGAAGTGCCTAAATAAGCCCCAATTGAGCCTAAGCTAACATCCCAAGCATTAGATTAAACACTAGAATAGTTAAATAAGATATTTCAAAATCATGAGCAAGTACCTGAAGTGATTGAGTAGGTCATCAATTAGCCCATTCAATAAATCACCATGCTTAAGAAAGCCCCTAATGAGCCCAAGACAATAATCATAGATCCCAAGTAAGGAATTGAGTCCTTTCCCTTAGAGAAAAATGCTAAGGGGGATGGCATGTATCCTTAATTCATTCATCATGATGACTATTTTACACACCCTTGCTCTTTCTTTGAGGATATTATCATTGTGGTTGAAATTGAAATTCAACCTATAGTTATAGTGTACATGTTCACCCTGTTGATGTACATGTTCATATCCGAGCACATGTGAAAGAAATGGTAGAAAAAAAAGATACATGGGTGTGCCTCTATCTAGTCTTCAACCTATTTTTTAGTCTAACTTCATTTGGTCCCCCTCTTATTTCTTATCATCTTTTGAGTGTGAAACATAATTAAGGGGGATGAAATTCAATGTACCTAAATAGAGGTATAATAGTATAATAGCTAATATAATATTGAATAATGGTTTACCACATGTATAAGAGTAAAGAGTTGTGTAGATGAGAATTAGTATAAATAAAGGGGTATGTGTTAGTGTTAGGCATTGAATAAGTTATTTTTCATATATATTTATCTAATATAAGGTTTCCCCCTCAAAAAGGCCTATGATACCAAGAAAATCACAATTGATTGGTTGATTGTCACTAAGAGGTTCTTCAACCAACTGATCAACAATAATTTATACTCTAATAGAATTTTGATGGAAAATCTAGATCAAACTCAACTAGAAGAATAATCCATTTGTCCATTCATTTATTTTGATAAGGATTAGAATGAATGAAATTAAGGGGGTTTGTAGTTGTAATTGTGTATGTCTTATGGTTAAGCAGGTAATGATGAAGCTTAAAGGCTACAAAAACCAATGCTAGGCATAGTTTTTTAGTATGTAGATAACATGTTTCATATTCTACAAGGGTATGACTTATGTAATGAACATCTTTTTCTTTGTGATTCTTGTCTTGATGGGAAAGCATAGCACCTAGAGCATGATTAGTAGCTGAGATATAAAGGAAGAAAGTTTTCCCCTCCTTATGTGGAGTGAGGACTGGAGGTGATAGAAGATATTTTTTAAGTGTGTTAAAGGTTTCTTGAAAATTAGAATCCCATATAAAGTGAGTATCCTTATTTATTATATGTTGGAAAGGTTGACATCGATCAAAGAGTTAGGAGATAAAATGATGGATAGATTAGAGATTTCCTTGTAAACTACATAGTTATTTAAGGTTTGATGGAGGAGGCATTTCTATAATAGCCTTTATTTTAGCAAGATCCACTTTTATTCCTCGAATAGAGACAATGAAACCCAAGAGTTTTCTCATTAACACACCAAATATGCAATTTCTCATATTTAGACAAACAAGATACCAGAGCAGAAGATCAAAGATAACCTTAAGCACAGATAGGTGGTCCTTGTAAAATTTTGAATTTTTAAAGAGGTCATATACATAATATTTGATTATTTTGTGGATTATTTCATGAAATATATAAGTCATGGCCCACTAATACGTGGGTCCTACATTATTTAGGCCAAAGTGTATAACTCGGTAGTAGAAGGTCACCTAAGGAGTAATAAATGTAGTTTTATGTTGTTTTTTTGGTGAAATAAGTATTTTATTGTAACCATAAAAACCATCCATAAGGGATAACATTTCATGGCTAGTTTTCAAGTCCACTAATTGGTCTATGTTATGGAGATGGGAATCATATTTTGGACAAGCAAGATTTAAATCATGAAAGTCAATACAAATTTTAATTCCCTCTATATTCTTAGTGAATAGAATAATGTTGGACATCAACTAAGGATAATCAATGGGTTGAATAAAGTTAGCAGATAAGAGGTGTTATAGTTCCTCTTTTACCAAGAGTGAGATGCAAGGATGCATTTTATGGAACTTATGTTTTATTGACTTAGCATCTAGAAAGGTGATGATATTATGGATAACTATTATGGATTAAATACTAGGTATATCACTATAAGACCAAGCAAATTCCTTGCTATGTTTTAATAGAAAAGTGGTAAAATCTTGGTTTTCTTAAGGATCTAAGGATTTTATAATTTTAACAATCTTTGAGGTTTCTTGAGACCTGATATTAATATTAGAAGTGGAATCATTTAATAATATAAATGTTTTAGATGGAGCAGAGTTGTGTAGATAATATTTTTTAGTGCCCAAATGACTCAAGATTGATTCATCATCTTGACATTGAAGAAGAGGGATGGTTAGCATATCATGTCTTATTAAGTTAGGATATGCTAAAAAGATGGTTTGGGTTACACCACCATGATGAAAGATAAGGGGTTCTATGGAGATTGAATTGACTAAAAAAATTAGAAGGGATGGATATAGTGTCATTGGTTGAAGAAGAGGTATCAGATGATGAAGATTTCACTTATTCTTCCATAAATGGTAGAAGAACAGGGTCAAGAGAGGATTTAGAATCTTTTTCAAAGCCTAAGCCATAATTTTCATGTGGTTTTCTAAAATCTCCTAATGCAACATTGTGGGGACCCTGCTCATATCTACCCATGCCAAAGCCTTTATAGGCATAGTGATAAAGGTAGGTTTATGTGAACTGGGGTTTATTAATAAATGAGAAATTGGATGTAAAGATTTTTGCACAAGTGCCATTTTCTAGACTTGGGGTAGTTTGATCGATTCCACCATATATTAAGTGGGTGCATAAGAAAGGTGGCCCAAGAGGGATGAGCTCACCTAGGTTGGGTGAATACAGGGGTTTTTTGTTGAGATGGTCATATTCCCTAGGAGTGGATAATGTGTTAAGGGTTAATAACTGGTATTCTCCCATTGAAAGATGTTGCATCATAAAATCAATGGACTCCTGAGTTGGTAGTTTTGAAGTAGGAATATTTGTGTTAGTCAAGGCTTGATTAGAAGATGAAGATGGGATTGTGTTAGGTGAGGGTATTATGGCATCACTAGGTCAAAAAGTGAAGTTTCATGATTTTAATGGATGAGGATCGGTGGGATGATGTAGACCTAGCCTTCATGTTCAAACTTAAGGCACTAATGGATGGTGGAGGAGATACATCGCATCACAGGAATCCATGGACATACTAATAAAATGTTATATTGGAATGTCCCTTTTATGAGATAAAAGAGTTCATGGAGGGTGTGAGAACCTACAAAAATAGGAAGGACAACTATTCTTATTGTGGGTGATACCATGTCATTGAATACATAGATAATTACTTGGGATTAGGAAATAATGGTTTTTGGTTGCTGTAACTATTGGAAAGAATGTGAATAGATAATATTTATAATTAACCCTTTATCAATCATAACACTTTTAATATATGTTTGATTTATTTGAGTTGTGATGGAAAGTGGCGGATCTTGATCTTCAGGTGATAAAGTAATGACCTCAGAATCAGTGAAACTAATAGCTAACACCATTTAGAGGGCCCCTAAAAATGTTGACAATGGTTGATGCTCATCTTTCCAAACCTAAATATCCTAGAGAGCTTCTATCATTACTTGATGATGGTGTGGAGAGTTTATGATAAGTTCATATAATAACATTCTTATAAGCTTTTGGTGGAGTTATTTTAATATGGATATTTGTACCAAATCCTTGGCTTCAATTGGGGTAGTTCTTATAATAGAGACTTTAGGATTTTATCTAGATGGTTTAGGCATATTATGGGTAGAGGCTCCTATAATTTAAACCTTAGATTTATATTGGTTTTGATTTTGAAATTGGGTGGCTACATAGACAACATCAATGTGTAATAATGGAGGGTTCAGAGAACCCACTGACATTTTACCGCTTATAGGACTACCAAGATTATGGGTGGGTAGAATATTTTAGATGGTGAATTTTTTGTTATAAGTATTATCATCTAGATTATCAATTAATAAATCATCATATTTGAATAGCTATTGAATTATGGCCTTAAGGGAATTACAATTTTATGTATCATGTCCAACTACTCTATGATATGCACATATCTCCCGACTCCTATACCAAGCAAGTATTTAGATGTGAGGCTTATTAGGCCGTATAGGTGATAGCATTATGAGGTTATATCCAATAATTATTTTAAGATTATAGGATAAGATCCTTTCAAAGGTTCATTTTGTGCTCTTATAATAAGTTGTGAAATCTCTTTCGGCAAAGTATTAATCGTTTGGTTTTGACATTTAGCTTTTACAGTAGGGATGACCTTAGGCACTTTTTTTTTAAATTTATATAATTGTCCTTTAGTAGAAGATGATGGATGTTAGGATGGAGGTGCATTAATAATGGAGGAATACTTTGTATTTTCCCACGTGTTTGAATGGAATACCCTATGACAAGGATAGTCACATTGGAAGATGGATGAGGACCTAAAATAGATGATAGAGATTATATAAAAGGGGTTGGCCCTTTGCTATTTCATGTGTTGAGAATAGAGGGGGTATTCAAAATAAGGTTTTTGTATTTTGACATATGAAAAATATCAACCTTGACTTGAGGATGGGCTAAGGCATTTTTGGAGAAAATACCAAGAAAATTTTCCTAACTATCGATGAAAGGAGCTTTACCCTTTCCCTTAACAGATTTGGGGTAAGGAGGTGTTTTGATAGAGTATGATTTTAAAGGGTTTTGGTATTGCATGAAATTATAGGATCTCATTATATTATGATCTCAGTGTATTCTATAAAGACATTTTTTAGGGACCAAAGGGGTGGAATGTTTGACTTTAAAAGGATCAAGATGTTTATCTATGACATCATGAGGAGTGGTTTCATTTTACACTTTAGGAGATTCAATTTGAGAATATGAAGGGGATGGTTCACATGAATAACCCCATGTAATGATATCAAGTATCTTTATAGAGGTTTTGGGAGTTGTTTTGATAATTTTAGGTTAACTTATATGGAGATCATATCCCATAAGGAGATCTAAGACTAAAGATTTCTCTGGAGCTTCTTTAGGCAATAACTAGTCATAGATTGTATCAATCATATGTGTAGCTTGATTTTGGGTTTCTCTAGGGTTATCTTGGACTATGTTTGATGTGGATGGATGGTTTTGAAATGACTATCTAAAAATATCTAAAGATTGGTTGGCAAGAGCATTTTGATTGTCCAATTGAAGGTCCTAATTGTCAGTGAGGTTTTGTATCAATCATTTAAAGGATTTGCATCATTATATGCCATGTCATATTACCTTTTGATAAGCACAATATTCATCATCTTTGTACCAGGTGGGTATAGAATACATACCATTGATCGGTCTAATTAGGGGGAGTTGAAGAACAATTACTTGTCGGAGTTTATTAAATACAAAAGTGTAGGGCTCTCCTAAAGGGGTATATTTCCTAGGGGGAAATGAGTAAGGCCCTTAGGTGGATGTGTTTGAGAAGTGTATGGTCCTAATTGATTATGTGTTGGATGGGGAGAAGTTTTTAGAATAATAACATTTGTTGTCACTTTTGGTTTAGAATTATTCTTCTTTCTTTTTTAGGGGTCAAGTTTGACGTTTTTATTATGCAACTTAATTTTTCCCTCTTCAATGACATGAATTTTTAGTTTAGGTGCCATGGTAAAGGATTCATATAAAGTTTTAAAGGTTTGAATTTGTAACATAGATGAGATATGTTTTGCACAAGAGTGTGAAAACAATTTAATTAATTCAATTGTGGCAAGGAAAAGGTTAACTGGTCGATTAGGCTACACCAATGAGCTACAAAGTCTGATATGGATTCATCTTCAAATTTTCAAATAACATATAAATCCATGATATTCACTTATCAAAAAATATTGATCAAGAAGTGTTCTAAGAAAATTTGGGCCAAATACCCAAAGTAAAAGAGCAAATGCTGAGGGATGGAGTTGTACCAATCTAATGTAGCCCTTGTTAGCGACATAGGAAATGTCCTAAGTAGTAATGAATCATCATGTGATATAAGGTAACATGTGTGTAAAAAGGCTCTAAGATGTTGCTAGGGATATTCTTTGTTCTAAAACTTAGTAAACTTGGCAAGTTCCCATTGTGAAGGATACGATCGGATGGGAATAAAGAGGTGGATAGGCTCATTAAAAAAATTCTCATATGTGAGCATAGTATTGTGTCTAGAGGTGGAGGCTTCCAAATTAGCCATCCTATTCATAAGGATGTTTATGAGGTCTACTTGGGTTTTATTCTAAGGCACATTTCATAAGACACCTTGATGAAGAGTTTGATAATTTGGCAAGGAAGTAGATAGGGGTTATGAGGAAGGGTATCCAACTGTAGTGGACATAATGGATTGGGATGATACCATGTATTGTGGGATATATAGTAGAATATTATACTATGTGGAATATTGGAAGTAAGTGGTCACCGATGGTTGTGATGAAGGCATGTATTGGGTAGCTGAGGAGACATACTATTAGGGAGGTCGTGTATGAGGGATTTATTATGTGTGAGGTATCTTTTGTATGTATTATAGGGCTTGAGAATATTATTCTAAACTAAATTTGATGGGTGGGAGACTTAAATATATTGACACCACTAATTTTTGGGGAGAAATAGTTGATATAGGCTATGTGGTATAAGCATTTTGAGTCTGAGTAATAGGGGTTGGAAAATTGGTAGATACTACAAGTGGATGGCTTTTTTAAGGTTGTATCATCTAGATATTAGAACCAGATGGAAGAGAGTTGGTGGAAAAGTATAATATGGCCATGGTAAATCTTTTAGTTTTTTATATCCTTCTAAAGGCATCACATATAAATATCAAGAATATTAGGTATGGGGGGAAGGAGGAATGTGTATTGCTCAATTATTAAGACAGTAATTAAGAGCAATAGATTTATTATCTAATATTTCCATAAATGAAGGATCTCCTTAAAAATAAAAGTGTGGGAACACAATATTCTCAAAGGACTCAGGGGTAGAGGAGGGACTAGGTGTATATTCTATAGGAGAGGACATGACACCCACTTTGTATTCTTTCTTTGATTATTGCCTAGTCAAAACCATGAGATAGAAAATAAAAGAAAAATAAAAATAACAATTTCTTTTTGAATTATATAATTTTTAATTGTGGATGAAAGATGCACAAACTAAAGTCATTCTAAAATTTTTTTATCTTTTTAATTTTAAGATGTGAGAATAAATAAAGAAAAAAAGATAATGAGGGTCCTAAGAAATGGTAATCTAAGGATGATTTTAGGTGTTTTATTTTGGTGCTCAAAGGAAATCTGTATTAGTACTATTACGTGGCTTGGTACTTGGTTCTCCCCTCATGTGAGAATCCCATAACTAGTGTGGGTTCTTATACAAGACATTATGATAGTCTAGAGATTATACTCAGGCAAAGAACTGAGTTGGTCCTCCCCTTGGTGGTGAAATCCAAGTGGGATCATCAGGAAGAAGGTTACCATGAGGTGATGAAATCCCCATCAGTTTCCTTATGTAAATTATTTAAATGAGTTTGTTGTGACTGTTATTTGGCTTGTGTGTGAAAGAGTGATGACTATAATGAATTTACCACTTAGATTATTCTATGTGAATTACTTAAGTAGATAAAAATGAATGCAATTTATTTTAACCTTAAAAAGGAAATAGAATGTAAACTTGATGTTCTTTGGATGAAATAACACAAAGAAAGGGAAAGAGATAAAATTTTAAAAAAAAATAATTTTAATAAGAAAGATGAGACATGAGGTCACACCAAGTGTGCCATAATTTTTTAGTATTTTTTTTTCTTTTTTCAATGTGGTCTAATTAGCTACTAAAAATAAAGTAAATACAAGGTTTTAAAGATTACCTAGAGATGGATATTGGTTGTGCACCATTGATCAAGCTTGTGGGAAATCCTCTTTGGCTAGGGAGGAATGACCTATAAATCACACTAACTCACAAATAAAATGGATTCATAGAAAGATGAATAGACTGCCGAGTAAGAAACTAGTCCCAAGAAGCGATATGCTTCCTTAGGTGGATGTTAGCTCACATTTAACATTAAATTTTATACATAAACATGAAATTACACACACACACACATATATATATATATATGGTTAAGATACAAATAGACAACACCGAAGATATCTATTCTATAAAAATATTAATATGATCAAAGTAATCATCCCAAAATTTTATAGCTATATCAACATCCTCTTGAATTACAACTAACTATTCATTAATACTTTCTTGATTAGGTGTGAAAACCATATTACAAAGACCTAATTTAAATGCAATATCACTTTGATAAATTAATAAAGGTTGTTGGACAATGGGGAGATCAAATATACTAACAATATCATGTGCTAATCTAGACAAAGTCATCTACATGTAAAAGACAAAATTTTAGAAAATATAATGTAGAATTTAATAAGTTTTGAGGATTGTGAATCTTATGAAAACAAACTTCAAGGCTATTTTAATAGTTTAATATGGATCAATGTGGATCCTGCAAGATTGACATTGATTTAGATGGATCAACATTGATTCTGAATAAAATGATAAACTATGAAAATAGAAGATAATAATGACTTAAAATATTAATAAAATGATGAAAACCAAATTTACATAATGAAACAAAGGGGCAGAAGACTATAAAGTTAAAATGGGAATAAATTAACATGCATTACTAACCTTGGATGGCTTAAAACACACAGATAAAGGATACAACAAAATTAAGCTTAAAAAGCTTTAAAATCTCTTTGTAATATCATGAACAAAGGTTTAACAAAGTAGCATAATGTTGATAAGGTTTGTATGCAGGTTCTAAGATAATTCTAGTGGAGTTTCAAAGTCTAAAAGTTCCATCTTGAGCCATGGAGGATTGCTATATATTTATGGATCAATGTCATTCTGGGAATATCGGCATCGATCTCAGAGAATTGACATATATTTTCCCAAAATAGATAAAGTTAATCCTTAGGCCATTCAAATAGGTTACTTATGGGGATAAAGAATGGTTTAAAGTTGTTGGGTTATTTTAACCATGGGATGGTTTTGTTTAGAGTTTTGGTGAGTTTGTTTAGAGGTTGGATGGGTAAATAAGATTAATTACTATTTTACTGTAGTAAAATCTTAATTAAATTATATGGTAAAGGTAAATGGGTGAGGTAAATGTAGTTATTTCAAATAATTATGAATGGGGTCAATAATGTTATAGATGACATGATAACATGATGATGTACCATGTTAATACACAAGGGTGTAAAAACTAGCATCTACAAATACATTTCATTTTTAAATTAGATGACTTTATGGTACTAGACACTTGTATCAGAGTAGGACACATGAATCAACATAAGTGTCTATCTATGACACTAGTGTCCAAGGAATAATAAATTAGGTATAGAGTCAAAATTTATAGAGGTAAAAGATGTTATATACCTAAGGATATTATATATTAATGTATATGGGTTAATGGAGATGATGACATGTGGCAAATGTCTCCTTAGTTAATTATATGGGTTTAATATATTAGGATAATGGAGTAACTTGTGGAAGTAGTGCATTGCGTAATGGTCAACCTACATTGGGATTAGGAGGTCACCCATCTATTAGAGGTCTATATAAAAGAGATGATTATCATTGTAAAGATATAAAGTAAGAATTGAGTCTTCTATTGTAAGAGGATATTGGAGGTTGTCTCATTGAAGAGACATTATGGAGTTATTCCTTCCTAAAGGAGTATTGTTGGTGTTGTCCTACCTTAAGGATATTCTACATATATTAAATATTTGGATATCTTGGTCCACTAATATCTATAATTTTGAATTGATTTACATTTATTCTACATTATTTCTATATATTATAGGTTTGCATCATAACAAGTGGTATCAAAGCTTCAATTTGGGCAATTTTTGGGTGGCAAAACCCTAGTTTTGTGAAATCATCAATATATTTTGATTGGTTTCAAGAAAATTTACAATTTGTTTACTAGATATGGATAATATTTTAAGGCAAAGTAAAAAATCAAGGTTTTTTTTATCATTTTTGTGGGATTTATTGCTATTTATCTGGTTATATCTTCCAAAATATAAAGAGTTTTTCTTCAAAAATTTTACTAAAGATATAATAAAATACAAGAGAAACACATGCACTACTTCCACATGTCACTCCATTATCCTGATATATTAGATGCATATAACTAACTAATGGGATGTGTGCCACATGTTATCATCTCCATAAACCCATATACATTAATATATCATATCCTTAGGTACATAACATTTTAAAAAACATTTACTTTTCAAAACCCTAATTGCATCTACTAGGTCCTATTAAATCACAAATTTTCCAATAAATATCTGACTCTTTTTGTTTTTACTTGCATATATAAATCAAAAATTCACTTTTAATTTCAAATTTTCATAGTAGAATATTCTAACAATTATATTTCAAACCCTAGTTTCATGTACGAGTTCATATTTACTTCTTGAGGTATCACCTTACATGTGTGCAAACTTTGTATCCTTTTTATGCAGACTCCAGTTTCTTGTTTAGATCACATCCATTTAATCTTTTCCACTATTATCCAATTTTTTTTCCTTATGCCACCTATGTTTCTAACATCTCTTCCTTCAATTACACTAAGTTTAGGACTTAGTGACAATCCTCCTAAATTCACCTAGATTTGGGCAACTTGATCATATACCATGGATAGAAAACAAACCCAAGTTCTTGTTATAGATTCTACACATCCAAACTACACTAATTTCAATAAAGATAACTCCAATAATGTGTAGTATGAAAATAATAATGATGATGTACACACTGATGCTCATGTTCTACCACATTGGACTATTGATCCAATTCCACCAATTATTGATAATGAAGTTATCCTTAGAAAATATTAAATCCTACAATGTTTTCAAGAAAGACTCTAGGACTAGCCCTGAGATCATACTCTTATCTTGAAATCTATCATGGAAAGTAAAAATGCTAAGTAAGTTGAATATTCCATTCCTTTTGAGAAACCAATTACAAATGAAACTATGGGGGAAACTATGTCTCAATAACCCTCTATAGAAGCCCAACCTAACTCTATGCACTAGCTACAACTAGTAGATCTTTGTCTCTTGATGTGGAAACCCTTTTACAAGAGATAAAATCTATTCAATCCAAGGTACTACATCTTGAGCAAGGTGCCTCTAGACCTACATAGGCTTTGGATACTTTTACTCTATTACATATATCATTGGCACATCACATTGCTTCTACACCCTTACCAGAAAGTTTTGTTTAGCCCAAGCTTACTTTATATGATGGCAAGGGTGATCCAAAGACACATTTGAGAGCCTTTCATGTAGCATGCTTGGACTATGTACCAAATGATTGGCTAATTACCAAGATATTTCCACAAAGCCTAAAGGATTATGCTTTATAATGGTTCTACAGTCTACCAAATTAGTTTATCAATGCATTTTATCCTTTATCTGGCATGCTCTTAGCTCATCTCAGCATTAACATTGGTGATAAGGTTTCATATGCCCAAGTTACACAATAGAAGCAAAGGTAAAAAGAGTATCTCATATATTATGTTCTCCGATATAAGAATATTTTGGCTAAGATGACTAGTCTCATAGCTAATTAAGAGTTACATGATCTCTTCAAACAAAGTCTTTTACTATCTTTACATGAATCAATCATGTTTTCAATATTTTCTTCCTTCACCTAATTGTGTCACACACTAAAGGAATGAGAATTCAAACTAATTTCAATGGGGAAAATCAACTAAATAAGTATCTCAGACACAAAAAACAAGAGTAACAACAAAGTCCCATACAAAGTTAAGCTCAATGATAATAAGAGTTAGAATCAACTGATAGTTAACATGGGTTTTGAGCCCTCTCAGTGAGTGATTTTATCAACACCTTCTCAATGAACTTTCACCAATCTACTAGTTTCTCTAGCTAGAGTTTTATAACAACTAGTGGAATGCAACATCATATCTCTCCCTCCTATTCAACAAGTTGACCCAAAAAAACCTCTTCCACAAGGATATGATCAACATTAATTTTATGAGTTTCATAGGGCACCAAGCCATATAATAAATAAATTCATCAGTTTGAGACACAAGAAACATGATTTGATAGGTGGTAATTGTATTGATCTTGACACTTCAGTTGAGCCTCCTTAGGAAAAGCAAACATAGGATAAATATTTGAAAATCCATTTCCACAACATTCTAAATAATATTTAGAGGACACATCAAGGTTTCACCATGCATATCATGCACATCTACCACCAGATACATATAGGGCACATTTAGTTGAGACACATCCTTTGAGAAACATGAATGGTATATACAATTTTAGAGTTTGAGTTAGACCTTCCATCTCTCTAGAGCATGGGATCATTGAGGATGATTAATATTATCATTCACTCTTTATCATATCTTATATGCATAATCATCTTATTCATAGTGTTCTCATAGATAATAGATCTAGTGTGAACATGTGCACTATGACATTATTATAGCATTTGGGATATTTAAAGCATGATATTACCCTGATGGATAGTTATTAATGGATTTAGTGGACATATATAGAGTTTATTAGGTGAGATTGTACCTCCTCTATAGGTTATCCCAACACACGTGGCCACACCATTCACTATAGTTCCCAGTGCAATAGTTTTTGATATGTTACTTGGTCGACCATGGATCTAGAAAATTCAAGATGTACCTTCTATAGTTCATAGATATGTGAAATTCATTCATGTTAATTAGGTTTTTATAGTTGGCGGAGTTCAATATGATTTGCTACTTCTCACTTTAGATCCATCTTCTACTTTGCAATCACCAATTTTAGTTTTGCCACCAATTCCAATTTTTCCACAAATTTTAGTTTTGCCACCAATTATAGTTCCTCCTCTAGTTTTGATTCTGACACAATTTAGGTATTCATCATTAGCATAGAGATTTCATACACCTTCATAGCTTCATGATTTTAGATAGCTTCCAATTACATTGTTTACACCTAGGGTAGTATCATTGATATCTCATGCATATACTCATATAACACATGTTTAGAGAACTTCTACAACCAGATGGGTCCCTAAGAGACCTAAATTTTCATCCACTTCTTAGATTTATAGGGAGACTCCATAGTTAGTTTCTACTTTAGATATTTTAGAGTATTTACAACATATATAGCTTTTAGAGCCACATTATCATCATTTTCATCATGCTTCACAATCATGCATGATTCCTCTCCTTGATACAAGACACCATGATAGGGAGTATCCCATGAGACTCATTGGTTAGTATCATTGTTTCCTCTTTTACATGTATATAGTTTATTATGCTTGATTTTACATTGCTTATATTAAAAAAATTCAAAAACATTCAAATATTTGAAAATACAAAAAAAAAACATGTAAATAACTCAAAAACACCAAAAATATTTTGATTATATGCATTATCCATGATTTACATTTCTACTATCATGATAGACTTACATTTGCTATTCTATGCTATTATTTGTTGATTTATCTACTTTACCATGCTTCACTTGATCTCTTTTAGGTATGTGTATTGACATACAACTCTTTGATTGCTTTACTCTACCTAATGAGGGGGCATCCTACTTCTACATCAAGACATACATCAATATACATACACATTGGGGACATTATCTATATGACTACACCATCCAGGTTATGTCATTCCTACACCACACACTCTAGTTATCATGTTGGTGTACATTACTTACTAGCTTATATAGATTACTCTATCAACACTCACAAGTATATAGAACTTGTGTATTTCTTAGAATATACCTAGTCTTGTACTAACATGTCTTTCATACTTTCCCTCTTGCTTTGATTAGTTAGATGTGATTGTACTTCTATTTCCTTAAATGCTTTATTTTCTTACTTAGTGTAGCTAGATTATTTACATTTATTACTTCCTATTTGATCTCTTGTATGTGATTTAGGACATTTGCCAATGTCTTTTTCTTATATTCATTTATGTACCTTTGGACATTTTCCAATGCCCCCTATCTTTACTCTTCTATATAATTGTGGCACTTGTGTTAACCCTTACTTGTTTCAATTATATGTGTATGTGGCATTTGAACATGCCTTGTATGCTTGCTTTCTAGTTTGAGTGACATTTTCCCATGTCCCTTATTTGTGGCCCCTTGGCCACCCTTGTATGAATCTTACTTCTTACCTTGTGTGCTTGTTTCTTGTTTGCTTTTCATTATTTGCAATTCCATGATCCACATCATGCATTTATCTAGATTTATTCAATGCCATGACAGAAATCATACTCCATCCCTCTAATTAATAAATAAAATATAACCAAACTATCATTTCCAATTCAATACATAACACATGTTATTACATTGTTATGTCCAGCTAGGCACACCCCTATTTATCTAAAAATCCATCAATACAAATCATGTTATATCTTGAGATATCTTGTCAATTATCATTACTATATCATGTATATTTTTAACATAACACACTCATAGGGCTTTTTATTTTGAGGTAAATCATTATAGGGTCTTCATTCCTACCCTTAAAAGAGGGGGAAATTAATAGGGGTTTTATCTTGGAGATTAAAGCTCTTAATAGTCAAAATTCTAGCATTCAACACACCCAAAATAGTAACCAAACATCAAAATAGTAAAAATAGACTAGGTAGATAATCAGAATATCAAAATAGTTACCAAATTTAGCTTACGATAACAATGCCCAAATTGGACTATAGTGTCGGTTCGACTAGTGTCTGATTTTGGTGTTATAATCCAAATAATAAAAAAAATAGATTTTCTAGAAGCAAGCAAAAAAGTAGGTTCAACTATAGTTTTGCATAGCTAGAACAATTCCAAATCAATAGTTTTCAGTACACTTTTGATCAAAGAATCTAGGTATAGGAGCATCATGTACAACATGATGGCTCTCACTTCCAATTTTAGACATAGTAGTTGATAAGACTTCTAGATCAGAATCCATATTTTAGACACCAATGATTGGGGGCAATGTACATGGTACATTTATTTCTTTTCTTTCTAAATTTAGTATTACCCAAGCATTCTTATCAGTTGTGTGCCTTATCCTATCTTTAGATGGTTAGCATCATTTTTGAATGGATTTAATAAAATCCAATCTTCCACATTCTTAAGTTATTGAGTTCTTGAGTGGCCTTCATACAAGCCTAGTTCACCAGTTTGGAGTGGCTTTCATATAAGCCTAATCTCCATCTTTTAGAGTGGCCAAGAGTGGCCTAGTTTCTAGCATACATTCAGCTATCCATGCTAACATTTTTAGATCATATTACTTTAATGGGCTTCAATATCCATCTCATATGACACACATTTTATATCAATATCAATTCATAGCTTCAGTTCACTGGGCAATGATGGAGCCAAATGACTAGCTAGCCTTTGTATTCTTAAGCCACCTATTTAGAAGGATTGGACACATAGTCCAAACATTGATCAACACACACATGACCACCTAGATTCACTTAATTGGCAATGATAGAGCTAAAGGGCTAGCCTTTTCATTATTGAGCCACTCTTGGGGAATGGAACACTTATCTCCTCTCATGATATTATTCTTGGTACAACATCATCTAACATTACTCAACATTAATCAACATCACAATAGGTTTTGTATTGGTCCATGTACGTGGTGAGGTGTATTTGTTCCTTTATTTTCCTCTCTCTCTCTTACCTAGCTTTGTACATTCTTATTTTAGATATAACATATCTTATAAGAACTGATCTACTCTTTGTTTCCATTTACAATTTTACAATTCATAACATGTTTTCTCTATACACATCCAACATCACACAACTTTATGAGCTTCATCCATTTAGGTAAGTTTAGGCACACTTTCTATTTTTCCTTTATCCTAGTATTTCACTTTTCTATATCACTAAAATAAAGGAGAGTCAAATTTAATCATATAAAATGTGAAAATTAGTAATTTGAGTGTGGCTACTAACATCTAGCCCTTAGGTCCCTTGTGCTTGCTTTTATGACCCTCATAATCATCATTTTCATTGATTTCTAGTCATCTATATCCTTCCAGACCTGATTATAGATGTGTCAGACCCTTCTTTCCATGATATATACATCCCTCAAGTCCTATCTACTCAAGACAATAGCACCACACTAGGATTATAACACTAGTGCCACTCATATCCATTTTTTGTGTTATTGTCCAAGTCCATTTTTGACCCCAATAATCAATTTATTCTAGTTCCCCATCCTTATATTTATTGGTCTAACATGAGTACATTTAACCCATGACCAATAGATCCCTCTAAAATCTCATTTGACTATCATTTAGAAAGGTGTTAACAATTATCACTAAGCAATCAAGAATACAAGTAAGATGACTAAAGCAATATTCCCTATTGTCTACATACAGCCAACCAACACACTTAAAAGCTTATTCAAATCCTTACACCAGTCCCTAACCACCTCAAGCATATCTAGTTTTAGTATTATACATCTTCATATGCATAATTTAACAAAGCACATCCAGTGGGAGAACTACATATGGCTTGACCCCTCTTTAGAGTATTGGTATGTAGGCAACATTCTTACACAAGGGGTGTGGATCCATGTCTAGTGAATCTTACAAACACTAACCCCCCCTATTTTTTAAAAAATTTCAAAGAATAGTGGAACATAGGGTTTTAATATAAAGTCTACTCTAGAGGGAGATTTATAGACTTACAACTATTGAAATGTCATAGACAAGATCACACAGACCTAGCAAACAAAAATTAGAAAGCTCAAATCCTTAAGACAATAGTAGTAGAGGTGGACTATAGTGCCAGTGACACTCTTATCTAGTTTTGATGATCTTGTATAAATGAAAAATAAAGTTTAGATATTAGTTTTTGATAGTGTCCCAATCTTGCATAGTGAATTTCAGCCTTTATCTCAGTCAAATCAGTGAGTTTCTAGGTAAGTCTTATTTTCTTCTCCTTATTACTATTTTTAGAAAGATCAAAATTAAAATCTAATTTACACAAATAATTAGTTTAATTATTACATATTTATTTACTAATTTTACTACTTAGACCTTTTAACTAAATTAGTAATAATACACTAATATTCCCAAAATTGTTAACTCATAAATGCATTTTGAATATTGTGTGATTTGGTAGTCTGTACAAAAAGAGAAAAATAGTGTAAATAAATGGAAATTAAAAAAACACATGATTATACCATGTGAGATAATATAAGCATGCAAATAGATGAAAATGAAAGTGTGAGTTAATTACTCACAAATAGTTGTTAATTTCTAGACTACGAATGGTACGGGGTTTAGATGACACCGTATGCAAATAGTATAGAATAGAGTCAGTTAGGTCACTATTATTTTTTGGAAGCAAGAGTATTTAAGAATAAAATTGACTAGGTTGACTTAGTATTTTAGATAGAAGATAGGATATAGAACTAATTTGACTAGGTAAAATTAGTTTAATGTAGGATTGTAGTTTTTAAAGACTACAAAATTGCATAAAACAAAAATGTAATGAAGTATAGAATTGACAAAGAGAGAAAGAGAGGAACCTTGGTCAGTTGGTAGATGATGAGGATTGAAAATTTTATTTTGAAGTGCCTTGAATGTTGCTTTCAATTTTTTCAAACTAAGTTGACTAGTTCGAGCTAGTTCTATAAAACCCTATGTGTAGCAAAACAAGATGACTAAGTCAACCTATCTGACTTAGTTTATTGATCTGAATGCTAACTAAAATACTAAGTTGACTTACTCAACTTATTTTCTTGATATAGATGTTGAATGGAATACTAAGTTGACCTATTTGACTTATTTTGTTATCTAATATTGAAGAAGAGTACTTTGTTGACCTATCTGATCTAGTAACATGTATTTAATGAAGACCTAAATTGAAGGAATAGAGTCATTTTGATACGACTATGTGTTAAACCTATGCACAAAATTTATAACTATAATATATTTCTCAACATAGTATTGAAAATAAAAATAAAAATAAAAATAATAAAATAATATAAATTAAAGCATGAAATAAAAGATGCAAGGGTTAGATTCACATTGATTTCACCAAAATGTATGCAATGGGAAATATAATAGATCTATAAATCAATCATATCTCAGAGAAGATAGATCCTACTTATAATTTTGATTGGGGATATATTATATAATTAGGGTCATGATCAATATGGATTTTTTAGACCTATCTAAGGGATTTTTATCCATGAATGACTTTGTTAGGTCACATTATAAGTTTTTAGGTCTATGCTAGGTGAGGAATGAATGATTATTTATCTTATATATACCAATATCTTTTGAAAACAACTCACATTAAATCACTTAGGCTAACCATAGGGATACATTTCATTTGAAAATTTGATGAATTTAGCGAACTAGACACTTAGTTTGGCATAAGACACTAGCATCGATGTAGGTGTTTGGATAGGACACAAGTGTCTATGAAGTTGGATAATAGGTACATGTAAAAAAATTGTAGGGGATGATAATAAACAAGTTTATATATTTTATCACAACATATAAAGCTTGGTAATTAAAATTACATACGGTCAAACTAAAAAATAAATAATAGGCACAAGAGATAATGGATGCGAGCCTTTTGGCATTAGGAAGGTCGTAGAACTGAAGGGTACAATCATGGGAAGTACTTGCCAAGTATACAAGACTAAGGTGTTATATAATTCAGATTTAGTGACTACCATTTATTGTTTATAGATATCGTGTTTTAAGGGTTTTTCCCCAATAATCATAGCCATAGTACATATCTAAACATGATCTTTAGTTTACACATACCTCACAATATTTTAGAAATGTCTAGGATTTACCTTTGAATTTAACCATAGGAATATGACCATCAATTTAGTCTTGTGGTGCATAGGCTAGTGGTTAGCACCAATAAGTTACTTTAATCTTACCCTTGAAATTGGGTTTTATGGGCTTTGGGAATAAAAATTTATCCATAGTTAGCTATCTAAAACATTGGGTTATCATTGTTTAATGGACAATAAAATATATTTGAAAACCTATAAATCAATCAAAACCTTTGAATATAAATTTTTGATATTCTTTTTGGATAATTAGTGAGTAATAGTAGTTAAAAAATTACATTTTCTACTTGTTTCTTTCTATTCTTTATTGTATTGAAGATTGTATTGATCATTATTAATATAATTATGTGTTGTGTGTTAGATAGTCCATTATTCTATCTACTTTACTTCTACCTTAAAACACAAAATTTTAATTCACTATTAATTTTTTTATAGATTCAACTTAGTCAACCGATATCATGTGGTATAATTCTATATTTTCCCTACTTGTATAACTAATTTGACCAAATAGACTTGTAGGATTTTAACAACTCTTTATATTACTTCCTTTACAACTAAGTTGTCCAACTAGACTTAGTAGGTTGTTCAAATTCTATTTACTTCCTATATTTAACACTAATTTGACCAACTTAACTTAGCAAGTTTTTTGTACATCGTTATGATTCTTATCTGCCCAACTTGATCAACTTTATTGACTCAATTTATTTTTAGACTATTATTTATAATATATACCCAACTAGACCAACCAACTTGACTTGGGTGGTTTTTGTAGAAACTATTTATGAATTATATAGCACCTCAATCTTGTACCCTTGGAAAACTCAAACCTTAGATATTCCTCTTAGTTATAGACTTTTTCCACTTTGGGAAGTCTCACATCTACCTTATCTTATGCCTCTTGCCCTATCTATTAGTCTAGCAAGTCTTATGTTGATGACTAAGACCTTATATGTTACCTAAAATACTTAAAACATGTCTATCTTTTATCTCTTCAAGTTTTGAGACTGTACCTACTTTCCTACTCCCTAGATGCTAACATGTAGGATAGACACCTACATGGACATATGTGTCCTACTATAACACAAGTGTTTATTACCCTAAAGTCACATAATTTTAAAATGAAACATATTGTAATGGTTAGCCTAAATGCTTTAATGTGAGTTAATTCTCCAAAGGAATTGGTATAAATACAATATTAACCCTCATTCATTCCCCACCTACAAGACCTAACATAGACCAAGTCAACCTATCAAAAGTATTTAATCAAGCAGTGAATAAAGTAAAGATTCCTTATTTTATCCTATTTTCATATTAGTCATATGGATAACACATACATGGGTTTGAAGTACTGAAATAGCATCACAAGAACCTATTTTTCTAGGTTATAAGCTATGTCACTATTGTACTTGATTTTTGTATATTACATGATTCAAATTCAATCCAACACATAGGATAAAACTACATCAGTTTGAGGCCCTCTTCAAAGTATTGGTTATGTAGGTATCACTCATTAATAGATGGGTTTTGGGGTTAAATTGAAACCATGTGACCACTAACCCATTTTTACCCAAAACCACTATGTAGATGAAGAACTAGGGTTTTATAATTTCATAAAGCTAAATAGACTAGAGAAAAGATGAAAATAAACCTAGAAACATCCAAGTGGTTGTATCATTTTCTAGTAGTTACTCTATATAGGAAACCTACATCGGGTTCATAAATTAGCATTGATGAAACCATCTAAAGTTGTCATTAGTGTTTGTAGCTCTAGAGGCAGTCAATCCATAATTTGGTGATTATTCTACAATCATATTTTAGTTTACTTTCTTCCTATTTCAAGTCTAGGACTATGTTATCATCACAACCCGCTAAGTACGTTAATACTTTTGATCTTATCTCAGTTTAATGAATTTAATATATATTATATTTGACTTTAAAAACTAATTAGATATTATACCATCCTTTTGCTGTAGGCTATCCATACCCCTTTAAATCTATATAAACCAATATATATCATTTTAGGGTTCAACATTTTGTGAACCTAATATTTGTGTCTTTTCATGTAATTAATAGGGGTGTTCTATAAACTTGCTGATTTTTCTAGTTTATAATTTTCTAAAAAAAAAATTCAAAATATATATATTTTTTAAATCTAAAGAATTCATTAACAAAATGGATTACTCCCTATAGTTTTCATGCCTCTCCTATCATATTCTCATTTTAGTATTTGAAAAATCTCAAATGGAAAAAGAGGAGCCTCTTCCTCCTCCTAATCCAAAGGAGGGCGATAGCTATCATTCCTCTAACCAGGTCTATACTATCACTCCTTCAAGTTTTAAGGTAGATGGTGTATGTATGCATGATCAATCTAAGGTACCTAAGGTTTGTGTTTTTGAAGCCTTAAAATATAAAATCATTAGTATGAACATGTTAATAAAGGAGTTTTAAAATTAGATTACACTCCTAGAAAATCCAACACATGGTAGTGTTCATTATGTGTTTGTATCCTCATCTACCAATATTGTGCCAAATAAGGTTTCACATTTGAGTACAAATTTAAAACATAATACATCAAATATAAGTAGTTCTAAAAGTGACCAAAAGTATAATAAGATACCAAGTGAAATTCAAAGATAAATACTTAAAAATAAAGTGATCAAATTACCTCATGTACATACTATACATAGATTTAAATACTATTATGCATATTAGAGAATTCAATGGAATCACATAAACCATTTTTTGTACCTAAATAATAAGATACACCACATAGTTGATAGTGGGGATTCTACATGTGACATGTCTCATTTGGGAACATAAAATTTCTAATATTCTAAAAATACAAGAAAAAATCAAGAAATATTCAAAAATCCAAAAAAAATTCTAGCACCTATATATTTTATTATCTCTATGGCATCTATGTGTTAATTCCATGTGAATGGATGACATGTCAGTTAATCCTAAATAGATATGTTTGTCATGCTTATACTTGAGAGTGATATAGTTATACACAAATACATGATCTATTCCTATTTCAGTTGTTGGGTCTTTCCTCTACTCATGTGATATGGACATTGAGGGTAACCACCTATATGATCATGATACTTTTAGGTTTTATCATTCTATAGTCACTCTAAATTATCAGGTTTTGATCTCATATATGTACTTACAGATGCCTTTATCTATGATTATATAATTCACAAGGTACTTGATATGCTATGCACTTAACATTTTTTTCTAACACATTTAATCCATAAGACAATATGATATATTTATGTTGGTTTCCTATTATTTCTTATATGCACTTCCTTGATTTTATTACTTGTTTGAGCATTTGAATATGATCCTTTATTTATGATCCGCATTCCTATGTGTGATTTTTTTGATGTTTTAATATGTCATTGATTATTATATGGACATTTGAATATATCATCTTTGGTTTTGTGGATATTTGAGTAAGTCATATCCCTTTGATTATGTGGAATTTGAAAATGCCCATTATTTGTGGTCTCCTTGGATCATTGCCTTTTGACTTGATTATTGAGTGCTCTTATGTTTGTGCTTGATTTTCTTGTTAGGCTTATACTATTACTATCTAGATGATTCCATGATATTTATCATGCATCTTATGCCTTCATGTGATTAAATTATCCTATGCATTTATATATTACATTTACCTAAACATGTTCTTATATATTTTATATGGTTACATTTATAGATTATATAGTTGTTTTATCCTTTTTAGGTGAGGTAACTACTAGTTTATATTATTCCCTCACCTCAAATTGGGGTATATAATTGGGTTCATGTCATATATTCATGTTATCTACACTTTCATATTTAATTATTTAGTGGGGGCATGCTTCAGAAGTATGTTATACATACTTATTCAGTATTTGACATAATTTTTAGATTTAGTGGGGGAATGTCATATAGACATGGCTTCTACACATTCATATTTTTCATATCTAGTAGGGGATTTCTTTGGAAGCATGTTCTCTTATTCATTATGTGGTACTTATATCAATTTTTAGATTTAGTGGGGGTGTGCCATATAGGCATGGCTTCCATATATTCACAATTTTTAGATTCAGTGGCGGCATGCTTTGCAAGTGTGTTCTCCATACTTATTCAGTAGTGGACACACCCATATTTAGTGGGGGCATGTTTTGGAAACATGTCCTCCACATTTACACTTAATTCAATTATCATATTTCTCCATATATAGTGTTGGCATGCTTTAGAAGCATATTATTCACACTTACATTTTTTATGAATTGGCCAAAACACATAGTTATATAATTTAGATTCATAATTATGGGGAGATTATATACATTGGTACAATAATTATGTATAGTTTCAACATGAAACATATCTAAGGTGCATATGATATGTAATGTGAATACAATATTGAAAAATCCAAATTAGTTTCATATTTTAAAACACTCTTATGGACTATCATCACCCACTAGGATCTACTATTATGGACTATATTGAGCCAATATACTATAGTAGTTGGTTCACTTTTGGTATGGTTGAGGTGATTAAATCACTCAATATTTCAAATTTTTGAGGATGGAATTAATTATATGATCTAGACTTACCAATTTCATAATATGATTTGACTTTGATCACTAATGCTCACTAGGTTATAAGTATGATTGGGTTACATGGCTAAGCTAATCTCAACTTCTAGGTGACAACTCACCTTTTATCCAAGGTCAGGGACATGTGACTTACAATATCTATCTCTCTTTATCTCTTTGGATAGATGCACTTTCTATATTTACATATGTTTTCCCTAATCTTAGTTTTAAAGCCTTACACTGATACATATTTTCAAATCAATTTGCCAATTGGCATGGATATTACATCAATACATAGGGGTACTCCTAAACCTTGTTCTTTAAATTTTAATATTTTCAATACTTTCACTTCCATATTATATGCACTTCTTATTTATTATAATATTCTCTTGGTTTCAAGTTGGTCACTGATAAAATACTCAAGTTGGGCTCAAGAAAAGATAAGGTGTGTTACATGCAACCATGTATGCATTCCTTTCCTTTAAGATATCAATTTCATTATTGGATTAACTTGGGGGGGAGGGGGGGAGGGTAATTTAGACATTATTTATGAATTATATATCACCTCAATCTTTTACACTTATAAATCTCAAGCCTTGGTTATTCTTCTTAGTTATGGACCTTTGCCACTTTCATAAGTCTTGCATTTTCCCTATATTGTGCCCCTTAGGTTGTCTCTTGGTCTGACTAGTCTTATGTTGATGACCTAGACCTTGTATGCTACCTAGAATTCTTAAAACATACTTATATTCCACCTCTACAAGTTATGAGTCTTTACTTGCTTTCATATTCCTTGGACACTAGCATCCCATGTAAACACTTACATTGATACAGGTGTCTTATTATGATGTAAGTGTTTAGTAACCTAAAGTCATCTAATTTGTAGATGAAACATATCCTAATGAACAACCTAAGTGATTTAATGCAAGATAATTATAAAAATGGATTAATATAGATATAATATCAACCCTCATTCATTCTAAACCTACAATACCTAGCATGTACAAAGGAAACCTATCAAAAATATTTAATAAAGCAATCAAGAAATCAAATCTTCCCTTTTTATCCTATTTCATATAGTTCATAGGGAAAACACATACATAAGTCTAAATTATTTAAGGAACAACCCAAGAGCATAATTTTTTATGTTACAAGATAAGTCACCATTGTGCTTGCTTTCCACAAATTACATGATTCATACAAAAGCCAAAATATAGGGGAGAACTATATTAGTAAAAATCCCTCTTCATAATATTAGATATGTAGGTAATTCTCACTCAAAGAGGGGTATTTGTGGTTAACTTGACACCATGTGCCAACTAACCTATTTTCCCCCAAGGTCACTATGAAGATGAATAACTATGAATTAATAATTTTGTAAAGAAAATTCATCCATGACCCAAATCTGAATGCATAAGAGTGAAGGTGAAGACAAACATATAAGCATCTAGGTGATCACATAATTTTCCAATAGGTATTCCATACATGACACTGGCATTAGGTTTAGATAATAGTATCGACACTACTCTCAAAGGTTGATGTTAATGTCGGTGGCTCTAAAGGTGCTCAATCTAAAATTTGGTGATTATTATAGAATCATCTTCCAATCTACTTTCTACCTATTCTAGGTCTAGAACTATGTCAACATCATAGCCAATTAAGTACATTAATATTTTTTAAATTTCCATATGTAGCATAATTTTACTTTCTATTTTTAGTTTATCTTAATTTAATGAATTTCGTATATGTTAAATATGAGTTTAACATCTAATTATCTTCCTTTAGAGATAGTATACCATCCTTATGCCCTAGGCTTTACTACCCTTTTAGTCCTAGATAACTCCAATCTAGATAATTTTAGGTTTAAAGATTTTAGATAGTTATTTCTCTTATCTACCCAACTAGATTAACTGGCTTGACTCAATTAGTTTCCACACCATTTGTTTTTGTGTGCCAAAATAGATCAACCAAATTGATTCAGTTAGTTTCCATACTATTATTTTTCCTATATGCCCAATAGATCAACCAACTTGACTTAATTGGTTTATAGTCTATTACTTTTTTATATCTACTCAACTAGATCAAATTGACTTAGTTGGTTTCTAAACTACATGTCCTTCCTACCCAACTAGGTCAACAAACTTGACCCTAATGGTTTCTAGCTTACTATTTTTATTTTTTATTTTTCACCATGAAATATATATCTAATGAAACTAAAATATTCCTCAAAATGATATGATGACTAATTTATATTTTTAGATTTTATGGAGTTAAATCCCTAGGTTTTTAAAGAGGCTAATTATAGTAAATGAGGGTAGAAATTTACAATAAATACAACCACTAATTTATAACATAATTAACCTAGTTTGACCTTTATAAAAATAGTAATAAATGATGTAAAGAAGTAGTTATTTGGAAATTGACTGAGATAGAAGATATAGAGGTTAAAAACTAAGACATGAGCTAATTTAAATGTCATGAATAGGATCTAGGTGTCAAAAGTCTTCCTAGATAGTAGCATCCTAACTAGATAGTTGTTTCAATGGTACTAGTGTCCTCCTTTTGGTGCTAGTTTCTTATGTGTATAATTATTCTAATTTTCTGGGTGTACTTGGTTAAATCTACCAAGCCTATTCCTATACATAAGATTTTTGATTATCTGTTAGTGACCTATTTTGATTGATTTTATATGTAAACCTTTGACCTACAAGTTATTAAGGCATATGATTAGCACAAGTATTTAAGTGTGATGTTAGTGGGGTAGGATAGACATCCTCAAAACCCCACTATGATGAGATTTGCCTACATACCAATAATCTAAGGAGGGATCAAGCCTGATGTAGTTCTCCCAACCAAAGTGTTGGTGAAAGTGCAAGTGAAGCTAGTATGAATGTATGCTTGAGTGTGATTGAGATCATAAATATGAGTATTCTAAACTTGGGATGGCTATATATGGATGTATGTAGAATTAGGGTAGAATAGGTATTGATAACCTTGATTTCATATAAGTTGTTCTTAGTTAATTTATGTTATTTTCATCTAATTTCCCTCTAATGAATAAAGAACTAAAATTCATGTATATATACTATTATAGTGTTTGTGAGGGTCTTAAAAGAGGTATAGGATGACCTTAGGTTGTTTTTTATTTTAAAATATATTTATTGGTGGATAAAGGTAAGAAAATGATAATATCACCAAAACTAGGAAACTAGCACCATTGACATTACTATCTAAATTATGGTGCTAGTGTCTAAGTAATAAGAACTAAGGCACTAAGGGATAGGATGTTAAAGTGAGGATTTGAGAATAATTTATGGATGTTTATCGATGCACATATCCTAAATGAAATAATTATAAGTGTCTAAATAGGCCCTAAGATAGGTCTAGGTCTAATCTAAGGATGGGTGGTCTCAAGTAACACTCTCAATCCTCAAGTGTCATTTTTAGATTATTACATTTCTTCATCCTTTATTCTAAAATTGTAGTAAAGTGAAATTATTAGGATAATGTAAAAATAATTTTACCTCAACTTATCTAAGAGGTAAAGCTTGTAAATCTAGGTCTAAGTATGTAACGTGTGCTCTATTGCATTTATTATAAGTGAGACGTACATAGATCAATACTTAAGATATATCAAAAATAAATAAAAAGTGAGTAAATAAAAGAGAGAGGAAAGGAATGAATACACCTCATTGGGTATGCTAACTAATGCATAAACTTGGTTGCATCCTAAGTCTATGTGCATGTAGATAGTGATTAATTAGTGAATAACTTGGACTAATTTGATGGCTTGCTCAATCCCCATGTGTGGGTGGCTAAATGACTCAATCCAATTTTTAATCCATCATTGTCAATTCTTGCTTGGTGGATCATGATCTGTGAATATCTTGGATTGGATTGATGGTGGGTCTAACTCTCTCATGTAGGTGGATTAATAACTCAAGTAGACTATGACTCGATAATTTCCTATCCATGTGTAGTAGGTGCATCTAAAAATAAAATTTATTGATGTAACTAAACTATATAAGATGGATCTGGACCACTCAAGAACTCTAAAATTTAAAACAACTCTGGGCCACTCAGGAATATTAGGTAGCTCTAGGCCACTTGAGAATGTCAACTACTACAAATAAATTAAGGCATAAATCTAATGTGTAACTTGAAACATGGTGTTTGGTTTGTATAATGTAAAGAATGACATGGAGTTTGTCATTCCATCTGATCAACAGGTGCATAAGTGAGCATATAGAAATAATGTGCTACACACATGCCCCCAAATTTGATATCTAAGTATATGGATTTTGGATTGATTTTTAATAATCTATATCTGAGTATCTAAAATAAAAATGGGAATGATCATGTCATCCATGATGCCCCAATCTATGAAAATTAGTATGAATCAATACTAAATTGATAAAAAAAAAAGTAATATGTAATTGAACCTATTGAAACTTGGACTATACCTACTATAAATTTTTGGCCAATATAGAATTTCCTAAAACTAAGGATAATAAACAACATCACCATATCTTGAACAATAGTATTGGTGGTGCTAGTCTCCAACTATATTGATTTCTATGCAACTTAAATTGGTCTCTATGTAACTATTTCCCATTGTGTTTTCTTGAAACTAATTTATGTATTTTATTCTTATGTGCTTAAAATTATACTTTGACTTCATTCATATACCATTATCTTTGTGAAAAACCTCTATGAATTCCCCTTCTTTTGAGGGGACTTGTTGAACTTGTGTAATAACTATCCTCAAAATAAAACACTATGAAAGATGCATGTTATCTAGAGCATATATGATACATGCATAATAAACCAATATAATGTGCATATATAACATTGGAATATAATATAATCTTAACATAAGTTTTTAATGTGCAATGTATTTTATATATAGCATTCAAAAGTCTATCATGATAGATATTAAAATTTATATGAAAAATAAATTTAAGTAATAAACTGACTAACTACTTAGGGGGATGGAGTGTAATGTCCATCATGACACCTAGGGAGGAAGGGGAGATGTATAAGGTCTCTCATGTCATATAAAATTTTAGAGTGTAAAAATCAAAAGATAAGTGTTATGTTCATTATGTATACATGAAATAATACATACAAAACACATGAGGCATGTAAAGTAGGCTAAGGGGACACAATACAAGGGACATGGGTACACACCACTAAATATAAGAAAGCAAGACATATAATGACATGTTCAAATGTCCATATAAACATTGGAAATGTAAGTTGGCTTAGATTCACATGGAAGGACATGCTTAAATTTCCACATACATAATCAATAAGGCACACATAAGGACATGGGCACATGTCCAAAGTATACATATAATGAAAAGAAGTGGCATAAAAACATAGAAAAATAGCATATTTAAATACACTTGAATATATTTAAGAGCATAGATACACAATAAATTCTAAACAAGGAAATATAAAAATGAATGTATGCATGAACATGTGGTACAAATATGTATAAGATTAAAGATGTACATAAGCTGAGTCTAGAGTCATAGTAGTCGATAATGAATCTCAGTAGTGTAAGATGATCAATATTAATATATAACAGTGTTAAATCTATGATTTAGAGTATACAAATATGTAACATAGCAATAAAAAATATGTATAAGATGCCCCCAAATGGGTGAATGTATTTATAATGAATTAATGTATCTATGTATATGTCCTTAGTGGGTAGAATGTAGTAAATCTATATTTGTGTGGTGGACTTGAGTCCTATAACAATATTCAAAAACTTAATGAGGACAAGTGAATCATGTATGTATGATAAAAACTAACTATACCAATATAGATAACATATGTAGTACCTATTTAGTATAATAAATGTAAACATGGAAATTCATACAATATATAATTTATATTTTTTGAGTAAATATTTGAATGCTTCTATGTTTTTGACATATTATATTATTTTTATATTTTATGGATATAAGGTATGTACAAGCGATATGAAAATTAAATTATATACATGTAAATGTTGTAAATAAATGAGATAATGTACAAATGAAGTGTAGTTTCTATATAAACCCAAGAACACATCAATGGGATGTGGATAATCAAATGATAGATCTAGTGGGAGGTCATCCTATTTTGGATAGTAGATATGTAAAAAATGAAATAAGACCTCATCATAGTTCATCATACCATGTTGTGTGTATAAATTTATCATTATATTTGGTGTTAATATTGATTTTATGTATCTAAATAGTGTGCGTCTCTACTATGTAATATGCCTCCAATGTGGTAGTAGGGTAGACCATGTTAGACCATGGAGTATCTGTATGAAACCCATGGTTCTCATCTATTCCATCATGTATAATGTGAACCATATGTCCCTCATTACTAAAATTAAAACATTTTTTTGATCTATCAACTATGGTATCCATCACCTATAACCATGTACTTCCAAGTGTAACATGTATATGTGTGCTTCTACTCAAGATAAAGAGTAATGTGTTGGATACCTTAGGGCCACATTAAATTGGTAGTTTAATATGTCCTATGGAATATTTAAAATGTATAACATGATTTATCTTTCTCTCCTAATGTCTTATGTAATGTAAAAATTCCAAAGTAAAAGTATTAGGATCAAAATCCTCATCTATAGCAACATGAGGGATGTATCTACCCTCAACAAAAATCTAGCTAGTTAATAGATCATTCCATGAATATCTATGTTGATAATGCGTCTATCATGATATTTATACTATTGGAGGTAGAGGCTATGTAATTTTAATAGTTTCTTGATCCTTGAACTTATTAAACTTGTGTTATAATACTAAGCATATATCTATATCATATCTTGTGAGCTTATGAAAATGACAAAAGGGTTGAACTTCTTATTGTGACAATCTACTAATGGATCTATGATGAATTATGGGTAATTTCATCAATCCTATATCAAGTAATATCTTTAAAATCTGATGTGGTATATCCTATGAACTACCTACCTTAATTCATATAACTAGGTCACTATCAATAGATGTAACCATATGTAATGAATGAATGGAGGGATTTGACTCTAGCTGTAATTGAGTAGGTGGACCTGTAGCTTTAAGACTATGAAATAGTGATGATGTAAGTGTGAAAAAAGGCATGAGTGCCTTATAATCATCTATGTACTCTCTAAGGTTCACTAGTGTGAAACTATATCCACATAAGCAATCATCAGTGTTAGTCAGTATTGGATCATCCTCTATGGTGGCCTAGGAATCTATATTATAGTTATATATGTATACTTCCTCTGAATTAATAGGAAATGATAATTGTGCTATGATAATTCCATCGTCTGCCATGGGTGGGGATAGTTTTATTGTAGGAGGGTCCTCTTCCATCATGGGTGAAGGTAACTGTGTTGTAGGAGGATCTAGAATTGGTGTAGGAATAGTGTTGTTAGATTCCTAAACATTATATGTATGTATTTTATCAATCACAATTTTGTTACATGGGGATTTTATAAGAACATGAGGTGTCCCATATTAACATTTACTCAAGTTGGTAGTCTTGGTGACTCTAAAATATCTAAATGGTTCATTATCGACTGGATAAGTGTATAAGTATCCATCATGTAAAAACTTGATACATTTGTGAAAGGTAGAGGGTATGGACTCCATATATGTATCCAATGTATCCCAAGTAATAGGTTTTAGTGAAAATTATTAGGCATCACTCAAAATTGTATAGGTATGGATTTTAGCCCAATCATAATATCAAATGTAATAGACCCCACATTTGTCTAGGAATGTCATTGAAACTTATGATATTATTATATGTGTTTTGAATGGATGGTATATCAACCCCTATAGTTTATAAAAAATTTAGGTTTAATATGTTAATTCATGAACCATTATTAATTTGAACTTATTTAATAATGGTGGTATTGATTTGTACCTGAATGAAGAACAATAGATTCTAATCAAATAACTAACTTTGAGGTCAAATCCTCATTGGAAGATTATATAACATCCTAAATTTCCTTGATAGTGTTTATTATAGATGTAAGGTAATTTTTATTTGTGTCACAAGGAAAATATATATGATTGAGTGCTTGAATAAGAATATATTTTAAAATAGATTATCATTAAAGTAATTCTAATATAAATATCTTAGCAAGTGTTATTCTCAATTGATCCACAATATAAAATGATCTATGTTGATCTCTAGGTCCTTTTTTAATGGTTTGGGGATGAGGAGGGATGGTGGGGTTATGTTATTCTTGTTTAGGCCAAGGAGGCATCATATTCTATCTAGTAATAGCTTGATCTATAAGATCTACTATTTTTCAAGGGTGAGTAGTAGATGCAGGGTGTGAGTGAAGGTAATCAATTGGTCTAAGTGGAGGTGGAATAAAATTAGTCCTCTGATCTCTCTATCATCAAGTAGTAACTATAGGTAGCTCAAAGTGAGCCATGTAACAATGATCCTCATATAGGGGGACTTAATATATGATGGACCAATGTCTAAAATAAGAGTTCTACATTAGTCCATGAGAGGAGTGACATAAATGTGCATCTTTATACAAATGTCAGGTAATAGGCATGCATTAAAAAACACAAGACTTTATATGAAAAATTTAAAAATGGCATCCATCATGATAATCATGATGATAAGATACAAATTGAAAACTAAATATATTCTAGAAATAAGAATGGAAATCTTAATGGTGCATTAGGGTTTGAAATAATGTGCTCAAATTATGTCAGGTTCACCAAATGATTTAACTTTTTAGAGATTTTGGATTTTAAGCCATAGGTTGTTAAAGAGGTTGAGTATACTAAATTAGGATATAAATATGCAATAAATATAACCATTGATTTTAAATAGAATTGACCTAGTTTAACCTTTCTAAAAATAAGAATAAATGATGTAAACAAGTACTTAGCTACAAATTTACTGAGACAATAGATTGGGAGGTTTCAAATTGAGATAGGAGCTAAAATTAATACCATGAATAGGATCCAGGTGTCAAGAAACTTACTCAAATGTAGTGATAATGTCACTAGTGTCCTCATTTTTTCACTAATGTCCTCTATGCAAAACTATTCTAAGCTTTTAGGTGTACCTATGTTTGAGTCTACCAAGCCTATTCTTATGTGAATGAGTTATAATTCCCTATCAGTGACCTATTTTGATTGATTTTGTATGTAAACCTTATACCTTCATGTTTTTAGGGAATCTAATTGGCATACATAGAAAAATGTTATGTTAGGAGGTAGGCTAGACATCCTCAACACCCCACTATGATGAGAGTTCCCTATATACCAAGAATATAAATATTAATCAATACCAATGTAGTTATCCTCACCTAAGTGCTAGTGTAAGTGAAAGTGAAAATAGTATGAATTCTATATTTAGTTATTTGAGTGTTTTCAAGACTATAAATCTAAGTATTATGAGCTTGGGATGGTTGTATATAGAATTAGGGTAGAATAGGCATTCATAAACTTGATTGTACACAACTTTTTATAAGTTAATCTATGTTATTTGCATTTGATTGTCATCTAGTGAATAATGGGCTAAAATTCATGTATATATACTATTCTAGTGTTTTTGTAGGTATTAAAAGAGGTCTAGATAACCCTATGTGGTTTTTTATTTTAAAATATATCCATTGCTGGTCAAAGGCAAGAAAAGGATAATAACATCCAAATTAGGACACTAACACCATTGGTGTTACTATCTAAATTATCATGCTAGTGTCTAAGTGGTAGAACTAAAGGAACTAGCAAATAGAATATTAAAGTGAAGGTTTAAGACTACTTTATGGATGTCAAGGGGTGATTTTATCCCACGTAAAGGATATATAAGTGTCTAAATAGGCCTTAAAATAGGTTTAGGGCTAAGCTAGGGATGGGTGGTCTCAAGTAACATTGTTATCACTCAAGTGTCATTTTTAGATGATTACAATGACTTTAAATAACCATCATAATCATCCTCACTCTTTCCTTCCTTATACTTCCACAAAAAATATAAATGTTATAAATGTGCATGTGTCCACTAGAACCAAAAACTATGGGTCATCTCCTCACAAAAACATTGGATCAATTTAACTATCCTTAAAAAATGTCTATTGTCAAGGATGAAAGTGGTCTCAAATATATTACTAAAATGATACTCTTCATTAACAAAAAAAACCAACATCAAGGAAAGTATCCCAAAATCATATACAATCTCGTGATGGGACCTTACCTTGATTTTCCACATTTGCCTACATATAAATTATCCATAGACCTTAGGGTAAGTCACCTTATGATTTCTTCCATGAATTTGTATTCTTCCTTACCAACTTCTTCTTCCATGCCCTAAACTCTCTACTAATTCTTCTACCTTACATTGTATCACAACTACCATGGTCAATATTTCCTCAAGTAGGCCCACTCAAAGTTCCCATGTTCATACTCAAGTCAATGCTACCTCTAGTGCATCTCAAACCATTTCTACTAGTCAAGACACTATCAACACTAATAAATTTTTATTACAAGACAAAAAACAAATGGATAATTTAAAAACTAATAGTACAAATCATATGATATAAATTCAAAACCAACTTTTGAAATTATAGAATCCTCCTCAACCACTCAATGGGGAGTGAAAAATCCTATTGCCTTGCCACCCCCCATAGATATGCACAAGGTAAAATTATTTCTCAACCTACACCTATTAAAAAATATATATAACATTTATATAATTAACCCTTAATACCTCAAATTTTAAACATTTACATAGGTGGTATTGTTCCAAATATCACTTATAATGGATCCACTAATTCTAATTTTCATTTGAAAACTTTCAGAATTTTTTATAAAGTTTGGATTAAGATCAACACCTTTGCCACCACCAAGAGCTTAGCTAAAAACTTTTCATGTGTTGATTTGGATTGGTATAATAAAATGAAATCCCACACTATATCTAGTCTAGAATATTTAGTTAATGTATTGCTATAATAATTCCAAACTCACAACCTTCCTAAAAATAGATTAGCTCACTTCATCAATTATAAACAATCTAAATCTGAAACTTCCCATATTAATTAAATAATGGAAATCCTTATCAAATAGATTTGAACATAACATGTAAAAGATAACCTCTTCCACTTATTTACTAGTTATCTCCATCCTAAATTACAATATCATGTTGGTACCCTTTCTCCCAAAACTTTGAAAGAATCCCTCGATCAAGCCAACCATCAATAATTTTCCATAAGACAATTGTATCATTCCCATCCACCCAATGGAACTCAAATGATTATGAAATATAAAAACTAACATGACACTAATTATGGTGAGACAAATAAATATGATTCTATTAAAACTATTCATGTTATTACTCTAAGTGGTTCTAATTATGATACTCTTTCACAACCAATTTCAACCAACCCTTTATCACAACCTAGTACTACATTTTACAAAGTGAGAAATGTGGATTCTCACTAGCCTCTTTCAATAAATTAAAAATCATCATCCTAGGCCATCACCATGAGATCTTGACCTAATCACCCTATGAAAAATTGGTATGATCCACACAAGTTTTGTTATCACCATGCAAGTTGGGGTCATTTTCATGAAACTTATCATCAATTATGAAAATTTACTCTTGAATATCTTCTTGGTCCTAATTTTGATCATGAAACCCTAAGTTTTGAGCATCAAAAATATTATGAAGTGTTATCCAAGGTTTAGGAAACCAAAAATTAACATAATTCCCTTAATCGAGCTAACACTCATCTCAAAATTTTCAAGGATCCTCTTCCTAATCATAAACCAAGAACCTCCCACTACCAACACTATTATAACTCCCATCAATCCTAATGATGAAAATGTTTTCAATATGAATAATATGAGGAGAATACTTTAATATATTAATCCTTACCCAAGTTATAACTATAACAACTTCTCAACTTTTTTTACCATCCAATATTCTTACCCATCTCATTTTTATATAATTTGATCATATGAAAATAATCCCTATAAATATAAAAACACAACAAACACCATCATCCACTATCCCACATGATTCTACTCAAATACCACATTTAGATACTCATTAACACTCCATTGATAGAACTTATAGTCCTCATTTATCACCAAAATATCCTTTATTTAATCTACCTAAAACTCCAAATCCACTTACTTTTTAAACTTATTCATCACCTAAAAACTCTTCTACAAAACCACACATCACCCCAACCATGATACCCAAAACATTACCTAATTTAAACCAATCAAATAGACTTAAAACAAATACATAGAATAAGTATTATTGAACTATCTCTTATAAAAATCAATTTAAATGGACTTCTACCTTCCATTTAATAGATTTACTTCAACATTATGCACATATATTTGATACAACTCTAACTAGATATGATGAATGGGATCTTATAACAAAACTTTATCATCTCACATCTCAAATTCATTGTATAAATCTCATGAGGAATTTTCCTCATCAACGTAATCATTTAATTTAACTTATATTTGAAATGAACATCCCTCAACCTCCATTTATGGGGCATAAGGATACTTTATATGGGTTTGACATTAGTATTCTCCAAAAATGAGAATAAATGTCTATACATGTTGAAAAAACTATTTATACTTCCCTCTCACTCAAATTTCCCATTGTTTCAATAATTAATGATGAAATATTTCTTCATGCAAATGATCCTTATCTATTTATCAATGTAAAAATTAGTGATATCCAATTCAAATGTGCTTTAATTGATGAAGTCTATAGCACTTGTGTTTCCTCCCTTGATTTTATTAAAACACTTGGGTACTCTAGATGTAATATTAAATATAGCCAAAATAAGTGTCAAGGATATGATCAAAGATAAATTCATACTCTAGGATGTGTTTCATTTGCTATCATGGTCCCTCATATCACTATTTAAATTAAAGTCAATATTTTCAACTTTTTTTATCATATAATTTATTACTAAATTGATATTAGAGACATGTGAGATATCACATCATTGGCATGATAATGTGTTAAATTTAATTATAATGGTTATATTTAAAATATTAAAGGAGATATAAACCCTTATAATTTTGAAGAATTATAATACCATGGTGTTTTCAAAAATACCACCCTTGAACCTTTACCTAACATTATTTTTTGTGAATCTGAATAATTTAATTACCTTGTCAACTCTACTAGAGGCTATAATGGCCAACTAGAACTTGTGAGAAATATACTACCTAACCTATTATATTATGATGATGTAATAGATAAGATTAGTTTGAAAATAAAAACTTATAATCTCCCTTCACACATAATCTCTTGATTACATCTTTCTTTATGACCTTGATATCGATAACAATCAATCGATGAGATTCATAATACTCTAACCAAGATTAAACAATCCATTCCTCACGCTTATTTTACTAATAATATCATTAATGTTTGGGATATTGATCTTCATAATCCTGATTACAATAATGGATATTAAATAGATAACCCCTTTCTACCTAGTATTTCTCAAGCTAAAAATGAGGAAATACTTAGATATCAATCTTATTTATAATAATACTTACATAGTAGTAATTATATTTATGTAGTTAATTATCATTATACTACAATTGACATTATCTCTTCTTCAATTTATGTTCATAGGTTATATTTGGAACATACACACACTACTTCTCACCTCATCACTATTGAGCCTCTTCAGAGTATGCATCTTGATCATGCCATGATAGCACCATATCTATTCACTAGGTTTTTTTATCCTTCAAGATTCCTCCCTCCTGAGATGTTAACCACATTATGCTATCCCAAATTACACACATATATCATAGTTGTTGAACCTAGTATAAACCCTACTTCAATTTGTACTACTGATGTTGATGGTAAATTACATCTTCCTAAACTTGAACCTCTACATATACAATAGGAAGTGAGACATATTTTTAGTTCCATAAGGTTGTTGGTCATTAAACTAAGGATTTCCAATCACATCATAGGTTATTATCATAGAAATAGGGTCTAGGTTTCACTCTTATTATATATAATAAACCTACACAATGAACTAATAATACATGTACTTATTATTTTCATGGTACAGCCATGCATACCTATACACATTACCATATATATATATATATAGACACACACACACACACACACACACACACACACACACACACACACACACACACACACACACACACACACACACACACTTAAACTAGATAAAGCAAAATTTGTTGATAAGACTCTACCTCCTACAAATATTTTTCTAGAGTGTATCCTTAAACATGGGAGGCCTATTAACTTTGGCATAAATGTTATATACATAATATGATTAGTGTAGAATCTTGTAGCAACACTTCTATTATTTTATATGACATACACCATAACATTCTTAGCAACATACCCAAGATCATTCACTAGTGAAATTTAACCCTTTTCTGCCTCCTTCATCATCCTAAAAATTAAATACTTTTAGTCACATTGTATCACTAATTCCTTGAATCAATTAACCTTCACAAGATATGCCAAATATGTATCCTTATTATTATATACTACCTACATTATCCATTGATAAAGTGTAACAAGAAGTACTTTCATGTATCTTATTTAAGATATATGAGACTATGGTTAAATCTAGATTCTAATTCTATTAAGATTTTTCAGATGTTATTGATAATGTATGACATGTAATATATCAATATTTGTGGACATATTATTTTATTATGATATATTATGACACATATTTATACCTAATCAAATTTTCATATTCATAACTCATTATAACATTTGTGATGCATTGCCTTCATTTTTTATATTATTTCTTTCCTCTATTTGTATATATTTACTTTTACATTCATGATTATTTCTTTATAACTCGTAAATATTTGTACATTAAAATTTCATGAACTAATTACATATTATTATATCCTTTGAAACACCTATTTTACCCTTATATTGGGATGATTTTCCTTACATGGATGTTTATGTTAGATCAATTATTGAATAGTATAAGTTATTCAGGTGACATGACACTTAGACCACATCCTACACTATCCTATTCTCCCTATGATCAACTACAAAGCATATTCATCATTATACCATTATTTACATGGATATATCATGATTCCCATTTACCCCCTATATATCCCTCATCGTAAGAACACATATGGTTAAAATTTAGATTGGATACTTGTGAGAAAGTCTAATCTTTTTTTGAAGCTGACATCATTTTAAGTACTTCTCACTTGTAACTAAAGTATACTATTTTTTGGGCTAGTCATCTATATCACTCATGTTTGGATCTTTTGAATTGATACAAAGGAGGAATATTAAAACCCATAAAAGTCAAAATCTAAATAATTTTAACAAAAGGCAATGGTAAAAAGGCATAAAAAACTCAAAAGTCAAAATCACACTAAAAGATGTGATACATCTTTGGCACATATCATATTCTAGTCCAAGATCAAACTCCATAGTTAGCCTCATAATAGAGTTGAGGTCCATTAGTGTGTGGTAGGCTAGTATATTGGGATAGGAGGTCTCATTATAAAATTCAGTGCCACCTAATTTCTCACATAAGTATCTCATCTTTGTATTAAACCGATAGATCTATAAGGGTTCCTCAGAAATGGGGAATACATCATGGGGAGGTAGGATCATTCTATTTTTTATGTAAATAACTAATTTGATCATGTTATAGGTACTTTTCTCATTTTATAACTACTTTTTTTCTACCATTAAGTGTATCTTAATTCTTTATTATCCATACAAAATATGAAGTGCTTTCACATTGGCTTAGTATGTCTCATTTATACTAAGTATTGTTATAACACATATGTACAATATTTTAATTCCATGTTTTCATAATATCATTCATAAAAAATTCTTCTTGATGCATATTTATTATACATTAATCATACATCTCTAGTAAGTATTTTGTGTCTTATAGTGTATGACCTTGGATAGGACTAGGCCTTCCTCAAAAAATTCCTTTCTCTATTTTTTTTTACTTTCATACCTCTTTGGTTATCCCTTTGTGAGTTGTAGTGTAAGACCTTGGATACAACTAGGCATTTCTCTTGAAATTATGTTTTACCTAGAAATAAATACCACTTGGCTATGTATTTGTGAGTTGTAGTGAAAGACTTTGGATACAATTAGCCATTTGTCATAAAATACTATTTTATCCTATATAAACTATGTGTCATGTTTTGTCACAAAATAAATATACTAATGTTTTACCTATTTTGGACTTAGTAAATGTAAATCCTAGGTTGTTAAAGGTCTGAGTATAATAAATCAAGGTATAAATATGCAATAAATATATCCATTGATTTGTAATAGAATTTACATAGTTTAACCTTTTTTAAAATAACAATAAATAATGTAAACAATTAATTAGCTATAAAAGTACTAAAATAGGAGATGTAGAGGCTACAAAATAAGATAAAGGCTGCTTTTAGTGTCAAATAGAGGATCCAAGTTTAAAAACCCTTCTTATATAGTATACTCCTAATTGGATACTAGCATCATGTGGTGTTAGTCTAGGTCTTCCAAGCCTATTCCTATTTGTACTAGTTTTGGATCTCTGTAGATGACATATTTTGACTGATTTTATGGGAAAACCCTAAACCTTCATGTTTCTAGGGCATAAAATTGGAACAAGTAGTAAAGTGTGTTTTTTGGGATAGGATGGACATCCTCAATATTCAAATATGATGAGATTTTCCTACATACTAATACTCTGAAGAGAGATCAAGCTTGATGTAGTTGTCCACACTAAAGTGTTGATGCAAGTGCAAGTGAAGTTAGTATGAATGCTAGATTAAGTGGTTTTAATGTGCTTGAGATTGAAAACCCAAGTAATTTTAGATTGGAATGTTTTAGATGGTTTTATGCATAATTAGGGAAGAATAAGGATTGTTTACCTTAATTATGCACAACTTGTTCTGAATTTGTTTGTGTAATTTGCATCTGATTTTCATATAGTGGTTAGAGGGCTAATAGTAATGTATACATATTGTTATATTTCTTATGAAAATATTAAAATATGTCTAGGATGACCATATGTGGTTTATCATTTGAAAATATATCCATTATTATCAAAAAGAGGGAAATGACAGTAGCAAAAAAATTGGGACACTAGTGTCATGGGGTACTATTGTCCCTATTATGGCTCTAGTGTCTAAGTGGTAGAACCTGAGGCATTAAGGGATATGATGTCAAAGTGAGGGTTTGGGAATATGTTAGGTATGTTTATGGATGTGTTTGGCTCACATAAAGGTTAGATAAGTGAATAAATAGGCCCTAAGATAGGTTTAGGGATAAGCTAGGCATGGGTGGTCTCAAGTGACACTCTTAGCACTCAAGTGTCATTTTTAGGTGATTACATTCCCCCCTTTATTATAGAAATGATACTAAGTTAAATGATTATGATAAAGGGAAAATAATCATACCTATACTTACCTAAGAGGAAAATCCCATGAATCAAGATATGAGTAAGTGAAGCATGCTCTATTACATATCTTGCAAATGAAATGTGCATAAATCAGTCCTTACTTAAGAGATATAAAAAGTATAGTAAAAAACCAAGTAAATAAATAAGAGAGAGGAAATGAATAAATACACATCACTGAGTATTTGAACTAATGCATAAACATGGTGATGACTTGTGTATTTATGTAGATAGTTATCAATTAGTGAATATATTGGATTGAGATTATGGCTTTCTCAATCCTATTATGTGGGTGGTTGAAGAACTCAATATAGGTTTGAATCCATCATTGCTCACCCCTGCTTGGTGGATCATGACTTATGAATATCTTAGATTAGGTAGATGGTGTGTATAACCCTCTTATGTAGGTGACTCAAGAACTTAACTAGACTATGACTCCATCATTGCCTACCCATGTGTAGTAGATGCATCTAAAATGGAAAATATGTGATGCAAATAGAGATGTGTACATATGTATGTTTTGTGTTGCATCCACTCAATAATATTAGGTAGTTCTAGGCCACTCAAAAATTCCAACAACTACATATGGAGTAAGGCATGAATCTAGTGTGTAACTTGGAACATGATGTCTAATATGTACAAAATATAGAATGACATGGAGTTTGTCATTCCATCTAATCAACTAGTGTATAAAATAATACACAAAAATAATGTATTGTATACATGCTCCCAAATCTAATATGTAAGTATATGGATTCTAGACTGAGTTGTAATAATTTATATCTAAGCATATGAACCCAAATGGTAATGATCATGCCATGCATGATGCCCCCAATCTGATCAAACTAGTAAAAATCTAAGCTAAATTGATCCAAAACTAGTAATCTATAATTGAACCTATAAAAACCTAGACTATATTTGTTGTACTTTTCTAGCCAATCTAGAATTTTCTAAAACTGAGGCTACTAGATAGTAGCACCATATATTGGATATTAGATTCATGTGGTTATATTGTCTCAATTTGGGCACTAACTTCCAAATATTATGATTTATGTGTAACTAAAATTAAAACCTATGTCACTTTTTCCCACTATGTTTTCCTAAAACTAATTTTTATATTATGTGACTTTTTATTGAAAATTATACTCTAAGTGCATTCAGATAGCCTTCTCTCTATACCAAACCCCTATAAATTCCCCATATTTTATGGGGATTTTTTTCACCTATGTAATAGCTTTCTTTACAAGAAAAATATTTTCAAAATGTGTGTTATCTGGAGAGCATATGATATCTATGCAATAAACCAATATGATGTGCATACATAACATCAAAATGTAGGATAAATATAAGCATAAGTTTTTAATTTATGATGTATGTTAGGTATATCATCTACAAGGCTATCAAGATAGATATAAAAATGTATATGAATAAAAAATATAAGTAATAATTTAGTAACTACCTAGGGGATGTATCATGATGTCCATATTAACACCCAAGTAGGAAGGGGAGATGCATGAGGTCACTCATGGCATATGAAATTAGAATGTGTAAAAATCAAGAGACAAGTTTCATGGACATGATGCATACAATAAATCATATATACAACACACATGAGGCTTAAAAAGTAGACCAAGGGATTGCAGTACAAGGGACATGGGTACATGTTAGTAAATATGAGAAAGCAAGACATATAAGGACATCTTTAAATTTCCACATATGTAAACAAAAATAAATTTAGATTAGAGACGTATGGAAGAACATGTTCAAATTTTCACATACATAATCAAGAAGGCACACACAAGGACATGGGCACATGTCCAAAGCATACATATAATGAAAAGAAGTGGTGTGGATTCATAGAGCAATGGCATATTCAAATACCCTGAATAAAATAAGTAGAGGGACACAATCAAGTCTAAACTAGGAAAGCTAGAAATGAAAGTATGCATGAACATGTGGTATAAACATATATAAGATCTAATATATACATAATTTGAGACTAAAGTAGTAGTAGTTGGAAAAGAATTGAGTAGGTGTAGGATGATCAATATCAAGATAAAAAAGTGATAAATCTCTAATGTAGAGTTTAGAAATATACAACTTTGTAATCAAAACTATATACAGGATGCCCCAAATGGACAAATGTATCAAATGAAAAACCTGTGTATCTATGTATATGTCCTTATTGGGTAGATAGTAGTAAATATAAATCTATGTAGTAGACCTAAGTCCTATAGAAATCTATAAAAACTTGACAAGAATAAGAGAAGATGTATGTCTGATAATAAATTGACTATAATAAGATAGATAGCGTATGCATTATCTAGATAATTATAAGAGATGTAAACATGGTAATGTATACAATCTATAATTTATGTTTTATAAGTAAATATTTGAATGTTTTTGTGTTTTGGCATATTATATTATTTTTTTATATTTTATAGATATAAGATATGTACAAGCAACATGAAAATGAAACTATATACAAGAAGTGACAAATAAGGAAACTATGTAAAATAAGGGAGGAAAATACTAATTGACAAGTCTCATGGGAGATTCACTATCAATGTGGCATATGTTAAATAAAGGAATAATGATCATGCATGCTATATGAAAAGGTAACTGAGGTCCCATAACCTATTGTACTGAGTGATATATAGCTTACACTACCTATAAAGTGGTGCTAGGAATCCATGAAATTGTCTAGGTTGTCATATGAATTGTAGGAGTCTTACTAGCTATCTAGTAGATGATGTTGTAGCTAGTATGGGTGCCCTATGCTAAGAACTATGGGAGATCAATAATACTAATCTTAGAATAAAAGTATAAGAAGGCCATTAAGAATATACAACATATATCTGATGTAGGGGTATCTATGATAATGGTTCTTATGGGAGAGTGTGCATATATGGTAACATTTTAGGAGTAGATCTTACCTACACTAATGGTTCTACTAAAATCTATGGTGTATTGATAGGAACTATGCTCAAAACTATATTTACTAGATGTAGTTTGACTTCTTATGGGGCATGTAAAGGATACACATATGAAATACCCTCAACTATGATAACCTAATTAACATGTATATATTTTTTTCAATTTTTCATGGTGGATGGAATGGCTCATAGCTACTGTACCAATGCCCTACCCAATAACATCTCAAATGTGCATACACTAGGTGCTATAAATAATCTAGTAGCCAAATGTGTTGGTATAACCTATAATGGAAGTATAATCTCCCTATTAGATCTCTGAACATGGCCATTTAAACCACAAATAATATGTTGATAGGAGAAATATCTTACTCTAAAAACCCCAAATGTTATATAAGTGTGATAGCACACATGTTAAAAATCAACCCATTATCAACCACAACACACTAAATATGATGATGATAAATGTAGGGTCATACAAAGAGTGCATATAAATATGAATCATCATCAATGATGTCTTATTATGAGAAAGTTTTTAGTGGTCTAGCTAGTACTATAGTATGATACACACCAATGATATTATGTAGGGTGTTTGCATCCTCTATAGCAATGTGATATGATGTCGATGGTAGACGTGTGTGATATGTATAGTGAACACCTAAAGTGACCCATACCTCATTATCTATATTCTTTTGAAACAAATCTAAGAATATTTTTAATGCCTTAGTTTCCATTTTTTGAACTTTAGTGTGTCTCTATGGGTGTTCCCACATTAATGATGTTGGCCTCTAACAAATATTGTACCTTATGTTTCAAGGTGATGCATTAGTTTGTATTATGGCTTGATGCCCTGTGATAATTATATAATTCATTGGAATCATATCTCTTTAGAATATGCCATTTCATATAAACATATTTTATGAGATGGATAGATATGACATTGCATTCTAGGAGATATTGTAAAACATGTGCTGATAATTCTAAAAGGTTGGTGAAAAATATCTATGGAGGAGCCAATAAAACCAAGTGAGGAGATGGATCTAAAGATACATTAACTATGGCCTTTGGATCACCATTGTATTCATTAGCCCTTATTTTTATGTAGGATTATTAAAACTCTTAGTAGTTGATCTGATTCACTTGTATATTTTAATTCTCCCATAGAGATAAGCTTGAATTACCTTTATTTCAATGCATGGAATAAATATGTGAAGGTTGAAACTTATTGAACAAAATAGCATCATGCAATGCTAGCAGTAGGCTCTATTTGAATATGTCTTAGAGCTCTCTATCTACCATAGGGATATTCATCTTTGCCAATATAGTTTTATATCACAAGACATATTATACAATAGGCTCATTAGATTTTTTATTTATTTGTGTTAATTGAGAATATGAGATCTTATCAATGATGTTCATTGAAAATTGTTCTAAAAATATATCTTCCAATGGATTCAATGCGGTGATAGAATGATTCAAAATATCATATAACCATGATAAGGCATAGTCTTTTAGACTGCATGTGAATAACTTAGTGATGAGCCAATAATTAGACACATAGTCTAAAAATGATATGTGGAAATATCATATATGGTGCTTTGGATCACCCTTAACATCATATAAGATAAGCTTAGGTGAGATTAATCTGGGTGGAAAAGGAGTTACTACTATGTGATGTGCCAAAGCTACATGTAAAAGAACATGGAAATCTAAGGCATGTGATGGACTATTTACTCTTTGATCAAGATGTAACACCTTATTATAGAGAATTAATATCATACATAATGTATTATACATTTGGAGAGGAGGAACTATCCATATGAGGTGTTTCTACCATTGAAGGTTGTCAAGATAAGACAGGTTGTCGTACAAGTTGAGTTGTCCCTAAAGTAGGCGTAACAATGTTGTTATCTAAGGGAGTAGAAAACTGACCATTATTTTATTTTTTATTTATTTCCATTATGTATTATAGAATATATGCATAATCATGGGTATTTTCACAAAATATATCTATAAAAATCTATATAATCTCATCCTTATTGACTATAAGATTTTCATTGTTAAGTGGGGGGAGTGTCCTTATTCTAATCTTGTATATCATATTGATCCCAATTATATTTGTAATATTTGTATGTATTATCATTTAATTACACATAATTAGGGTGTAAATAATTAATTATTGGAGTTGTAATTAGTCCTTTGTCTATGGTATAATATCAAACAAAAGGAATATGAGTATGCTCAATAGGATTACCACTAAGCCTAGAACTTCTTCTTAATAGAAGAGAGATAATTATTTTAGATAGCATATAGTAAAATAAGTGAAAGAGTATTGCTAAAATAGAATGTACAAAATTTTAAAGCTTAATATATCCAATGAAAATATGAAAAAGAAGGATATAAACCCTAGTATCATCTAGGGTTAGGGTTTGAGTCATATTTTAAGTAAGTGATGTTCACCAAATGTTTTAACTATTTAGGACTCAGTAAATGTAAATCCTAGATTACAAAAGGTCTGAGTATAGTAAATTAGGGTATAAATATGCAATAAATATATCCACTAATTTGTAATAGAATTGAGTTAGTTTAGCCTTTCTAAAAATAGTAATAAATAATGTAAATAAATACTTCACTAGAAAATGACTAAAATAAGAAATATGGAGGCTAAAAACTGAGACACATGATGATCTAAGTGTCATGAACAAGATCAAGGTATCAAAACCCTTTTTGGATAGTAGCACCCTAAATGGATAGTAACACCATGTGGTGATAGTGTCCTTATTTTATCACTAGTGTCCTTTATGCATAACTATTCCAATATTTTGGGTGCACATGTGTCTGGGTATGCCAAGATTTTTCTTGTGCACACAAGTTATTGATATTTGTAGATGACATATTTTAACTAATTTTATGTGAAAAATCTAAACTTCCATGTTACTATGATAATATCCAATTGTCACAATTAGTAAAGTGTGTTTTTAATGGGGTAGGTTGGACATCTTCAGCACCCTATTGTGATGAGAGTTGCCTATATACCAATAGTTTGAAGAGGGATCAATTCCATTATAGTTCTCCCAACCTAAGTGATGGTGAAAGTACAAGTGAATCTAGTATGAATGCTGAGTTGAGTGATTTTAATGTTATTGATTTTGGAAACCTAAGTAATCTAAGCTTAGGAATGTTGTATATGGTTGTATGCAAAACTAGGGTATAATAATGATTGATAACCTTGATTGTGCACAACGTGATTTGAGTTTGTTTGTGTAATTTGCATCTAATTTCCATCTAGTGGTTAGAGGGATAAAAGTCATGTATGTATACTATTCTATTGTTTGTGAGGGTCTTAAAAAAGGTATAGTATAAACCTAGGGGGTTGATCATTTGAAAATATATTCATTAATAAAAAAAAGAGGGAAAAGGATAATAGTGCCAAAAATGAGACACTAGCACCATGGAGTGCTACTATCCTTATGATGGTGCCAGTGTCTAGGTGGCAAAACCTGAGGCACTAAGGGCCAAGATGTCAAAATGAGGGCCTACTATTGTTTTAGGGAAGTTCAAATACATGTGTGGCCCACACAAAGGCTAGATAAGTGTCTAAATAGGGCTTAAGATAGGTCTAGGGATAAGCTTTGGATGGGTGGTCTCAAGTGACACTCTTATAACTCAATTGTCAGTTTTACATGATTAAAACAAGATTACATTTTTTATTAAACAAAAACCCTATGTTTGGTTTATCACTTTTTTTATTTTTCTCTCACATATTACACATCTCACTTATTTACATATATTTTTTACATGTCATTGTTTAAATTGATACATCTTACTCACATCTCTTTACCTTCATATCTTTTATTTATAATTATATTTTTTATTTACATATGTTTATTTGCAGTTGATATATCTTAGTTTTCATATCTTTTTAACATATCTATTTATCATTTTAAATCCTTACATTATTATTACCATTTATTTTATTCCATTTAATTTTGACATGGTTCATATTTTAAATATTGGTTTCACATTTTTTTTTCTTTATTTCTTTATCATTCTTTTTGACCATGCAGTTGTTCACATTTTCTATAAAATAATAAAAATACATTATACATTTCCCATGACATGAAAATATAAACACATGCTATAAATAAAATAAATTACATTCATAACATCCATGAGTCATAAAAAATGACACACACACACACACATAAATGTCTCAAAATGTGTGATATCAAATGGCTAAAAATGTTTGATACAGTATCACATGATAGACTCAAAATATAATAATAACTCTATAAAAGTGGTCTACCATACCTATATTGTGATGGATGAGATACACTACCAATATAAGCCTATGACTACCCTTTATAAATAGTCCACTAAAAAACAAAACACACACACACACACACACACACACACACACACACACACACACACACACACACACACACACAATTGGCTTGAAATGTTTGATATAATATCACATGATACACTCATAATATAATAATAAATTTATATAAGTGATCCACCCTACCTATCTAGTAATGGATGAGATACACTTCCCATATAAGCCTATGAATTCCCTCTACAAATGATCCATTGAATTAAATATATGCATGTATATAATCCCTCCACTTGTCCTTATAAATGGGCCACTTGGCCCTATACTTAGGCCAATTTTATATCCATTTTAAAATTTATGGTTCACTCTACAACTATTGACTAACATGCTTATAGCTCCCCATCATTGATACTTGGTGGTAATACCACCTGGGATAAATTAGATGATATCTAAAACTCTCAATTTATCACACCAACCAACCAAAAAGGTTAAATGCACCATTAGATTAATCATATATGTCATATGATGCTTAAATAAGATGTTATCTAATCTATCATGACGTGTTCTCTCCACCATGGATGACCATATAAACTCCTAAAATGTAACATATATATAATGTAAACCAAATATACATGAGATATCACATATATATACAAAATACTACATCTATATATCATTTATATCAATCTATTATAAACTCAATAAAATACAAATTGCTTACCAATAATAGCCCCATCATTTTGACCACCAAGTATGTCTTGTGAAACATGGTTCCATAGTGGTGCAAATCCTCTATAATGATCAAGTAGAATCACGTGAGCATGGTGTAGTCCACTAAAAATCTACCTCATATTGACCAACTCAACATAGGCTTAACTATATTGTTTACATATAGATTTACCTATGGTGGCCCATTTGGTAATCCCTTTGGTGGTGCTTGTTGTTATGGTTGTATATATGGCTAAAATAAAGCATTCCTCCATTTATGTCACCACCATAGTCACTCTAATACATGTTTCTATATAATAATAGTCACATCTCCTAATCCTTCTACTGCCATTAGATCTCTTCACAATCATCGATGTTATCATACCCCACATCTTGGTTGGTGTTGTTGTATCACAAAAACATCTACCAATAATCCTATACCCCTCACACGACGACACTTCATCAAATTTCCTTCAAAATATGTTAGCACTACTATAGAATCTAACAAGTGTGGAAACCCAAGCTCTCATTCTAAATGAGGCATTATATGTGTCTCTACCCACCAAGGATAGTTCCATATAATTATTACATGCACCTTTGTCTATAAGGTACTTGGCCATAAGGACCATGTATCTATTGTGCCTAGATAAGGATGCCAAATAATCTCTCCACACATGATCATATGTAATGATCATGCATGTAGTACAACATACAACATATGATCATATGCCTATCTCTACACATATGGTAGTGCAATATCCATTACATGTGGTAAACTCATAGGCAAATACATTTATAACCTCTCATACATCCAAATATAAATAAAAATAGGTTACATCATCATCTTCACTCATGATAAAATACAATACAAATCATGTACCAACTACACCTAGATCAATGATCCCAATTCATACATTATGGCCTAATCTAACATGGACCCACAAAATGCAATAATATATAGTAGGAACTTCCCATATGACTTGTGATAGATCACATGATCTATCATAATTCAAATAATGGCCTTCCATATATCTAGATTAATCAATACATATACATTAAATAGGTACACTCATAAGATAGCCTGAGTATATATTTTAGAGCCCATTAATCATAAGTTTATGGATCACCTTTGTAAATATGTATTTAGTGTATTTCACACCATAGACAAGACTAAAATTAGGAGTCACAATAATGCATGGATATCCTTAAAGGTAATACCCATCTCAATCGTACCCCCATCCACCACCCACCTAAAAGCTTATGTTCATCACTCCCATGTTCCTAAGAATATGGAGACTAACTCCACACAAATTAGAATCCACTACATCTCCATAATACCACCAAAACCAAAGGCATCAAGTAAAATCGATCCACTTTAGATAATATTTCAAGTAGATATGGTAACCAAACTGCATCCACTAATGTCCAGAGTCTTTTTCACCTTTTCATAATATCAAATAATAAATCACCTATCAACTATTTATCACAAAATATAATCAAACATACTCTACAAACTCAAAAATACAAACAATTAACTATTTCATCAACCTCTTTTAAATTTTTTTTACAATCCTTAATTATATTGATAAGCTTATATACTAAGTTAGCCACACATTTCTACATTTCCTACTAAATTAGCCACCTTTTATAATAATTCATCCACTTAAATTTTATACATGGTTGGTTAAAGCATATACCATCATCCAACTTATTTTCATCTTACTAGTTTGACCATACTTTTTAATATATCAGCCACCTACTCTTAATACATAGTTAACCATGGCATATGCCATCAACCACCTATTATCAACTCCTACTAGGTCAACCACCTTCCATACCAAATTGGCCACCTGATATTTCAACATATTCATCCATGGCATATGCCATTGGTAACCCATTCTCGAATTATACTAAGTTGTCCACCCTCTATACTAGGTCACCCATCCTTGTTTTCAACCAAGTCTTCAAGGACATATGTTTTCATCCATCCTTGAGAATTTAACTAGATCATACACCTAATATGAATTTAGACACCTATTTTGAACTACCCAAACCAACTAAGTTATCTAGCATGAATCCATCCAATTTTAGTAGTGGTGTTTACCTAGCTTGTAATTAATGCTACAAAAATTTCAAACTTAGATTCCTACCCATTACTCCTTGTATTTTTTACTCTATTTCTAAACTTTTTGGAGAAAAATATGCTACACAAATTTTCCTTGGCACCTAATTTTCCTAACTTAGGTATTTTTATTCCAAAAATTTTAAAAAATAATAAATTTACTCTATACTTGGACCACACAAGCCATAACCATAATCTATCATCTAACATGTCCTCTAACACATCTACCTTCTTGAGATCACACCATCATCTCTCTCAATACTTAACTAGGATATTTAGAGATGTGATAGTCAATAATAGGAAATGAACAAATGAATAATAATCCTTTCTTTTATAGTAAAATTTCAAAAATTCTAAAGCTTCAATTTTTCTACCTAGAAATTTTAAATTTTCATCATTACATTATTTTTATAAACTCTTTTGAAAAACCAAAAAAACTTCTAGAATCTTGACAATGTAGATAATTTTTGGCATTAACTACATATTTTATCAAATATTTAAAATTTTATCTTATTTTTTAGGTCCATATTTTGTTCTACACACTAGACACCTCTTCCATTTTCTTCTCTTGTAGCTCCATTTAATAACCAAAAGATAAGTGAAGGTATCTATTTACAAATTATTTAATTTAATTTATTTTTTTAATATTTATTACAAATTTTTAGATTAGTGTTATGTGTTTCTATGTTATATATTGAATCACCATCCCCTATTACACTTATATGACATATGATGAGATTTGAGTGGGGCATCTAGATACACATAATATTTTTAAATTTTATCTTTTATTAATGCTTTCTATCTTGTATGAACCTATCAAGTTTTGATCTCTCTGAGTTCACACCTTAAAGGGTGGGCATACCATTGGTGCTTCAAAATATTTTTGGTCAATTCTATCATTACCTAAAGGCATTACAAATCTTATTTATCCAAATTCCTAAGCAATACAAACTATATTCACACATTTCACTAAGAATTTATCCTTTAAAATATCATGTAAATAAGCAAAGTCCTTATTTTAATACTAATTAAGCTTCCCTAATCTTGTTATAAAATATTAATCACACCTTACAAAACTAAGTTGGCCTTACTGACTTAGTTTGAGGCTTAACATTAACTTTTTCTAACAAACTAGGTTGCACTACCTAATATTATCATCTAAATTTCCATAAGGGTTAAGGCTTATCCATTAATATAAATACAAGGTCCATTGAAATCTAATAGAGAGTAAAATTCATTTTTCCATCATTAAAGTTTGTAACTCTACTAAATTTGCATTTGAATGAGCTATTTCTTAGGGTTTGACTTGTAGAGAAGATTACTTGTGTTATCAGAAGTCTAAGGTGAAAAGCAGGAATGTTTACCCTAGAGCTAATTTATATAGTGTGATCCTAACAAATCCATGAAAAACTCTTACAAAACACAATTGGCCAAGGAAGATATTAAGGTTTGATAAGTCCACCAAAGTTAAGTATTCTTAACTATTTCTATTTCATTTGATGTGTGTGTGTGTGTGTGTGTGTGTGTGTGTGTGTGTGTGTGTGTGTGTGTGTGTGTGTGTGTGTGTGTGTGTGTGTGTGTGTGTGTGTGTGTGTGTGTGTGTGTGTGTGTGTGTGTGTGTGTGTGTGTGTGTGTGTGTGTGTGTGTGTGTGTGTGTGTGTGCGTGCGCGCGTGCGTGCATGTGCGTGTGTGTGTGTGTGTGTGTGTGTGTGTGTGTGTGTGTGTGTGTGTGTGTGTGCGCGTGTGTTTGAATGTATAAATCCTTTCTTAGATTACTCTATGCTTAAACTCAATAAAAATATATTATTTTATTTTCTTTCCATCTTCTATTTTAAGTGATCTAGGCCATCATTTTCCCACCATGATCCATTGATTTTTTATATGTGTTTAACCATCCCCATTTATGCCATAAGTTTTGGTGAATGCTATATTAATTTTATTCTATGTACTTGAACTTATCTAGGGTTATTTCATAGTATCATTTGCATAAAGGCTTTACAATCTTCTCCTTTGGTGTTGTGTGGTAAGAGACCACTTGATAAGGCTAAGCAATCCAATTTGGTCATGCTCAGGATATAGATAGTATTATAATGGATGTAAGTCGATTACCTTATCTAATCTTGGATTTATTAAGTTAGATAAGTGTAGATCAATCTTAATTTGTTTCATATAATTAATGTTAGGTATGTTCTAACACATAAATTTGGTCATATTTTATTAATAATGGTAATTTTTGACACATCCTAAACCATGTGATATGTAGACAAATACATAACTCTTATTCATTATTCCTCTAAGCCATTTATCTATATGCAGGCTTGACCCTTTATTATATATCATTATTATGCAAAAATTTATAAGCCAAATGATTAAACTACTTTATGCTACCCTCAAACAATCTCTATCCTAGGATAAATACCCCTCATTTTTTAGGACATGCTTGCACTAGGAATATAGGTCCAAGAAATTGGAGTGGTTGTGTATCATAGTAAAGAATGGTTAGTTTTCAATTTTTGAATTACTATTTTGGGTCTTCCTATGTGTTTCATAAGGTCTATTAAAATAAATTATCAAGAAAATTTATTTAAATATACATCAAGGGTCATTCATTACCCCCATTTGTTTCCTAGTTTGGAATTATCTATTTAACACACATACACTTTTACACATTAAGAAAATCTACCATATTCTTCCAAAAATTCAATATAATTCATAAGGAGTATCCATGAGCCAAGTCAAAATCATATCAAATCAAGTCAAGGGATATCATTATCAAGTATCAAATCTATATTTATATTTATATACATATAGTCAAGGAGAATAATTTCACAATTAATTTAGGTGGGAGAACTACGTGGGCTTAATTTTACTCCTTAGAGTATTAAATACAAAGGCAATGGCCAATTATTAAGGGGGTAATTTGGGTTATATCAAACCATTACACTCCCAATTATTTTTTATTGGTTTAAAGATCCTAAGGTGTCCTTATGGTTTCAAAGACAAAGTAAGGAAAATAGTGAATTCCACATTGGATAAACACAATAATGACATAATAGTCTACTCAGTAGACATAGGTGTAAAAGGTGCAATGATTAGCTTTTAATCATAATTAATGCAAATAAGTCTATTGTTAATGAATGTGAGTGGCTTGCACTATTGTCTAGGAGAATAGTCTTATACAATAATATTCTTAGATTATATTTTTGATTTATCACTATCAGAGTTATTATTTTTATATATCTACTTGTAATTATTTAGTCATAGTCAATTAGGATAAGTCCACAATATTCAAATATGACTAGCTAACTTTGTCTTCTAGAAAGAGAAGACCTATCCATAAAAAATTTCAAAAAAATTACCTTATCCTAAGCATAAAATTTTTAGATTTTTTCAAATTTCCACTTTTAGATATCTAAAATAGTCAACAAAAAGTCTAATTTGAGCTAAACACATTTCTTCTTAGTGTTTTCTAAAAATAGTAGTTTTTTTATATTTATCAATTTATAAAATCCAAATTGTTAATTATCTTACATATTTAATATTATAATATATATCAAGTTTTATACTTACTAGTACAACATATTTATTCTTAAATAAAAACTAAGAAAAGACATATTGGTGAACCTATGATTTTTGTAGCATTGTATTTTTTGATTTTTTTCCTAGGTTTTTAGATAATTTTCTAATTTCTATAGATAAAAATATTTCTTCCAATTCAGTTTTCAATTTTAGTTTCTTTTTCTTTATTTTCTTATTTTCATAGAAACTATGTTCCATTAGTTTTAAAACTCATAAAATTTATTGTTATGGTCAAAGTGGTCCTCAATTTCACTTGAGACATGGTATGAGGGGATACTTCCACAATACCCAATACATTAGAAAACACTATATACAGAGTTTAGTTTCAACGTACCTCATGTTATATAAAAAAAAATTAGGATTATGTTTTTCAAACATATGAAGCCTTCAACCATTTATTTTTATAGTGCATCAGTAATTAGTTATCCCCATAAATTTAATCTCAATATAGATTAGATATGGGATAATGTGGCTATGGTATGGTGTAATACTCCATAGTTAGTTCCCTTTTGGATATATTTATTATTTTATGATTATAATCAATATATCTAAGAGCCTATAAATAAAAAACAACTTGGTTAGTTACACCTATTGATATACTTTATTTATTCTTATGATTGATTGTTTATTAGGAGTATAATTGGTGTCTATCACATTTTATTTATTTTGGTCAAAAAATATAAAATGGATTCTAAATATGAACTCTTCAATGGTGTTCATCCTTTGGATTTCCTCCTTTATAACAATGTTACACCTTATTCTCATGATAATGAATAGACTAATGATCACAATTGTACAATTTCTTATATTTATTATGTCAATAAAGAACATGATTTTGATAGATATGATTATGATTACACTAAATAAAATCAATAGTATTCATACAATTGTGAATAATATAGTGAAGAGGAAAGTGAGTACACTAATTTATAAATTGAAAAACTAATTCTTCTCTTGCATTTATCTTTCTATAAAGTAGAACAAAAATATCACACTGATAATGAATATATTCCATTTATGTCTCACGAGGATCCAAATGTGAAGAATAAATAAATATCAAACTTTTTTACCTTTTTAATTTTCTACTACATTACATCACATTAATCAATAAAAACTACACAATCATATCCCTTGCATAAAAATGGAAAATGATATGACTAAGTGTGTTATTTCCTCTTTCTCTCTCTATAAATGGTAGATGATATAAATTCATATGATGTGCCACATTATATTTTAATCATCGATAATGAAAAGAAATATTGTGATAATATTTATACTCCCTTGGAAGTGAAAAATAATGTGGTAATATATCATGATTCTTCCTCTCCCTTTATTAAAATATCAAAGAATGAAATAATGTGAAATACAAAAAAAAGTGGCATTATTGATTTAGAATTACAAATATATGCTCATGTTATATTATGAAAATATTCTCAAGATAATCATTTATATCCATATAATGTTAGTCTCATGATAACAATAATAATTCTCCCTCCTCTCTTTAATCAAAATAATGTAATGTGAATAAATTTGATGTTTCTACTTCTATATAAAATTAATGTGATGATTCTAAAGCTTGTACCAATTTTGTCTTAAAATATAATCCTAATCCATGAAATTATTTTTGTCATGATCCTATAATACCAATGTTTAAAATAGATTATCAATTACAACCCATGAATGAGACTTTCCAAACCACTAATATTCCTAACAGTTATATTATATCCATGATGCATGTTATTAGTGACCTCCAAAATTAAGTTCTTGATCTCAATTTACAAACTATATCATGTTGTGCCAATATCAAAGATAATGTTAACTTAGGACAATCCATTACATGAGTTGTATATGACCATCCATATCCAAAAAAAAAAATTATGCCTACACTACCCTTAATTGATGGTCATGGAAATCCTTGTACTCATTTAAATCAAATTACACTTTATTTTAGAGAATGAGGAAAAGACGCATGTACTCTATTAAATTATTTTCATAAAATATCACAAAATATGATTTTGAGTGGTTTTATAGTTTACCTAATGGATCCTTACCTAAATTTAAATGAATATAATATGTGTTCTTATTAGACTATCACAAACACATCGTACCCAAGTTTGCATTAGAACATCTAAAAGTTTTGAAGTAGGGCCATGATGATCTTATTGAATATTAAATTTGAAGATTAAATTTTTTTGTACCCTTTTTATGTTATCGACACTAAATTTTGCAAAGGAAATTCATATTTAGTAGGGGTCTCTTGTCTCCACTCAATGAAAGAGCCATGCATAAACTTTATATATATATATATAAGGGTGAATTCAAATTTACAATCTAAAAGACAAAATCTAGTGAAATTAAATCATAAGATAGATGAATTAATGGAAAAAACTACAATCAAGGAAGAAAAAGTCAAATTAATTGATAAAGGGAAATATTATATTTAAAAAGAAACACATAATGTGAATAAATATACTTTAACTAAGAGTGAACCACTTCAGTTTGAAATATTTAAAGACCAACGACATGATATTCCACACAAATTTTTGGATAAGAAGTTAATTATCCTTCCTCATATTTATTATCATCCTCTTCATCATTATGAGTACATAAAATGAAATAAATTTTAAAATTTCATTTTATTAATGAACCTCAAGATAATGATTTTTATTCATTATGATAAAATATTAAATAACTTGAAGATAAAGAGATTATTACATTTCAAAGAAATATAACAAGCATGAAGGATGATATAGTTCATGATAAAGTTACATATCACCTTACATGTACATGGGTACCAAATCAAAAGTACCATGTTTTATATCATAGATATGAACATTTAATGTATACTTAATAGATATCAAAAGAGCATCAACAATATCAACTATGAATACCATAGGTAACCAATAAAAATGTGACCATCTCTATGAGTGCCAAGCTAAATATTTAGTATCAAAAAGTAGTTATACACAAAGATTAATATGGTTCATAATTTTTATTTTTGTTAGGGTGGTCAAGTCATTATATGATTCTTAATTACTTTGAATATACATAGTCCCATGATTGATAATGGATCAAGTGAAAATGTATGTACAATGACACTTATTCTCACTCTTGGATACAAAAAAATATTTACTAGTTGCATCAAACATTGTCAAATCATTCAATGGTCATACACAAAATAATCTTGGGAATATTGTGCAACCCCTTCATTATGGTTACATAATATTGGCTACTCCATTCCTAGTCCTACCAAGAATAGGGGTTTTAAAATATGTTATTAGGATGCCATTGGATATAAAAGCTCCACACAATACCATCAATAGTACATCCTTTCAAGTATATACATTGTAATAAAGTGGTCAAAGTTAAAGACATTTGATATGATTACCTTATATAGTTAGTGGTAACTCCCCCTCACCACCATCATATTTGGCTATGGGACCTATTAAAGAGCACAAAAAAACATAGTTATGACATCTATTCAAGAGCATAACACATAATCGATTATTTCACTCATATAATATATCTCTATACAATCAGTTCAAAAGAGAATGATATATCCTCATAGAAAACACACTTCATATAAAAGAGTTAATAAATTTTTAAATAAAAAAATATATTCTATAGTGAATTTGAAGGTAGTACCTATAATATTTTAGCATGTTGCATAATGAAGATATGCAGTGAGACCTCCTATTATAAAACAAACTCCACCAAGTCTTGCATATTTCAGAGTTATACATCTTGTAAAATATTATATGAGCAATGATAAATATAGTTACATTACAACACCTAATGCCTTTTCAAATTTAGATTCATCTACATGTAATAATTTCCATTCATGGAGAGTCACCATCCCACTCTATGATATAATCACACATTATGGTCAACGTATTGATGGGATTATAGGCTAGTTTCCTTTCAAAATTATCAAGAATACAAAAACATTCAAATATATCAAAAAATTAAAAAAAATCAAATATTAAAAAAAAACATTTAAAAACATTCAAATATTTATAATTTTTTTTCAAAAAATAAAAAATCAAGACATAAGCATGACATAGAGTTAATAGGTTACTTATTTACGTATGTTATTTGTCATTTATTTTTATAGATAACATACTATTTTTCAAATAAACATTCAAGTATGTGAGTTTGACATAGGTCATACATATTTTAAATGGATTTTTAGATGTTAGATTCCCTTTTACCTAGTGGTCATGCCTATGATCGGGGCATATTGCTCTACAAGTTACATTATAACATGTTTTATCTATCTATGACCTCAAATGTCATGTGAAGATACATATATTACAAGTGTTTTTATAATTACTCATATCTTATGTTGTACCACATGAATATGCTAATTTTATATGATATGAAATTAATGTATATGGATAGTGTAGACTAGTTTTCACTTTTCATATGCTCCTTCGATGTTATTACTTTATTTCATGATAGGATATACTTTGATTGATTACTATGTATGGCCCTTGGACATTGTGTGGTAAGTTTATTTAACATCTCTATGATACTTTTATTGGTATGTACAAAATTTTAACATGACCATTGATTGAGGCCATTATCCCTTATATTTTGTGTGACATTTGAACATGTCCCTTATTTATAATATTCTTAATGTCCTTTATGTGTGACACTTAACCTTTTTTGTTACACCATATGAATGTCAATTAAATTCATCCATTAGCCTTATTGTATGACATTATGTGATATTATGTGTTGTGATTGTTGTGTTTATTGATCTTGATTAGTTATGCCATGATATATATCATGAAATTTTACTGTGTCATCTACTTTAAGTATGGATGTTTTAATACATGCATCATTTCTATATATTTATATACATGACACTTGTATGACTCAAATTAAATTTATTACATACATGCTTCAATGACAATTACATTATCATGATGACATACTATCCACATAATGACATAATACTACATTATTATATATTTATCACATCATACACTTAGATTTTAATTCCAAGATGATTAACTTGAATGATACATCACTCATAAAAAAATACAGACACCATAGTGGGACTTTTTATACATCTAAACCTCCATGAATAAATAAAAAATAGATTTGATATAGAGTAAAATTTTTCAAAAATCAAATTGTATAATAAAGTATATGTTTTCAAATATTTAAAATAATTCAAAGATCACATTCTATAACAAATTATATATTTTAAAAGTTTCAAATTAATTAATAAATCAAACACATAATATATATTATAATATTGATACCAACTATGGGGGCATATGGCATGCATATGCATTCAATTCTTAAGGACATAAGGATAGATTCATACACACTTAAATGATTTTGCCAAAAAATTACAAGATCAAAGTTATAAGTTGAAAATTAAATTATAAATGATCATATAAATTCATGATATTCTATATCATTTGGTACAAATTCAAGAGATATGATACTTTTTCATGAACATTTTCAAAGTTCAAATTTATAGTTTAAAGGCATGATGTTTATTCATGCACATTTTCAAATTTCAAAGTCATAGTTTCAAGGGGAAATTTTATTTAAATTCTAGTCTATTGGTAATGATTTCATGATAGGGGAATGAATACTCTTCATTCTATTTTGGCCATTAAAAATGATATCTATATGCAATAGTGTTATTCAAGATGTTATGAGTAGCGTACATTTGAGTCTAGTGAAGCTCAATGGTCTATGAACTAATTCTAGAGAACCCATTGTGTAGTACTTATTTTATCAAATTTATGGATTAAGAGAGTTTTAATATTAATTAGATAAACTGATACATAAAATCACAATGCTATAGATATGAAATAAATGACACAAACTATTTTGGAAATTGATAAATATAAACATATACTAAAAGGGAAAATTACCAGAGAAGAAAAACTTATCTATAAATAAGGAGTTTAGGACTATAATTTCAACTATATAACTTACTATATGATGATTTTATGAATCATGGACAAGGATTTGATTAAATATTGGACAAGGATATGTTATTCATACATGTGAGGTCTATGTTAGTGTCCTTAGGCTGTGTTGACATCTGGTAGGGTTTTATTTTTATGAGAAATTTTGGACCTATGTGCCTTATCCTATTGGCTCTATGTGTGTGATTAAATCTATAAAATTTACTATGAAAGTGATTGTGACTTCTGATTCACTTGAAACACTATATTAACAAGTCATAAGGATGAAACAAAATAAATGAGAAAAATGGTTAGTGGTTAAAGTTGTACTTGACCTCAATACCTCTTATGTTGAGTGTTGCCTACATACTAATACTCTGAAGAGGGATAAAACTCCATGTAGTTATCTCATGCTATACTGGTGTATATGAAATAATATTATATACCACTACAATCCTAGTGTGATTAAGTTCTTCAATAATGAATTATGACCTTAAAGGTGTATTCAAACTTAGTTCAGGGTTATCAATCTTGTGTGGACTTAGATTGGGAAGAATAGATGTTAAATGTGTGGTTATATGCTCTGGTGATTTTACTTGATATGAGCCTCTAGTGAGAAAATGGCTTGAAAATGTGCCTTTATAGTGATAATTTGGAATTAATTTTGATGAGGCTTATGAAACATGTGATATTACCAATTTAATTTATTTAACTTTGACTAACTAGATGTTATTTGGTGGGATGATGTGGTTGATGGAATTAGACAATATTAATGAGTGGGATAGTCCTAAAAGAGAAACATTGTCTAAATGTAAAATAAAACTAAGTTGGAAGTGTGAATCAGTCAAAGGGTAAGCTTGGGATATTTTAAATGAGAAATAATGACATTTTGTGATCATTAGTTACATGGTGAAATAGGTCAACCACATTAGAATTGAAGGAAAGGTGGTCAATGATCATGGAATTAGGCATGAGATAAGTGTTCATAAAGAATGGTCACAAGTTTATTTTTTTGTCAATAAATTTTAATTTATGTGTCTACATTTATTCTCCTTTTATTCTAGTAATGTAACAAAGTTTAAGTACTAGATTAAAACAAAAATAATTATACCTAAATTTATGTATGAATAACATTATTGAATGTAAGTCACATTTTTAATTGATCATCATGAAAAACTAAAATGAAACATGTATAAATCATTATTTACTTAGAATGAAAAATATGAAAGTAAAGATAATAAACTTATAGATCAACTAATAAATAATGAATACGCCTAATTGGGTAAATAAATTATTGTGTTTTCTAGTGAAAAATAATAACTACGGAAAAATAGTAATATAAGATGCATGCAAAACCAAACATACAATGTTTCAAATCTAGATATATATTATTAATGAGTAAAATAGTGAATAATGATAATATATTAAGAATTTGAAACTGATATAGAGTAACTTAGGAAGAATTCATGATATCTATTATGGCATCAAAAATATATTGGGAAGATGCATGGTATCCATCATGGCATTGAAAAGATTAGCAAACTGAGCAGACAAAATTCATGGTCATGATGCATACACAAATAACACACACAAAATAACATAAATCACACAATAGAAGACAAAATTTTAGATCTATAAAAACATGTTCAAATGTCACTCACACATATATAAACATATAATAAGGGTTAGAGTGATAATCAATAATGTGTTCAGATGATCACAATCTAAATACGTTGATACACATAATATAAGAAACAAGATAACAAACATAAAGACATGCATGGATAAGTAAATTTGATCTACATAGGCAACTTTTAACATTAGTATATCTAAAAACTCAAGTATCTAGTAATCTAGTAATGTGAAAGCAAGTGAGAAAATAATCATGCAATGTAATTTACTAAAGTAGGAACAATAGGGATAGTAATAGAATGATAAAACCTATGTAAAAGGATTCCTCTAATGAACTTGATGTTATTTGAATAACCTTTATTAGTGTAGTATAGTATTTTCCTTATATTTATTATTATAGATTATTCCTACACTTTATTTAGATTTCTTATGTGTTATTTTGAGGTCACCTAGGTGTCATAAATGAGGTAATTAAGGTGAAAATTTACATGGGAAAATTGTAGTAAAATTGGTGGGTAAGGATACCCTTACCCACCAATATTGATATATGGAGCACACAAACCATTTGGAAAAATTCTTGTATTCACATTGCTAAATGTCTTGACTCTATGCCTCCATTGTACCTATAAATATGCCTCTCATCTAATCTATTTTTTAATTAGTTATAAATGCAACATTATTATAATTATACTCTATTTTGATTTTAGTCTCAAAAATAGAGTTCTGCTTCTATTTTATTTACATTTGTAGTTCATGTATTTAATTCTATCAGTTAGATCTTGGAAAATTCCATCATGGTATCATAATAAGGTTCTGGTAAAAAAACATTTTATTGCTAATTTATTGAAATATTGAGTATTTTTTTAGTTTGTAATCTAAATAAGATTGTAAAGGAGAAACATGTAGATCTATGTGTATCATCTATAGTCTTTTATTCTCTAATTGGTGAAATTCATCAATATTTGTAATTATTTCAATTATATTGGATATATAAGTAACCTTTTGTAGATCTAAAATGAGCATTCAAGTTGGTTGGACAATAGACTAAATCTTTTTTTCATAAGGAGGCAAGATTTACAAGTTGTTTTCCAAATCCATTTTTTAATTAAAAATGACTGTTATTTTAATAACTGAGAAAAAATGGTAGACAATCACTTAGAAATTTTTATGGGCTCTATAGGCCTTGGTTTCTTGTTTTTGGATAATTTTTAAATTTATAATTTCATTAATAATTATTAAATCTATCATAGTTTTATTGACTGTGGTACTATTTTAAAAATTGAAAAAAAAATATATTTTGATGATGGAGAAAATTTAAGGAGCCTTTTATTAATTTTTATTTTAAATAATATTATTATGTGAAATCATATTTTAAGGAGTTATTTATCATTTTTTTGTAATATTTTATTCTATTTCATGAAGATGAAGGGTGAGGTCTAGTTTTGGTAGGCGGTCAAACCCCCTCACAAGCAAAACAAAATTTATCTTCTCTTCTGTTTCACTCACAATTTCACACATTTTTTCTCCTCAAGGACATATTTTCAGCTAAGTCCAATGTCTATTTTTTGTGATCTTACACTTTTACTTATGTAATCATTGTATGTATTGCTCATTTGTGGATGTATTCTTGACTAAGTTTGACATCTATTTTTTATGAACATGCATTGTTATTTATGCCTCTAATGCAAATATTTCACTCGTTTATACATAAACCACTTTGTTTCTATGTGTATTGCATGATAGTAAATACTATATTATATTGCACATTCAACAACCTTAGATAGTCATCTTATCATTGTGTGTATTATGCGATGGTGAATACTACACCAAATCATGTACTTTGACAACATCAACCATATATTTTTGTTTTATTGTACACATCTATACCTATAATTCATTATATCTGAGTGCATATTTATTGACTAATATCTTATTTTCATTATATGCATCATCTATCCTTGGTACATAAGTTAAAGCTTCAAGAATCAACTCTATATTTGTGTTTACGATTGTCTTTATCCCTACACAATATCGTAAGATTTTATGGGATTTATTGTGCAAAAAATTTGGTGCCTATTGTATATGCACTAAAGTGCTAATTTTATACACACTAAAACATAAAGTTCAATTGTATGCACACTAAATTACTGATTTTATATGCACTATTACATAAAGTGCCAAACCTTTGCAACTAGGGGGTTCTTTCTGATAGTTTTAGGGGGTTGATTTATGCCTTGCCTTCTCTATTTCTCATTTAGTTTTTTCTTGCATTACATTATGGATCACAATTTGTTTCCACTTCTCACTCCATTCAATTATCATGACTATAAATCTAAAGTGCAAATTTTTCTAAGTAAAGGTTTACACAGGATAACCATGATTATGAAAACTAAGCCAAAACTTGGAGCAAATAAAATTAAGTGGTATAATAGGTGTGATGAAGCATATGGTATTTTGTGTTTTTCTATTTATCTTGACTTAATCTTTCACATTTAATCTGCTAAATCACCACATGAGATTTAGAACACCTTGGAACAACTCTTTAGAAAGCAGTATGTAATGAGGGGTCATGAGCTAGACAATGAGCTCATTTGTTTGAGTCTACGAAGTTTTGACACTAAATGAGAATTTTTCACCAAAATTAAATCACTTAGGTTGAAATTAAAATTGTGTGGCATAGAAAAAATGATGAACAATTGATCCTCTCTATTCTTTCCATTTTAGGTCCTAACTACTCATTTTTTGTCTCTACCTTTTAGGCTACAAAACATACCCTAGGAACTGCATGGATTATTCCATCCTTAGATGATTTTTATAAATAATTAACTATGGATCAAGATAATCTCATCTAAATGGTTATATTGAAGTCCTCTAAATCACATTCTTTGTTCAGTCATGACAAACTGAAGACTTCAATTAATAAAGAGAAGAAATAAAACAAGGACCAAGAGTAAAGAAGGGGTCAAAAATTAGATACTAAGCCAAAAGTATCATATGAGTCCTCCTCTTTAGGTGTAAAACCAAAGAAAGATAGGATCACATGTGTCTATTGTAAGAGAACTAGGCATGATGAAACAAAATGTAGGAAGAAATAGATAGATTAACTAATAAAGATGCTTGAGAAAAATAACATCAATGTCCCTGATATAGTCAAATCAAGCTCATCAGCATAGGAGTCTTCAAAGGCAAAATATATTAGTAATTTAAATGGTAAGGTAAAGGAACTTATTTTATTATCATCTCAACCATCCACATGGGTGATTGATTGTGGTGCCTCACATCATATGGATTTTTATTGAGACTTGTTCTCATCCTTAGAGCCATGTTGTATGCCATCTATTCTAATAGGTGATGAATTCCTATTGATGTTTATGGGAGAGGATCTATTAAATTTAATGATGAAAAATTTATAAATTTTTTATGTGTTCCATCACTATCAACTAATCTCCTATCTATTTGTCAAATCACCCATATTGGATCAGGCAAGAAAGTTGAGTTTACTTCAGATTTTGTTGTCATTAATAGTAATACTATAGTGTCCATTAGGAAATAAAATCACCAATAAAGGTTTTACACCTTCTCAAATTTTTCTATTTATTAACCTTATATTGTGTTACTCATTCTAATGGGGTGAGTAAACTATTGCATTAGCGATTTGGCCATCTAAACTATCACTACTTGGAATAACTTAGTCGATAAGATATGGTAATATGGTTGCCTCGTGTTTATTTTTTTATGGTTTTTGTGAAGGTTTCATGCTTGGTAAACATACAAAAGAGAAATAAGATAAAGGTAAATCATGGAGTGCCACTCAAATTTTAGAGCTAATTCACAATGATGTTGTTGGGTCATTTCCAAAGCCTTCATTTAACAGGGTTAGGTACATGCTTAACTTCATACATGATTTATCTAGGTATACTTGGGTGTATTTTATTTAATAAAAGTTTGAGGTATTTTACCATTTTAAGGATTTCAAATCTCTTGTTGAGAAATAGTCAGGGAAAACCATTAATATTTTATGCACTGATAATGGTAGTGAGTATGTTAGTTATCACTTTGAGTAATTATATACTTTAGAAGGGATTAATCTATAATGAATAGTTATATATAGTCCTCAATATACTATTATTTTTTAATGTAAAAATAGATCTTTGAAGGAAATGGCAAATTATATGATACACTCCAAATCACTTACACCACAATATTGGGCAGAAGCCATTAAGTATGTTTGTTATATCCAAAATCATGTTCCTCACAAAGCATTTAAAGGGATCACTCATTTTGAAGCTTAGAGCAATAAAAAACAAAAATTTAAGCACTTTAGGTTATTTATATCTCATTCTATGGCTCGCATTCCTAAAAATAAATCTAAGGCCATGGAACATCAGAGTAAGACTTACATATTTGTTGGGTATGTAGAAGGTGTTAAGGGATATAGGCTTCTTCATCTTACCACACATGATTTTTTCATTAAGAGGAGTATACACTTTCAAGAGGGTCCATCAGACTTCACACTCAACACTTCTCCCTCTTTGTAATATCTAGGATATGATGATAGATTAGATGATGTAGATCATGTAGATCAGATACCTACTAATGAATATTCTTCTTCCCATTTAGATGATAAGGATAGGTATAGAGATTCACCTCATTCCATTCAAAATTATATTTCTAAATTTGAATAATCTCCTCCTGATTCTCTAACTTTAGGTCCTCTTTGGGCTAGATAGAATCTATAAAGTGTAGGTGATTGGGTTGGGGATCCACTAGATGTCAAATAGACTCATTCACAGTTTTAGGGTGTTCCACATGTTTTTATTACTTTTGCTTCTAATCCATAGTCATTTCATGAGGCATATATAATTTTTGAGTGGGATATAGCTATGCATGAAGAGTATAGTTCCTTAATTAGGAAACACACTTGGGATCTAGTACCCCTTCTTAAAGGAAACTTGTTTGATGTAGGTGGATTTATAAAACAAAATTTGTAGCAAATGGGTTAGTGGATAAGTTCAAAGCACAATTGGTAGAAAAAGAATTATCACAAGTTTTTGGAATACACTATACTAAAACATTTGCTCCAGTCACTAAAATTAATTCTATTCAACTCACTCTTTCCATTACCGTAGCTTATCTTTGGGGTGTTCATCAAATGGATGTGAAGAGTGTCTTTCTTCATGGAGACCTTGATGAGGAGATATATATGAGCAACCACAAGGTTTTGTGGAAGATTCTTCCTTAGTGTGTAAACTATGGAAATATATCTATGGCCTCAAGTAGGCCCCTTAGGCTTGGTATGCCAAGATGGATTCATTTTTTCTCATAGTTGATTTCACTAAATGCAATTATGATCCAAATGTCTATATCTTATGGCAAGATAATTCACTCTTGATTCTAGTTCTATATGTGGATGACCTATTGATCACAGGGAGTTATTCATCCCCCATTACAGTATTGAAAATTTCTCTGCATGATACATTCTCCATGACTAACTTGGATTTATTGCATTACTTCCTTGGTATTGAGATTTCATAATCTATCTCAGGGATTACCATTGCATAATCCAAGTATGCTCTTGATTTGCTTGCATAGTTCCATATGGATACTTGTAAGTAAGATCTGACTCCCTTTCTTTTTAGAGTCAAAGTTGAGATTGAGTTTTCTTTTCTATTGGTTGATGTTATTTTGTAGTGAAAACTAATTGGAAACTTCATCTATCTAACTCACAATAGACTTGATATTTCATATGCAGTGGGTATGGTCTCTAGGTTTATGTAAACACCACATGAGCTACATTGGAAAGTAGCCAAATGGATTTTCCACTACATTCAAGGTACTCATACTTTTGGGATTCACTATGGAGTAAGCATTTATATTAACTTGATTGGGTATATAGATTCAAACTGGGTTGGCGATATTCAACATCACAAGACTACTTTAGGATATAGTTTCTCACTTCATTTAGGACCAATTAGTTGTTCTAGTAAGAAGAAAAATGATATTGCTTTATCATATACTAAGATTGAATATAGAAGGGCTATAAATGCTACTAATGAAGTTATTTGGCTTCAAGGGATTCTTACTGAGTTTGGTATATAGTTCAAGTTACCCACAATCATCTTTTTTGATAACCAAATTACCATCTAAATCTATAGGAATCCAATCTAAAATCAACATACTAAGCACATAGAGATTTGTATGAACTTCATTTGGGAACTCATTTATGGATAGGTCATTGATCTAAAATTTTGCTAGACTATAGAGTAGATAGCTAATATCTTTACCAAGACCTTCATTGAGACAAAATATATTCACTTTCATGCTCTTCTTGGGGTATGGGCTGCATCAACATCATCTTTAGGGGGGGCTTCTAGTCCTCTTCTTCCTTTCTCTCTCTCTCCTTTTCCTCCACTTTGTGAGAGTTGCATTGTACTTGGGTACCTCATAAGGCCATGATGTTGGGACCTAATTTTGTTTACACACCTAAGTTATGCTTAACGATGGGTGTTAGTGTAGGATATTATTTTCCTTTTGTTCATTATTATGGATTATTCTTACACTTTATTTAGCTTGCTTAGGTGTTATTTTGAGGTCACTTAGGTGTCATAAATGAGTTAATTAAGGTGTGCATGCACATGGGAAAATTTTAGTCAAATTGGTGGGTACGAATACCCTTACCCACCAATATTGACATATGGATCACACAAATAATTTGGCAAAAGTCTTGTGTTTACATTGACAAATGTCTTGACTCTATGCCTCTATTTTACCTATAAATATGCCTCTCATATAAGCTATTTTTCAATGAGTTATGAATTTAATATTATTATAATTCTACTCTATTTAAATTTTAGTCTCAATAATGGAGTTATGCTTCTATTTGCTTTGCATTTGCAGTTCATGTGTTTGATTCTATCAGTTGGATCTTGGACAATTCCATCAAGCTTTATAAGTCCTTTTAATAGATTAAATTTGAATTATTAGATCTTGTGTTCACTATGATAAGTCTACTTGAATCATATAACAGTGTAGTGCATTTCTATTTGTCTTAGAGTAGTTTTGTTTGTGTATACTTTCTAGATCTAGGATAGTATCACCACATATAGATATGTCTAGAAGTGACAGCCTTTATGTTTTATATTTCATTCAAGTATACTTGTGAAACATATTTGATATAAAACTAGATATAGAGAAACACTACATATATTAAATCAAAAATTAATGTATGGAAATGAACTTCACATACAATGCATAGGTATTAGTTTTTGAATTTTATGAAATATTATATTTTTAAATGTATACAACTAAAAATTAATAAACTAACCAATGATTCATGCAAGGTGTTTAAAATCAATAGGTCTTATATATAACATGGGAAGGGTGATCTCTCATGAATGAAAAGTGTCATGCCATTGTATCATCAATATCATACCAATCTGTTACATCATTAGGGTGAAATAATCAATGTAATCATCATCATCATCATCATCATAGGAGATCACTAACTTATTAGGCTGTGTTTGATATTGTGATATGATACTTTGATCATATTTTTTATCTTTGTATGAATAACTAAGTACCTGATACTATGGTATTCACCGTTATGATAACTCTTTGGAAATATGTACCATGTCATTTTACTTTATTGTTATTTCATTAATTATATTTGTTTGTAAACTAGCTAGATATATGATTTAATTTTTCTTCTCTTTCTATAAAAAACTTCCATCTTTTGAAATGAAAATAACCTTTCCTTTATGATAAAATGAATTGTAACCTTTGTTTTTATCAACCATTTCTCCTTTTTATTTTAACCATGATCCTACAAGAATAACATTGTATGCACTTGGATTAGAAATAACACAAAAATTAAGATAAAACGTTTTTGAAGCAAATAAAACTCTTATTTTAATTGATCCCACACATGTTGTAGACACATTAGTTTGATCAAGGTGTTGAATATTATATATAAGGGATACAAAAAATTACATAGAACAAAAATTTGTTTCCTAGTAGTCCATAACCTTGATATCATTAAATTATTTTCCATTTATATGAGTAGTGATAGTGAAAGGTTATTAATATGAGGAAAGACTTGTAATTGTATCCTTTAGAACCATACTTGTAACATTCACTTTTGTAGGCATCTCTTAATTTTGAACCTTTTTTTGTTAGAAACCATTTCTTAAACATATTTTCTTGCTTAGGTTGAACTTATTTTCAAAACCTATGTTCTTTCTCTTTTTATCACATTGCCTTTATGATACATTATTTTTTAAATTGCTCTTTTTCATCTCATGCCTTTTATTAATTTTATTTCTCTAATTATGCATTTTAAATATTTTACTATGCTAAATTATTCTTTGGTATCCATACTTGGCCTTTTTGTTCTTTTTTAACTTTTGATTTAGAATATGTAGTCCTAATATGAGTAGGTTGGTTAATCGATGTATCTACTATAGGATCACCACTATCTATGATATTTTTTATTTTCTTCTTTAAATCCAAATGACTATTTTTATTATGCCCATGTATTTTATGATGTGCACAATAGTATTTTGATCTCCTTAAAGGATGTATAGGATGTAGTTTAATCAAATTATTTGTGAAGAATTTCTCCTAGAATTTCACTTGAACTTTTATTAGCCTTTTAGATATATTTTTATTAGTATATGTATATGTATTATAGCATTGCTTCCAATTTTGATTTGAAGTATTTTTAAACTTAAAATTAATAGATAAAGATACAAATACATGATTTATACTAGCATATTCAGAATCATTTGGATATGTGAGATAATTTTCCAATTATGTGATTTTTGAAATAAAATACTAATTTTTATTTTAAAACTCTTCTATTATCCTTCCCATGGTGACTATTTTATCTTAATGGACTTCAAAAGCACAAACTCTAGGTAATTATGATTGGATATGCATACAAACACCATCAAAAGGAGATGTGGGAAGTGGATGGGGTGAGAAAGGACATGTTGGTTACCTAAATTTGTCATTATAGGGTGGGATAATTTACCACTTGAGATAGTGATATCTGGACTTGGTTAGAGGGAAATTAGCTATCACTTAGCACAGACATAGAAGGTGTATTATGATTAAGAATAACATTGATTTTATTATTTATGAATTTTATCTAATTTTATTCATAATTATGAAATTTATTGAATATTTCTAGTTGAAACCATGAAATTATAATGATTGTTTTATGAAAAAACTATACACCAATAGTAACCCATATATCCATTATATGATGTACACAATAAAGAATTGACTACTAAAATGTATTATTTGGCAAGTTTTTAAATATGAAAGAGGTTTTTTATTAAAACAAGTGAATATATGAAATAGAGAAATTAATTTTAAAATAGGAACACCATTCATCCCTTAAGCCAAATTTAATATAAATAGTAAATTACAAATTTTAAAATATCCATAAAATATTTTGGTGAATAAAATAAGGCTTCTAATTTTATCAATACTATGAAACAAAAAATATGATAATTTTAAAAATAAATCTATTATGGATAGATATGAGTCTAATAAGGAAATATAAGCCTCAAGCATAGGAAAGGAAAACCATAATATAAAAATGAGGGTGTAACCCAAGGGAAAAGAATAAAAATTCTAATTTGTATAAAGAACAAGGAGAAATCAAACATTAGATCTAAAATCCCAAAAAAAAAGTTTTGAAATATTTTAAATAAGGATGAAACCATAAGGAAAACCTAATGTTTCACAATTATCCAAAAAAAAATGGTTCACCAATATGTTTTATCAAATTTGTGGATTGTGAGAGTTTTAATCCTAATTAGACAAACTAATGCATAAAATTATAATTCTAGATATATGCAATAAATAACACAAAATTATTTTTAACTTTATAAATGTATAAACATGATAAAATGGGAAAGTACCAAATAAGAACAATTTAGCTAGAAATTAGGTATGTAAGACTGTAAGAAAAATTGTAAAATTAACTATATGACTATATGATGATGTTGTGAATGAGGAAAAATATTTATCTTGAATCTATGACTAGTTCATGTATTTAAATAGAGGTGTCTTACATTGGTGTCCTTAGGTAACATTGAAATCTAGTATGGTTTTAGCTTTCTATGAAAGTTTAGACCTGTGTGCATTAACTTATTAGCTCTATGTGTGTAATTGGATATGTATAATTCACTATGTAATTCATTTTGAACCTTCTTATTCATGTTGAAACCTATCTCAATAAGTCATGAGGATGAAAAATAATAAAGGATAAAAATGGGTTAGTGGTTAAAATTTTATTTAATCTCAACACTCTTTATGTTGAGTGCTACCTACATACCAATACTCTGAAGAGGGATCAAAGTCCATATAGTTATCCCATGCTATGATGGTGTGTGTGAAATAATAGTTTTATGTTTTATGTTGGTGTAATACTAGTGTGATTAAATACTTCAAAAATTACTTGTGACTTTGGGGGTGTATTTAGACTTAGCTCAGGGCTACTAGGGTATATGGACTAAAAATTGAGAAGAATAGATATTTTTCTCTCAATGTGAAATTAGATGTTATAGTGATTTTCCTTGATATGAGAATATAGTGAAAAAATGGATTGAAAATATTAATTTATGGTGATCATAATGTAAATCCTTTAGATGGGGCTTAAAAAACATGTGGGATGACCCATTTGATGAATGTGAATTTGAGAAACTAGTTATTATTTGGTAGGTGGATGAGACCAATGGAATTAGACACTACCAGAGAGTGGGATAGTCATATAAGAGTAAGCTTATCTTAAGAATAAATAAAAGTATGTTGGAAGTGTGGATTAGTTATAGGGTAAGATTGAGTTGTTGGAATGAGAAATGGAGAAATTTTATGATCATTAGTTTCTTGGAGGAATAGGTCATCCACATAGAAGTGAAGGAATGTTGGTTAAGGACTACGGAATGCAGAATAAGCTAAGTGTGTATAGAAAACTTTCATAAGTGCATTATTATATAAATAAATGTTAATTTATGTGTCTATAATTCCATATTCTATTATAAATAATGTATGTTCTAATCTAGTTACATTCAACAAAATTTGCATCACTTCTAGTGAACCCATCATGGTTTCACCTTTTTGGATTAGTACATTGGGTACTAGTATGAATTCATGAGATTTGTAATTTTCTTATTTCCAACTCAAGGACTTGATTAATTATTCAAAATGGGATTTGATCACTCTAAATTCACCATTGGTTTAAATTATACAAGTTATTAAATAAGGGGACACAGTTATCCATCCTATTTTATAGGTTACAAGGAAATTTGGTTTCATCTCCATATATATGTATTCCTTCCTTTCTCTCCTCTCAATTTTATAATTTTAATAGATTATCTTGTTAAAAAATTTAATATGGACAAATGAATACTTCATGTGATATGTTAGGGTTTGATAAATTTGAGAGCCTTGTAAAATTAGAGTATACACTCAAAGAAAAAGTGTGTTGTACATGCTAAGGTTTAATTATTTCTCATTTACCCTAGAAATTACATTAATATAATAAATAGGGGACAAATATAGATACATAAATCTGGTCATAGGTACTTGATAATTCTATTTATTGACACATATTAAACTATATGACTCATGACTTTCACCTAAATACATAACTCTTATTCACCATTTATAAAATACATTTATCTATATGCGTGATTAACCTTTTATTTATAATAATTAACATAAATTTACAAATAAAATGCTTAAACTACTTTATTTTACCCTCAGACTATCTCCAACTTAGGATAAATTTCATTGATTTTTTAGGACATGTTCACACTATGTAGATAGGTACACTACTATAGAATTGTCCACCTAGAGTTGCTACATCCCTTGAAAAATAATGATTAGTTTCCAAATTTTGAATTATTATTTTGGGTGCTACCATATGTTTGATAAGGTTGGATAAAGGAAATTATCAAAAGGTTTTCCTATGAATAATCATAAAAGATCATTCATTACTCCCACTTGGTTTCTAGATTGGAATCATCTATTTAGCACTTATACACTTCTATATATTGGAAAAATATTCCCAATCCTTCCCAAATTTAAGATCATTCAAAATGAGCCCCCATGATCAAAGTGTAAACTATCTCAAAGTAAGTCAAGAGCTATTATTTTCAAGTATCAAATCCACATTTATAGATGTATACATATAGTTGAGAAGCAAAATCTCACAGTCATTACAAGTGGGAGAACTACATGGGATATATTTTATTCCTTGAGGTGATGTATATGTAGGTAATGGTCAATTATCAAGGGGGTGATTAGGGTTAGCTCAACCCATTACAGTCTCCCTATTGTTTTGTAGGTTTCAAGATTCCAAGGTTCCCTTAGATTTTTAAAGATAAAATAAATAAAACATCAAATTACATGTAACATAAACATAATTTTAAAATTTAGGCATAGTCAATAGACACATGCACCAAAGGTCTAATAGTCATATTTTTATCACAATCAATGCAAAGAAGTTCACTATCCACAAACATGAGTATCTTGTGTTACTATCCAGTGAGAGTGATCATGTCTATGACTATTTTTATATTCTAATTATGATCTATCACTATCAAATTTATGATCTTTATATATTTTCTTTTCATTCATTAGTCATATCGAACTGGGACAAGTTTGTAGTCAACATACATGACAAACCTGTGTTACTTGCCCTAAAGAGAAGACTTGTCCATAAATAGTTTCAGATTATGCTCATAATCCTAACCCTACATAGTTCAATATTTTTTTAATTCCACTTTTATTTATCTTAAATAGCCAATATAAATTCTTATTTAAGTTAATCATATCTCTTGTTAGTGTTTTCTAAAAATAATAGTTTTTCATATTTATAAATTTCCAAAATTAAAGTTGTTAACTATTGTTCATCTTTAGCATTATGATATCTATCTATTGTTAAACCTATTAGTGAAACATATTTATTTTTAAATAAAAATAAGGTAAAATATTATGAATGACAAGTTTAGATCTCTAGGACACTATGGACCACTAGATACAAGTTAATTTTTGGTTTCTTTGGGAACCTAGTGAAGGCTAGGTATTAATGAATTATTAGAATGTGTGGGAACATATTGACCATTAGGTATTAATAATTTTTCATATTCTTTTGGAATCTATCCACTACTAGGCTTCAATAACTTGGAGATTAATGTGGAAACCTAATGAACACTAGGTATCCATGACTTGGCATATTCTATAGGAACCTAAAAAGAACTAGGTATTAGTGAATTGGTGTATTCTTTAGGAGCCTGGTGAGCAATATTTATCTTATTATGGGCCCATATTAGTATTAATTTGGCCCATATGAGTCATAGGCAATATATGAATCTTTAAAAATATAATAATTAATGATACTTACAAGGCCATTCTCTATGGATATTTTTTATTTGTCTGATTATATATATATATATAAGTAATTATTTTATGATGTTATTTTTTTTTAAATTAATATTTTATTATTTAAGAGATCAAATGTTTTTTTTCACACAACATTATCTATAGACACTAAAATGTGGTATTTGATATTCAAAACTATAATTTTTTAACATAACTATTAGAAGCACAATGACTGAGAGGGGGAGAGGGTGAATCAATATTCAAAACCTTTCATTCAATTTACACTTAAGCAATCATTAACCATTCAAACACACATATAGATCTAGCAAGCATATGTAATTATCCACATAAGCATGAAACATAATAACACATCACATATGTGGGAAACCATCAAGGGGAACAAAAACAAATAATATATATAAATGGAATATAGTAATATAAGACAAAAAAAATAATTATTGAATCACTAAATCCACATGGAGAACCAACACTAACTAGCCAAAAACCCACTTGACTAGGCTTTAACAAGCACCCACTTGCAAGAAAGCACCAACCCCCTAGATGAATCAGCACCAACTCAGCCCCTTAATTGATTTTTTCACCTTTATAACACCTTGTTTCTCAAACAAAATATTACTACCACCTCTTCATCTCTTCACACTCTTATCCCTCTCAAACTACCTTCTAGGCCTCTTCACTGAATTAGGTCTCTTTAAGACTGATTAAAACATATGACCATGATTTTCATATGAAAACACACTATAATATCTTAATTATAGATCCTATAAACTACTATGATAGTATAACATACCTCCTTATACTAAAAAAATGTACTATATCATTTGCATACACTCTATTTTTTAATTAGGCATAAAAATGCCTTGTATATATACCATTCCTTATTCATATACCAATCAGTCAGTCAAACACCCTTAACCTCTTTGGTTAGACATAAAATACATCTTATTAAATATCATAAATAATATTCTAATGAATTTTGAGTCCTTTTTGGTCTATCATGACTCAATTATACCTCATTTTACTTTTAGGTCTCATGGAGACCTAATTACATTAGGTCTATCTAGTAACACATTATCATTTTATCCCTTGGAACACCTTTCACCTCCATAGACATAAATTTAATTTCATACACAACTCAAATATACCTTATCCAACATAATTTTATCTCCATAATAATTTTTAGGTCTAACCACCACTTGAAACACTCCATTAACACTATTCACATTAGGCCTTTAAACACATAATAAAGTCTATCTTGAACAACTAAAGATAAAACATAATTTATCCACACAACCATGATAATAAATAACATATAAAAAACCTATAAGACCTAAAAAATATCACCATATACATTAGACACTTAAACTCAGGGAATAAAACCTCAAACTTATCATTGTAACTTGCTTACTCAGAACTGCCAAGACTATCAAAAATATATTCATAAAACATTGACCATCAACACCTGTATGACCAATTTAAAAGAATTAAAATTCATGAAAATGATCCTATGACATCTCTAGACCATATTAAAATATATACATTATATGGTCTAGTGGAAACTATTGGTCTTACAAACCAATTTGTTGACCTCACTATACATAAAGCTCACTAAGTTAGACAAGCCATTTAAATTCATAATTTTAAAAACTATACCTAACTTCCAATATATATACCAAGAATGAATAATACATTCCATTATATAAAAAAATCTCCATGTACTTGGTTTCATCATTCTATCTATAAAACACATTCCAATTCATCTTTTCACTGTTGCCTAGGGTTTTCACTATTTGCACCATTAGGCTTGTTAGCGACTAGATAACTTGGATGATAGGTTTAGAAAGTTTGAGGAATATAAACTATCTAGAAACATTCATGGACATAAATCATGATTCTCTACATTCTTCCTCCATCCATTTTCTTACTATGTCTAATGTAACCTTTGACTTCTCTAACTTCTTCAGAAGTAAGCATGTAACTCAACATTTTCTCTCTCCTCTCTCTAACCAATACCACCTAAACATACCTATGAGATTCCACTTAAATATATAATATCTTACTTTAGTAATTTTAGGATAAATTAAAATCCATATCTATCGCAAAATCACATACAAGAGAAACTATAAAACAAATTAATCAAAAATTTAGAAAATAAACATAAACATGCACATAATAGGAGATGCCATATTTAATGTGGCTCACCCAAGATGGGATACATCCACCAAAATTGTCTATTATATTATTTATAGCAAAAAATTTGAGAAAAAAGTCTTGTAACAAACCCTCTTACACCTCTCTACCTTTTTTGCATCCTCTCTGTGTACAACATTTCATTATAATTTTACACTCATACATCTCAGCCATATATCAATATGTTTTAGGGTGAAAATGCCTAAACATAACCTATATCATCATATCTATAAACATTTAATTATACTCTTAGATTTAATACAAAAATTACAATTTAACAAGGGAATTTTAACCCCCCTTACAACCCCTCTTGCCATCAAGGATGCAAAGAATGGGATCTAAACCCAGCTGAGATAACATCAAAATTTTAACATTTGATCCTAGAAGACAATCAGGCTCCACACCTAAAAATAAATTCAATCCATCCTAATTAATTTTAGCAACATCTTTAACATCATGTATTTATTAGGGTTGTAAGAGGGTTTAAACTAGTTTCCACTCTTAGTGGTCATTCATAAAACATAACCCCTCAATCTAAAAAATAATGCTCAAAATTTTGAGATAGTAAAATTAACCATATACCATGAACTAATTAGGTTAACATGAAAAGGTTTTATGAGTTAATGATCAAAATAAAATCCTTCTCGAGTTAATAACCCTTCATTATAAGCACTCAAGAGACCTCCAAACAACTTTTCATGCCTTATCTTTCAAAATCAAACCTCAAAATTCATGAACATGCCTAAAATAAATTAAATCACATTTTTTAATGCTGATCTACTCACACTTTCCTTGAAAACTGATCCTTATACCCTATTAGGCTATAGTCTCTCTCTACACTGTAGCCTTCATACCTTACTAATCTTTGAACTGACCTCTATCCCTCTTTTCATCTCTTAAAAACCTGATTGTCATTTTAAACATATCATTATCATTATATAAAATATATCTCATGCTTAAACAATGCCATACATTCTACACATGCCTTGACAACATATCATGGTACCTCATTAGGCTAGGTAGGGTTTTAGAGAAGTCTAGATACAAACCTAGACTGAAGGCCTTACCCTTATAAGCTCATCTTGAGACTCTCATGAGTGATCTGATGCCTAAAATACATGCTCAAGTAGCCTCATACAACCACTAATTCTTATGTCCACTTATATCACCAAGCCACCATGCTCATACCTTCTTACAATGTCTCTTCATGTCATGACCAGGCTTAGACTACTTAAGCACTTGATGCCTTGACCCATTACTTCAATGTCATGACCTTAACAAAACATCATCCAAGAAGCTATAATACATTAAAACACAATCATATTACATCACCATTCTCTTTATAATGACAATAATCTTACATAACCTCATATAGACCTAAAACCACATGACCAAGCTTCATATGACTTGACATCTCTCTTTCATGCACCTGAACACCTTTGACATCAACCTTGACTTTCATGCAACCACAATACATTAGTTTCCTTCAAATTCTCTCTTGACCATACTCTTATCAATGCATCTTGTCTCATCATATACTGTTAACTAGGCTTAGTCACCTTTGTTCATTCATTTCACTATGCTTCTTTTACATGGCTCACGCTTCCATGATATATACCTTCCATGATCACAACATTCATGATAATATCAATATTGATCATTCATCACCTTTAAAAACATCATGCTGACAATTGATAACACACTCTTAATAGGTTACTACCATGCTCAAAATATATTTGACATTAATGACCATTATGCCTTTGCATGATGCAACCTTTTGACATCAATGACAACAATATGAAAAAAACACCCCCTTTGCCATTGATGGAAAACACATTAAAAACACACTACATAAATGAAATAACTTCAAAATTATTCTTTTCCCATGTACTCATTCTCCCCATTTTGACATGAATGATAAAGGTTCTACTATAAACTACCACCTAATCCCTAGACCTAAATTTCAATGAATAACATAGATAAGTGCTAACAAAAATCACCTTAGGCTCATACCAATTTTTGTAGACAACTTATGGAAAATTTGAACTATACCTCAAGAAACAATGCTTATCATCATTGTCTTGACACTTCAAAACACATAGCTACCAAGCTCCCCCTAACACCATACTCTCCTCTTCAGTCATAAGATGGAAGCCACTCTCAGAAACATATCTAAATAGGCTACTTCTCCCTATCTTGAATTTTCTCCCTTTCTTGGTAATAAGATCATAGAGTTTATGAAACACTATACAAACATGATCCTCCTTTATCCTCATATCTTGTGCTCATCATATGAGTCATCAGGACTCAGAGACCTTTCTCAACATCCTTCAAGCACCTCTCATGTACCAATCAGATACATAAGATTTCATCACACTTCTATCTCTATGAACAACATTTAACTTGTATATATGATCATATTGGTGTTGAACACCAATCCATATTTCATATCTCTAGACACAATCTTATGATCAAACTTGCATTCCATACCAAGAATCCTTATGAAATGATCTCCAAAATCAATACCAAAACTAATTTCACCTTGTCATATACATATATTATATAGAGAAAACAAATTATATCTTACAACATGAATAACTTAAAATCCTCTCAAGATGAGTCCTTCTTTGACTACAACCTCATGCTTCTATAAATATAAGAGTGTCTTCATGAGAACTAATAGAGTCACCCCTTTATATAGGGCTCTCAAAACTCCACAAACTTAGGAGATTCCTAGATATCCAAACCAATTTATGAAACTATATTTCAATCATGAGACTGATAGTCCCTTATTAGAATCCACTTACTCTTGATTGAAGCATTCAACTCATTCACCTTGTCATCCTTCTTATTCTCTTTGACTTCTTTGTCAACACATGTAGATAACAAGTTTTATTGACATTCATTCACTTTTGATCCTTGATTTATCTTATAAAATAATCCATCTTGGCCATTTAGCTCAATATGATCATTATTGAATTTATTTATCTTCCATACCAATGTTTTATTCTTCTTATGCACTCTAGGAGATCTATATATCTTGGAAAGTCTTGAGGGCATTCTAACTCCATTAGGATAGAATTTTACAATGTGTCTCATATTATGACAACTATAGAAACCAAAATTTATATACATACCTCTTTATTGGTCACTCCTCCTATGGTTCTATGATAACTCATTCCTTGATACCATTCTACAATCACTTGCTCTATGGCCAAAGTTATGACAATAAAAATAATAACCATTGAAAGAATTGAAATGCCTCATTTCAATGGATTACCTAAATTATCTCTTCATGTTTGTACTATTGACTTGTTGATGATTACTATGAGTCTCAAATTCAAGAGATTCTATATAGGTATTTTAGGTCTAACTCTTCTTGTTCTCCTTTTGATCTTATTTGAACCCGAGACCTATCTTGTCATGTAGAGACCTTTGAATACTCAAAATATCACCAAGAACATTAGTAATCTTCTCAAATCTCTGATGTGTCTTCAACTTGACTGATGCCTAATATATTTTTACTTTTAAGGACTCCATTTTTTATTCATACCTAGTGCATTCTTCTTCCTTATCCTTTAGGCTAGAAGTGACTATATCCATCTGAGCTTCAGCCTGATTGATGATCTTATCATGCTCCTTGGATTTGTTAATCTCTCCTCAAACAAACTAATTTACTCTTCATATTTCTTAACTAGTGACTTCAATTTATGATTCTTATTATTTTCAAGTTTTAACTCTTCTACGGCACTTATTAGTTATACCTCAAAGTTCACCTCAACTTCTTCTTTATCTGATTCATTAGCCATATCTCCAAAAATCATGCAATCTTTTTCTTCAGAGCAACCTACTTCTTTGGACATGAAAATTAATTTATTACTACCCTAATCAACACCTTCATCATCACTTTCTAAATCACTCCTTTTACTTTCATCAGAGGAACTATTATCTTCCTTGGTATGTAAGCTTTTCTTATTCTTTAAAAGACTTCTTCTTCCCTTTATACTTTTTGCAACTCTTCTTGTTTTTATCAGACCTATAGGACTTCTTGTCCTCATCATGAGGTTCATAAAATTATTCATCATTCTTAGCCTTATGATTATGAGGAAATTTTATATCAAAATGTCTAATCTCACCATAATTGAAACATTTGAATAGAAACTTACCCTTGTACTTACCAAATCCAATCTTTAATTTATTAGAAAACATACCTCATCCTTGACCTTCTTGTATTTTAATTTATTCTCAGCTTTGAATGCTAATTACTTCTTGGGAGGTATTCCTTCCTTTGTTTTTATCTCATAAATAGTCAAGATGCCATGAAACCCATCCATTTGAAGTGTGTCCAAATCTTGTATTTATTCTACTACAAATACCTTTGAATCAAATTGAGAAGTTAGGAATCTTAATTCTTTTTGTACAATTGTAGATTCTTTCACATTTTCTCTAATACCTATGATGACATTGATAACTTCAAAAAAACTTAATAGGTAGGATGCAATGATCTCATCTTCCTTCATACTTAGAATTTCAAACTACCTTTTATGGGCCTATAATTTAGCCATCTTTACCTTGGTGTCTCCTTAATAAATAGTCTTCAACTTGTCCCATGTCACCTTAGCTAACTCACAATGCATCACCTTCACAAACTTTGCCTCTAATAGGCCATATAGAATGGCATTCATTGCCTTTTAATTGCTCTCACTTTTCATCTTACCTATTATAGCAGTTGGTGGTGAAGGAGGGGGAGTGTATTTATCCACAACTAGCTACCATATGTCATGACCCATTGACATTAGATATATCCTCATTCTAATGCTCCAAAATACATAATTATTCCCATTGAATAATGAAGCCTTACTATTAGATAACACTCCTTTAATCTAAATACAAACCATCCTTACTTCTAGGATTTCATTTAAGCTGTTAGGCTTGCTTCAAAGGACCTAATTTAATACCAAGTGTTAGAAGCACAATGATTGAGAGGGGGTGAATAAGTATTCAAAACCCTTAATTAAATGTACACTTAATAAATCATGAACCATTTAAAAAAACATATATATCTATAAATCATAATCAACTATCCAAATAAGTATGAAACATAAGAACACATCACATATGTGGGAAATCCTCAAGGGGAAGAAAGCCCAATGATCTCTATAAATAGACTAAGTAATATAAAACAAAAACTAAATTTAGTGAATCACTAACTCCATATAGAGTACCAATTCTAACTATCCAAGCAACCATTTTACTAGGCTTCAACAAATACCCACTTGCAAGGAGGCATGAATCCCCTAGATGACCTAGTACCAACTCAACCACCTAATTAATTTGATCACCTTGAGAACACCTTGTTTCTCAACCAATAAATGATGACAATTTATTCATATCTTCACACTATTTTCCCTCTCAAAGTGCATTTTGGAACCAATATATCACCTTAGAGGAGGTTTTTAAAGTCTACTCTAATATTTGGGCAACATTGGAATACCCATAAGCCTATGGGTTGCTTATAGTATAGGTAGGCCTCTAGGTTTAAAGGCTAGCTCCCTAGATTTATCCTTAAGTACTTATCACCTACACTAACTGATGGCTTGTGTGAAAAAGGGTATATATATGCATGAAATTAAACTATTCTAAGGGGTTGATACACCATAGATATCTCCACAAGATCATCATACTCTTGCAGTAAGAAATATGATCTACAAAACTAACTTCAATGTCTTATGATGTTCTAATATTAGTATTTGAATATGGAGGTGATATGCATGAGACATATCAACTTTAGTGAACTATAGGTTAGTTTCAAATACTATAGGTACTTTTACACTTGAAGAGAGGAAAACACGCTAGATACACTCTAGATGATTTTCTAGAATGAGAACTTCTTGTACCAAACATGAAAGGATAAAGAGAAGCAAGTATATAAGCTTATCATTAAAATTCACAATACATCACTGCCCACATTTAGAAAATATGTTTTAAAACTCAAAACTCTATTGCATGTATTATTAAAATGTAATGTACATCATCAAAATAGTAGGACTTTACAATACCATGTGTGAAAATTAGATACAAGAGCCAAAATGGCTAGCATTTATAGAATGTGTGAGGGGAGAGAGAAGTGGAGTTGAAGGGTCACAATACCACTTGTTAAGGAATGAAAATTAGTTATTTTGTATAGGGTTATAGTATTAAACAAACCATGAAATGTCTCTATGGACAAATGTGCTTCCATGGCATGAAAACTCTTCAAAATTGGTGTAGGACCCTTCAACCACCTTCTTGAAAACTACCCCTTCATCATTTGGCCTTCCTTGAGAACTCTAAAGCATATTATAGATGAATGAAACATGTTAACTATGATGGGGGTTAAGTAAAAGTTCCAAAATGCATTAGATGTGTCCATAACTACTGGTATTCTTTTGGATAAGTGTTCTCACCGCCTATAGTCACCATCACTAGCTCCACAAACCTATCTTCACATTTGGCACCAAGATGGACTTTATTTTCTCAATTAAATCCATAAAAGGGGTGAAATTACACCTATAAAGAGTCCTCTTATCCCTAAATCGATCAGGTAAACCTTAAAAGGCCTCCCAATTAGACTTATCACCTTCTCACTTGGTGATCACCCTTTGTTCTCATTGTCTTCCATAGACTATATAAAATGAAAGTGCTTATAGAGGTACTTGTGTGTTTATATAAATAAATAAATGTATATATGGAATTATATTAGGTCCCATTTAATCCCATTTAATTATTCTCATCTTTTAACTCTCCCTTGAACCTAAAAAAAACTCAAATTTTGTCAAGAAAACTTGTTACATACCCTATTCATACAAATAGGGTACCAATAAATATGATGGGAAGGAGCCTGAGGGATTTCTTTACAAGTACCAATCACTTTATTAATCATAATATCTCTCGTATATTCATATTTATTCAGCTTTTTTGCATCGAGTCAAGAGCAAGGGTTTTGGAGGGTTTTCTAATGTTTTGGCTCTTAAGGATTGTTCATACAATCTTGACATTGAAAAATCAAACAAATTTTAATAGAATCATGTTTATGTCCTCCTTCAATCATGATTATCTCCTTAGGTTTCCATTCTAAGTGTCTATACTAGTGTGATCTTCTAAAGATGGCCTCTTGAGACCTTCTTTACATTCTATGCACCTTGAGTTGTTATTAAGCTATAAAATGACCTTCTAATGATTTTATCTAAAGACCAGAAGCTTAAAAAAAACTTATAACCCCTTCATGAAGGTGATAAAATTTATTGGATAGTTAACTTATTGTTATAAATAGGATTATCCCTCTAATTGGACTTTAGGCCTAGTAAAGGCCTAATAGGCATGACTATACTTCTATAGGTTTAGGCCACCATGTTTGGATTCTATTACCTATAGGTTATTTTAATTATTATTTAATGTGAACCATAACTATCTACATCCCCTTTTAATTGATACAATACCTTACCTCTCAATCTATCATCATTTCCATATTCAACTTGCAGGGTAGTCTATCTAGGAGTGCCCTCTATTTGAGACATAATAGATGGAGCTTACCCTATTGTCTTAGTTAGAAAAAAGTTATGAGAGTATATTTTGATTAATGGGGACCCTTTGCATAAAATTATAGAGCTGGATCACACTTTTTGCACCCTCAACACTCAAAATCCTTATGATAAACTTCCAAACATTAACTATGTAGAGACTTTCGGTCAAGACTACATATTGTAGATTGAAACCATTTTTTTCTCTATTTCCTTATCATGGGAATCATGTAAATTTGGACATAATCATTTTTAATGTTTTTTCAAACATGTCAACACTCCCAACTTTTTTTAACTCTCTCAATTCACCCTCTACTGACTAGACCTTGTTAGCAAACTGTGTAATATGTTGATTATATTGTTCACTTATAAAGACTATATGCATGTACATGTACCTCATGTTAGACCCTCTATACACATAATATTTTCAAATTTTATAAAATATTGATGCTTTACATCTTTTAGGAACCCATCAAAAATCAATCTCTCTGAGTGTATGCCCTAAGGGGTGCATCAAGAAAGGGGTAAATGGACCATTGGTGCTTCACATGATTATTGTCCTTTATTTCCACTTATTACCAATCCAACTAGCTCATAAAACCATTCCCTAAGATATTACTCTTTTTTTTCATGCTCCTCTAGTCTTTTCCCACTTCCTAACCCTTTTTTCCTCACCTTAAGCCCCTTTTGATAGTATTCTATACTAGGTCATTTGGGTCGACCCTGTACAATTTTGGGTAAAATTCATATAGGGTCTAGGTCAGCTCTTGGCTGACCTAGCCCACAACCTAGTGAATTATTATCCATAATTGTTCTAGTTCAATTGGGTTGACCCTATTAGCCAAAATTTTTAGAAGGGCTTAGGATTAAATCTGCCTATATATAAAATATCATTTCATCATTAGTTAGATAATGAACAAGAGTTATTATTTACTTAGACTTCTTTAAAATCTTATCTTCCACCATTCTAATGGAAGATTCTTAATTTAGGGTTTCTACTTGGATAATCTAGTCTTGAGGAGAAGTCTTGGGTGTTTTAGTATTTCTTAGTGATCCTTAAAAACCACAAACTCCTCTTGTGAATCCCCTTTGGCTAAGGGAGATAGGGAGTATTAGCAAGTTCATCTTTTAGGTAAGTATTCTTTAGATTTGCTCCTCTCTTTATTAGATAGAAGTATCATAAGTATTGGATTAAAATAATATTACTCTTCTCTTTCCATGTATTAGGGTCTTACTCATACATAACTTAATTGAGATTTGCCTACGTATGTTTGTTTGTTATTAACCCCCATATTGTGCCACAAACTTTAGTGACCACTAGATTAGACTTTAATTTAATTGTTATTAATTTAGTGAGATATAAACCATAGGATCTATTTAGGGTTGTTGCATGATTTTACTTTATTTCAAGCTTTATAACCCTCCCTAGCATTATGTATTATGATAAGAGATCCCCTTATTGGGTATAGCGTATCCCCATATTGGTCATGTTCCTGATTATCTAATGTGTCCCAAATAAAAAGTGTATGTTATCATTTATATTATTCAAGTCAATATTGATTTATAAATGTGATGAATTTTTGATTGCATACATTCTAGTGAACTTGACGTGAATATAACCATTGCAAGTTTTATCTCATGTTGTTCATTATTTTATCATTTTATTTATTATTTTTCTATATTTGGGATACTAAGTCAATAGTGTCGATATAGTTCTAACTTCTACGCATATTTTATCAATATGACTCTATTCTATTTATATAGGGTTTTCATCAGGTATAGGTGTTAGGTTGTGGAGCTAAAAGCTTCACTAATGCAAATAGGGGAGGAGGTTGCTGAGTGTCACAGACACCGGCATCGGTCAGGCCAACCAATGTCAGCAGGGTTCAAATAGAAGAGCAACTGACGTTGGTCAAAAGTTGGCTGGTGTCGGTCACCTCCAGGCAGACAGGGACTGACATCAGTCACCTGTGTAGTTTAGAACTGTGAGTGTTACAGATAGTTTGTTAACGAACTAAGTGTTTGCATGTTAAGAGCCAATTTTAGACTTGAAGCTATGGATCTAATTATTGTAATTGGATGTCTAATTATTGTTTGCATGAGATCTATTTAAGAGACTCATGAGATGTATTGTAAAGTGTTCTAGTTTGAGTTGAGCAAAGTTAGCTCCTTCTGTGTGTGAATTGAGCAAGGGTGTTCCTCCTAGTTCCATAGCAGTGCCAAGTGTGGGTGTTGGTTTGAAGAATCAGAAGGGTTCTTCATGTATGTATGATATTTGTCAGCAGGTGTGCATGGCTAAATTAGGAAATATGCATGGTAAGTAAGATCATTGATTTGCAGGTGTATGTGGGTGCAGGATCTAGGTTTGCAAGTGTATAGAACCAAATTGATTTACAGGTGTGCAAGATCAAGGGGGATAGAAACACAACAAAGAGCAGTATCAGGCAGGATATACTTGGAGTATAGTGTGTACTCGGTTAGAGAGCAAAGAGGAAGGCAAGGTAGTTCCTTTCATAAGTAAGATCATTGGGTTACAAGTTGTTGCAATTTAAGGGACATCTACTTGAAGTAAAATTGAGTACTTGGAGTGCATGGAGCACTTGTGGAGTATGTGGAGCACTTGTGGAGTGCATGGAGCACTGGTGTACTGGCAGTAGTGGATACTGACTGGTTGGAGGTAAACACCAACTCTGTGTTTGAGTTGTGTGTTGGGACCATAAGAGAGAGAGCTTTGAGGAAAGAAGTACTATACACTTGAGGTGTGAGAAGCCTCTGAGAGGTGGTGAAGAAGAAGTGGCATCTTCTTTATTGTATTCTTTTTTGGATGAGTATTAATACAGGTTGTGTATTGTCTCTCATATTCTGTATTATTTCTAGTTTCTAGTTACTTGTTACTTCTGGTTTAATTCTGCATCTTAAGTTGCTTGTATGTGGTAATCAATGGTGCTTCCACGGGTTTCCTGGATCCTTCCTGCTCTATAGTTAGCAACTAGTATAAAGAAGAGGAACAACGAATTTGAGGCTTACTTGCACTTTCAGTCCTCCCCATGGGTGTTTGAGACTCCTTGACAGCTTGTTGTCCACCCAAAATTTGTCTCAATGACTGACCTCGGTCACTACACAATCTGCATCTGACCGACATCGGTTCCATGTGACTATCCAAGTCACCGACGTTGGTTATCTTGCCGATGTTGATCTCCACCTACCCAACACCACTGACTTTGCCTGTCTACACATGACCGACATCAATGCCTATCTATTTGATGTCAGTTACCTTTGATTGATGTCGGTACCTGTGTCTACCTGTGAGTGATGACTTTTTACCTACAAGCTCCTTTGAATCAAAACCCATGTCCAAACTACCTTGCTCAGAAGTATCCATCCCCATCCACTGGTCTCTGTCTATCATCTCCTCTAAGAACACCAAGGCTTTCCAGTTCTTAAGTTTGTCAAACACATTTGTCTTCCACTTAAGAACATGCATCTCCTTCTTGCTCATGTGACCAAGCCTACAAAGCCACGTCTTCACAACAGAAGAAGAATCATTAATATAAGTAGATAGATAAAGGATACCTACTTTCTTACCACCTACTAATTCAAGTGCATCCGTTGTGGGAGTTCTTGTGCATCTCTCATCACCCAACTTTTTTGAAGCAATTAGCCACATCTCCAAGACTGGGACCTGCAAGACCTTCTTCAACACCCATGTGTTGGCCACCTACAATTTCAGCAACACTTCCCCTTTGTCAATACTATGACAAGGCTCACCAACCCCTCTACTTGGGGTTGCATGGAAAGAGGCAACAAAATCTATTAACCAAGATTCAACTTTATCCAAGAAACATCCCAGAGCATCCTGTGCAACAACACCTGCAACATCTACTTCTTCATTTCTTTCATGCTGATTTGCTATCAACCAACAATATTTCTTTACCTGCTCTTTCTTTCCATAACATCGTAAGTGACCATTCATGCTATTCAATTTCTTCATTCGTAGCTTACTTTCTTCTGTCGTTACTATACTCCCACTCAATTAGAAACCCCTGAGAGTGCCCTGTAACCAAACACAAACTTGCTCCCTCTAACCTTGCTCTGATACCATTTGATAGGACCAAGGTTTCCCAAAGCTCTAACACAACTTGTCAGAATTAAGAGCACATATGATTACCTTTGTATAAGCAACCTAAACATGTGGAAATAACCAGAAGATCAAATAATTATCAATGAGAAATAACACAAAATATGAGAGGCAACACACAATTGTATTCAACTCATTACAGAAGGAAATTACAATAAAGAGATCACACTCTTCTTCCACCTCTGTGAAGCTTCCCACTCCTCAAGGGCTCCCAGTAATCTTTCCTCAAGAGTAATCTTCTCTCAATACAGGTCACAACAAACAACTCAATCACAGAGTTGTTGTTCGCCTCAACCAGTCAGTATCATACTGCCAGTACAACCGAGTACGAACCGGTACTCCAAGTAGATCTCACCATGATCTTGCTCCTTGATGTGTTGTTGTCACCTTGGATCTTGCTCCCCCGCAGATCTCCTTTTGACCCTTGCACACACACACCCTTGCATACCAACCTAATCTTACTTATCACATGTAGATCTCCACCATGATCTTGCAACACCCTGCAGACCAAACCTGATCTTACATACATGAATAATCCTACTTGATTCTACCATGGGAAGAACTCTCCTAGTTCTACACTTTACAATACAGCCCATGAGTCTATTATATAGATCTCATGCATATAATAATTAGACAAGCAGCTCAAAGACTCAAACTAGTCTTTACATGCAAATAACTCATTCAACAAACTGACTATCTATCCACAATAGTTTTGGAACCACACAAGAGATCGACGTCGGTCCCTGTCTGCTTGGAGGCGACTGACGTTGGCCGACTCCTACCGATGTTAGTTGCTTTTTGTCAACCCATGCCTGACGTTAGTGTGGCCTGCTGATGTCAGCAATTGTGACTCAGTAACCCTCCTCCATGTTTGCATCTAGGTAAAGCTTTTAGCTCCACACCTTAACAATCTCCCACTTGGAGATAAACAAGTGCACCTATACCTATACCAGTAATTTGTCTATTCTGGATCTTGGCTTGTATTCCTCTTCAAGCTCAATCTTGAAGACCACCCACCACACACCCTGTGGTGCTACACCTGTGTCTAAATTTCTCCATTCTTAGCTTACCTTCTTCTTCCTTGCTATACTCCCACTCAAATAGCAACCCCTGTGAGTAACCTGTAATCAACAAACACTTAATAGATCTGAACCACCTGTTAGTCAAACTCACTCTGAGAACATCCAACCTCGCTCTGATACCATTTGATAGGACCAAGGTTTCCCAAAGCTCTGACACAACTTGTCAGAATTAAGATCATATATGATTACCTTTGTATAAGCAACTTAAACATGCAGAAATAACCAAAAGAACAAATAACTATCAATGAGAAATAACACAGAATATGAGAGGCAACACACAATTGTATTCAACTCATTATAAAAATAAATTACAATAAAGAGATCACACTCTTCTTCCACCTCTATGAGGCTTCCCACTCCTCAAGGGCTCCCAGTAATCTTCCCTCAAGAGTAATATTCTCTCAATACAGGTCACAACAAACAACTCAAGCATAGAGTTGTTGTTCACCTCAACCAGTCAGTATCATACTGCCAGTACAACTGAGTACGAACTGATACTCCAAGTAGATCTCACCATGATCTTGTTCCTTGATGTGTTGTTGTCACCTTAGATCTTGTTCCCCTGCAGATCTCCTTTTGACCCTCACACACACACACCCCTGCAGACCAACCTAATCTTACTTATCACATGTAGATCTCCACCATGATCTTGCAACACCCTGCAAACCAAACTTGATCTTACATACATGAAGAATCCTACTTGATTCTAGCATGGGAAGAACTCTCCTAGTTCTACACTTTACAATACAGCCCATGAGTCTATTATATAGATCTCATGCATACAATAATTAGACAAGCGGCTCAAAGACTCGAACTAGTCTTTACATGTAAACAACCCATTCAATAAACTGACTATCCATCAATAGCAGTTTTGGAACCGCACAAGAGACCGACATCAGTCCCTATCTGCCTGGAAGTGACTGACGTCAGCCAAATCCTGTCGATGTCGGTTGCTTTTTGTCAACCCATGCCCGACGTCGGTGTGGCCTACCAATGTCGGTGACTATGACTCAGCAACCCTCCTCCATGTTTGCATCTGGGTGAAGCTTTTAGCTCCACACCTTAACAATAGGCTAATAGGTTAACTCTATCGACACAGTACATTTTCTATAAATTCATATAGACCACTAGGTTAACTCTATTGACATAATACATTTTTTAGACATCTAAAAACATACTAGGTTGACCCTATCGACACAATATATTTTATAAGTTTTAGTAAATAGGGAATTATAGATCTAGGTCGACCCCATTGACCCATTTAGTAAAACTTGCAAGTATAAATCAGGGTACTTCAACAATAATCTCATTTTTCTCTACATCCTCCAACCCACCAAGGTTATTTTCTATCCTTATTTATCATTTCTATTATTCATTATAGTTTTTCTCATAGTTTACAATATTTAAAATTACCCTTGTATAGTAAACTAGGTCGACCCTATTGACGTAGTTCTATATTATATCTTCTATCTAGAAAACTAGGTCGACATTGTTGATGTAATTCTTTTTTAGACCCTTGTTTCCATTGTATAGTAGTGTCACTATTGACTCTATTCTATAATTTTTGCATACATTGTCATCTAAAATGACACTATTCTATGTTTCAAAGTTGGAATTAACACTTATATGCTAGTAATTATCTCACACTTTCATTTTATTGTTTTTTTCATGCTTAGATTAGATCATATAGTTTAATTAGGTGTTTTTTCCATATACCATTTAGTTTCACTATTTTATCTTTTATGCACACACTTCCAAATCACATAATCTTAAAACACCTTTTAAATAACTATCTACCCAAGGTCTACCTACTATGATTTCATCATCAAGGTGGAAACCAACTTGGTTTTCTATCCAAGTATAAACACATGTTTAGTGGTATATATTGGCTAAGCAACCGATACCCTTATCATTGTGGTGTGTGAAGTGAGGGGGTAGGGCCCAATACCAAGCTATTACCATTGCCAATATATATCCCTTTCAGACTAAATGTCCTAAAACTATCCATATATTACTTTTTAGTACCTTGCTTACATACAAATCCATATCATATCTAAAATCATACTCTAATAATCTAACAACATTTAGGATGACCACTTAGTTAGAATTTACTTCTAAATTTGATTTCTTGCTCTTTACTCAATTATATGTTGTATTGTAAAAACTTGAATTAGCTAGTGTTGGTACAAGGTTTTGTGTAGTGTGACTCCATTGGATCATACTTATTGACCCAATGGATTGTGTGTTTCCTTTCATTTCTTTCTTTCAAAATTACTTGTAAAACTTTTCCTATTTTAGTACATAGTCATTCTGCTCGACACAGTCTCTTATAGATTATTTGTTTTCCCTGCCTATAGTACTAGTCGACCTTATTGACATAGTGCTCTTTGCTAATTCTTAAGATATAGAACAAGTTTGACCCTATTGACTCTATATATTTTTATGCCTATTTATTTCCTAGGTTATAGAACTAGGTCGACCTTGTCAACTCTATACTTTTCCTATTTTCCCTGTTATCTAACCTAGTTCTCTATTTATCTTCCTTAACATTTTGTTCATTTTTCTCAAGTCACAATGAATTTACATATCAAAATATTCTTGGACAACCTTAATCCATTTAGATATTATATGGTATATTCATTTCTTCCTCTTTTTTCCTTCCAAGAGCTCCATCATTCTTTGGGAACCTCTTCCCCTCCTTCATTCATGACTTGTCACATGGTGAAAATCACACTTCTAGATGAATTTGATGGGTCTAACCCTTTATATACCTATCAAGACACTTCCCATATTAAAAACATTTAAACTAATTTGGGATCAATTTACACAAGTTTAATCAATAATCCCATTAATAATCCATCTTCTAATAACCCTCCCCCTTAATACCAATTTGGGGAATGCTCTTACCAACACCAACCCACTTATTGATACAACTCAACTTATTACACAAGTCATAAAAAAAATTAACATAATGTAATATTCTAACACCTCACAAATGATGAAAATACAACATCATTTGATTAATATGGCTAATCAAACTCTACCTATCCATCCTCAAGATAATTTTAATTACAGTCCTCAACCTCTTAGATATACCTTAGGCAATGTTATTCCTCAACCCATAAAGAATAAAAATATGCTTCAAACCATTTAAAATGAGCCTTTATCTCCCTTCATTATGTCCATTGATATTAGTAACATATCTCTAACTATCAAGTATGATGAAACTAAATACCCTACCTCATTTTTCACAGCCTTTTGAAATCTTTACAAAGAGTGGATTCAAACTAATACCTTCACCATAGTTAAGCTCTTAGTCAAAACCTTTATTGGTGATGTGTTAGAATGGTATAACCAACTTCCACAAGATTCCATTTAGTAACAATAATATTTTCTCAATCTTTTAGTTAAAGAGTTTCAACATAATGATCTTCCCAAAAAAATTATTAGCCACTTCAATGCTAAGCAATCTCTCACTAAATTAGCTCATGACTTTATCAAAAGATGGAAATCATTGTACCATAAATCCAACCATAACATGACTAATGATAACTTTTTCAAGCTCTTTATAAAAGCTTTGACTCTTTCTCTTTAATATAAGGTTTGAAAATTTGCTCCCCAAATACTTAATGAATCTCTTGACCAAGCTAAACATCAAAACTTTCTCATGAATCAATTCAAACCTAATCCTAAAATTATTAAAGGTATTTTTAGACATCTACTAATGTTATCACTGGTAATACTCCTCAAACCAAACCCAAAGTTTCCAAATATGACATACCTTTATCTTCTCACACACCACTCTCATTACATCAAATGAAACAATTTTTACCACCCTTTAAACCTTTCACCTATCCTAACAATCCTCTTAAGTGGTATGACCCTAATCAATTCTATTGGTTCCACATCAAAATTGGTTACTTCCATGAATCTTATAAAGTTATCACTAAATTTTTTGTCTCCTATATGCTTGGTGATTTAGTTAATCATGAATCCATGATCAACCTTCATCATCAAGAGTACACTACTACTTCTAAAAAATGACAAGTTTCCAAAGCTTCTACCTCAAATAACAAAAAATATTTTTCCACAAATAATAATCAACAAAATTCAAAGGATGTTTTTTCCATTGATATTGATTATGACCAATATTATAAAAACTCTCAATATGTTAACATTACTAAATTCAATTGTCATCGTAAGCTAGCCCACAAAGATCCTATAACCAAACCTTAAAAGTCTTGTTTGGAAGCACAAATTCTCAAAGATACTACAACCACTACTCTCACTTTAGAATGTCTTGAGGAACATCTTCCCCCTTTTGAACCTCCAACCAATTCAATACCATCAAAATCTTCCTTACCTCCTAAACATCATGTTGGTTCTTATTCTAAATCTCATTAGAACTATATTGAATAACTTAACTATTTATCTTTCATGGAGTTGTTTCACACTTCCCCATATCATTACAACATCCTTATGCAAAAATTATAAGAAACTAAAGATCCATCCTCTATAAATGAAGAACCACCTTCTATTGAACCTCAACCTACCAATGTGCATACTATTGAAACTATGTGTCCTTATTCCAAGCCTTCTATAGAATTTATTGAAGAAAACATGATCAATGATGAAATTCTTTTTCATGATGATTATCCATACCTTTTTATTAAAAAATACATTAATATTACCCTTATCCATAAAGTTTTAGTTGATGAAGGATCTGGTATTAATGTGACATCCTTGTGGCTTATCCAACAACTTGGTTACAACAAGGACCATCTCAAGCAAACCCATCTTACCTATTATGGTTTTGATAAAACTAATAAAAAATAATTAAATTGTATTTGAATTCCTCTAAACATAAGACCTAAGATCATTCAAACTAATATTATGGTACTTCATTTACCCTTATCTTATAACATACTCCTTGGTCGTCCATGGACTCATCAAATTAGGGCCATTGCTTATTTCGATAGCCAATGCATTAAATTATTGTATAATGGAAAATGATATAAGCATGTAGCAGATCCCAACCCTTGGATTATTCAAATTCCTAATCCCAAATACCATTATCATATTCCTACATTCATAAGATCAATAGTGATCCTTTACCTAAGTTCATCAACATCAATCCTAATTTACAAGTCACTCTTGGTAATTCAAATGATGATGAGCCTAATGATTTTTAACATACTTAAAATATTACCAACCTACCTCCCTTTATTTTATATTCACTTCCTCCTTTATTACCTTAAGACCATTTTAGTCCTCTTATGAATGAGATCAATGATTTTCCCCTACATGCAATGCTCAAGATCCTTCTTTACCTGAAAATGCCTTCACTTATAATGGATTTGGAGTGGAAAACTTATTCAAATATCATCTCATCATGTTTCCATGTACATTCATTAATATTAGGATTTCACCTTCTGAAACTCCCCTCAAATCTCAAGCATGTATATTTTTTCCAACATATGATGATAATTATATTATGGTCCAGGCTCAACCTTGATTCTTGGATGTTCAACATTATCAAGAAACCTTATCTCAAATTCATGATTTTAATCAAGATGTTGATACCATTTCTATAGATCATAAAATAGATCCTGAAGGTTATGTGCTTCATACTAGTTCTCCACTTCTTGATACTCCTTGGGTGGTAAAACAAATTATACTTTTTGAACCTCTAAAAATTCTTGCATATTTTTTACCACTTATCAATCCCATCACTACATCTGATCTTTCCCACATTGATGAAACCAATGACATTCCAATCCCTTTTGATCTATATACTTATCCTACTCCTGATATTGCACTAGATGACAAGGCAACTGATGTTCATCAAATACATTTTGAGTATGATTTCCATGGTAATCAAATTCTAGATCTTGAATTAGATGTTGAGTATTATGGTCCTCTTCCCACATTACCTTGTGATGGATATATTCTTTAAATACTTCATTCTTGAGAACTTCAACTTCCTTAGCAACATTATAAACTTGGGAATTTTAAAACTAAAACCCCTTGTTTCAAAAAATTTGTTTCTAGCATTGATCCCAAAACTAATCCAATTTCTTCTTTACCTAATGCACCATACCATTTCCAAGATGAAAATGGTATGATTATTGAAGAAATGACTTACATTTAATATGGTACTCCATCCTATCCTCGACCAATTTTCCACTTTGGTGTTCCCTGTATTATAATTTTTGATAATGGTGGTAATTTAAAAAATAAGGATGTCAAACAACTCTATGTTAAATTCAAGATCATTCAAAAAATTTCCACCCCTTATCATCTATAATTAAATGGCCAAGCTAAGGCCACTAAAAAAATTATCCAAAACATAATTTGTGAAACCCACATGAATTGGCAATTTCATCTCTACCCTGCTCTTTGGACCTATCAGACTAGAATACGTACTTCTACTGGGGCAATGTCATTCTCTCTATTTTATGGTTTCGAGTTAGTTCTTCCATTACGATTTGAGATTCCCTCTCTTCATATATCTCTTCATGTTATCATTCCTAATGAATAATTAAATGAATCTCACCTTCATGTCCTTGATCTCCTTTATGAATGTCATCTTTTGACTTTACAAGATAATCTCTAGTACAAGGCTCATATTGCTAAATAGATAAAAAAAACATGTTCAAATTTGTATATTTAATGTTGGTTATCTTTTCCTTAAATTAGATGACACTCATGATAAAGAATGTAAATATGCCCAATAATGGTGGGGTTCCTATTTAGTCAAAGATGTTTTTGGTCTAATTACCTATCACCTTCAAACCAATGAAGGCCATAATTTCAAAGAGCCCACCAATGCACAATTTCTCAAGAATTATTTTGCCTAATTCTTCCATTCTTTTCATTTTTATATGTTATCTATCAAAAACTTTGTGCAGGTTACTTACATAGTTATCTCCCTCTACAAAAGTCCTTCCTTTTTCAAAAACCTTTAGTCCTCCCTTCTTGGTCTTTTAGTTTTCCATTTTTTCTCATGACTTGCATTGCAAAACCATAGATAGGATCTGATATTAATCATGATGTACCATAGTCTTCTTTATTTTCATACTCTTTTTCTACACTTTTTTGGCATCTCTTGGATTTTTTTTTTGTGAGTTGTAGTGTAAGACCATGGATAGGACCTGGCCTTCCTAAAAAAATCCCATATTTTTTATCATTTATTATTTCACATGATTTTTAGCACCCTCATGGGTTTCTATTTTATGAGTTCTAGTGTAATACCATGGATAGGACCTAGCCTTCCTCATAAAATTACCATCTTATCATTCCTTTTCTAGAATGTGCCTTGTAATAGATACGATTTTTTTATTCTTGTTCTCAAACATTATCTTTTACTTCTTTTTGATACATAAAATTTGCACAACAATCTATGCTAGCATGTTTTAATCTATTTCCATTATTCTTATGATAAGGAATCACACTTTACTATCATTTTATCCCTTTTTCTCTTGGTCACATTTTTTATAGTTTGAATTAATTCAAATCATTCCATGTGTCATTCCTCTTGATTTCCTTTCCTTTCACTCCTCATTGGATAAAATAAGGTCAAAGTCAAGATAGCACTTTTATTTCACCCAGATTTATGAGACTCTTAGACACCATATTATTTGAGTTCTCTCTCTTAGAAACTAAGTCCCAAGTATTCAAATGAAATTCATATTTAGTATCCATGTTTGGTCTTTAAAGTACATATAGAGGAGGAATATAAAAACCTATCAAGAAAGTTAAAACCTAAATCATTTGAAACAAAATGCAATGATATACAAAAAGCAACAAACAAATCTTAAAAGTTAAAATCACACCAAAATACATGATTACAAGCACATCTCCTATCTCCAATCAAAGCTCAAACTCCATAATTTTCCTCGCATAGAGTCAATGTCTATTGAGGTGCAGTAGACTAGTAGATTAGAATAGAAGAATTCAACAAACTCTATGGTGATACCTAATTTCTCATGTAAGTACTCAATCATTGTAGTAGACTAATGGCTCTGTAAGGGGTCATGAAAAATAGTGAACATGTTGTGGGAAGGTAGGCCCATTTTACTTTTCATGAATATAGCCTTCATAAGATGGTCTAAATAATTCATTTGTTGACCTAATACTTTTGTAGCTAAGAGAAGTCCTTCAGAGTCCTTAAGGTTGAAAGTCCTCTTGTTTTGATAAACCTAATTTAGTGTCTTGACTTTGATAAAAGTTTTTCTACCTTATTTTTTCCTTCACTCTCCCCTCCACCCATTTAATTTCCCCTCTTGAAAGGCAAATTGTGATTCAAAATTTGTTTTCCCTTCTATATTCCCTCGTATTCACATCTTTAAAAAAATGCTACCATTACTTTGTTTTAGTTTTATCTATCCTTAAAACATAACATGTTTGAGAAACAATAGTTTAATTTAATTACACCATATATATACATTCTTAGACATACTTTGCTTTCCTTTTACCATTTGTCATTTGTTATACCACCCTTTTTGTGAACACCTAAGTCCATTTCTACCATTCATGTACTTTTTTCATTGTTGAGTGAGGTTGTCTTGTTACTTATCACTCACCAATGTTGTTTTTCCCTTTTATTCACCTTTTTCCATTGTTGTGTGAGATAAGGATTATTACTGCTCACTCGTCAATGTTGTTTTATCATTTTTTTTTTGCTTAGCCATCTTTATTTAATAAGGATTGTTACTAATTTTTCATTGATGTTTGATTATGATTATTTTTTTTGACATGTATCCTTGGTTTTACTTTGTGAATTGACCATTCACACTTAAGTTTTACTTATTTGAGTTTTTTAGTCTTCAATAGCCTTGGCTTTTTGGTTACCTAATTTACTCTTATTTTTGAATTGGTAATTTAGTCTGGCATAGAACATATAACCCTAACTTTCTAATTTTCCAAGTACATCCCATCCACATAGCACCAATTATCTTGGCTTTCCTTCATTTGTTTGTTTTTAATATTTCATTTTGTATTCTTGGGTTTATTAAAAATAGTCTCTTTGCCTTCCATAATCCAAATTATAAACATAATAGACAACCATGCAATGATAAAGGCAAGTCAAGATACACATCACATTTAATTTTTAGTTATTTCTTTTTTCATCATTTACTTTCAATGATTTTATGATTTAAAAATAATATAATTTTTTTATCCTCAAAATTGTGTGTTATTTGTTTCTTTCTCAGAGCACCATCCCCTATTTCACCTTAGTGACATGTGATGAGATTTGACTGGGGCATATGTATACACATAATATTTTCAAATTTTATTAAATACTGATGTTTTACATCTTGTAGGAACCTATCAGGACTCAATCTCTCTGAGTTCATGCCCTAAGGGGTGTATCAAGAAATGGATAGGTAGACCATTGGTGTTTCACAATATTGTTATCCCTTATTTCCACTTATTACCAATCCAACTATCTCCTAAAACCATTCCCTAAGCTATTACTCCTCTTTTGCATAATCATCCAATTATTTCCCACTTTCTATCCCTATTTTCCTTACCTTAAGCCCCTTTTGAAAATATTCTATACTAGGTTGACTAGGTTGACCCTGTATAGGTTTGGGTAAAATTCATTTAGGGTCTAGGTCAGCGCTTAGCTGACTTAGCCTGTAACCTAGTGAATTCTTGTCCATAATTGTGATAGGTCAACTAGGTTGACCCTATCAACTAAAAATTTTATAAGGGATTAAGGTTAAATATACCTATACATATAATATCATTTCATCATTATTTATACAATGAACAAGAGTTATTATTTGCTTTTACATCTTTACAATCTGCTCTTCCACCATTTTAATTGAAGAGTCTTAGCTTAGGGTTTCTACTTGGAGAATCTAGTCTTGTGGAGAAGTATTAGATTCTTTGCCCTTTTTTAGTGATCCTTACAAACCACAATAACCTCTTAAAAATCCCCTTTGACCAAGGGATGGAATGAGACCTTATGGTTTTGTCATTTAGGTAAGTATTCTCTAACTTTGTTCCTCTCTTTAGTATATAGAAGTAGCATAATTATTGTCTTCAAATAATATTACTTTTTTTTTTCAATGTATTAGGGTCTTACTCATACATAACTTAATTGAGATTCTTATATGCATGTTTTTTTGTTTACTAACCCCCATATTGTGTCATAAAATTTTGTGAGCACTAGATTAGACTTTACTTGTTATTATTTTAGTGAGATATAAAACATAAGACCTATTAGGGTTATTGCATGATTGTGCTTGATTATAGGCATTGGAACCATCCCTATAATTGTGTATTATGATAATATATACCCTTATTAGGTCTATTATATCCCCATATTTGTCATGTTCCCAATTATCTAATGTGTCCCTAATCATAAGTGTATGGTATGATCTATCTTCTCTAAGTTAAGATTGATTTATATACATGATACATTTTTTATTACATACCAACCTTGCATCATATATTTTAAGACCTAATTGGAGTATTTGAACTCATCCCATACTTGATTGATTCCATTCATACCATGTATTAGGGTATGTTTTATTTCTCCTCTATCATACTAGCCTAAGTTATATTCCCCTTCATAGCAAGCTCTAAGTGGCTATTTTTAGGTCATAAAGACCCCTATAGGATGACATACATAGTATATTTTATGTTTAGGTTACCTTAAAGGTCTTTGTACCCACTTTAATAATCAAAAACACTCATATCAATCCTAAATCCAAACTAATAGTCAATTATCTCAATGTACATTGTGCCATCATTATACATTCAACTATAGGTGTACTTTTGAGGACAAAAGAGCCCCTATAGGTGATAATTTTCATCAAGCATTTAACATCAACCCCTTTGATTGATATTTTAGGAATAATAGTGTAAAATCCCTTTTAAATGATTCATTTTCCAAAAAGGTAGGATTTCATTATATCTCAATGCATTAAAATACCATTTGAACCTAAAACACTATAGAGAACATTGACATTCTATAGTGAAAGTATGCATGAAATGGGGGCCTCATATACACCACCTCTTGGGACCAAACACTCATTATGTTTTATTAATGCCTCACTCCTATGTCTTAACTTCATTATGGAACATAATAAACCAATTTATACTTCAAGGTAACCCACCATGAGAGGGTATAGAGTAGGGTAGAGTTCTTATTTCATATATTTATAAGGTAACATGTCCTTGAATTGGCTCTCTTAAACTATGGACATGGTTTGAAGTGTATTTGTTATCCTATGTACTCCACCATGATTGTTATGAAATTATTAAATTTATAAAACTCTAACGAAGGTGAAAACAAGCTTCAAATGATTTTATTTCAATGTTCACAGACCTTTGTATGAGCTTCATATAGGTGTTATTGTAGTACATAGGGTAGTAAAGGTAGGATATCAATAATGTGCATGGTGGATGGTTATACAACTAATACTAGACCTTATTGAAATCTTAATATTGATCCTTTCTACCTTGAAATAATTCAAACAAGTTCAAATTCTTTATTCCAACATGCTTAGTCCTCTATGGGGGACCTGTAGGTGCACATCAGGCTACAAGACTATGTTTATTAGAGTATTGGTTGTCTTAACTGATCTCAACCATTTGCATAACTCAAATTTATTTGTCGTGATTGAAGAGTGTGTTCAATATATTGTAAAACTATTCATTCAATCTTCATCATGGTTATGAAAGCTTCAAAAATATCATTCACTTGACTATATATGAATATCTATAGGGAAGTCTATTGTTTTATGTTTTTAAATGAGTTATCCTTCTAGATATGAATTTTAGTCCACATCTCTTTGGATATGAATGATCACTTTGAAAATAAATATAAACACAACATGATACACATTCATTAACATGGTCATGAAGGTGAAAACAAGTACATGAACTTATGCAACTGATGAAATTATCTTCAAACTATAAATTAAACTCTCAACTAGAAAAATGGGGTACTTGTGACTTTATCTTTCACTCCACATGTGCAAAATGAGTTTAAATCCATGTGAGGAAGATGTGCACACTATTTGGAAATACTTTCACTAATTGGTTTGTATGTACCAATGTAAATAGGAGAGAAACCTATAGGGTGTGGGAATGAGAAGGTAGAAAGAAAAAGTAAACTTATAAAAAATGGTTGATAGAGAAAAAAAATTCAATAATTAAACTCCCATAATGAAATGTAATTAGACTAAGATTAATATCTACCACCAAGTGGATTTATCTAGAATCAGCCCTTGTTATCCGTACTAGACCAAAAATGGTTCACATTTTTACATGCCTAATGGGATAGTGAAAGAACAAAATGGTTTTAGGCCAATTTTGGGACCTCAAAATCTGATTAAATGTGTAAATTTTCTCAAGGGACATGAATGGTAATTAAAATACCTTCCACATGTGCCATAACTCTTGTAGAAGTCATACAACTATCAAAACTTCTTCTCTTTCAACTATTTTCTTGTTCTAACATAAATACCTATAATTTTTTAGTTAGAACTGACATTTTTGAAGATAAAATAACATGGGTAATGTTGATAAACACTTTTTAATACTTTTATTACATGGTAAACCATACAAATCTTATTAAATAGCTTAAATATGACCTCAAATGACATAAACTATCTAAGGACTAAAAGTGACCATGACAAAGAAAATGACATATCAAATGACCTCAACTAGGACCATGTTATACACTATAAGTCATTAATAATCCCATATAAAAAAATTCCACTATAGGGGGTTGACCTATTTTGACTTGTGGTCAAAAAGTCAACATTGCCTTTTAGGCCTCTTTTCTCAACTAGGTCTCTTCAAGACTGATTAGGTCATATGACCTTGATATTCATATGTATAAACACTATGAGATATTCATTATAGATCCTATACACTCATATGATGGTCTATAGTACCTACTTATGCTCAACAATGTATTATATCATTTATATACACTCTACTTTATTTATTAGGCCTAAAATTACCTTATATATACCACTCAATTGACAAAACACCCTTAACCTATTAATTAATAAATATAATAGGTCTTATTACATCTCATAAATAGGATTTAAATGACAATTGAGTCCCTTTTGTCTATCATGACTCAATTAGACTTCATTTCACTTTAAGGTCTCATGGAGACCTAATTGCATTAGGTTTATCTAGTGGCACATTAACATTTGATCCATTGGAACACCTTTCACCTATATATATGTTAATATTATTTCATTAAAAACTCAAATATACCTTACCTAACATCCTATAATCTTTATAACACTTTTTAGGTTAACCACCACTTGAAACACTCCATTATCATTGTTCACATTAGGCCTTTTAACATATAGAAAAGTCTATCTTGAACAAATAAAGATAAAACTTAAATTAGACACAAAAAAATGATAAAAAATAACTTATACATAACCTAAAATACCTCAACAATATCACCATATATGTTAGACACTTCAACTCAGGGAATAGAGCCTCAAACTCATCACTACAAGTTGCTTCCTCAAAACTACCAAGACTGTCAAAAACACAATTACAAAACATTGACCTTAAATACCTATATGACCACTTTAAAATATTTTAAATGAATTAACATGATCATATTACATCTCCAAACCATCTTAAAATATAAACATCATATGGTCTAGTGGTAAATATTGGTCTTACAGAGTAATTTATTGACCTCACTACACACATATCTCATTGAGTCATATAAGCCATTTTGGATTCATCATTTTCACCACTATACCTAACTTATAGGATATCTACCAAGAATTATTAATACATAATAGTCTCAAAAACATCAACATGCACTTGGTTTCATCATTTTATCATGAAAACACATTCCAATTCATCTTCTCACTGATGCCTAGGTTAATCACTATTTACATCATTAGGCATATTAGCAATTAGCTAACCTAGATGATTGGTTTAGAATATTTTAAGACTATAAACTATCCATAAAACTTCAAATACATGATACATGAGTATCTACCTTCTTCGTCCACATATTTGCTTACTATGTCTAATGCAACTTTTGAATTTTATAATTTCTTTAGAAATAAGCTTGTAACTCAACATTTTATGTCTCTTCTCTCTAACCAATACCACCTAGAGGTAACTCAGAGATAATAATACAATATCAAATATCTTACATAATCAATTAAATCCATCTTGAGCAATTTTGAGCAACATATTCAATATCAAGTCTTTATTAGCGTTTTACGAGGGTTTAAACTAGTTTCCACTCTTAACAACTATTCATAAAGCATAACTAATCAATCCAAAAACTAATTCCTATAATTTTTATATATTAACCTTCCACATATACCATTAACTACTTATTTTACCATGCAAAGGTTTTATGAGCTAAAGAGCACAAGAAAATCCTTCTCAGATTGAGAACCCTTCATTTTAAGCTCTCGAGAGACCTTCAAACAACTTTTCATGAGTTGTCCTTCAAAATAGAACCTAAAACTTCATGGAAATTCCTAAAAAAAAAACTTAAATCACCTTATTAAATTCTCACCTAATCACACTTTCCTTTTGAATTAATCTTGATACCCCATTATGCTATACTCTTTCTCTGCACCATAGTCTTCATACCTTACTAGGCCTTGAACTAACCTTCATGCCTCTTTCCATTCTCTTCAACACCTCACTATAATGATAAAAATATAATTATCATGAAATAAAATCTCTTTCATGATTAAAAACTTCCATACATTATTCACATTCATTGACAATAGATCATGACACCCCATCAGGCCAAGTAGGGTTTAAGAGAAGTCTAGATGCAGACTTAGACTGAAGATTCTATCCTTATAGGATCATCATGAGATTCTCATGAGTGATATTATGCCTTTTATACATGATAAATCAACCTAATACATCCATTCATGCATATTTTCACTCATCTCAACTATCCATCATACTTATACCTTCTTACAAGGTCTCTTCATGCCATGACTTGGCCTAGACTACTTAAGCACTTGATGCCTTGACCTATTCCTTCCATTTCTGACCTCAAAAAAAAATAAAACAAGTGTATATAAGACATTACACCACACTCATATTACTACACCATTCTCTTTTTGATGACAATAATCTTCTACAACCTCATACAGACCTAAAACCACATGACCAAACTTCATATGACTTGACATCTCTCTTTCATGCACCTGAACACCTTTGAAATCAACCTTTACTTGCATGAAACCATAATACATTATTTTACTTCAAATTCTCTCTTGACGACACTCTTCTCAATTCCTCTTGTCTCATCACATAATATCAACTAGGCTTGGTCACCTTTGTTCATTCATCTCATTATGCTTCCTTTACATGGTTCACCCTTCCATGATTTTTACCTTACATACTCACAAAATTCATGAAAATATCAATATTTATCATTCATCACCTTTGACAACATCATACATCCAATTGAGAACACACACTTAGAAGAACTTTGACATCAATGACCATTATGCTTTTGCATGATATACCCTTTTGACATAATGATAAAAATATTCTAACACTACCTTTACCTTAAATGACTTGTATGTACAGACATTTTTATTATTTTCCATTCTCTCACATCCACATGCTTTCCATGGGTTTGAATTTCCAAATTTTCTATTAGTCACTTATAATAATTCAATAGTCTATGTTTAACCTTCTAAAAGTCATATTTAGGATATCTCTATATTATCATATTAATATTGTTGTCTTTTAAACAAATATGGTATAATTAGATGCATGCAATTTTTTTAGGCATACAAACATGATGAACTCATCTTGTTTGAAGCAACATTCATTCTTCATTATCAAAATATTCATAACAACCCATATGTTTTTCATGTCAATGAAACAATACACAATGGGTATATGAATATTACCTAAATAGGATGGTCAAGCAAGATTATTATATCACTTTCATATTCCAAGTGGTTTCCCTATTATTTTCAATTCAACCATCAATTCCAATAATTAGGACTTAGCCAAGTTTAAGGCCCCTCAAATCTAAGCTAGTTTTTATTTTGAAGTGTGAAATTATAGATCATAAGCTGCATTAATTAAAATAACATTAATATACACACAAAACTAATAGGGATAAATACATATAGTTTTAAATCCATCTCAAGAGTAACATATATGTAGGGAACACTCAACCAGTCACTAGGGAGGGGTTGTCATCATTTTAGCCCACCATTATCTCACTTATGTAGTCCAAAACATATTGTTAAAAGTGGACGTAGGGTTATAAATAGAAGGAGACAAGTTTCTATTCTTACATGCACATATGCCTCCTTAGGATCACACATAGATACAATTTACAAGTATATTAAGTGGTTCATATGGACACATAAAAACAAAATCCCATTTAGATGAATCTATTAGGTAATAGATGCTAGTGTAAGCCAATACCATCCAAGAACTGATGATTTTATCTAGGTGAAACTAAATATCTAGTTCCTAATTCAAGTAACTCTTGATATATTTCCCACCCTTTATACCACCTACATTCAATCTCTAACCTGTATAATATAACAAAAATTGAAGTATCATATTTCTTTAGGTATTTTTCTATTTATAACAAGTAAAATATCCAAAATCAAATTCCATATTTTACATTTACATTAATTTTTATTTATATATATCATATAATTTAAATTACTTCAAAACTATATATTATTAAATTAATTTAAAAATAAAAAATAAAACATATTGGTGATCTTGTTTACATACTGGACACATCAAACCGTTGTTATTCCCTTATGGTTTCATCCTCTTTCTAGGGTTTCATATTTCTATATATAAATATGTTTTTCAATTTTGATTTTTTATTTTTAGCTTACTCATAAATTACTCATGGCTATAATCAATGTACAAAGTTTCTATTTCTAAACTCAAGATATGATTGTAATCATTACAAGTTGTTTTGCTTTAATATGCAAATTTTATATCAACAATGTAATTCCATGGATTAAATATTTTTACACTTATAAAATTGAAGTTAAAAATGAACAATCCTTAGCTTGCCATAATTCATATTTTTTAGATAATAAATTTTATTTTATTCCTATTATAATTAGGCACCAAAGGGATGCATGATTGTTTTTGTTCCTCCTCCCATTATTCACCTAAGGCTTATATTGGACTATGTAGTCCATGTTTTCATTCATAGAAGAGATAGAGTACACATTTTTGGTGGATTTTTTTTATGAATATTGAATATAAAAATACTCAAGAACAATAAACAAGTACTAAGGATGCTAACAAAGTAAATTATTATATATACTTTCCTAATAGAATTGATGGCATACATGAAAGGTAAATAACTTAATATCTTGACATAAACCCATAAATGGATGATGCACTACTATATATAACATGAGATGAACATAAAAATATAGAAAACATTTTCACATATAAGAAAATTTATGATCCATTTAATTATTTACATCAACCTTTTAGAGTTATCAATTATACCATAGCTGTTCAGACTACTACTACTATTATTATTCATATGTCTACACCTTTAAATATATATGTGATACCCACCTAAGGTGTTTGGGAAATTAAAAAATTACCTAATATTATTATGCCAATTACTAAATATCCAACTTATGTACATCATATGATGGATACTCATGTGACATCATCATCCTCACCTACTTCATGATCCCTCGAGTATATTATTATAACTCTATAGGATAAGGTGATGTAGTGAGGGAAAGATTATTATATAATATTCCATTAAATAAAATATCATTCTTTTATTAATAATCCATTAGCCTCATATATTTTATTGTATCCCTTACCTATGGGTTTCATACCTCAAAAACTTATATTTCATGATGGTAAAATTCATCCAAAGCAACACCTAATATATTTTCATGCAAAATGTTTACATATATTCCCAATGATAGATTATTGGATAATTTATTTTGATAAAGTAATAATAAATATGATGTGAAATTGTTCTATTATCTCCTATTCCAACCATATGAGAAATTAAATCCTTTGGTAAAACACTTTATAGCACATTTTTCTATTAATATCAATGAGAAGTTGGCTTATGCTCAAATTGAAAAACTTTGGTAGGGATCCAATGTGTTTAAACCTAAATTAAAGGATATGGTGGGGATCTAGGGTTGAGAGGATAAATTAGTATAGAGAACAAGGGTGATAAATTACCTTTATAGTAGTCCAATTAATATAAAATTCAAACAAAAAACTATTCTAAATTTATATAATTGAGATTGTTGAAAATAGTAAAGTACAACTATTTATAGATATTTCAATAAATTTGAAATAATGATACTTAGTTGGTTTAATATGCATGAATATATGAGAAAAAAATTAGGAATTGTAACATATTATGATCATGGAATAATCGCTAGTTTATGTAAATATCCTTTTTATGGCCTTAGATGTTTGCATTGCATCTAGACAATTACATCAACACAAGTGTCTAATCTAGTGCAAATATCCTATACAAAATATTGACAAAATATGGATGTGACCAAATATATTCTTATAGGTTTTTTATCACCTTTATTCTAATTTATTGAAATCATATACATAGGTTTTCAATATTTTTAAAATGATCCAACCCTATCTATTTATCCTTGAAGTGATTATGTGAAAAATGGGTGAGTGGGCTCATGGTGTCAAGTTGACCCCAAATACTCCTTTGTCATTGGGTTCTACCTACATAGTCAATAATATAAATAGATCCATATAATGATGTAGTTATCCCCTATGTGTTGGGTTGTATGTGTATAAGGGTGAAATTTGTGATAAATAAAGATATGCAATGACCTATCTTATAAGTTGGAAAATATGGCTCATGGGATACTTTTTGAATGTTTAAAACCTATGGGAAGACTTTTCCTATGACTAATATGTAAATAAGGACAAATAAGGTATATTTTCTCACTTTAATTCTTGATTGAGTGCTTCTTGGCATATTTCCTTGTGAGTTGTATGCAAGTTTTATTAAAGAAATGAATGAGGGTTGATCTTGTATATATACCAACCCATTTTAGAAATATATCACAGTAAAGAACTTAGTACAACCTTTTAGATATGTTTATTTTCCAAAGTATATGAATTTTTGGAACTAGACACTTTTTAAGAAAATGGGTAGTTGTGTCGATGCATGTGTCTACCTAAGACACAAGTGTTCAAGGAGCTAGAAAATAGGTATAGATCTAAAACTAGTGAAGGATAATAATAAGGTTTAGATATTTTTTCATAGTATATAATTCCTAGGTACTCAAAATAACAAGGCTCAGACTAAAAGATGAGAAAATAGGCACAAAGAGATAGTGAATGCAAACCTTTCAAAAATGACAAGGTCTAAAACTAAAAGATAAAACCATGATAGGTATTTTCTAAGTGTATAGGAATGAGGTACTATATAAATAATATTTTAGTATCTACATTTCCCCCATCTAATCTAATAAATGAAATTATTATTTTAAAATAAATAAATGTATACCTATATGTGTATAACACATATTATATTTATGTGAGCCCACCTTGAGTGTTTTGTTAGTGACTGACCTATAACCAAAAGCATGTTATAGTATATAATTAGTGTAAGAAATATGAAATTTAAGTAATTTGAAATGCTTTATGTGTGTGTGTGTGTGTGTGTGTGTGTGTGTGTGTGTGTGTGTGTGTGTGTGTGTGTGTGTGTGTGTGTGTGTGTGTGTGTGTGTGTGTGTGTGTGTGTGTGTGCGTGTGTGCGCGCGTGCGTGCGTATGTATGTATGTACATATATATACATATACATATACATATATGTATATGTATGTAATATATGTGTGTGTGTGTGTGTGTGTGTGTATACATATGTATATATATATACACATACATATATATATGTACATATACATATATATACACATATATATACATAAATATATATACATACATATATATATATACATATATACATATATTTACATATATACATATATATATTCATATATGTGTGTGTGTATGTATGTATGCATGTGTGTATGTTGTGTGTGTGTTTGTGTTTGTGTGTGTGTGTGTATGTATGTATGTATATACATGTGTGTGTGTGTGTGTGTGTGTGTGTGTGTGTGTGTGTAGGTGTGTGTGTGTGTGTGTGTGTATTTTGAGAGAGAGAGAGAGAGATTAGATGATAGCATTCCAATGACCTTGGTCTAGAGCTGAGTTGTAACACAACCATGAGCATGGTTCATATTAATCATTTAACCTAAATATGTGCATACCCTAGTTAGTGTGAGTGATTTTATAAACTCACGCTATATATCTGGTGATGGTGGATGATTTAATCAAATCTAACTTATAAATTTTGTAATATTGATTGATTTAATCAACTTAAACTTTCAAAGGTGAACCAACTATTGTAATAGATTAGGTAAATAATAACCCATCTTGGGTTTGACAACAATCCATAATAATATTTAAAATTTATCAAATGATTTGATTTTTCAAAGTTTAGCTACCCCTTACATGGCATATGCACGTCATATATGTCTTAAGTTGAAATATATGTATAATAATAATACCAATGCATATAATGTTACCAAAAATGTGTATTTAAATCATATAATTGTGAAATTTGGTGAATTTTAAAACTAGTGAAAATGTGTAGGACATGGTTCTATGACATTCTGCCACTGAATTTGGAGAATCTAAGAACTGGTGCAAATTTGGAGTGCATGTTTGGATAACATGCCCCCACTGAATCTAGAGAATTTAAAATTATGAAAATATGGAAGTCATGGTTATATGACATTCCCCCACTAATATTCCCCCTTATTTTAAGGTGAGGGTAAATAGAATTTTGTATTTATGTTACCTCAAAATGATAATATAAATGGTATATCTATGTATAGATCATGTAGAATATATGAGAAACATGTCTAGGTAGATATAGGATTTAACAATTTTGAGAATATTGGAGTCCTCTCCCTAATTTAGTTAAGGGTATGAGTTAATTAAATCAGTAAATACAAATGTAATAATTAAGCTATTAATTTTTGTAATTTGACTATAATTTTAATCTTTCTAAAAATAGTAATAAGGGAGAGAAAATAAGACTTAGCTAGAAACTAATTGAGATGGATGAGACAGAGTCTATAATTCACTATGCAAGACTGGGACAGTATCAAGAATTAGGTTCTAACCTTTGTTTTATGATTGGATAGGAGAATCAAAATAGGACACCCTAGGTTTTGGTGCTATAGTCCTCTTTTATTGATGTGGTTTAGGTGACTTGAGCATTTTGGGTTTTGTTTACTATGTCTGTGTGAACCTACCTATGAATTTTTAACTACTGGATGTCAATAGAACTCCTTGAAGAGATGATTTAGTATTAAAACCCTAGAATCCAATTTGGTTTGACAAAATTTTGGAAATAGGGGTGGGGTTAGTGTGTGTAAGATGCATTGAACATTTATCCACACCCCTTGTGTGGGCACACTACTTACATACCAATAATCCAAAGAGGGATCAAGCCATAATTAGTTGTCCCACTTGATGTGCTTTATGAATTAGTGTGTATGAAGATGAAAAATGATAAAATATATGTGCTTGAGGTTTATAGGGACTATTTTAAGGATTTTAATAAGCTTTTAGTATCATTGGTTGGTTGTATGTAGAGAATAGGTAAGATTGCCTTAGTGGTTTTGCTTGTATTATTGTTTGCTTTGTAATAATTTCTAACCCCTTCTAAATGAACTCTGAATGGGTTTTTTTAGGGATATATTGGTCATGGGTTGAATGTATTCATGTTAGGCTAATAGTAAGGAGGATAGGAACTAGAAAAAAAAGACAATTGGAGGTAAAAATACACTTGGATAGGAGTGTCAAAAATGGACACCCTGGGATCTAGTGCTATAGTCAAAGTTAGATGCTATTGTCCTTAAGTAATGGGACATAAGGGGATGGAATCCCCACTATAATTACTACTTGGAGGAGGTGAAATCATTATTTGGAAGGATATAGATGACTGAGAATTAGTGAAAAGGTTCTTATTAGGGTCATGAGAGAAAGAAAGAGGGACCTATGGGTTGGGTACCACAACCCACACTCAAGTTACCAATTTTCACATTTTATATGACTAAATTTTCCCCCTCTTTATTTTAGTGATGTAATAAATTTAAATACTAGGATAAAGGAAAAATAAAAATCATACCTAAACTTACTTGCAAGGGTAAAGCTCATGAAGCTATGTAATGTTGGGTGTGCATAGAGAGAGCACACTATGAAGTGTAAATCTGTAAGAGAAAACAAAGGATAGATTAGTTCTTAATAAATAGGGTATATCTAAAATAAGAACATATAAATTTGGGTAAGAGAGAAAGAGGAAGATAAAGGATTGAGTACACCTCATTAGGTATGTAATTAATACAAAACCTATTGTGGTTCTAAATGATGCTAGATGATACTGAGCAATATTAGGTATATGCTTTCCTAAGAGTAATATCATGAATGGAGCTGAGTGTTCAAATACCCAAAAATGGATCAAGATTATAAAGGCTAGAATTTTGGCTCCATTATCACCCACTAAGTGAATCTAGGTGGTCTTTCATGTGTTAATCAATGTTTTGACTATGTGTCCAATCCATCTAAGTAGGTGGCTCAAGAATACAAAGGCTAGTTAGTCTTTTGGCTCCATCATTATCCCATGAAGTGAAGTTATGAACTGATACTGGTATGAAATGTGTGTTGTATGAGATGGATCATAAATCCCATGATTTCTCTATAATTTTCCAATGTGTCTTGGATATCCAAATGTATGCTATAAACTGGACCACTCTTGGCCACTCTAAAAAGGTGGAGAATAGGCTGTATGAAATCCACTCTGAAACTAGGAACTAGGCTTATATCAAATCCATTCCAAAATGTGAAGGTTAGGCTTGTATGAAAGCCACTCTAAAATGATGCCAACCACCTATAGATAGAATAAGGCATGCAACTATTGAGAATGCCTGGGTAAATACTAAACATAGAAAGAAAAGAAGACAAATGTGCCACACACATTACCCCTAATCACTGGTGTTTGAAACATGGATTCTGATATAGAAGTTATACTAATTGCCCTATCTAAAACTATAATTGAGATTCATTATATCGATCATTATGCCCCCTATATCTGAATTATCTAAGAAAAATTGTACTAAAATTATTGTCTCTAAACTAGTCTAAATGTGCAAAACTATAGTTGAACCTACTTTTTTACTTATTTTTGGAAAAACTATTTTTTTTTTCCATTTAGAAAGGAGCGTCAAAAATATTCACCCTACTATCTGGTGCTATATTTCAATCTTGACACTATTGTCCTAGGTTAATTCTAATAACTATTCTATAATTCTCACTATCTGCCTAGCTTGTTTTACCTAGTTTAAAGTTTGGTTGTTGTTATAGGTGTTCTAAAAGCTAAAATTTTGATTGTTAAGAGCTATGATCTCTATGATAAAACCCCTATTTATTTTCCCCTCTTTTAAGGTTAGGAATGAAGACCTTATAATTACTACCCTTAGGAGAAAGATCCCTACAAGAATGTTATGCTAGAAAGATACATGATATAATAATCAATAAGATATCTCAAGATATAGCATAGTTTGAAATGAGAGATTGTTAAATCAACAAGGATATGCCTAGATAGATATAACAATATAATATCATGTGCAATGTATTGAATTAGAACTATAAGTCTGGTTAGTTATTATTTATTATAGAGGGATAGAACATGATGTCCATCATGACATCCAATAAAGAAAGATAATGCATGATGTGGATCATGATATTGAAAAAAAAATCAAAAAGTAGTCAAGCAACAAGAATAGAAGGCAAGAAACAAAAATCATACAAGAATGACCAAGGGGCCAAGAAAATAATGGACATGGGCACATGTCACTCAAACTAGAAGGAAAACATACAAGGAATGTTCAAATTTTTCATACACATATAATTGAAACAAACAAGGTTGGCATGAAAGCCACAATCACTTAGAAGAGTACAAGTAAAAGACATTAGCATATGTCCTAAGGCACACATAATATATAGAATAAAATGAAATTAGTAAATGTCTTAAGGCACATAAAGAAGACAAAATAGGAACTAAAAAATATATTCATCTCTAGCTATGTAAAGCAAGAAAGGAAAGCATGTAAATACTAAAAATACAATCGCATCTAAATAGTCAAAGAAAAAAGTGAATGTATGCAAGACATAGAGTACAAGACTAGGTATATGTTAATAAATACATGAGAGATATATACTAGTTAGTGTCAATAGAGTAATTTGTGTAATCTAGTAGGTAATGTACATCAACATAATAACTAGAGTATGTGGTGTAGGAATTACATAACATGGATTGTGTAGTCATGTAGAATATGCCCCCACTTGGTATGTATATCAATGTGTGTCTTGAATGTAGAAGTAAGATTCCCCCTCAATGGGTAGAGTGAAGTAATCAAGGATCTAGATGTCATACACACACTTAAAATAAGATCAAGTGAAGCATGGTAATGTAGATAAATCAACAAATAATAACATAGAGCAGCAAATGTGAGTCTAGCATTGTAGTAGAGATGTAAAGCATGAATGATGCATATAATTGAAATGTTTCTAAATTTTTGAATATTTTAATGTTTTTTATTTTGAAATTGTGTATTATTTGTGGTATTTTTGAAATAATCTATGTACAAGTAATTGAAAAGAAGCTATGTCTAAATAAGCTGAGAAGGAATGATACTAACCGATGAGTCACATGGGATACTCCCTATCATGGTGTCTTATATTAAAAAAAAGGCATGCATGATTTTGAAGCAAGACGGAATAGCTATGAATATTCCTCTAAATATTTAAATTCATTATAGGTATCTTGGAATTCATAATAACCTATATTGTTCCACTCATCATTATCATCTTGATTTTGAACCAATGGAATGCTAGTGTTGAATTTTGTTGTATTTGGATATTTTCATTTGATAAATTGCATTTGTGAATTATTTATCTTAGGATGTTCACTAAATCTCAAACCTTGGTGACAAACATTATCAACTACTAGAATAGGAGTAATGATGCCTTGAGCCTATTTTCCCAACCCTTGAACTTGAGAATCAAACTTTTGTAGATATTTTTGACTAAACTTGTACTATTTTGAAAGTTGAGCCTCATTTTATAGAGTTATATTTTCTTCTTTTTCATGATTTACCTATAGTTAAGGTACTATTTATTGTTTTGATTTTGATTTTGATTTTATTGTTAAGAGTTATGCTTTGATAACCACTTTTGTATTGTTTCTAAATTTGACCCTTTTTGAATGTGTTCCTATGTCACTATGGATTGCTTGAATGATTTACATTATATAGGGTCCTCATTATCAATTATCTATTGTATATATGTATTCAATACCAAACATGAATCTATTTGATGCACATGCATTCTATGATATGCATAATAATATCTAGATCTTCTCACTAGATGTAGAGGAGGTATTTTGATAAACTTATTAATCATTACGCTTAATACCTCACTTGAACTCTTATTTGATCTTTGAATGTTTTTTTAATCACTATTTGTAGAGTTAATGTGTTATGATTTCTTGTTTTGATATGTAACATTACTTGCATCCAATTGACTTGGTGAAGGTACATATACATGATTAGAACTAGGATGCCTTTGAGTATTTTATATAATTTGATTTTTAAACATTATGATATTTTCATGTAATAGTTGATTATGTGTTTTTAAATCATAAATTAACTTGCTCATACTGGTGATTTGATCCCTTAGAGTCTCATAGGTGCAAACCCTAGTTGTTTTTGATTAAACATGTAAGCACATATGTTGAAGTGGGTTTGAAGAAGCTATAAGCTAAATGTATGATTTAGGAACAATAGTATAGGCTGCCTCACCTTTTCTAAGGGTGATAGCATGGACTTGGTTAGAGGGAAAGTAGTTATCACCCTCTTGGGGGAGAAGAGGAGAATGAAATTCTTTCCCAATATGCAATAATTTATCATGTGAAATTGGAATACTATGTGCATATATGTTATCCTTGAATGGAGTGCATGCATTTTTCTCATTTTAAATATGAAAATTAAGAGAAAAAGAGTAATCATTTAGACATTTTTTTGAAAAATCAGAGTTAAAAGCATGAGATGGATCATTTGAACTATGCATTAGAATTTTGATTCTATTATGTTTATATTTTTATAATTTGAACATAAAAGAGTTATATGCATCTAGGTAAAAATAAATTATGTGGGATTAAATTCATGAAATTGGAGTCATAAGTTGTATATTAATATGATTATAAAGAATATTCTACATGAGAGATAGAAAATAAGGGATACAGAGCATGGAATTGTGCATTAATGCATAAAAAACTTTGACTTGTGATATGATATTTCTAATATGTTTAACAAGATAGACTTGAATTTTATTTATTATGAGAGATAGAAAACAAGGGATAAAGAGCATGGAATTGTGAATTAATGCATTAAAAAATTTGACTTGTGATATGACAGTTCTAATATGTTTATCAAGATAGACTTGAATTTTATTCCCTATGAGAAAGAGAAAGTATGTAATGAAACCTTGTATTAAAGAAAAGTAAATATTGCTTTGAATGAAAGGGATCTTAACATGTTTAGAAATAAATTTTTGAACATCATCCCATATAATTAAAAGTTAGCATGAAAATAAAAGAATGAAGCTTTGTACTAACATATAATAAACATCATCATGATAGGACCGAGTGTGGTCTCCTTATTATTTGTAATAAATGCATGAAATATGTGTAAATAAGTGAGATCCATTGTTGCTTATTATGTAAAATCTGATTTTAGGTGTAAGATGATACTTTAAGTAAACAAAGGGACCTATTATATACAACTAGGGTTTTGAAAATGATTATTTTTAAAATTTACTAAGGAATTTTAAAATTTAATGTGAATTTTTTATTTAAATATGTAAGTAAAAAATAAAAAAATATAGGAAAAATATTGATAAAATATCGAGACCTAGTAGGAGCAACTAGGATTTGAAAGAAAATTATTTTAAAATTACTAAGGAATTTTAAAATTTAATGATTTTATTATGCAGGTAAAAAATCAAAAAATATAGGAAAAATAATGGGAAAATACCGGGACCTAGTATGGGCAACTAGGGTTTGAAAGAAAAGTATTTTAAGATTACTAATTTTTTTTAAAATTTTATGCTAATTTTTTATTTTATTATTCAGGTAAAAAATTAGGAAAAATTGGTAGGAAATTTACCCTAGGGTTTATAGGTTTTTTATGTGCAAACAAAGTAAGATGGGTTCACTAAATGATTTAACAGTTTTAGGAATATTAGAGTCCTATTCCTAGTTTACTTAAGGGTTTGAGTTAATTAAAAAAGTAAATAAATATGAAATAATGAATCTACTTATTTGTATAATTTGACTTTAATTTGAATCTTTCTAAAAATAGTAATAAGGGAGAGAAAATAAGACTTAGATGGAAATTAACTAATAAAGTTAAGACACAGTCTAGAATTCACTATGCAAGAATGGGACACTATCACAAATTAGGTTTTGTCCTTCATTTTATGATTAGATAGGAGCACTAAAATAAGACACCCTAGGGTCTAGCACTATATTCCTCTTTTGATGTTGTTATCTAGGAGGCCTAATCTTTCTAGGTTTTGTTTGTTGTTTCTATGTGAACCTACCTGTAAAGTTGTGACTACTAGATGTCTGTAGAACTCCTTGTAGAGCTGATTTAGTCTTCAAACCCTAGAATATATTATGCTTTGACAAACTTTGAAAAAGAGGGGGTCATTCTATATAATATTCACTAAACTTGTGTCCACACCCCTTGTGTGGGCATGATACCTAAATACTAATACTTGTAAGAGGTATCAAGCCATATGTAGTTTTCCCACTTGATGTGCTTAATGCAATAGTGTGAATGAAGATGAAAAATTTTAAATTGGATGTGTTTGAGGTGGATATGTGTTGGTTTAAGTATTTGAATAAGCTTTTAGTAGTATTGGCTAGTTGTATATAGAGAATAGGGAAATTTTCCTTAGCAGTTTTACTTGTATTACTGATTACTTTGTAATAATTACCAACCCATTCTAAATGAACTTTGAATGGGATTTTATAGGGATATATTGGTCATGGGTTGAATATATTCACATTAGGCCAACAATAAGGAGCATAGGAACTGGATCAAACTGACCAATGGAGGTAAAAATGCACTTAGATAAGAGCACCAAAAATGGACACCATAGGGTCTGGTGTTATAGTCCAAGTTAGGTGCTATTGTCCTTAAAAAATGTGACTCAATGGTATGGAATCACCACTATAAATTCTAGAAAGAAGAGGTGGAATCAGTATCTGGAAGGATAGAGATGATCTAGAATCAATGAAAAGATGCCTAAGAGGGTCATGAGAGTAAGTAAGAGGGACCTATGGGTTAGGTATCACAAGCCACACTCAAGTTACAAATTTTCACATTTTAATTGACTATAATATAACATTGAATCACATAATATATAATCACATCAATTCCTAAGATGCATGGTATATATAATGGTATAATTTAGATAGTAATAGTACATGCATAATAAACAAACAAACAAGTGCATAGATAAGATCACTCAAAAGAAAACCAAAAATATATAGTCCAAGGAAACCTGATACAAGAGGAATATTTAAATGTTACACAATCAAAAGTACATTACTTAGTAAAATATACACCAATAATAGAAAACTCATATTCAAATGTCCACATACCACATAGAGTGGCATATTCAAAGGTCTAAATAGGCAATCAAAGTCATGAGGTACACAATCAAAGGAGCATATTCAAATTATCAAACATGAAATATAATATCAAACATGATAAGACACTCAAGGAAGTGCTAAAAATAAATCATGGAATAAAAGAAATGAACATGAACATAACATATTAGCTATTACAAATATATTATCAAAAAATGTTAAGTATGTATCATATAAAGTATATTGTGAAAATATATGAACATGGATATAACAATATGTAAGTATAGAATATCAAACACGCTAATGAAAAGTTATCATATAATAATATAACCTAGGTGTATCATGATCAAAGAAGATGACCCAAACGTACTTATGATGTGAGTAGAGGGAAGGCCCAAAAATTATATGTGCATATATCATGTATTTGGGTATTCCTATATCACACTCAAATGATGCATGAAACATGTGTACATATGAAAAGGAATGATATTCTATCTACTAATATGGAACAAACAACATAAGTATAAAAAATAGTACAAGTAGGAACATGCTTTTTTTTTGGTATTTTTGAACCAATTGAAAGTTTTTGTATTTTATAGAATATTTTTGGTAAGATATTTATGTAAGTGCATAATGTTCATTGGGTTTTTGAGAGGTTTTTATTAAAGTTTGACTAGGTGGTATATGATTTTTATTAGTTTTTATATAACTATAATGGTCCCAACCAATTTGGTTTGAAAATACCTTTCTTGTCTTTTTTTTGCATTGGTATTTTTTTATTTTATTTTAGTATCAATTAATCATGATAAAATCACAAATGTTAAATAGCATGAATATGCTATTCACTCAATTGTTTCAGCTAATGTGATCAAATTTCATGATATTCATTAACTTTTATAATATTCTTGAAAGAAAAACACAAGGATGGTATTTCAAGTTCAATTGATAAAATTTATTTTATACCAAAAACCAAAGAATAAGGCATGTAATGAGTAGGTGTATGAATACTAGTGTGGTATGCCCATAAAGTATACATCGGTTGATGGTATTAATCTATTTGTATTGTTCAATTATTTTTCTAAGTATTTTGACAATAATTTTGTTTGTTTATTTTGCTTATCCATTACCCTATTGGTAATAAGGTGTAGAAAAGGTATGTTTGATTTTATACTTATTTTAAAAGTGTTTCATTATTTTATTTAAATGATGATACATTATCAGTAATAATATCTGAAGGTATGCCAAAAAGGGAAATAATATTGGTCATTGAAAACCTGCATATGTCAACTCCTATGGTAAAGTTAACTAGAATTGCCTCCACCAAAATTGTAAAATATTTTGAAGCTATGATTATGAATTTATGTAAAACTATGGACACAAGATATATTTTTCCAATCAAATCATAGCCCTATAAGGAGAAAGGCCATGATGATACAATCAACTGTTACTCTTGAGATGGAGCATGGTTTAACTTTTAATATATCTAGAATTTTAAAAATAATTAAGCATGTTCAATACATTATTGTTTTATTATAGGCTAATAGTAACCCTATCATAATAAGTTTTTAGGAAATGGCCCTACCACTGAAGTGTCCCACACACTCACTATCATGCATTTCTAAGAGTATGGTTTATTCCTCATCATTTCTTAGGCATCAAAGTAATTTATCATCAAAAACTCACTTTAATAGATCATTTATGATAATATCATAATGAATTTCATTTCATTTTAGTTTTTATTTATCATTCTGTATGAATTGATCTAGTATGTAAGTCTAGTATAGGACATTATAGCTACCATTATAACATTTTCTGAAATTCTAAGGGAACCTCTTTAATTATAACATGGATCTCATTATTGAGCAAGTAGTGTCATAATATTTGTGTATCAAATATGAATTATAGATATAAATTTCCCATGGTGGTATATTAACATTCATAATCAACCAGCTGATGGATTATGTAGTAAATTTCATACTTTTTGTGGTCATCATCATATTGTGGTAATAAGGACCCAAAGGCCTTATGGGTGGTTAATATATAAAGGAGTGATGGTATATCTAGATTACAATATAAAACCATGTGATTAACTATCATAGTCATAGCCTAATCCTAAATGTGGGTGTTATGGCTCTACTTATAGCATGGTTCTCATGGATACTTTTCATCTCTAACAAGATGGAATCTCATGGTCTTTGTCTCTCAAAAAAAAACATACCATTTCATATCGTTAACCTTGTTTTGTTAAAAAAATTCCCTCATAAAGGTAAACCTCTGAACCTAATTAGACCTATCCATGTCTAAAAACATCACATCCAAAAACAATTTGAGTACCAAAATATTACTTGGGTCAATATCTTAAGCATTGTAGGCTGCTCCCTTGAAGGACAACTACCCAAAAACAAAATAAAAATTTCCAAATATAAGGTAGACTACTCCCTTGAAGGATATCTATCAAGAGCATTAAATAAAACCACTAAACTTAGGCCACTCCTTTGAAGGATGGCTAAGTTAACTTTGTTAAAAGAAGAGAAATTACTTGGAAACTTCTCATATCGATTAGCTTCCCATATAAAATAATAAATCAAAATACCCACTATCACAATCAAATCAAATTTTAAATAATCTTGAAATTTGTAATCGGCTCTCAAAAAGCATAGTAAGTTGGAAGCCGCAATCAGATTTCACATATAGACTTCCCGCATTGATCAGTCTACATCAAGCATATGATATGGAATTGTCTATTACAGTTCTTAGGTCACCTATAGAAGCGAAAAACTAATTCACATGAGGTTATCATACATATTACCCATTACCCTTCACACCACCTATCAGCCATCTTCCCTTTAGACTATCCATAAATCAAGGGATTTAGAGCTTACTTGATACCCTGTGATCAAAAAACCTTTTTTATCGACTAATGACTAATCATGCATAGCATTTAAAGGGATTATATTCATTACACCAATCCCACTTTAGGTCCATTTTTAGTCCTTGTCAAAAACAAAGAATCGTGCCCTATTCTTAATGTGCTTAGTTAATGTTTTCATCACAAATTTTACCATCCAGTGTTTCAACAACAATAATCATTATTTTTACATTAAGAAATATTAAAATAACCATAAACATACCAATCATAACCATAATCATAACATTCATAAGTATCCACACAAATTAAAGCATGATAACATTTTACCAATGACATCCAACACATTTTATATAAACAAACTATGCAATATTTTGTTTAGGGTGCGAGGAGTCGCATGACACATACAAAGTTATCATACTATCCACGCTTCACCTAAGGCCCCTACATATATTATTTTCCTACCTAAGTACTAGGATGATTGTCTGGTGACTCTAAAATTATGTTCAACCATCCTTCTACTTGATTGCTCCCTAAACTAGTATCTGTAACATTCCTTGTCTCAGTGGTTCCTAAAGGGTGTACTTTGTTCTCCTCTTTTGCATTCATCCCCACAGGGTGAGAATCATATTCTGCTCTAGGTATTTTACCTTGCTCACCTATCTCAGCCATTGCATCCCTCTACTTTGGTTATTCTATTCGCATAGGTACCACTAGTTATTTCCTCAATGCACATCCCCTTGGATAGTGAGGGTTCCTTTCATAGATAGGTCAGTGATCATATTCTCTAGCCTTGTATCTTGTGCAATGAAATTATTTCCTTATTTATTATTGTATAATTAAGATTTTAGGCTCAAGATCAGGTTATGGGTACCTTTCCTCTTATTTTTGATCTAGCATTACTTCCATTATTGCCATTACATGTTTTAGTATCTGGTAGATCCACACATTTACCATATTGATTATTTTAGGTCATGGGAATTGTTGATTATCTCCACCATTGTTCCTAGTATTTGCCATCTTTAACCTTGTGTAGTTATCTGCACTCTTTATAACTAGCAAAAATAAATAACTCAATGATAGAAATTCATCCTTATCATGATTCTTTAAATATAATACTTCACCATTCTTCCTCACTGACATGGTCATATGATGGCATTGTTTCCCTTAAATATTCTTCCCACTTGAAATGGTCATGTCTACTTGTCTTTTGTGTATACATGTACCCTTCGATCCACCTAGCCATTTCAATAAAGTTATCACGTGCCATCATGATTTCCCTTTGTCACCCTTGTCATCTAATCCACATCTAATGTCTTTGATTGTTTTGTATCTTGCAATCTTTATGGGCCTGATCATTATCACCTTTACCTTAGTTGATGTCAACTGGCTTCTATCCATGTGTCACCATAATTTTCACACCTCTAAAACTACCACTATTGATGGTAATGGTAGCTTCTAAATCCTTGATGTTATAAAAACACTTTCATCATAAGTAGGCCATCATGAATTCAAAACAATACATACACCTTCTTGTCCCTTCTACCCTCCTATTACTACCAACTGATTACCACAAGCTCTAAACATTAGACCCCAATCATTGGTAGTACTTACTCGAACATGGTAGTCTTTTCTTGTATGCTAGTTGAAAGTTCATCCATAGCTAAGGAATGATTGCCTTATCCAACTATGTAACAAATATCTTGGGCCACATAGGTTCTTGTTGGTTAGGCCTGACCTAGCAGAACCCCAAGTCATTAGTTCCAAGTGACTATGATAGAGGATGCAGACATTTTCACCTTTCATCTTGCCTACCCATGCAGCTCTTGGGTCAGGCACAATCCATCCTCTATCATTTACCACCCTGCCAATTTTATACCTTAGAAAATCTACTTGACCATCAAATAAATTCTTTGTAGGTCATCACTTCACTACTGCCCTTAAAAATTAGCTCATAATGATGATGAGATTTTGCCAACATAACTATGAAAATATTGATAGACACCTACCTCCTAAAACTTGGCTCATAGTGATAACTACCAGTACTATGCTTATACCTTCACACAATTTTAGAAGGTACAACCTCCTTACAAAGGCACATCTTCTTTGGATTATCTATATTAAAGGTTATTTATTGTGCTTAGCATTATGTTCCCTTCTTATTTATCCTACCTTACCCATTAGTGTCTCTCTCCTAATAAATGTGGGATCATTATGGTAACTATTCACCAATCTATACCATATGCTTTCACCATCATCTTCACCAAAACCCAAAACTACTATTTTACAAAACCTTCTCCATCAGCCCAAACCAACCCATGTGGTCCATCAAATCAAGGTAGCCAATTTGAACACCACTCACCCAAACCTTGTTGAACTATATTGGCATGATGTCCATCAACTGTGTAGGCATTGTTTTACTTCTAAGATCAATTCAACCACTTAATTACATTCCCCTTTTCCTTCTAAATAACTTCCATTGCTAACAACACCCTCTTGCCTAGGGCATCCTATATCACGAAAGTTTTGGATTTTTCCTGGCATCCTTGTATTTTAACATCACCTTATACTTCTTTATTTTTCCCCAATTACTGGGAGAACTACTTTCACCTGAGGTCTTTTTGTACTATGTATGTAGTGCTCAATTACTGAGGTCATCTCAGCCACATCCTTTATTATATTTTCCCTTCTCACCTAAAAGTTCTTCCTCCACTTCTCTACCTATCTCCTCACCACTTCCCTCCCTTTAGCTTGTTAATCTCTTTTAACCACTTTTCTAGCTTGTTAATCTCTTTTAACACAAGGATTGATAGCCTTCCTCATTGGCCCCTCTTATCTCCAATAAATCCACCACCTACTCTACTTCATTATCCCCCCAACACCTTTCCTTCTGCATGTTTCATGGCTTGCTTCTCCACCCACTTTTTACATTTTTTCCCTCTCTCTCTACTTTTTACCAACCTTGCCCCTATCTCCTTTGTCTTCTTTTGACATCCTCATCATTTCCCCTTGTCTTTGGAAATTTGTCACACCCTCTTCATCACTCTTATTTCCTCACCAATTCCACATCATATTGTGCATCTTGCAATCTTTCTATTTCTTCTATTATTGTACTTTTTCTTTACATGTACCACCATTCTCTATCATTTCTCCACTCTTCCCACCATACCCATTTTCCATTCTTCTTATTTGATTTTTTCCATCCTTTTTATCTTATTTTTTTTCCTCCACAACTAGTTTCTACCTAGGTATTTATCCTTTAAGAAGCCTTCCATAATTGCCTCTTTTCTTCTTCCCAATTCTTGCATTTTGCCTTTTGCCTTTTGCATTCCCCTTTTCCTCTTTCCATCTCGGTAATCACTTGTCTTTTGCATCTATGTGAGTATCTATGCTTTGTATCCCTACTTCAATTCTTCAATTTTCTTCTTATCATCCCTGATATTCATCCCTTATTTTCATCTCATTCCCTTTCATTGTGTTCCCCTATTTCTTCACCACCTCATCACCTCTTCATCTTGTCAATCTATTCTAATCACCCATTCAGCTTTTCAATCTCTTCTAACAAGTTGATTGACACCTACCTTATCTTGTCACCTTCTTGTCCACCCATCCTTTGCTTATCCTCATTGTTCTTCACCCTTTTCTTCTTTTCCATCCCATTCTCCTCTCCAAAACCACCATCTGCTTTGCTTCATTATTTTTCTCCTTGCCTATCATCATCCATGATTACTTAGTCAAGATACCACCTACTTATGTACTCTCCTATCATCCTATTTGTGTCCTCATTTCACTCCTTTCTTATTTTGTTTCCTTTTCTTTCACATATCTCCTTGTTTTTCATTTTCATCACCAACTATTTTCTCCTTGGCCTTTTTTATTTTCAAACCTTTCATGGCCTCCCATATTTCTCATCATCCTCTTACCCTTCACAATTGTTACACTTCTCTCCCCATCCTTTTCAATTATCCAATCTATCATTATTTAGTGCAACTCTCACCCCCCATCTTCTACCTTTTAATTTTATTATCTTTTATCCATTTCATTTCATTTTTTTTGTCTCCCTTGATGACATTCCTTGTTCTTCTCAACCTATATGTCCATGCTTGGCTCCTGCCATCCTTCTCCACCTTCATCTTAATTATGACCTTGATATTTTCTCTACCTATCTCTTCATCCATCTCTTGGTCCATCTTCACCTCATCACTTGTTGGATCTCCCTTATTTTCTCCCATTCAACCTCTAGCTCCTCAGAGTGTGGTCACTAGTTGTACTGCTTTTACATACATCACCTTGTATACTTCCTCATGTCTTTCATGTCCTTGCCTTAATGCATAAAATATGGTTAGGTTCATTACTTCAGGTGCATCTCTTTCTTCCTTTAATTCCTTTTCATGTTGTTCTTGGATCCTCTTTTTTGTCCCTCTCTAGCTACTCCCTTCACCCCACCTATCACCTTCTTTTATTTTAAACCCTCTTTTATTCTTATGTGATCACAACACATAGCATTTTATAACCTCATAGGTCTTCCATTTGACTTTGGGATATATACCGATCTTAGGGATCTATAACACAATTGGCCAAGCCCGTAGGCTCATATGACCAACAAGAAAGCTTGAGCACCACTAAGCCATCAGGATAAATATTCCTTCCCCACCTCCTCTAGTCTTACCTATTTCAAACCCCTTTTACTCTAACCTTTAGAGATGTTAGAATCAAAATTGAAACTGCCTTCAATTGGAAGATTTGGGGTACCCATGTGTGGATGCTAATTATACCCTCTCACGCAACCTACCTCCTAACCAATAATTTCCTTTTATTCTCCCTACCTAATCTATATCCTCCTATGTACCATAATAGCCATACTTTTTAATCACATTCCACCCAGTAACCTTTTCTAAAAGTCACCTCTTTCACCAAACTATTTTTTCCTTGAACCTATTTTTCCCACCTTCCTTTTCAACTCCCTAATCTATCTGTCTTGGTATATCCTTCTTCTATTTTCCCTCTTAGTTTTCCATTTATACCATTTAGTTTCCTTCCTATTTCAACCTACTCCCTCATTTAATTAATACTATTATTATTCACCTCACTTTATATTCTAAAACCCCTCAAAATATTTCTCTGAATTTCCTCAAAACTCAATGCTTACTTATTTTGGGGCCCCACTAGCTCCAGGGTCAAGGGTTTGAATCTTCACCACTTCTTGTTTATGCACTCTGCTACTTTGCTTCCCTGAATTGTTGAATAATACCCTTCCATAGCCTGCTAATGACATTATTGTGTTATATACACAATGTCAGCCTATTTGGATGGTGATGAAAGAACCCATCAGGTCACCATGGTAATTTGAGTAGTGATAGCTTTTATAAAATCTTGGTAAAGCATATTTCTCCCTTTTTTCTAACAAATGGTGTTAGAAATTTCATGCTTGAATTTGTTTATCCATGGTTACAAATTATTTTTTCATAGTTGAAGTAATCATCTAATTGCATCCTAGGTACTCTCATCTACCATTTCTACCAAACCAATCAAAAAACTATTTGATACCCATATTTTCCACCCTTTAAAGCTTCCTTTTCTCCAACATCCTTTAATTAGACCTAACTACATGATATAAAATTGGGGAAACCAAGTTAACCAACACTCCCCACCTTAGAAGAACTACATTAGGCTTAAAGTTTATTTTAGACATTATATCCATGGAACTATGTAGGCAACATCCATTTACCTAGGGCATATGGAGTCCGCTCAACCATCCCATTCTAACCCAACCAACCCACTTGCCCACATCCACCTTGATGATGGGCATTTTTGACTTTACCTCTTTCCATGCTTTACGATGACCTTACCTTGGTCCTTTTGACCACACTGACTATGCTATTTATGTTGCCTTTTTTATGCCCTACCTCATGTGCAACCAAACCTTTTGTATTATTCTATAGGATAACTTCCTACACTAGATACCTATAAACAACATCAACCTTATATAGATGACTTGATAAGCTTAATCTGATAAGCTATAACTAACATTGTAAATTGATTACCCTATCATATATCCATCTAGATCTTGACCTTGTTTTTATCAACATTAACAAATTTAGTCTTTATGCAATCTTGACTATTGTGCTTAGTCATATTTTGTGAACCCATTGGCATTTCACATGCCCAACTACCTTGTGGCACCACCTAGTGCCTCCCCACCAACTGCTTATCAAACCTACACCCAATTCGGCCTTTCCTCATTAACTCTCAATTCGAGGGGGAATACCTCCTCCCATAATTAAGGAACCCTAACCTTTGTCCAAGTGATTCATTATTTTTGTAACTTGTTAATTCAAATCCACATAACAAAAAGGGGCAAAATATAGACACTAAAAAACTACACACTTATAGTTTTTGATGACTAAATGCCTCAGGACCTCCTAAAGACCCCCTAAACCTTCTTAACCCTTAATAAACCCTTCTTAACCTAACCAAATCACTATTATCCTATTCAAAAATACTATTTGAAAGTACTATTCAATATCACTATTCACTATGGGACCCACTATCACTATTCATGATGACATGGTAAGTGACATGACATGTGACATGGTAAGTGACATGGCATGTGACATGGAAAGTGACATGGAAGGTGATATGGTAAGTGACATGGAAGGTGATATGGTAAGTGACATGGCTTAGAAGTGAGGTGGCTTGATGTGGGACATCATACCCCACTTGAGACCCTTTTCCAAGTTGATTAATGACCTCATTTAAGCATCATAAGGCCCTCCCTTTAAATATGGCAAATTTCCCCTTAAGGGGCCATCATTAAACATGTATTTTACCTTCATACATGAAAGTGGCCTTTAAAATGAGATACCTACCTCTTTAGTTCTTTGGGAAAGACAAAGGGCACCCAATTTTGACTTTTTAACCCAAATGGGAGACTCACCAACCTAAATGGGAATCCCCACCAACCTCATCTTTGACTCATTCATGCACCACATGGAAAATGGTGCAACATTTTGTGTGCCATCTTTTTAATTTCTTGGATGAAGACAAGAAAGGATGGTGAAAAGTCTTTAGCCTCATTTAGACTCATGTGCATGATTCCCATTCAAAATTGGACTCATGTGCAAGGTGGGGGACTCACCAAACCAAATGGGAATCTTCACCAACTTCATATTTTACTCATTCATACACCACATGGAAAATTGTGTCATACTTCTACTATTCCCTCTTTTGGTATGGTTATTGACAACAAATGCTATAAATACCCCCCCCCCCTCCTCTCCTTCACCTAACGTTAAGTGGGAAGTTAGTCTTTGGTTATTAAAATCTTATTGCAGGTCTTTGAATTAGGTCATCATTTTGGAGGTCATCCATATCTTAAAGGAAAAGAATTCAAAGAAATGAAGCTCTATTGAAATTACCACAAGATTCCTTCATCACATCATCAACAATATCAACCACATCAACAAGCCTCAAAGTAAGGTTATTTTTTTTTCAATTATTTACTTAAGTTCTTCCTTTTATTACCTTGACTGTTACCTCTTAATCCACTTTCCATCTTCATCCATTGACCTCCTTTACCACTTTTTCCATTTTAAATCCATTTACCTCATTTGCCCTCTTTGCACCTTTGCCACCTCCATCCTCTTTGCTCCCTCATCCTTTTGCTACCCTAGTTACTTGTTGTTTTATCTTTTTCAACCATCCATACATCTCAATCAACCCCAACAAAACCATTCTTTTTACCCTTATCAAATTACCAAACCCAAAACCACAACCTTGCCTTAACCAATTTTTTAGGATTAGTATAATCAAACTAGTTGCTTCATTTTGGTTAACTTAGCAAATCATTTAATTTTCTAAATTAATTTGTTGTATATTTAATGCAAATATATTTATTTTATTATTTTAACTTAATTATTAAAAATAAATAGATTAATAGCCTCCTAAAAAGTTTTCACTTCTAGGATCTAGCTCATGCTAGGCAATCCACCCAACTACTTATCTAACTAATAAAATTTATGGTAGTGCTTTCTTATTGTAAATCATCCTTCCCTAGCCAAAGAGGAGTTCTTAGAAATTATAGATTCAACATGTATGAATTAAATAGGTAATCTTTCACACACCCTTCTTAACTAGTTTCTTCTTTTCACACTTAAGAAAAAGTAAAAATTAGATAGAAACAGTTGGGTAGGGTTGATTAGGTAGGTGGATAAGGAATGGTCAATAAGTTCAGATAAAGTGGGCTAGGTTGACAAGATTGGTTGGTTGATAAAGATGTTTAGGTAGGTTCAGATGGTTGGATAGGTTGGGCATATGTGTTTAAGGCAAAAATGCCAAAGGATTAGTTTGGTTAATTATTAAGGTATGGTTTGGGTTAATAAATTATCAAAGCCTTATGGAGGGGAATTTCCCCTAATTTTCTCTATCTATGGATGGTCAAAAGATGGTAAAATGACCCCAAGGTAGGGTGATGGTTAATAATAAAGTTTAATAGGGGTGAAGATGATGTCTCCACCTTTCAAAGGGTTGTTAGTGGTTAGTGGTTAGTAGGTCAAGTTCATAGGTGGTGGTTAGGGCAGGGTTTCCTCTAGTACACCAAGGCTAGGAAAATGTAGTTGGGTTAGATTTTGATAGGTTAGGCTAGCTTTTCTAGGTTTGATGGGTTACTCTTGGTTTGGATGGTTAGGTAGGTTGGTTATGGTTGAGTGGAAAGGTAGTATGAATGTGGTTGATTGAGTTGGTGTAGAGGTTAGTTTGATTGGTTGAGAGAGGTAAAATAAATGGTTAAGTTGGTTCACTAGTCAAGTTGGTTTGATTCTTTGGTTTGGTTAGTAAGGTAAGGTTGGGTGGATGGTTATAGGCAAGATTAGGTCAATGGTAATTTTGGTTAGGTTAATGGTAGGTTTGGTTTGGTTGATGATCATTAAGGTTGGGTTGATAGGTTCCATAAAATTGGTAGTGGAAAAGGTAGGTTGGTTGGTTTCACATGGGTGCATGGAAAATTTTGGTAGGTCAGCTCCACATAGGTAAGTAGAAGTGTTTGATTGGTTGGTTCCACAAGGTTGAGTAGAATAGGTTGGTTGGTTGGTTCCACATGGGTAAGCAGAATAGTTTGGTCGATTAGTTCTTTGAATGTGGTTTCAAAGGAAAGTTAAAAATATTCTACTTGGTTGACAATTATTTTGATTGAGGGTTGGACCATGGTTTTTTCAACAATGAGTGAAGGAAGAGGTTCAATGATTGATTGTTTGATGATATTCGAGGCTAGGTTGGGAGGAATATAGAGAATTTCCTTTGGAACCTCTTTGTCATAAGATTTTGGATGATCATCTTAAAAGAGCCACATCTATCTATTCCATATTCATTTGTGTGATGATAGGCACAAAATTCATCTTTTATAAACCAAATTGTCTTTGGAAGAGAATTATTGATGGGTTTGATTGGATGAAGGTTAATGATAGAAGCCTCCAAGAATTTATCAAAGATTAAGGCATATGATTCCCCTAGTGGGGTGTATTGCCTTAAGAGAGTGTACCAATTGCTCTTGAGTTTTCAAGCTAACTGGTAGATTTTATGAGGTTTGTTGGTTTGATGGGTTTGATGGTTTTGATAGGTTAGGTAGGTTTGGCTGGTAGTTGTTGGTTGGTTTTGATAAGGTTGATAAATGGGATATGGTGGGTAAAGTTGATAAGGTGGGTAGGTGGAATATGTTAAATTGATTGGGTAAGTTTTGTTAATAGTTGGGTAAGGTCGATTGATAAGAGTTGGGTTGATAGTGGGTTGATTTGATATAATTGGTTGGTTCAAAAATTTTGATTGGTACTTAATGGTTTGATTTGGCAAAGTCGATTGAATAGGTTGATTTGATGGGTTGGGTGAGGTTGATAAGATTGTTTGATTGAGTAAAGTTGATAAGGTAGGTTGATAGTGGTTGGTTGATACATTGATAAGTTGATAGGTTTGTTGGTTGGTTTGTTTGGTTAAGGTTGATAAAATGGGTAGGGAAAATAAGGTGTGTTGATATGATGGTTGGGGTAAATGGCCCAAAGTTTTGACAAGGTTGGGGTGATTGATGTGATAGATGTTGATAAGTTATTGGTTGGGTATGATAATGGTGAAATGGTTGTTGATGAGTTGTTGGTTGATTTTAGTTGAAATTTGATTGGTTGTAAGGGTTCATTGGTCATGGACACCAGAAATGGATGATTCCACTTTTTCTATTTGGTCTATCAACATTATGACTAGTTCAGTTGGTAGTTGATGATTTGGGGGTTGATTGTGGTTGAAATTTGATGGGTGATGAGTAGAGTTGAGTTGATTGTGGGTAAGGCAATGAGCATAGCTAGCTCAAGATGCTAGGTAATGCTTTGAGGCAAGAGCGTTGTGTTCTAAGATTCTAGAAAAGTGAGGATCTCTAGAAAAGGTTAGAGAAGGGCTCTCCATTTAGATAGAGTTGAAGGTAAAATGGTTGAATGTTGATGGTATAAGGTTTATTCCTCACAACTAAAATAAAGAGTAAACAAGAAAAAGGTTCAAAAAGCAATGCATACACTAAGTACATTAGCTCCTAGGATAACTTTTATCTTGTGTTGGTTTATGCCTTAGTTAAATGTGTGACAGTAGTTTGGATTACAAATATGGTACTATATAGGCAAGCTAAGGATGGTTTTTGGTAATGTTTAGATGATCAAGAAAATATATGCTAGATCAGGTATATGACCTGGTATTGGGGGCTTGCTCCTCACACTTCATGATCTCAAATTTAGGCCAGGTCACTTAGCCAAGATATATCATTTGTTTAGGGCTTATACTCAGCCAGAGAACTGAGTGGGCTCTCCCCTTGGTAATGACCTCCAATTGAGATTTCCAAGTAGGGTAAGGTGATCCATTGGGTAGTGAAATCTTAGTCGATCCTTGTCTCAGGTATGTTATGATGTGTTGTTTATGAAAGTGATTTATGTTATGATGTGTTGGTTATGAAAGTGATTTATGTTTTGTGTGTGATAATAAATTGAATCTATGATAAATTACTTGCTTTTTAAGTTACTAGATGAACTAAAAAAAGCAAGCAAACAATGGATGTAAGGTTAATTTTAAGCCCAAAAGAAAATTTAGGTTTATTTGGATGAACAAATAATAAAGAGAGAAAGAGAACATATAAAGCTAACTAAAAAAAGAAAGGTGGGGTCCCATCGGGTATGCCAGAATGTTTTACTCAAATTTTTACTTTTTATCTGTTATAGAAGAAAAGTAAAATTGAAAGAGAAGGGTGTATAAACGACCCTGGTAGAAAGTGTGTGTGTGATCCAGATGATATGAGAACTCTTCTTTAGCTAGGGAAAAATACATGCAACAAGACAAGATTGAAGAAACCTTTTTTTGTTAGATAAGTAGATGGGTGGATTGCCTAGTGAGAGCTAGATCCAAGATAGCGTGAACTGTCTAGAAGGCTATCAATCCACCTTCTTGATACATGTTAATGTTTGATAAAAAGGAAAGTTGCATAACATGAAAAGTACTAGATATAAAGAAATAAATACTTTTTAAATGAAATGTTGGTGTTCTAATAAAATAACATTAAGGTAAATGCTAAATTATTAAATAAATGTTTAGGTCTAGTCAAGTTGTTGTTTTTGGTTTGTGAGGTGATAGGGGCCAAGAAAATGGAGTTTGATTGAGGTTTGGTTAGTGGTTGAAGGTTGTTGGTTTTGGGTTAAAAGGGTTCACATAGTGACCATCAGTGGTTAGGTTGAATGTCGATGGTTCGAGTAATCATCAATGATTTAACAACTTACCATTGGTAGTTAGGGTACTAATATCAATCTGACAGTCAACCATCAGTGGTTAGGGGAACCGTTTATGGTTATATAGTCGACTGTTGGTAGTTACTATTGATGGGTCTAGTTAAGGTAAATGGTTGGATCTGTAGGTTAAAGGTTAGAAGGCATCACATATTATGTTGTTGGAGGTTAGTTGATTGGTCAAGAGGTTAGAGATAGCTGGTTAAAAATTGTCTAGTTTAGGTAGAGGGAATAAGAACAAAATACCAAATAAAATCTTATCAATATTTTTAACTTTAGAAAAGAAATAAAGAAAAACTAAAACAAAGAGAAGAATACCTGTTATCAAGAGCAATGGAGAAAGAGTAGAGAAGACCTGGAGGAAATTTACCTGCATAATGATACTCTAGCCTCTGAGAATGATTTGGATAGCATTTTGGTAAGGGTGAATACCTATAAAGAGATTTTGACAGCATGCACTTATGGATTTTCTCCTACCTTCTTCTTCCTATAGCTCTGTATTTATAGAAAGAAGTTCCCAAATCGAGTGGAAGGAGTTGTTATTTAGCCAAAGATAAAGTTGCTAATTAGATAGGTGGATAAAGATGTTAATATAGGTGTCACAAAGTTAATTTGTATCACCAAATAGAAGGTTGCTAAGTTGGGTGCAAAGCTGATCTCATACACAATTGGTGATGCGTTAAAGTAGGTTGAAGACACGATCGTCGATGGTTAGAGTAACCGTCAACAGTTAGAGTGATAACCGTCAATAGTTGAAGTGTTGACCATTGACAGTTGAAGTGTTATCCATCGATGGTTGAAGGTTAAGTTTGGTCAAGGTGGGTTAAAATGGTTAAGTTAGCAAGTTAAAAAGTAGGCAAGTCAACTAGGTGGTTAACTAGCCACAAGGTCAGGTAAAGGTTCAAGGGTGCTTCGACATCAAAAATGAGGTAGTTTTTGAGTACTACACTCTCCAAAACCATATGCTCTACATTTGGGCCCTAGGACCATGGACTTTGTGCTTCTAGTAAATGATAGGTAGAAAAAATATTTTGATGCTTATGTTTGTCAAGTCTGATGCTTTATAGACCTCACTTAGAGTTCTTAAATTTTATAACGATCACCATAAGTTACACTTCTTCAAGCCCTAATAGGGCAGTTGAACCTTAAAAAAATAAGGAAAATATTTTTTTCTAGGCATGTGTTCAATGTCAATAAGGGATCTAGGCACCAACTGCTTATCAGGGCCCTTAACAATTTAAAATATCAAAGACATCACACCAACTAAATTAAATGATGATTAAGCCAAGCAATGCAATGTGACGAAATGTGTCTCTATAATGATCTGTAGTGCTACAATGAATGTTCATTACATGTTTGATTTGTCTAGAACGTTTGTGAATGTTCAATATAATATTGTGATAATAAATACTAAAAGCTCTTTGAAATTTATTTCAAATTATTAGATGACTTTTATATATGATTACATGTTCTATATACACTAATATACCTATGTATTTATGTCTCCTAAATTAAAATTAGAAAGTTAGTGGCGTGCAAACTAACATTAAATAGGTGAGAAAATGGACGAGAAGGGACCAATAACACATGGAGGACTCTAACGAGTGAAAAAGCCCTACCCCAAAAAACATACAATGTACGTTTCTAAAGAAAGGGAGACTCCAAAAATATAAAAGAATAAATACAAAGGAAAGAGAAAAACAAAAAAACTACAGTGAAAAATGATCACAAACTATCAATAATATCTAATCTGAACTAATAATCGACGAACACAAATATACCTTAGAATAATACAATTTTACTCATTAAGGACCATTTTTAAATTTATGCACCGCCAATTTTGAATGTCGTTTCAACATTACAAAGACAAGACAAATATTTGAATAAGCCATGAGCATAGGAATCTTCGTCTCTCTAGGTAGGGAAGACGCCTTTCAATAGTCCAAAAAACAAAAAGAGATGAGAAACGCCCCCACCTACTTATATAGTAGGTCTTCTAGCAACACTTTTTAACTTGTACAATCTTAACGTGTTAATGCTTCATTTAGCACGGAGATTTGGCTTGCCAACCTCACCACGACTTCTTGTCAATTTTGTTTTGTACGAGTTATCCCTCCCTCCCAAACAAGGATGCATTTTAAAAGAGACATGACCTTTCTTCCAAGAGCAGATGAGGTTGATGTGTTACCTTGTGACAAAAATAAAGACATCAAAGAATAATATTATATTGGTAAATTTTTGTTTTAACTTGGTTAGAATTTTCATCAATAATATTGTTCCTTATTTTTAAATATTATTTTATTTTATTAAAGGTGTTTTACATTATTTTTTATGAATATTACGAAGTATTTATTGGTAATTTAATGTTAACTTTAACAATTTAAAAATATTTAGTCTATCAAATTTATTTATGATTTAAAACGTATTGTTAAAAATTAGAAAAAAATTATTTGGTCTAATTTTATTTCCAATCTAATATTGTAAAGTGATGTATGATATGATAATACATTTTATTCTTGTATTTATTAATTGAATTATAATTTTGATATATAATTTTATTTTTATATTTTTTAGTAGATAAGGTAAACGTTTTTTAGTGGAATTGGTGTTGAAGTATAACAAAAGGCCTAATCCTTATAACAAACAAAAACTCTGATGAAACAAGAAACATTAAAGAGAAGTATAATAAATAAGACACTATGCAAAAGAGAGTACATCACAATTAAGACAAATAATAACAACTCTTAAAACAAAATAGAATCCTCTAATCTTCTACAAAACTACTACAACAAAAAAAACAAAAGACAAAAAAAATGAAAACCAATACATTTATTTTTTTTAAAAATTATATATTTTATTAACAAAATTTTGTTAGTAATCATAGCTTTGCTTTCACTTTTGTTTTACATATATTTCATCTTGGCACTTGTATTATAACTTTGCTTTCACATTTGTTTTACATGTATCTCATCTTAACACTTGTAAATTTCCTTTCACATTATATTAAAATAGTTTTGTTTTACATATATTTTGCCTTGACCGTTGTGATGTCCTATATTATATATTGGGAAGGAAGAAAACGACCAAAGAACAAATACTCCCCACTCCATGCTTGAAGAGCGGCAAAAGTAGCCGACATTGAATTAAGGGCCACTGATTTTGGCTCATAAATAACTCAAAACTATGTGGGACCTCTTTATAAAAATCAGGAAAACTTTTACATTTTTTTCTTTTATTAAAATACTAAATGTGTTGTTTTTCTGCCTTTAATTCTGCGAGGGCTGCAGTTTTTGTGATTTTGACATTAACGTTATGATACATGATAAATGGGATTCAGAGAACTTAAATAGAAAATATTAGATGTGAGTTCTCTTGTTTTTTAACAGATTTCCAATTATATATCTAATTGGTAGATCAAAAATTTGGTGTTAGGTTTCCTACTTTAGTATATCATATTGAGTTAAGTCAGAGTTCACAGGAACTTAGGTAGGGATTGCAGCTTTTTTTCTCAGAGAATTGAAATTGTAATTATTTTATTTAATGGGATTCGGAAAACATACATAGAAAATATTAAATGCGAGTTCCCTTGTTTTTTAACAGATTTCCAATTATATATTTAACTGGTAGATCAAAAATTTGGTGTTAGGTTTCCTACTTTAGTATATCATATTGAGTTAAGTCAGAGTTCACTGGGACTTAGGTAGGGATTGCAGCTTTCTTTCTCAGAAAATTGAAATTGTAATTATTTATTTTTATTTTTCAATTGTCGTTTTGAATTTTTGATCTGGCAGTTCAGGTTGTTATAATTGTAAATATTTTTAATTTAAGAAAAGAAAAAAATAATAATAATAAAAAATTAGATAAAGTTTTTATTTTGAAAATCAGCTAAATATTTTTAAAAGGGTGTTATAGAGATCTGTAATACCTCTTAAATTTTATCTACAATTTTAAAAAATTAAAACTAAAATTCCATAAAAATGATTCTTTAAATTATTTTAAAATATTAAATAGTCCAAACAAAATATTGAGATCTGTAATTTATGTTGTTACGTTTCCTATCTTAATATGTAGTATCGAGTTAAAGAGTTGACAAGGACTTAGGTAGGGATTGTAGATAATTTTGTAAGAGAATTGAAATTGTAACTATTTGTCTTATGTTTTTCTGCTACCATTTTGATTTTTTGGTTTCACAGTTCAGGATGCTGTTGTAATTGTAAATATTTTCAATTTAAATTTAAAAAAGCAATACATAGGAAAGATTTAAGTAGGGTTTTTATGTTGGAGTTGATTAATTGTTTTTAAAGAGGTGTTGTTAAGAAAATATAAGAATTTATTAGTATGTATGATCTTATGCACGTACTAATTTAATATTATGTATGGTCTCATACATCTCTTAAATTTTCTTTACAGAAATTTTTTAAAAAAAATAGGTTTTCATAAAAATGATCCAATCAATTATTTTACTATATTAAATAGTCCAAACAAAAATTTAGAAAGAATCACATTCTAAGTATACCATGTGGTAGAAAAGAGCAGAATAAAATTTAAGTAGGTAAAAAAAATTTTGGTACCATTTATCTGTGTTGGAAAGTTATTGTCAAAATGACTACTACTTATTTAAAAAAATTAAGCTACAATCATACATTTCCATTTCTACATAACCACATTTATTATATTTATAAAAACAATAGCCCTCAACATAAAACCTCTACCTTAAAATTTAGAATGAATAATTAAAAACTTTACATTACATTATATAAAACTAAGATGATGCACCTTGGGAATCACATTTTCTTAGCCGTTTCAAAATCTTATGCACCCATTACATTGAGTTCTGTTATAGTCATGTTTCACATCTCTGGTTTCTGATAACATAGATTTACACCGATCAGAATTAGAAATATTGGGATGGGAAGTCAAGTCACAGAACCGAAAGTTAGAATAAAGAGAAGAGAATAATATTGTGGATCTGGGAAATTAATTGTAAGCATTCATCTAGTGTAAACTTTATGGTGAAATCCGCAGCTTTCAAACCACTCAGCTGATGCCGATCAGTCTATCTGCCCATTCAGTCTAAACTACTCTACAACAACCAATAGAAAAAATTTCTGCGTATTGATGCAGCACGTCTGTTTTCCTGGGTACGAAGAGTTGGTGGAAATTAAGCTCAATTAGATATATGTACGAGAAGCTTCCAGCAGTGGACCCCATGTTCTTTATCTTTACAAGATTTCATACAAATTAGATGCGACCTGAGTGGTAGCACAGGCTGAAGATGGCCATGTAACCTGAACTGAAACATGGTGAATTACGGTGTCAGTTGAAGTTAAAACTTAAAAAAACCTGTGCTTCTCTATCTATACAGGATTATATACAAATTAGATACGACCTGAGTGGTAGCACAGGCTGAAAATGACCATGCACCTTGAATTGAAAGATGGTGAATTGCGATGTCAGTTGAAGTTAAAACTTAAAAGAAACCTGTCCATGCTCTCTATCTATACAAGATTACATACAAATTTGATGCGATATGAATAGTAGCACAGGCTGAAGATGGCCATACAACTTGAACTGAAGGATGGTGAATTGCCGTGTATGTTGAAGTTAAAACTTAAAAGAACCTTACCCATGCTCTCTATCTATAAAAGATTATATACAAATTAGATGCGACCTAAGTGGTAGCACAGGCCAAAGATGGCCATGCAACATGAACTGAATGATGGTGAATTGCAGTGTCAGTTGAGGGTCACCATAACATGTAAAAAGAAACTATTGTAAAACTGATAAATTTAATTAGCTGGATAAATTTTACAGGCGAAAGATTTACACCTTAAAAGTCCAGAGATGCAATATCCAGATAATTTCATGCTATGAAGAAATAATTTCTATATACACGTCATCGAAATCTCACAGCAAATTTATATCATGACCTGAATTTAACAGAAGGTCCAGATGTAATTTATTCCTTTCTCAACTTCTGCCTGCCGTTGTTTATTAACGCAGAAATATATCTGGAAACAGAATGTTTAATAACTGTTCTTCTACACTATATGTTATGGCACTCCCATACACTAATGATCTACAACCCTGTGAACGAGATATATTACATAGTATATACAGTAGAAGATCTGAATTAAGAAAGTAAAAGAAACAAATCCATAGTTTGATAGTATATAAAATATAATTTACATGGGCTTCTTCTTCCTGATGATGGATTACGGATTCCTCGGATTCCAAATATTACATGATATTTATGTTTCTAGTGCATTGAGGAATGAAACAGCATATTCTTATTAACTGTCTACAATCAAAAAGTGTGAAATATACAAACAATTTAACCATGAAGTACAGTCTTCCCCAAATACTTCAACTAAAACCTATTACAGAGTCATATCTAGAAACTATCATACAAAAATTTTACACAATATTTAAAATGCTCTTTGGCTCATCACCTGATTTTGAATTTTTTAGACTGGGAGCTAAGATTGAAAAGCAAATTGAGATCAGCAGGATTAACATAGAAATAATCCCCCAACTTTCTCTTTGCGATAGGTCTGGATTTCCTCGGAGCAGGAGGACATGATAAAATATTAGGTATATGGTGCTCCTCACCCTTGGGGGTCTTGCATCCTTCAATGCCTTCCACATTATTATTGTCATCATAATTTCCAGTACGAGTAACATCCAAATCAAACCGGCTACAATCTTTGCAGTCCTTTGTTGAATCTTCTGTACATAATAATAATCTGGGTTTGCAAGCAGTGATAATGGGCTTCAACGAAGGAGGAAATCCCACGTCTTCCTGCGTCGCTTTTCTCTTCTTGGTCGCTGCTGCTGGCGCTGCAGAGATTCGATCCGTAGACATATTGGTACTGCAATTCTACTGCTCAAACCCGATTTTGCATAGATCTTGGTCTCTACATTCTCTCAACCGGAGGCTGCTGATGTAATGTGGCGGGAGAGGGGGGAAGTAAGGGGCACGAGATTCGAACTTGACTTGTAAGGGAAATAACCCACGCCTGGGACGATCTGCAGCAACTAACCTTTCACCAAAACTGCGCGATAATTGGGTGTTGAGGCCACTGCACGCGCATGCTAAGCGGAAATGATGAATCAAGAGTGAGGCCTAAACCAGATCAAAAGGAGAAATCTGCCATGATCAATTCAGTAGAGTTCATTCATAACAAATTCAATATACACACAAGTATATATCCTATATATCATTTAGGATATACTCATCTGTATATTTGAGAGTAGAGATGTTATGATGAAGGCCCGACAAGATGAAAGAGAGGCAATAAATAGCGGAAGAAGCGCATGAGGGAAGCACGACAAGTCTTCCTGATCGGTGATCATGAATGAATTGTATGTGGGCCACATAAAAAGATATTCATTTTACATAGATCGTGGCTTGTAGTATATACACAACGATTAAATTCGATATAAGAATGGCAGGATTTCACCGAGGGTACTACTGCTTTAAAGGGGAGGAGTAGTTAATATTTGTGCATTTTAACTCATATTTGAGTTAATATTTGTGTACTTTAATTCATATTTATCATATTTAAGTAGTGTTATCTTAGAACTTAAAAAATTTTAAATTTGTTTTAAAAAAATTATTAAATTTAATTTTGAGAAAATTAAAATTATTTTTTCAAGTATTAAAATTTTAAAATTTTATGGACTAGTTTTATAGAGGGAGTTAGTGTTCTTATTATATTGTGGTGACTGACCTGAAAAACATTTACTTAGGTTAAATGTCTCCCAATACTAATGAAACAATTTTGGGGACTCGAAGAATTTTATGTGTAGCTAACTATATGTCACATAATCAAAGGGGTTGTACTTTGATTGGCGAGGATGATAAGAAGTTACAATTGTCACACGATCCACCAATGTATAAATACCCATACATATTTTAAATTAAAGGAGTATTCTTAAATACATAAATTAAAAAACTTGAACTTTTTGACTTATTATAAAAAAAAATTATACTTTTGTTTCTCTTTTCTACAAGGTTCTTTCCTCTTCAAAGGATTCTTCATCCCAACAATCCTCTTCTCCTCCTACATTGTCCCTTACTACAACAGATGCACTGTAGAGGTTATCTCCTCCATCATCCTTGAGATTTGTGACTCCACGCCATGTCTCGTCTTGGCATTTTACTAAGCCATCTTCTTCATTCATCACTGCCGACTTATCAATTTGAGATGGAGAGAAACTTATCCTCTACACACCTTCTACCCAATGTGTCACTTGAAATATGAGTTCTCTCTTCTATACAATGATTGCCTCCTTGTTAGTGTTATTTCGATGTTCCACCTCTACAATTCCTTCCTTTTGCTTTTGATCCATAACCTTGTGCATAGCCTTGTGTTACTCTGCATATGACCTTGCTCCTATGTGTGCACAAGACTGCATGTAATTATTATCTCCTCATGAACTAGAATCTCGCTCCTTGTATTTTGATGCTTTCCTATGTTTTCACGTGTTCCCTTTTGGCACTTCCCTCATATATTTTTCCAAATGTTTCACTTGCTTTTCACACTATGAATATTCATAACTCACCAACCTTTCAAGTTTTTCCACAACCAACAACACATCTATGTCTACCTACTATTGTGATCCTCCATCACAATCCTATGTTGGTGCTATTCCAATATGAAACTACCACTAGAAGGTATTATCTTTCAATCCTACATAGCTCATCTACTCACGGAGTTAACTTCCTTTCCTTCTCTCCCAGAGCTATAACCTTGTTCAGGTGCCAGTTGATGCAATTGTAACGAAGGGTCATAGTGAAGGAATTCCTTAGACCACACAATTTAACACACACTTAGACACAATATATGCATAAAAACTTATTTATCATTAAAAAAAATGATGGGTTATAGATTTTCTGAGCATAGCCTTTCTATCCTATGGCTTCACATTTCTAATCTATTTCAGTGGAGCTCTTGGCTCTCACAATCTATTTCTTAGACTTGGATCTCATTCCCTCTTCTTCCTCTCACTTAACTCGATCCTTTGTATGTGTGTGCTTCTCTTTTTGTGTGTGCCCCCCTCTCCTACATAATTTTCCCTTCCTCCTATATGAAGATAATTATCATATGAGAGAATGAATGCCTCAATGCTTGGCCAACATGCTTTTATATAGGCCTTCCCAATTATAACATATCAAGAAAGATCCATGCAAGGGCTCCCACTAGATGACATATGTACCCAAAGGTTGATTGCTTCCCACACAAATATAGATGATCAACATGTGTCCCATGAGTCTATCCCCAAGAACTTTGGAGTCAACGATCAATTCTAAGATCTTTGGAGCTAAAAATATCATAACTATACCCAACTCCTTCCATGCACCAAGTTTCCTTATCACAATCCTTTCTTCTCTTATGTGACTATGTTTGCACACACAATCCTCTAAGTCCCTATGTGGCTTTCTCTTTGTGCTCTGCATCGGCTACATGTGGAATTTGTCTTCGTGTATTGTTGTATTCATGCTAAGTGCTTGCCCATTATTTGCACTTTTGCTTATCAAATGCCTATGTACTAATGAGCTCAATGCATTTTTGTACCTGATGCTTCCCTACATGTCTCAATGGAAATTAAAACTTTAATGAATCCTATTGATGTCTAATCATTGTGCATACCTCACCATGTAATTGCACATCACCAACCATATTACATCTTTGTAATTCTTTGCATCATGTTTCATTGTGTAAGCCCATCATTCCAGTTCATAAACACCTACTTGGTTCCTTTGTGTAGCTCATCCTTTGCTAATGGTCTTCTACACTATTTTTTTTGCATAAGTTTCTTAGTCATTCATCACAATTCTCCAAATCTTCTAGGTGTTGCCACACAAGTCTCAACTTCTTCATCTTGCTCTTTTACTTTGGCACACTTTTTCTCTCTTGCCCAAGGACAACCTTGCACACTCTATGCCTTTGTCAAAACTCTGTAAATCTCAACTCCAACATTTGTGCAACTCCAAGCTACATCTTTCTTTGTGCAAGTGGACTCCTACAGAGTCTTTGAGAGCTCAAAAATTGTTGTCCCATGCAACTTGCACATCAACGAAGTTAGATTTATTCCCAAAGATTGAATCTTTTTTTGGTCTATGCAAGATTGTCGATTCGTTTGAGATCTCTTGCATCAACCAACTAATGAAAAAATCTCAAAATCAACTATCCAAAATATCCTTCAATTAATTAAAAACAATCCTACTTTTTTTAATTGACCAATTACTGAAAAAATATCATCATCAACTATTAAGAATATCTTACATTAATTGAAAAAAAAATCTTCTACTTAGTTTGAACCAAGTATAAGATATATGTGAACATCAACAAGTGAGAATGTCGGAAGTGCCCGTCCCCATCTCCACTCGCCACATCTATAAAAAGATTAGATATAAAACCCTCCCCATTAGAAGAAATTATGTAATTCCTATGAAAGAACCCAATACATGTGTTAGGGCATGTTCATAAAAACACCAATTTTAAAATAAAGTGGGATTAACAACTATTCAAATTATATTTAATTATAATATATAAGAAAAAAATCATAATAAATCATATAAAAACAAGATTATTGAAGAAACATTATTCACATATTTGAAGACCAAATTGATTTATACTAAATCAATCTAAAATGTTAACAGTTGTTGGTTCAATTGAAGTTGTTTGGTTCATAAAGAGCCCATCAAAGATCAATTCTTGTTACTAACAAAATCTAACACAATAAAAAAGATAAAATCGAAATCGTGCCCCAAACAACTTTGGCAAAATACATACCCTTCCATCCTTAATTTTTACTTAAAAACACCACTAAAACACTAATCAACCAAGAGAGAAAGAAAAAAATAAATAAATAAATAAATATATATATATATATTTTATCCCATCCATACAATCCCCATGTTCCACCCTACCCCTCCAAGTCAACTACCGCGCATCTCGGACACTCCCCTTAAAATAAAGGGCTATCCCACTGGTATCCCAAAGGCATAAGTTTATTTATTAATTTTTATGCTTAGAAGAGGGGTGCAAGAGGGTTCTGAAAATGCACGTGCCATCAACGTCACGGTGCACATGTAGAGGACAGGCATGTGGGTACCCTCATAATAGCCGGGGTGTCCACCTATAAATGCATATATAATGATGCGCCCAAACTCCCATTATGAACCTTTTTTCTTTTATTTTAGCGTCACTCTTGTTTTCACCCATGGAATGATGGATGAAATCATTTTGTTCATGTGGGTTAAACTATTGTTAATTTGTTTCCTACTGATAAGCATTGGAATTTGGCACTTTCCTAACGAATGCCATAATTGTCCTCGCTTGGGGATTATTCATCTTGTTGGGGTTACCGTATTGCAATTTTGCAAGGGTCGATGACACATTTTGGAAAGTTGCACACGTTCCGAGTTAAACGCACAAACATTCTCAATTTTCATAATGCGTTATCAAAAAGAGTTGTATAGTTAGATTCCTCTCAAAGTTGGGTGTAGCAGTCAGGACTTACCATTAAATTGTCTTCAAGTTTGAGTCAGAAAGGTTGATATTTGTTAGTAGTTTTTTCTAAATTAAATTAAATAAAAAAAAAAAAAATTATTCATTTTAATAATGATGTGTGACACCATTTATTAGTGGACCCAATATTTTATTTTTATGTGATTTTGATGGATTGGATTCTCTTATCCTCTTGAGTTTAATTAAAGGTAATATGTAATTTAAATGTATCATCTATAAAAATTCATTAGTTTCAATTTTAAAAAAATGTTTAATACGACTTTCATCTTTTTCGAAAGAAAAAATAAGTAGCATACACATTTGAGATATTTTGTTTGTTAGACGCATTTTTATGATACATATAGTTACCCCTGACAACCATGTATATGACCTTTGTCTATCATTTATAACAATAGTCATGATGACTAAGTCACTTTAGAACGTTGCATTCATTCCAAATTCATCCATAATAAACTTTACTTAGTGAATATTTAAGTTTTAAAATTTTATTATATGATATGTATAGATCGAATGAGTCTATAAAATTTTGCCATTCGACATTGCCCATATAAATCATTAGAAAAAATGGAAACACTAAAGGAAATACATATATGCTTTAATTATTTGGCGTGCTTAAAATTTCACATTGCTTTTAAATAATATTTTGATCATATTTTATTACAAACAATTGTACATAAATCCATGACTATCATATTTAGTTTTCAAACCTAGACATAGCTCTACTTTGATTCGAGTTATTCTATAATTAAATTTGTAAAAAATATTCTCACTTGGGGTTACTATAACATAATTTACATCTCTAAAAAATATTGTTTCTTCTCTCAAATTCTAGCTGCAAGCTCACTTAAGAAAAAAAATAACACAATTATTAATCCATCATAATAATAGTCTTTTTGGCATAGAAATTAACCTTGTTTCACTAGTACCATGATTTGGAGAGCCTCGTTGCCGTACCACTCAAAACACATGGAGCATTGAAACTTAAATAAAACAACTATTTTTACTGCACAAACTGAAAAACAATTTTATTTGCTAGCTTGGCATTACATGGAGCAAACAAGAATGAAATTTGGTATTTTGGACAATCATAATGGTAGAATCTTATAACTTTACAACCTTAACGTGCCAAAGAAAATAAAATTAATGTTGGATGGTGGAGGGTGAGATGAAATTAAAAAAATATGTGTTTAAAGTTCTTAAATTGTAATAGTGTCTGCTCATAAAAATATTTTTAATAGAAGTTGATATAGTATGATAAAGACAATGGGTTTTAACTTGTAATAGTGTTCATTCATAAAATTATATTTTTTAATAAAATTTAATATGATATAATTTTAGATACTTAATCTAATTATATATGATATGCTAGTTTTCTACACTTGACAAGCCCCAATCATGGCTCAACCCTTCAGTTCAAGACCTTCCTGCTACCAAAATATTCATGTTTGCCATCTCACTATTCCTAAATGCTTGTCCTATAGTTTGACCCTAATATTCTGATTACCTAGATCACATGTAGCCCATAATATATATAAACCCTGATCAATACCTTACGCTGATAGTTATAGATCTTGAATAACTTTCTTTTCTCTTAGACACTATCATCCAGACTAGGACACTCACATCGATGCTAATGTCTTAGGTCCAATGCTAGTGTTTGAACCTTATAAATGGTTAAATTTGAAAATATTTTGACACACATGTGTCAACCTATTTATCTTAATTAAACCTCCCATGAGATAATTTCAAAAGGTATGGTATAAATACAAGTAAAATACCATTTATTATCATTGTAATCACCTAAAAATGAAACTTGAGTGTTAAAAGTGCTACTTGAGACCACCCATCCCTAGCTTAGCCTTACACCTATCTTAAGACCTATTTTCACACTTATCCAACCTTCGTGTAGGCCACAAACATCCCTAGTCATCCCTAAAGTAGTCTCAAACCCTCATTCTTACATCTTGGCCCTTCATGCCTCAAGTTCTGCCACCTGGACACTAGCGCCATAATAGGAACAATAGCACCACATGGTACTAGTGTCCCAATTTTGGTGCTTTTATCTTTTCCCTCTTTTTTACACAAATAAATATCTTTTCAAATCTTAAACCACCTAGGTTCAGTTGAGACATCTTTCAACACCTACACAAGCACCAAATTTGTATATATACATGACTTTTAACCCTCTAACCATTAGATGGAAATCACATGTAAATTACACATACAAAATCAAAACAAGTTGTGAATAATCAAAGTTATCAATATCTATTCTTCCCTACTTCTACATACTAATGCAACATCCAATTCCTATCACCATTGTGTTGAAATTGTCAATCTTACTTGAAATTTTGTGACAATGCACAAGCTAGGCTAAAATCACTAATATGTATTAAATGGTTCAAGCTATCATATACAAATGTTGATTTAAGCTAATGTATCCCTAAATGGGGTAATGATTTTTATGTGATTATTATTTTTTCTCAAATCATTTCGAGTCAAAATGGCAAAAATATAATTTGACACTCTGAACTAATGAATCCTTCTAATTTAAAAGCACACAACACATGCATGTGTTATTTCACATCCATAATGTTCTAAATGGAGTATTGGCTCGTATACAACTAAAAACTTTTGATTATACTTTAGTCAAATTATGACTTAGTAATTTGATGTTTCAACTAGTTTGATTAAGTGAACAACCAATTTCTACAGAATTACAGAAAAAATAATTAATCTTACTTAAGCAAATCAAACCAAATCAAGAACTTAAGTGAAAAATACATGGAAGTTATTGAAAATCTATTAAACTAAAAATTCATTTTAAATATCTGCATCATCTAATGACATCATTAGTGGCATCCATAAACCATAAATGGAACATATATCTGGTTTAAGTCCTCCCATACCTCATCAATGTCTTGTTTGTCCAAATATTAATGAGGATATTTATGGATCAAGTTTTCAAAATTAAATTGATCCATGGCCACACATCTTGATCTCAAGATGGATAGTCATGGTTGATTCTAATCATTTCAACAAATATATAAATGCAAGGGTCCTCACTCATCCATTCAAGCTTCTTTAGTGTAAACTTATTATGTAGAATTATCTTCACAAGCCATTTTTGTGTAGTATTATTACACTTAATTTAGAATAGAATAGCTTCAAATATTGGCATACATTTGATAAATTTTATGAGCTTAGTTCATGGGTGCATTCAGAGATGATGGAGGAGCAAGCCACTCATCATTGATAAAGACTTGAAGCACCAAATCATGAGAAAATCATGTTTTTGAGCCACACTTAGAGGAATGATGCTCTTGAGAAGGTTTGATGTTATATTTATTCTTTCAATATCTCTTAGATTTAATTTGAAAACCCCCATGAGGGATTTGGATTTTTGAGTTATGTTCTTTATGCTTATTTTGAGTTTTCATTACTAATGCATGATCTAGCTCAATTTGGATTCCTACTCTACATCTTGGCATGCCTGGTGGGACCACACATCCCATACAAATAAGGAGACTAATTTTTCATCTTAGATATTATAATTCATGCTTAAAAATATTTGAAAATCAAGTTTTATCTCATTTTTTCATGTGTTTTTATTATTTCTTACAACACATAGTTTACACAGTGATCAACATCAATTTATTCTGATTGACATCGATCTTGTCCTAATCAGTATCACTTCCTATGTGAAAGGAAGAACATGGAAAAAAACTTAGTTTTTGAGTTTTTATTGAAAGTTATTGGCTTTTAATTTATGTTTTGGAACTTGTATATTCTCTATTTGACCTTCATTTTGTAGGATCTAAAGACCTTTCAGGGTTTTATACTTGTTTTACTAATCATATTTTTCATGAAAATACTTATTTTTTTCTTACATTTTTATAGGTAACCAACATTGATTCTAGTCAATTGATGTTGATTTGGTTTAAACTGACCAACATCAATTTTATTGTACCTAACATTGGTCCCTGCGTGGACTAATGTCAATCTCTATGTCAAGAACACAAAGACTCAAGAACAAGTTTTCAAATCTTGTTTTCTCATTTATATTTGTGCTTCAAGGTAAACATAAACCCTCTAAAAATTGTAGGACACAAGCTGAAGAAAGGCACAAATTTGAAAATGGTTAAATCTTGAATACTTTCATTTGGTGCTTAAAAGGAATCTGGGTGTTTTATGCTTAGTTGTTTTGTGAAAGTTTTTACAAAGTTTTTCAACTAAGGCCAAGGGGCCAAATTTCATAAAACACTTCACTTTGGTGTACTAAAATAAACATTCACAATTTTTTCTTTTATGCCATATCTTTTATAATTGTTTATTTTCCACAAAATGATGGATGCATGTATGTTCTCTTCTATCCCCTTTAGGTAACTTGGGCAACCAAAAGTGCTCTTTATTTGCATTTGTGCCTTATCCAAAGGCATGAAAAAAACATCATTAAGGCTCTCCTCAAATCTGTATGGCTTGGGTGATTTTAATGTGACCTTAAAGTATTTTCACTTTGTCATTTATTTTTATGCAATTTGGCTTGTGAGCGGGAGTTAATAACTTACTCATAGGTTCTTTAGGGAAGCATTGACTTGGAAATTCATCTCTTGATATCATTTCAACCCCTCTCCATGGTGGGGTATACAAATCAAGGGTGATCCATTGGGACATTTTTTTGAGTGGTTAAGTAAATTCCATTAGTGATACTCCAACTTAGACCATAGGGGTAATTCAAACATTACACTATACTGAGCAAGCGACGGATGTAGTGGTTGTGAAAGGACAAACCCTTTTCACAATAAGTCAATTGAATTGTATCCAATTAATGCGAGGCATCTTTAGTGTTAACCACACTTGGGACCATCTAGAAACACATGAAAATTTAGTTTTAGAACAACCCCACTTATCATAGACATATTATTGATGTAGGGTAAGTAGCCCAAAATTTTATATCACTATACAATCTCTTGGGAGAAGGGGGGGTGTAAAAAAACTTAATTATTCATGCACTTTTACTTTTGGATTAACACTTAAAATCCTCTTAAGAGCGCGCGCACACGCACACACACACATACAAAATTCAATGGTACGATGTAACCTTGTTAGTTTTAAGACTTTGGACGTTATAATTAGTTGTATTTTATCATTTTTATTCTTTACTTGCTCGATCTTATTGAGTCTAAAATTTGTTTGAAAACCAAAGTAAGTCAACCAAACACATTTGTTATCCACCATTTTATTCGAGCAAGGAAGTGTAACACTAACCAAATCAAAATCATTCCTTGCCTTGTTCAAATCATCCTTTAAAACATTGTGTTTGTCTTATCTAAACAAAATTATTATGTTGTCCATTTGAGTCTAGATAATTTTTGCAAAATCTCTAAGTCCTTCATTTTTAAATCAAATTCAAAATCTCACCTTTATAAGTTCTAAGCCAAGGTGTTAATCGGTTTGCCATTTGCACTTGGTTTGAGTTAACTTTGGTACAATTTCCCATTTGGGTTGAAGGTTGCTATATAGACTCATCATCCTTTTTTATCATTGTGGACTTAGGTTATCTTGAGTTCACTCATGCTCTAAGTTCTAGGACCATTTTACTTTCTATTACCATGTGGTAGTGTTATGTTGCCCATTTGGTTTTAGTTTTATACTTAAGAGTTCTTGTGTGTTTTCACATCTTGAGCTTCTTAGTTCACATTGTTACCTTCCTAATTATAAAAACCCTCTTCTAATTTTCTATTCGCAACTCATCGAAGTTGTATCTAGATTTTATAGTATTTACGTATCTTTGACCTAGGTTTGTTGTGCTATCTTGCACTTTGGGTTTTAAAGTTATCATACCCTCTTCCAATTTAATGATTTCAACATACCAAAGTTGAGTAAATTTGTAACCAATTCTTCTAATTATGTGGTACTACACCACTTATTTATAGTTTCTTTTTACCTTGTCACTTGTTTGAATAAATTACAACACACCTTTTAACATTTACAAAAACACATTTAAAATCTTAACAATTGTAGATAATAATCTTCTAGATATGACACAAAGGTATACTTGTAGTGGGGTCTCTTATAGCCCTAGCTATGAGGAAGAGAATTTTTATGATGGACAAGATTAATCTATGGTATTTGAAGACATTCCAACAACCGTAGGATTAGACGAAGACTATTTTGAACATCAATCCTTAGAGGACAAAGATGAATCACTCTTAAGGTTGATTGAATCAGGTGCTATACTACCATCAGACTTTCCTATGGAATAATTTCATACCTTGGTTAGAGAAGGAGAGCAACATCAAGAATAATCCCTCACTCATATTGAAAAATCAAACATTGCTTCTTTTATCAAAGGAAAGTAATTGATCATAGATTCAACACATAATGACCAAAATCTTTCCACCAAGATCAATAAAATAAGTCAATGATACGTATACCAACTTATCATGGACTTAACAGAATCTTTAGCTGCCACTTCAATACATAACAATGCTTCCAAAGAACAAGAGAATGTAGTATAAAAAATGCGTCATACTTTAGTTGAGAACACATCTAAGATAGATCATGGTATCTCAATTGAATAAAAAAATTCTCAAGAGGTCCCACAACATGCTTTGCTAGACATAGAACATACATTTTTCAATCACTAAGAACCTCTTGTTGCCTCACAAAGTCAAGGAATGAAAAATGTGGTATGTATTGAGGAAATTATTCAACACACTTTGGAAAGTTATTATCAACCAATATGTACTTTGGTAAATCGACCATAGATTCCTCAAAATCAATAAACAATTATAATTCAAGGTGACAAATTTTATGGAATGTTTATCAACCCAATAATCAATGACTCACTTACTTGACTCGAGGAGTAAATCAAAATAAAGTTGTAGATTGTAGATTGTATATCCTTAACAACTAATGCAACAGGGGTACATACCACCCCAATAAAATTATATTCCACCTACCAATACACCAAACATACAAGAGTGGAATTCGATGAAAGAAATTATGTCACAATTGGAGATGAGAAACTGAGTCAAGAAATACAAATTTGATGAGATATATCCATATCTATTCGATTTGAGTATTCTCTAAGCCCCATTTTTGCCTCATTTTGAGGCACCCAAATTTGAAAAATACAAAGGGAAGGGTGACCCTCATGAACATATTCAAGTATTTTTTATATTATTGCAAGAGGTAGCTTATAGTAACATTTATTTGCTTCACTTGTTTCCATGAAGTTTAGTGGGATAATATTTAGACTAGCTCCTTAAGTTACCTAAAGGATTGGTGATAGATTAGAATGATCTATCTAAAAAATTTGTCAACCATTTCTCTTACAATATTAAACATGAGTTGACTGTGGTCAACTTGTGTAAAGCCAAATAGCGAGATGGAGAAGCTTTATAGCATATCTACAATAGATAAGAGCATTAACTAGATGATTTCAACATAATTTGATATAAAAAAAGTTGGCTGATATCTTTACATAAAACCTACACCCTGAGGTGGTGCACAATCTATGACTTGCGTAAACACATTCAAATAAATCATAGATGAGGATGTGTAGATTGAGAAGGTAATTATCATTAAAGGCCTTTTTAAGATTTATTCACAAGGTCAAATGTCAAATCAGACCCAATAACCTATTCAAAATATTACAATAGAGAAACCCAAGAGGTTTAACAAGAATAAAAACATGGTAGGGAATAGAGTGACTTAATCAAGACATGTACAAATGGTGCAGGCTTTACCAATTATAAATGTGCAATTAGATCCACCTAATCCACCAATTACTTTGAAAAGAGTCCCTCCATGAAAGGCATTCAATAACAAATATAGATTTTTCAACAAACTAGGGGATCTTGTTGAGGTAGTGTTCCAAAAACTTATAGTAGCTAATTTGATTATCTGGCCTATACCAATGCCATTTACTAAAGATCAACCCAAACCTGATTGGTATCAAGTAGATGAATTTTGTATCTTCCATCATGTTATTGGTCATGGTGCTTATTAACGTGTTCAATTATGACATCTCATTAAATATTTGATTGAAAGCGATGAAGTTAAAATCAAACTTGCTTCAAAAAACACTAATTAGGATATGGCATCTACAAAGATCCATTTATTTGACATAACCAACAATTGATAAGAAATAATCAAAACTAAGGACATAATCAATGACAATAGAACCAAGGCTACAATTATAATAAACATTATCATAATCAAGATCATAACACCCATGCTAATAACTTGGGTTACAATAACATGCCTTATGATTATAATAACACTGTGGGGTACATTTTTACAAACCACATTTCTACTATCACTATTTAAGCTCATGAACTATCCCATACTTCTCAAAGTATTGTACCATTCATTATAGGGTTAACACCCTCTCCTTCAAGTAATGCCGTGTCAAGTACCATTAATTATATTGTGCCTTAGTTTCCATGGGTTACTATTTTGAGACCCCCTTCTTCTAATTATAGTGGCTCCTTGCAAACTCAAAATTGTGCCAATGTAACTAGACAGTCAAGAGTCACCCTCCAAGGCCTTTTTCCTTCATCTTATTATTATAATAACTCCTTTCTACCTCTATATTTAAAAATAACAAATAGACACTCGAAAGTTACCCTTTAGGGTCCTTTGCCCTCTTTTACCACTAAACTTAACATGAACATTCTGCCTTTGGATCCAAAGTTGAACACTATACCAGCCAAGGTTAAACTGTCTCATCCTACTATTGAAAAGCCTTATAGTATCTCAGACCAACTGAGTAAAACCCTTACACAAATTTATATTTTAGATATTTTATGTACATCTAAAGTCCATATAACTATTTTGAATGACCTTCAACAATCCACTATTCCCCAAGACATTAACCTTGAACAATTACAAACACTTATAGGGAATTTATCTTCATTCTAACATGTTAAATTTGATCAAAAGGATATGTAAACTCTCAGTCCTATCCATAATAACCCCTTGTATATTGATGTCATAATTGAAAACCATAAAATTAAGTGGGTTCTTATAGATAATGGTTCAGGGCTAAACATAGTGTCCCTCAAAATGGTATAATGAATGGGTTATACAGCAAAGGACATCCAACTAGTGATAATTAAAATCAAGGCATATGATAATGCTAAAAGGGAATCTTCCAATACTATCTATTTGCCAATCATTATTAGGTATGTGTCCCATCATACCTTATTACATATTATGGATATTGAGTTGCCTTATAACACACTTCTTGGTCATCCTTGGATCTATGAAGTATAGGCTATCCCATCCACCCTACATCAATTCCTCAAGTTTCCCCATGATGGGATTGAATTTAGCATTCCTTCTGATCTATAGCCTTATTAGTATTACAAACACTTAGAGGTTGAATTTCATAATTATAACTATTATCATGGTTCTAAATTCATTGAAAAAAAAACAATGAAATAGTTTTACATCCACCCAAATACAATCATATCAACTCAAGTGACCTTGATTTCACTTCAATTGATCCATTTACTACAACCCTTGTAAAATAGGTTATTATAGAAGACACAAGCATTTTCACATACCATATTAATGATGCCTTCCATATTACTAAGTTTACCAACTCTCCCAAATCTTTTGGCAAACCCAAAACTTACAAAATCCCTTGTAGACCCAACATGATTTGACAAAATAAGAAAGATACACAAAAATCACCAATGGTATTTATACCTACTACTTCACCAAGTCAGGATTGAGAGGCTTTCATTAAAGGAGAATGGTTATATTATAATGACATTACTGATTTTTTTCAAAATCCAAAATATCCTATCCCTAATCAAATTATGGATAATTTTGATTATATAGGAAAGGGCCTTGGGGACCAAAAGTAAGGAATCCTAAAACCTTTATCAACTGGTAAACCTAACATAAATCAAGGTCTCATATTTAAACCATCGAGGGGTAACCTCATGACTTTTAATAGTGATTATTATGAATCAACTAGCAACAAGACTCCTGGAATGGTGTAGCATCCCATTATAATATTTATGATGAGCTTATTGACACATATTTATTTGATTTAAACTCCATTATGACTATAACACCCCATTATTTCCTTTGCCTTTACCATCCTAAATCACTGATTGGGACCAACAAAATTTGGTCATATGCCTTGACAAATTCTAGAATGAATAATCTATTATAAAATACATGGGCTTCCAAGATGGATTGCTAGTTGGTGATCATAAGCAAGGCTTTGATTTCTCTTTGGATCTTTATACCTACTTTGGGGAATAGACAAATTTTTTTGTTCATGAAAAGGATAAATCATCAAGATCCTTGGGTGAAAACCTCTTTAAGGCAATTATTGATTAGGGAAATAGTAAAGAAAAAGATAAGCCCTTGAACAAAAACCTATTTCAAGTGCTCTTGCATAGGGAAGTTTGCTCATCTCCAAAATATGTATAAGGTTCATCGAGTCTTAGCTCTATATCTAGTACCAACATCATGTCAAAATAATAATAGGGCTTTGAGCATATGGCTCTTGACTTTCCTAAAATATTTGCTAGTTGGCCATTACCTAAACTGACAAATTTAGATTCATCACATTATCTAGAGCTTTGAGATGATCAACCAAAAAATGTAGAAGTAGAAGATCAAGATCAAATGTTGTTTACTATTCTAGAAGATTGTTCTACACTCCTTGTAGAAAACACTACTGAAGTGAACTTGGGAACATATGATGATCAAAAAATTATTTATTTTGGAGCTTCCCTCACCAATGAGGAGTGTGATCACATTATCACCATTTTAAGAGATTTTATTGATTTTTTTGCATGGGCTTACTTCGACATGCCAGGCTTAGACACTGAATTGGTTGTGCATTGACTTGTTGTTCATCTAGATGACAAGCTAGTCAAATAGAAATTGAGGAAGATGGATCCATGCATCACTCTTTTGGTAAAATTATAATTGGAGAAATTATTAGGAATAGGATTCATTAAAGCACTGAACTATTCTGAATGGAATCAAATATAGTTTTAGTTAGTAAAAACCCATAGGGTATACACCTTTGAACTAATTTTAGAGATATCAATAAGGCATGCCCCAAAGATGATTTTTATCTTTACAATATTGACATGATTGTAGAATCTACTATTGGTTATGATATGATGGCCCTCATGGATGGATTTTATGGATATAATAAGATCAAGATAGCTCAAGAAGACCATCACAAAACCACATTCACCACATAGTGGGGAACATTTTCTTATCAAGTCATGCCATTTGGATTGAAGGATTATGGATCTACTTATCAACATGATATGACTACCATCTTCCATAAAATGATGCTTGATATTGTTGAAGACTATGTTGATGACATCCTAGCTAAATCAAAAATACATGCTGGACATCCTGACGTTCTACAAAGAATCTTTGAGAGAATTTGTGAGTATAAGGTTCATCTGAATCTCAAGAAGTGTGTATTTGGCATCACTTCAAGAAAATTGTTAGGGTTTATTATATCACAAAGAGGGATCAAGGTAGACCCTGTTAAGGTCAAGGCCATTGTTAAAATGCCTCCATCTTTTAATCTCAAATAGTTCCACACCCTACAAGGCATGATCTAATCTATTCACAGGTTTATTTCACAACTAGCAGATAAGTGCTACCCCATTACACATCTCTTGAAGAAAGGGGCCACATTTTAATAGGACAAGGAGTGTCAATTAGCATTTGTGAAGCTCGTAATGTACTTGGATAAATTGCTAGTTTTGAGACTACCAATACCTGGACAACCATTGCTTCTTTATATTTCAGCAATTAAACATGCATTAGGGACACTCTTGGGCCAACATGATGATCAAGGTAAGGAACATGCAACTTATTATTTAAGCCACACACTGGTGGCTTATGAGTATAATTATACACCTATTGAGAAGGCATGTTTAGCTATGGTGTTCACATCACAAAAGTTGTGACACTATATGTTGAATAAAAAAACTATTGTTATTGCTAAAGTGGATCCCCATAAATATTTATTATATAAATCAGCTCTCATAGGCCACATGGCCAAATGGGTTATGCTCCTAAGTAAATTTGATGTTGATTACTAGAATCAAAAAGTTATCAAGGGGCAGGTTATTATTGATCAACTTTTAGAAGCCCCTATTATAGATACTCAACCACTCAGATTTTAATTTCCAAATGATTCTATTATGATAATAGAAGAAGTATTACATGAACTTGAGCAATGAAAGCTATATTTTGATGGTTCTTTTACTTCTTGTGGATTTGGGCTAGTATTTTATTGATTACAAAACAAGGGAATCTAATTCCTAAAGAATTTAATATTAATTTTTATTGTACCAATAATATGGCCAAGTATGAGGAACTTATTATAGGACATTATCTTGCAGTACAGTGGGATATCCAAAACTTAATGGTTTATGGGTATTCTCAATTAACTATCAATCAAACCACATACTTAGTATTAGACAAGAGATGATAAGCTTGTACCCTACAAACATATTATGGATAATATCAAGACACATTTCAAATATATACAATTTGAACAAGTACCATGAGTCTATAATAGATTTATTGATGCAATGGCAACAATTAGGTCCATGATACTAATTGATAGTAGTGATAAAGAGTATCAATTTCTCATTGAAAATATTCTACAACTTACTTGTGTCTTACCAGATTCAGAAAGGGTATGCACCATTATTGGTCCCAATCTCCCACTTGAACTACCTTGGTTTCAAGACATTTATAATTATCTTCACGACCAAGTTTTTACACCTGACCTTTATAATAATCATTAGAAACTTTTCCTTCATCACATAACTCATTATACCCTCCTTAGAAACACACTTTATCATAAAGGCAATGATGAAACACTAATTCATTATTTATCTTTAGAAAAATCTAAGTTAGCATTTAAGGAGGTTCATGAAAGAATGTGTGGGGCCCATACCAATGGTGTAGTCTTGGCTAAAAAGCTCCTCAGAATAGGTTACTATTGGCCCAAAATGGAGAAAAATGCTTGTAATTATGTAAGGAAGTGTGTTGCCTATCAAAAACATGGTATTTTGATACATGCACCTTCCTTACCACTACATCTAATTACTACACTATGGCCATTTTATACTTGGGGCCTTAATTTCATTGAAAAAATTAACCCAACATCTTCTGATAACCATAAACATATACTAACTGCTATTGAGTATTTTACTAAGTGGATTGAGGCCATTCTTCTCACTTATGTCACCGAGAAGAAGATTTCCAAGTTTATGCGTTACCATATCATCTATTGAAATGGTATCCCAACTAGTATTATACCCAATAATGGCAGATCATTTGTCAACCAAGATGTAAAAGCTCTTTGTGAAAAATTAAAAATCAAGCACAATAAATCCACACCATATAATCCTTAAGGAAATGAATAAACTGAGGCATCAAACAAAAGTATTATTTCCATATTGAATAAGATTATCAATGATACTGGTTATAATTGGCACTTATAAATTTTCTTGCACTTTGGGCTTATCACACTAATCATCAAACACCCATAGGAGCCACTCCATAATCCCTTGTTTATGACACAAGCTATTATCTTTATTGAGATAGATCCAACTTCACTAAAATGATCCTTAGAGAATATTGAAATGATGAATATTATAGAGTTTCTAGGTTACAAGAGCTAAAATTCCTTAATAGCAAGCATTTGACTACCCTAGAAACTTGTAAGTCTATTAGAATAGATTGCATCACAACTATAATAAGCACACACTCTCTCAAGAGTTTTAAATTGGAAATTTGGTCTTAAAAGAGAATAAAAAGAACACTAATGCTGAATGTGAGAAGAAAGTTAAGTTCCAACTCAATTGGCTAGGCCCATATGTTATCATAGTAAACTATGGATTAGGGGCATATCAACTGGCTAATCCAAATGGTAAAGGACTCCCAAAGCCCATGAAAATTTTACATCTTGAGTGGTTATACATTTGAAAACCATTTTAATAATTGTTTATAAGACCCCTTACTTGGGGGAAACTTGTGCTAAAGTCATTTTATCTCACTATTATATCCTAGACCATCTTGTATTAGACCATATTCATTTTATCTTGACCTACCCCTGGACTATTCTCATGAAAACCACATTCTTTTCTGACTTTGAACTATTGAAACTCTAGAATATAGGCACTTTGGATCATTTATATTCCAACTAGACTCTTTTTATCCCACCTTGGACCATCCTATCTTGGACCCTATTCATTTTGTCCTATTTTATCCTAGATCGTTCTACATAAAATAATATTATTTTCATACCCTGGACTATTGTAACCTGGATAGTTCTATCCCTTGACCAATTATGATCTTGATTATGACTCATAGGCATTCTAAATGCATTCAATGCCAATTCTATAAAGTAGTTCAGCCTGAACAATATTTTGCAGCTTCCTCTTATAGAAAAGTGAACATGGATACATCAACACATGGTTTTTGCTTGTCGAATGGAACTTTAGATTTATCTCACACTACATGCTATTCTATTCTTATTTTTATACTATTTGATATGCATTTTTACCTTAAAAAAATCATGCTATTACCATTTTATGAGTTTGGGCCATTGCATCTGGATTTAGCTATTATTAGAACTTCTATTCTTGGATGTGCATCTCCTTGATTAGTTGGTTCCCTGTATCATTATTTATAGTCACCACCTATTTCATCCAGTTTAGACGTTACTCAAAATATTATCTATTGAAGTACATCTCCTTAGTTAGGTATTTCCCTGGGCATTTTATGGATAGTTCATTTTTGTTGCTTATCCAAAAAAAATAAAAGCAATATAAAATGATTGACAAAATAAACAAAAACATTATCTCATACTTTTTAATCTGATCCCACACTCTCACCTTTTTGTGAGCAATCATTTGAATGTTCTCACCATTTTTTAAGCCCATTTTCTTATTTCTTCTACAACATCAATCATGTTTTCATATCATCACTTTTATCCTATCCCATTTCTTAGGAGAATTACATTTGGCCTAAAGTTCATGTTGGACCTTGCATTCATAGAACTATGTAATAAATGTCCACTTGTCTTGTACATTTGGAGTTAGCTCAACCACCCCCTTCATTTTATTCTTTTCCCCCCATTTTGTTGTCTTATTATTTCCCTATTACTCAGGGGAATCTATGTGTCTTTTATTCTTATCACACTGTCATAGAAAGTAACTCCTCTACTAATCTGCACGAATAATCATTTTATATTTGTATTAACATTGTGACTAAATCTTATTTGTGTGTGTTTATTTGATTTTTATTGTGATTTCTTGTATCTCCATTTATTTTATTTTGTTATTTGTTTCTTTTTATTCTATTATTGTTTGTTCTTGGTGTTTTGGTATTTTGTGTTACTGTTTTGTATGGTCTTGTATTGTTTTGTTCTTTTGATTTTAAATACATTCTATAACCAATTTTCATCTAATTTTAATTTAGACTTGATTTATTTAGAGTTGTATTTAACTCTTTATTTTGTTTTTTTTTCCAAGTACATCTTAATAGTACATATAGATCTTGATTATTCATATCTTTCTTTCATGTTGATTATTAAGTTGTCCTACTTAAGTATTGATTGTACATATCTGGATTTTAAGTTAGGTTACATTTATGTATTATTTTTCTTTGTTTTTATTTGAATATAAATAATTTTAACTCTCTATTGATCATTTTTTATCATTATCCTTAGTTATAAATATTCACATTTGAATCGGCTCATAGTAATTGAAATATAATGTCATTACAGGTTACTCATACTTATAATGCATAATTTCAATTTTTCTATAGTAAGCACCAAATGATTTGTATTCCAACTACAAAAATTAGTGACACTCTAAATATCATCTCTTAATACACCATACCTACCATGAGATTCTATACAAGACATGTATTTCTTGGCATATATTATGAGTCTAATTGAACATTGGTCTATTTTTCTTCTATTTTCCATTCTTCATTCCATTTTCTCCTACTTCTGGGTAAACTGCATTGGCTTGAGGTCCATTTGGATTATTTAGGTAGTTCTTAGATACATGATGTATCTCGGGTTAACTCGACCACCCTCTTTCTTCCAATAATCTCTTTCATCGCTTTATACATCCATGGATACCTAGTTTTTGGTGGCTTCTTCAGTCATTAGACCCTCACATCTACATTTACATCCATTTATATTTAATTTATACATTAGGTTATATCCTTGAGCTATGATTTCCAATTTCACCTATTGTGTCAAAACATTTAAACCAATCATCAATCTAATCAGCCCTACCGGGGGTAAATTAATTATCAATGATCAAAATCAACCCTATTGGGGCAAAATTACTTTATCAACCGATCAAATATGATCTATTGGGGCATCTTATTATTTCCTTTATCTAGAGAAATGCTCTCATATTTCTTATAATTCCAAACTCTACAACTTTTTCCCTCATTCTAGAGGTTTTAAAGTATGTAACTTGTCTCAAGATCAATCATTCCCTAAGTGCATGGATTTCATCCTCTTTTGGATGTGTCAAAGTGTGTTGCTTATATTTTGGGATTGCATTCTTCCCACTTCCCCCAACCTTGGGGTCCATCATGTTTTATTATATTTTGATCAATGAGAATCAATGCATGTAATCATTAGCTCATTATGAATTTAATCTCATCCATGGGTTAATTTCACTTTTTCTCTCTCTCTTTTTGAGATTCCATCCCTCTCTTTCATCCTCATATGTCCTCTCGAGGGAGAATAATGGGTTATTTCCTTATAACTTCTTCTTGAAAAAAATTTCATTATTTGAAAAGATGTTGCTTCAACCAAATGTCTCTCTATGCCTTCTCAAATAGGGGAAAAGTGTAGACATCTAATTCCTATCACCATTATGTTGAAATTATGAATCTTACTCAAAATTTTATGATAATGCATAATCTAAGTCAAAATCATAAAAATGTGCAAAATAGTTTGAGCTTGTCATATATAAGTGCTGATTTAGGATAATGTATCCCTAAATGGGGTAATGCATTTTATGTAATTATTGATTTTTCTCAAGTCATTTTAAGTCAAAATGGTGAAAATGTAGTTTGACGCTTTAAGCCACTAAATCCTTCTAATTTAAAAGCACACGACATGTGCATGTGTTATTTCAAATCCACAATGCTCTAAATGGAGTATTGGTATGTACACAACTGACACCTTATTCTAATTATACTCCAGTCAAGTTATGACTTAGTAACTTGACATTTCAACCAGTTTGATTAAGTGAGAAACCAATTTCCAAAGAATTGTACAAAAATTAATTAATTTTACTTAAGCAAATCAAACCAAATCAAGAGCTTAAGTGGAAAATCCATGGAATTTATTGAAGATCTATTCATTAAAAATTCATTTCTAATATTTGCATCATCCAGTGACATCATTAGTGGGGTGGCATCCATAAACTATAAATGGAACAAATATCTCGTTTAAGCCCTCCCATGCCTCATTAATGCCCTATTTCTCTAAATATTAAGAGAATATTTATATATTGAGTATCCAAAATTGAATTGATCCATGGCCACACATATTGATCTCAAGATGGATGGTCATGGTTGATTATGATCAGTTCCACAAATCTATAAATACAAGGGTCCTCACTCATCCATTCAAGCTTCTTTGGTATAAACTTATTATGCAGAATTATATTCACAAGCCATTTTTTTGTAGTGTTATTATGATTAATTTGTAATACAATAGATTCAAATCTTGGCATACATTTGACCAATTTCATCAACCTAGTTCATTGGTGTATTGAGAGATGATGGAGGAGCAAGACACTCATCATTGATAAAGACTTGGAGTACCAAATCAAGAGAAAATAACATTTTTGAGCCACACTTGGATGAGGGATGCTATTGGGAAGGTTTGATGTTGTATTCCTTCTTTCAATAGCTCTTAGATTTCATTTTCAAACCCCCATGAGAGAGTTATATTTGTGAGTTATGTTCTTTATGATTATTTTGAGTTTTCATTACTAATTCATGATCTAAGTCACTTTGGATTCCTACTCTAAAACTACCATCTATAACATTCCTAAGCTCAGATTACTTAGATTTATAGTCTTAATCACATTCAAAGCACTCAAGTCTACAATAATAATAGCTTCACTTGCACTTGCACTAGCACTTAGGTGGGAAGAATTACATCAGATTTGATCCCTCTTAGGAGTATTGGTATGTAGGAAACTCTTATCATAGTGGGGTGTTGAGAATATCTAGTCTACCCCACTAAAAAACAAACTTTACTAATTATATCAATTAGATGCTATAACAACATGGAGGATTAATTTTTCTCATAGAATCAGTTAAAATAGGTCATCTAAAGGCTTACATAACTTGTGCATGTAGGAACAGGCTTGACAGACCTAGACGTAGGTGCACCTAGAAGCTCAAAATAGTATCGCATAGAGGACACTACTACCAAAATAGGGATATTGACACCACATGGTGATACTATCCAATTAGGGAACTACTATCTAAAAGGTTAAATCATTGCCTCAATTTTTAGCCTCCAGATCATCTATCTCAATCATTTTCTAGCTAAATTCTCATTTACATTATTTATTGTAATTTATAGAAATGTCAAATTAAATCAATTATATAATAAATTATTGGTTGTATTTATTGAATATTTATACCCTAATTTACTATACTCAGCTCTGTAACAACATAGGATTTACATACTTCTAAGTCCTAAAAGGTTAAAACATTTGGTGAACCTGACTTACTTCAAATACTAATCAAACCCTAACCCTAGATTTATTTATGGTTTATATAATTTTGTTTTCTCTACTCAAATATTAGTTTCAAAATCTTAGATTTGTTTCAATATTTAATTCTTGTAATATTTAATATATTAAATTCCTTTAGAGGTTCAAAATATACAACTTGTTTTCCTAATCCCAACCTACAATGGCATAATTCAACAACTAATTTGATGAAACCAATAAAAGACAATTGAAATATTTTGTTTATAAACATTTATATTGAAATATGACCTTATAAATATTATCCATGAAGAAATTTGACAATAAAATAATGGTTTATCATATACTCCCCTAGATAATAACATTCTCAAACAACTTTGGGGCCAAGTCAACTTTTACAACAACTAATTTAACTCGATAACCTTAAGCGGAAGCTACACCTCTTATGGCTAGTTCCTCCTCTCCACATCTATAATTCCTTATGCATGAGGTTCATTATCTATAGGCTAAGGTGTTACATCTTGAGTAGGAAGCCACTAGGACATCACATGGCTTGGATTCTCATGTTTTTTACATATACCTTTGACACATCACACAATAACAACTCCTTTTCCATTTTTATTTGTGGCACCTAAGATTACATTGTATGATGGTAAGGGTGACCTATAACACCATTTCTAAGCTTTTCATGTAGCATGTTTGGACTATGTGTCCAATAATTGGCTCCTCACTAAGTTGTTTCCATGCAGTCTAAAGGATTATGATTTACAATGGTTCTATGATCTACCAAATTAGTCTATCACCACATCCAATCCATTGGTATATATGATTTTATCACACTTCTCAATTAACATTAGTGATAAGATATTATATGCTCAAGTAGCACAATTGAAACACAAATACAATGAGCCTATTGTAGAATATGTCTTGACATATAAGACTATATTGGCCGAGTTGACAATCCCCATGGAAGATAAATAACTCTAGGACATATTCAAATAGAGCCTACTACTAACATTACATGGAGATATCTTATTTAAAAAGTTTCTAACCTTCACAAATTTTTGCCACATAGTGAAATAAAGAGAAGTCAAGCTTCTCTCTATGGGTAAAATAAAATATACAAGTGGATCAAAATCAACTACTAAGAATTATAGTAAACATCCATATAAAATAGGGAATACTAAAAAAAAGAGTGATCCAAATACCATAGTTAACACAACTTCAGATCCATCTCTTCTCTTGGTTTTATCAACTCCTCTATGAACAATTTTCATCAAAAATTTCCAAAATTGCCATCACATGTTTTACAAAATTTTTTGGAATGTAATTTCATATCTTTCCTTACTATAAAAGAGGTTGATATGACATGGTATCTTCTAAAAATATATGATTTCAATGCATTCTAAAAATATCATAAGACAACAAGCCATAGAACAATTTGATATGCCGCCTTGAAACATAAGATACAAGTTTTGATAGGGATAACATAATTGATGTGGGCACACCCAAAGCAAAACCCAAAGTTCAAAAAATAGAATCTAAGGCACTAAAAATATTTTCATATCTATTTACAAAGCATACAAAAAATGAGGTAGGGGCACTTCAAGTGTTCACTACACATATCAGGTACATCCACCATCGACATCATATCACACTACTACATAGGATGCACACCCTCTACATAATATAATTGGCATGTAGAATACTACAGATCAAACTAAAATACTCATCACTTTCTTAGAGCAAGAAATTTTTGATGATGGTTCAAATTTATATGCACTCTTTGTATGAGCCTACATAGATCATCATCCTATTTAGAGTGTTATGGTTGATAATGGGTCCAATATTAGCATGTGCACTATCACACTTATAAAAAATTTGGGGTATTAAAATTAGTATATATCTCCTATAGAAACAATTATTCATGGTTAGTGGCCATATTCAGAACTGCATTAGGGATATTATACTTCCACTACAAGTTGGACAAACACATGTGGCCACTATATTCTCAATAGCACCTAGTGTAGGCACATTTAACATGTTATTGGGTAGGCCATGGATACATCAACTATGAATTATCCCATCCATCATGTAAAAATACTTTTAATATATAAATACTAATCAAGTGATCATAATTGGGGGTCTTTCATATGAGTATCATCTACCTATCCCATAGATAGTTATACCATAATTACTAGTTATGTCTCCAACCATAGTTATTATTAGTATACCATAAAGTTTAATGGAGACACCAGTGAAAGTGAGGTATACTCTTACAGTGTTTCCATGTATGCATACTCTCCCATGGATACCATTATTAGAGAGACCCCTATGTCAGAGATATGTTTCAGATTCTAAAGGGCATCCCTCTACTCATTTTCTTTTGAGATCAGTATTATTGAGTTCTTAGGTTCTTAGCACACAACACCTATTCTAGCTACAACATCATCTACCAGATGGGTCTCTAATTCCCCTGCAATTCATAAGACACCATAGTCAATTTCATGGATTCTTAACACCACTTCATAGGTAGTATTAGCTATAGATCCCTTAGTATAGTAGGTTCTGGGACCATAAATATCATTTTGTACAACATGCATGATCATTGTTTCTTTATTTGACATAATCCAAATTGATAGTGAGTCTCTCATGAGACTAATTGGTTAGTATTGTTCCTCCATTCTTGTACATACTTTCCTTATTTCTCACTCTTTGTATATATTTTCATTTTCATGTTGCTTGTACATAGTTTATATCCAAAAAATACAAAAATACAAAAATATTTTAAAAAACACAAAAACATTCAAGTATTTACTCATAAAATACATAAAATTTAGATTGTATGCATTGCCATGTTTACATCTCTTATATTTTCTAGAAAATACATATGCTAGTTGTCTTATTATAGTTAGTTTTATTATACATACATGCTTAACTTATTCTTGTCGAGTGCTTGTAGATTGCTACAAGACTTAGGTCCAATACACCAATATAGATTTGCTATTATCTACCCACTAGGGGCATATACATAGATACATGGGTTGTTCATTGGATAGATTCGACCATTCAGGGGCACCCTATACATAGTTTTGATTACTAGGTTATATCTTTATAAACTCTACATCATAGATTTAACATGATTATATCTTAATATTGATCATACTATACCTACTAAATTATTTTTCTATTGACTACTACTACTATTAGACTCAAGATATGTACATCTTAGTTATTACACAAATTTGTATTAAATGTTCATGTATACTTTCATTTCTATCTTTCCTAGTTTACATTTGATTGTATCTCTATGTTTCTTATATTCTATGGTATTTGAATATGCCATTGCTCTATGGCTCTATGCCACTTATTTTCATAGTATGTATGCTTTGGACATGTGCCCATGTCCTTTTGTGTGCTTTATTGATTGTGTCTATGAAAATTTAAACATGTCTTTCCATATGGCTCTAAACCAACTTGCTTGTTGTTTGCATATGTGGACATTTGATCATGCCCTTGTATGTCTTGATTTCTTAGATTTAGTGACATGTGACCATGCCCCTTATTTTGTGGCCCCTCATTCTAATTTATGTGCCTCATGTGTGTTTTATATATGCTTTTTTGTATGCATCATGGCCATGAAACTTGTCTCTTGACTATTATACACTATAATTTTAGATGCCATGAGACACCGCATGCATTTCCATATCCTAATTGGGTGTTGTGATCAACATCATGCCCCATCTCCCTAGGTTGCTATTTAGTTACTACTCAGATTTACTATGACATACATTGTTATATCTATCTTGATGGTCTTGGGAATGCTAAACATAACATACATCACACATTACAAATTTATGCTCAAATTATCTCATATTTTGATGTTATGTATGCACATTATATTGGATTATCATGTAGATATTATATTTTCTCTGACTAACACACATTTTAAAGAGATTTTTATTTTGAGGATAGTTCTTGCATAGGTTAAATAACTCCCCTCAAAATAGGGGACATTCATAGGGGTTTTTCATAGAGATCAAGCTATTAAAATGCACTCAGTACATTTTTTAGCACATAAACTCATATTACATAAATTAGACTCAGGTAAACATAGTGGAAAATAGTGACATAGAAATCAATTATAACTGCATAGAAATCAAGATAATCATACATTAATGCCAAAATTAAGAAACTAGTGCCATATAGTGATACTATGCAAGATATGGTGCTACTATCCAATAACCTTAGTTTCATAAAAATATAGATTGGCTATAAAAGTGCAATATGTATAGTCTAGGTTTGTATAGGTTTAGGTATAGATTTAATAGTTTTAGCTCAATTTAGCTCAGATTCATACCAATTACTTAGATTAGGGGCATCATACATGGCATGACCATTCCTATTTATAATTTATATACTTAGATACATACTATTACAACTTAGTCTAGAATCCATATGCTTAGATATTAGATTTGGGGGCATGTGCATGAAACATGGTTTTCATATGCTCACTCACACACTGATTGATTATATGGAATGATAAAATCCATGTCATTATTTACATTATATACATTAGAAACCATGTTCTAGGTTACACACTAGATTCATGACCTACTCCATCTGCTATGGTTAGCATTCTTGAATGGCTGAGAGCTACCTAATATACTTGAGTGGCCACAAAGTTGACATCTCTAGTTAGATGTTTTTAATTACATCACTTAGTTTTAATCTTAGATGCATATACTAAACATGGGTAGGTAATGATGAAATCATAATCTTATTGAGTTCTTTATCCACCTATATGAGAGGGTTAGACATACCATCAATCCAATTCAAGTTATTCATAGGTCATGATCCACCAAATAGAGGTGGGAAATTATGGATTAAAAAACTAGATTGAATTCTTGAGCCACCCACACATGAAGATTGAACAATCCATCAGCATAGTTTAAACTATTTACTAATTGATCATTATATAAATGCACACACACAGGTTATCACTAAGTTTATACATTGGTTCATGTACCCAATGAGGTGTATTCGTTCCTTTCCTCTCTCTTATCCCTTTACTCATTTTTGTCTCTACTTTGATATCTCTTAAGGAATAATTTATGCATGTTTCATTTTTAAGACATGTAATGGATCATGATTCACATACTCAGATCTAGATTCATGGGCTTCACCTCTTAGGTAAGTCTATGTACACTTATTTTTCCTCTATCATAGTCAAATCACTTTATTACATTTCTAGAATGGGGGGGGGGTAAATGTAATCACCTAAAAATGACACTTGAGTGATAAGAGTGCTACTTGAGACCACCCATCCCTAGATTAACCCTAGACCTATCTTAGGGCCTATTTTCACACTTATACATCCTTTATATGATCCATAGGTGTTCTTAGTCATACCTAAAGTAGTACTAGATGATCATTCTTACATCTTGACCCTTCATGCCTCAGGTTATGCCACTTGGAAACTTACACTATAATAGGGATAATAGTGCCACATGACACTAGTGTCCTAATTTTTTTGCTATTGTCTTTACCCTCCTTTTCTTACCAATATATATATTTTCAAATCTAAGACCACTTAGGGTCAGCCTAGACCTCTTTAAACACCAACACAAGCACTATAATAATATATACATGAATTTTATCCCTCTAACCATTATATGGAAATTAGATGCAAATTACCCATACAAAATTAGAATAAGTTGTGGATAATTAAGGTTATCAATATCAATTCTACCCTACTACATACTATCATGTACAACATTCCTAAGCTTAGATTACTTAAATTTCTAGTCTCAAACACATTCAAAGCACTCAAGTATATAATCATACTAGCTTGACTTGCACTTACCCCAATACTTAAGTGGGGAGAACTACATCAAGCTTGATCCCTCTTTAGAGTATTTATATGTAGGAAACTCTCATCATAACAAGGTGTTAAAGATGTCCATCTTACCCCATAACAAACACACTTTACTACTTGTATCAATTGGATGCCCTAGAAACATGGAAGATTAATATTTAATCATAAAATTAGTAAAAATAGGTCATTTACAAAGTTTCTGAACTCATGCACATAGTAATAGGCTTGATAGACCTAGACATAGGTACACCCAAAAGTTTAGAACAATACTACACAAAGGACACTATCATCAAAATAGGGACACTAACACCACATGACACTACTGTCTAATTAGGGATCTACTATTGTGAAGGGGTTATGACACCTTGATATTGTTTGTGACACTTAGAGCAAAATCTACCTTAGTTTTTAGCCTTTATATAATCTATCTTAGTCATTTTCTAGATAACTTCTCATTTACATTATTTATTACTATTTTTAGAAAGGTCAAATTAAGTCAATTCTATAATAGATCACTGGCTATATTTATTGAATATTTATACCTTGATTTACTATACTCAACTCTTTAACATTATAAGATTTACATACTTCTAAGTCCTGAAAGGTTAAAATAATAAAGTATAAATCAGACACACATCTATCTTATACCAACCATGTCTCAAGCTTATAAAATTTCCCTATTCTTACCTATTTGTAAATTAGTCATAGGAGAAGTCTTCTTATAGGTCTGAAGCATTCATAAAGTATCCCATGAGAAATGTTTGTCAAGTTACAAGTTAGATCACTACATGCATTCATATATAACATATTGTACCATTATTTACACACAAATACACATAAGATGGAGAACTACATCAGTTTGAGACCCTTTGTAGAGTTTATGGATATGAGGTAGTGTTCACTGATAGAGGAGTATTTGAGGTCATATCAACTTTAATTGAGTCTACTAACTCCTATTTTTAAGGTGACATGAAATATTTAGAGGACCTTAGGTGTTGAGCTACATATTGATATCTGAAATGTGTGCATGTAATCTGAGTTGACAATATACAAGGTGATAGTGAACTATACCATGTGTAGGTGTTCATTCCATAAAAGGATAAATATTTTTTACATGATATAAGTGTCAAAATTGGGATGAAAGTAGTGATAATAGTATCAAGATACCAATGGTAGTGTCTAGGATGAAAAAGAGATAAGTTCCAACATCTAAAGAATCATATCAAAATATCAAATTATCTCCTTATACACTTGTATTTTATAGATCCACTTTCACATTATTAAATAGACTATGTATTATTTCTTCTTCATGTTGATACTTTATTAATATTTTTTGGCATTGTACTTTCTATATTTAGAATTCTTTCATAATTCAACACTATATCCAAATATTATGAATCTAAAATATTTAATTATCCTACTTTTAGAATAATTTATCCAATTTTTTGATTGGGATATTCTACCCCTAATTCTTTCCAAAAAAAGTAAACATTTGGTGAACCCAACATCTATGTTTTCTTACACAAAATCATAACTTGCCCTAGGGTTTTTTGATTTCTAATTTATAATTTATTAAAAAAATTAATAGAATTACTTTAATTATAAAGAAATTTATCATTTTTAGTATGGATACATATGGTATTCATCTCCTTATACAATACATGATGGTTGTCATTGCTTGTTATCTCATACATTATTAAACTAGTCAAAGATATTAAAAAATGGTGTCAATAACATGGAAAAACCAAAACAAGTGTATTTATGCATACCCTTTATTTTCATAATGTCTACCATGATCTACTACTTGTCACTATAAAGTGTCAAAAGGAGTGCATGAAATAAATTTTATATACATATAATATTACAAACCACCCAATGATTCTATTAATAAGATTTATAATTTGTATTTATTACATAAATCTTCTTGATATATAGATATCCTATTGACAACATTATGCATGACTATCTTGCTAAGAAATGTGGAACCACCATATATGGCTTCTATGATTAACACTATCAAATAGATAGAACTTAACATTTCCTTTGAAAAGGAGGATTACCACCCCAAATTATTATTGATTACTATTTACCCTTATATATTAAAGTATGTGTGTGTAATAAAATAGTTAAAAGGGTACTTGTGGACAATGGTTCATAACTCAACATTTGCAATATATATTTCCTTTGTTTATCTAGGCATTGAGGCCAAAGATTTGGAATCATCTTGTATGAGTATCATGAGATTTGAAAAATATTTCATGAAAGGTCTTGGGATAGATAACATTACATATTAAAATGAGACTATACACTTTACCTACTTTATGTTAAGTTATGACAAATGATTTAAATTACATCATCATTTTGGGGTGACCCTGGATACATGCAATGTCTACAGTTCAATCACCTTTGCATGCATACTTAAAATTAGGCCAAGAGGGGATACTTTATACATTCCCAATGGAAACATATCCATTTAAACATTATGTAAGGGTTCAACAAATAAATACTCACACACTACACTCATGCATTTCTAATTTTGGTTATAGATATTTACTGAAACATGGATACAAACGACAAGTATTAGGAAAAAATGAACAAGGTATAACCCAAAATATTTTCATATCAAATAATAAAAATCAACAAGGGTTGGGGTTTTCATCTAAATCTATGGATAAAAAAAGAACACTCATGGCCACCCATGTTTCATAAAATCCAACTCCAAATGCATTCACGTACCTAATACTACTCATGATCTAGAACTGGTAAACCTTGATATGATTGATCAAAATGATTCTCTATTAATTTGGACATTGGATGATTTCTCCAATGAGGAATCACTACTAGATTACTTAGGTCCATATGAGGATCTCCCTTCCTTATATAATAAGAATATGTTTCTTCATACCAATTCTGCTCATGTCTACTTTGGTGAGAATGATGATACCAATATCCAACATGATACACATAACACAATTCCTACTACACCATATATAATATATATATCCACTCTAATTAATGAAAATAATATAATATAATTATGGAGGCGATTGAGATCCTCAACTAGTATTAATATCCACAATGATGTAAGAGGATGAAGGCAAAACTTATTGATAGGTTATACTTTACTATCCATAATTATTTACTTAGGCTTATTCTGACATGATCGACATCTATCCATCCATGGAAATGCATAATATATTATTATATATAAATTCAAATCTCATAAAATAAAAGATTCACAAGATGCATCCCAAGGTAGCCTTGATTGTAAAAAATGAGATTCAAAGAATTTTAGACATAGGATTCATTATAAAAATTTCACATTATGATTGGGTTTCAAATATTTTCCATTTCACCAAATCTAATAGTGACATTTGATGTTGCACAAATTATCAGCATTTAGATAAAACTTGTCCAAAATTTTATTTTCCATTACCTAACATTGACATGATGGTTGATTCTACAACTAAGTATGAAATATTTTCATTCATGGATGGATTTATTGGACACAATTGAATCAAAATTAACCCACCAAATCAATAAAATACAACATTCACTACACCATGGAGAATATTTTGTTACACAGTCATACCTTTCAGACTAAAAAATGGAACGACTATATATTAAAGGGAAATGACACATATTTACCATGATTCATTCATAATATGGTTGAAGACAATGCCAATGATTTATTAGAAAAATCCAAGCACCAAAAATATCATGCTATAGATATAAAATAAATATTTGAATGCTTGAGAAAGTTCAATGTGTGGTTAAATCTGAAAAAGTGTGTTTTTGGGATGTCTTCTAGAAAAGTTTTGGGTTATATTATTTCTCAATGTGGTATTGAGGTTGATCCAAAAAAGATAAAAATCTATCATTGAGATGACACCACTAAATAGCTTAAATTAGTTGTGATGTTTACAAGGTAGAGTTCAAGAAATTTGACATTTGATTATGCAACTAGTTGATAAAATATTACCTTTCACATGTCTAATAAAGAAGGTTACAAAATTTGGTTGGGACACAGTGTGCTAAATTATTTTTGATACAGTCAAAGAATATTTATCAAATCCACTAGTGTTCATGCCTCTAATACTAAATAGGTTGTTACTTATATATTTTAGTAATCCATAAGGCTTTAGGGGCCTTATTAAGCAATATGATGGTGATCCAAAGAACAAGAAATTGATTACATTAGTCATCAATTTATTGGTTATACATTCAAGTATAAAGAAATGGAAAAACTAAGTTTTTTATTAGTATTTTATACATAGAAATTATGACACTATATAATTAATAATGAGATCCATGTTATAGTCAAGGAAGACCCACTCAAGTTTCTCATGAACAAAACCCATCTAGTAGGTTGAATATCTAAATGGATGATGTAAATCACATAATTTGATCTTAAGTTCATATCTAAAATTAGTCAAAGGCCAAGTTGTTCCTAATCAGTTAACTATGTATTCTCCATCATACAGTTGTTTAATGATTGAGTATTCTCATGATGAGCTAGAAACATATAATATATCAAATAGTACATGTACTATGATCTTTGATGGATCCAGATGTTGTTAGGTTGTGGAGCCAAAAGCTTTAACTCTTTGCAAACAGTAGGAACAGAAGGTTGCTGAGATCCAGGAGCACCGGCGTTGGTAGCAGGATCGACGTCGGTCGTGACCAGTGCAGAAGTCCACTGGCGACGGCAGGAAGTCGGCTGACGTCGGCAGAACTAGGTAGGCAGGGACCGGCGTCGGTCACCTGTGTGTTCCAGAACTATTCATTGCACAGACAGTTAGTTAAGTGAATGAAGTGTTTGCATGTAAAGACCAGTTAGAGTCTTGAGCTGCGAGGATAATTGTCTAAATTAAGAGTCTAAGTTATTGTTTAAGTCTGGGATCTATTTATAGACCCATTAACATGTATTGTATAAGTATGAGATAGAAAGGAAGAGTTCCTTCCATTGTAATATCATTGAGTTGCAGGTTGTTGCAAGCTCATAGGGGATCTACATGTAAGTTTGGTCTATTGAATTGCAGGTTGCAGGTTCATGGGAGATCAACTTGAAGTGCTATAGAGTGCTTGGTGTACCGGCAGGGTTATTACTGACTGGTTGGAGAGGTGAACACCAATTCTGTGTGTGAGTTGATTGTTGGGACCATTTTTTGTGTAGGAGAGTGTTGTGTAGAAGAATTACTGTACACTTGAGGTGTGGGAAACCTCTGTAAGGTGGAAGAGTGTGGCGGCTCTTTGTAGTATTCTTTTCTGTAAAGTGTTAATATAATATAGTGTATTGTCTCTCATATTCTGTGCTATTGGTGAATTCTAGTTACTTGTGTTTTTGGTTATTTCCGCATATTTAATTGCTTATATTTGGTAATCATATTGTGCTCTTTCTGAGGAGCAAGATCCTAACAGGAGGAATCAGAACAGGTGTGTTTGTTCTTGGATTCCCCCCTACAGATGTATGACAAGTGTGGGTTCAAACATCATTTTTTGTAACCTTAGAGGTCAATATATGGAATTTTATTATATAATAACTTCCCCATGCACCAAAAATATATTAGAATATGAAGCCTTGATCATCGGGTTATATATAGGAAAAATCTCCATGTTAAGAATATGCATGTTTATGGTGACTCTCAGCTGGTTGTTAATTATGTTACAAATCATTACCAAACCAAATAAGAGCATTTAATTCCATATAAATAAATGGTAAATAGATTTAAAGAAACATTTGACACATTTTATATCAAAAATATCCCATGAAAGGATAACTGTCTTGCCGATGTAATGGCAAATGTGACATCATTAATGCCCCTTGATAGTAATGATGATTACATCAATTTTATGATACAATGGTTATGCCATCTTTTAATTAAAATAGATAAAATTTATTTTTTAGTTATTATCATAATTATATGTAGCATGATAAAAATATAATGGTACATTAATATTTATTATTTCATATATTAAGATTTTATACTAGATCATTTTAATCAGAATGATAAGCGCAAGCTAAAATGAGAGGCACTATGTTATGTTATCATTGGGGATGCCTTATTCAAAACATTCTTGGGGGACATTTATTTCTATGGTTATAAAATACGAGGCAAGAATAAAAATTCTAGAGATGCATAATAGTGAGTTTGGGGGACAATTTAGCAGAAAAAGAATGTCCCATAAATTATCATGACAGGGCTATTATTGGCCCACAATGGAACAAGAATGTACCAAATATGCTAAATTATGTATCCAATGTTATAAATACATCAATTTAAATCATGATCCATATCATGAATTGAAACCAATTATTTTACCATGGCTATGATCTCTTTGGGGGTTTGATTTGATTGAAAAAATCAATCTAATATTAGTAGGAGGCCACAAATTATAATCATAACTACAAAATATTTCACAAAATGGGTAGAAGCAATCCCACTTGAATTTACCATTGGAGATGACATATGCATGTTTATTATGACCAATATTATTTTTTATTTTATTTTACCTTTAACTATAATTATAGATAATAGGTCGTAATTTAAGAACAAAAGAGTGAAGCATTTTTACAGTAAATATAAAGTTTAACACATATTCTCTACACATACTACCCATAGGGTAATGGTCGATAAAAAGTGACAAACAATAATATTTTCAAAATAATTGTAATAAAATTTAAAAGGTACATTATAGATTACCACCGACATATGGTTTACATCTTATTGGAATATAACACTAGTGTATGCACACCTACTTGAGCTACACCTTATGCTTTAGTTTATGGTACATAGGTAGTTCTATCAATTAAGCTTGAAATCTTATTTTTAAATGTTTCTCTTATGGACATTCTTCACAATAATGACTATCGATAAAAGTGATTACATGTGTTAATATAGTTAGACATAAAACACAAATAGTTTATTGAACATATATGGGTTTACTAGGATCGGGTTAAGTGAACATATAATAAAAATGTTTGATAATGTGAGTTTGATGTGCATGATTTGGTATTAAAAGAAAATCAAAAGAATACCAAAGCAAAAAAATACAAGAAACAAATACGTGATTTATCTAAGATATGTATGCTAGTTAATTAATAATTTAAAAAAATAAATAAAAAAAAATAAAAATAAGATTAACTAATATAATATTTAACTTATTAATTTTTTTTATTAAATTGTTTATTCTAATTAATATTTTATTTTTTACAAACATTTTATCTTTTTCATATAATTGCATTGATAAGTGTGAATATGGCCTCTGTCTATCATTTGTAGAAATAGTCATGATGACTAGAAGTCACTTTAGAACATTGCATTCATTCCAAATTCATCCGTAATAAACTTCACTCAATGAACATTAAGTTGTAAAGTTTTATTATATGATACATCTAGTTTGAATGTGTCTATAAATTTTTTCTATTCAATATTACCCATATAAATCATAGTGAAATATGGAAACACTAAAGGAAATATATATATGCTTTAATAGTTTGGTGTGTTCAAAATTTTACATTGCATCTAAATAATATTTTGATCATATTTTAATACAAACAATTATATATAAATCCATTGCTCATATGATTATCATATTTAGTTTACAAACCTAATCATAACTATATTTTTATTTCAGTTATAGATAATTAGATTTGAAAAAATTATTATCACTTGGGGTTGCTGTAGTGTAATTGACATCTCTAGAAATTATGGCTTCTTCTCTCAAACTCCAGCTGTAGCTCACTTAAGAAAAAATAACACAATTATCAATTCATCAAAATAATGGTTTTTTTAGCATATAAATGAGCTTAGTTTTAATAGTTCCATTTAATATTTTTTGAGAACATCGATGCAATACCAATAAAAATACATGGAGCATTGAAACTTAAATAAAATCAACCAATTTTACAACACAAACTAAAAAACAAATTTATTTGTTGGATTTTGCACTACATGGAACAAATGGGAATGAAATTTGGTATTATGGATAATCATAATGGTATAATCTTATAAGTTTACAACCTTAACGTGCCAAGTAAAAATAAAATTAATGTGTGATGGTGGGATGAAATTAAAAAAATATGTATTTTAAGTTCTTAAATTGTAATAGTGTCCACTCATAAAATCATATTTTTATAAATTTTAATATGGTATAATAAGGTTTATTGGGTTTTAAATTGTAATAGTGTCCATTCATAGAATTATATTTTTCAATAAGATTTAATATGACATAATTATATATATTAAATTTGATTATATATAATATGTTAGTATTTTACACTTAACTGGTACTAATCATGGCTCAACCCTTTAGCTCATGACCTTATTATTACCAAAAGGCTCATGTTTGCCTAAATGTTTATCCTATACTATGAACTTAATATTATGATTACCAAGATCACCTATAGCCCATAGTTTTTATAAAACTTGATTAATATCCTGCTCTAACCATTACAAATATTTAACAACTTTATATCATGCTAGACACTATCATCTAGACTAGGACACTAGCATAGATGCTAGTGTCCAAACCTTATAAATGATAAAATTTAAAAATATCTTGACACGTATGGAGTGAACTATCTATATTAAATAACCCTCATATGAGATAATTTCAAAAGGTGTGATATAAATATAAGTAAAATACCATCAACATCATCAAGTATAAATAAATCACACATTTGTGTTATACCAAGTAAAAACACCTCTTAAAATTACAAAAATGACCTATTCTTCCCAATTTATAAATCAATCATAGCAGTAGTCTTCTTATAGGTCTGAAGCATTCTATTTTAAAATTTTAGGGTTTAGCTAATGTAAATCCTATGTTTGATTAAAGGGATGAGTAGTTTAAATTAGTGAAATAATATGCATAAAATAACCATTGATTTATTATAGATTTTGAGTAGCTTCCACTTTCTAAAAATAGTAATAAATATATGGAAATAAAGACTTATCTAGAAAATGCCCAATAAAAATGATCTAAGTGATGGAAACTAAGATTAGAATAGGTATGAGTGTTATATATTGGATCCCTATGTCAGAACCCCTCTTGGATAGTTGCACCACACTTGGACAATAACACCATGTGGATCTTGTATCTCAAAAATGGCACTAGTATCCTCTGTGTAGGACTGATCTAAAATTTTGAGTGCATCTAATCCTATATTTATGGGTTTTATCCTTTCATGCATAAATTTTGAAACTATATATTATGCCTGTAATAGCTAATTTATCATGAAAACCCTAACCCTCCTTGTAAGTAAGGCATTAGCTAAAAAGTGTGTTCTTTTGTAGGATAGGATAAATATCCTCAAAACCCCACTATGAAGAGAGTTACATACATACCAAAACTCTACAAATGGATCAAAACCAAAGTAGTTATTCCCATTTAAGTGTTAGTACAAGTGAAAGTGATGCTAAAATGATAGTGGTATTGAATGCCTTAAGTGTGCTTGAGATTGGAAATTTAGAGAATCTGAGCTTAGGGAAATTATAGATGGTAGTATATAGAAGTAGGATAGAATAGAGATTAATAACCTTGATTTTTCTCAACTTGTTTTGTGTTTGAATAGGTATTTTTCATCTAATTTACATCTAGTGGATAGAGGTATAAAAGTCATGTATTTATAGTGTTTTTTTTTCTTGTGTATACAATAAAATATTCTTAGGCTAACCTTAAGATGGTTTTAATTTTGAAAATATATCTATTCATGAAAGATAATGTAAAATACATTAGTTCCATTTTGGAAACACTAGTGCCATGTGGCTCTAGTGTCCTTAATTTGGTTATAATGTCCTACTGGTAGGATGCTAGGTACGAAGGGTCAATATTGGTGAATGAGGGTCTAAAACTATGTTCAAGCTGATTAGGGATGCATATGGTTCATACAAAGGCTATAAAAGTGTGATAATATGCTCTAGGATAGGTTTAGGTATAAGCTAGGAAAAGGTTGTCTAAAATAGCAATCTTAGCACTTAAATACCACTTTTAGGTGATTACATTTGCCCCTAATTTATGATAGAAAGACAACCAAGTGAAGTGACTAGTATAAAGGAAAAAAATCATAGCTAGACTTATCTAGGAAGTGAAGCCCATGAAGCTGAGTTTGAGTATGTGAAGTTGGGTTTGTGTATCTGAAGCATGATCCAAAGCATGACCTAAAAATGACATGTGCATAAATATATCCTTAAGAGATATCAAAAGTAAAATACTATGACAAATAAAGAAGTAATTGAGTAGAATTTAGTAAAGAGATGGTAAAGAGGAAATGAATGAGTATACCTCATTGGGTACGCAAACCAATGCATGAACCTAGTGACAAACTATGTGTGTATATGTATATAGTGATTAAATTATTGAATAGCTTGGACTTAGATAATAACTCACTCAATCCTCATGTGTGGGTGGATCAATAACTCAATCCAATTTTGAATTCATCATTTCCCACCTTTGCTTGGTGGATCATGGCCCATGAATAACTTGGATTGGAATGAAAGTGTATCCAACCCTCTCATGTGGGTAGCTTAAAAACTCAATTAGGATATTAATCCATCATTTCACACCCATGTGTAGTAGATGCATCTAAAACTAAACTATGTAAAATGTTAGAAATATCTAATTGAGTATATCTAACTATGTATGTCAGCTGCGCAACCACTCAGGTACATTAGGTGAATGTGGGCCACTCAAGAATACCAACCATTATAGATGGAATAAGGCATGAAACTAGTGACAACCTAAAATATGATGTCAAGTGTATACAATATAAATAATGACATGGATTTTTCCATTTCATCTGATCAACCTATATATAATTGATCATATGGAAATAATGTGTTGCACACATGCCCCCAATTTGATATCTGAGTATACTAATTTTAGACTGAGTTATAATGACTATATCTAAGTATCTAAAATGAATATGGGAATGATCATGCCACACATGATGCCTCCAATCTAAGAAAATGATATGATTATGAGCTGAGCTAGTGTAAATTTGAGTAAAATCTGAACATAACTATCAAACCTATAATTGAATATATGTAAACCTATATTGTACTTGGTGTACTATTCTATTCAATCTAAACTATCCTAAAACTAGGGCTATTAAATAGTGTTGCCACATCTTGGACAATATCACCATATGGTGTTAGTGTCACTATTTTGGTCCTAATGTCTATGGTTTGAATTTTATGTCACTATAGTACTTTTGAGTTTTTTTTGTTAAAAAATGTTTTGTGAATGCAATATAAGATCTTGATCTCTATAACAAACCCCTATGAAATCCCCCTCTTTTGAGGGTAGTTATTGAACCAATTTAAGAAATATATTTGAAAGAAATAGGTCTACAAAATGTGTGTTAGCTATAACATTTATGATAAATGCATGATAATCCAATATAATGTGTAAACATAAATTCACAATGTAAGAAAAGCTGAGCATAAATATGTAATTTAGGAGGTATTTCATTATATAATTACACAATGGTGTCAATATAGATGTAATTAATGTATATAACAATAAATATAAGTAAAATTAAGTAGATATCTAGGGGGATGGGGCATGATGTTCATCATGACACCCACGTAGGAAGGGTAGTTGCATGAGGTCCCTCATGACATCAAGAACTGGTGTGTGTAATAAGTAAAGACAAGTGTCATGACCATGACATATACAATAAATCATACATATAAAACACATGAGGCACACAATGTAGGATGAGGGGACACAAGACAAGGGATATGGGCACATGTCACTAAATCTAAGAAAATATGACATACAAGGACATGTTTAAATGTCTATATACACAAGAAATAAGCAATTTGGCATAGATCCACATATAATGACATGTTTTAATGCTCACATACACAATCAAGAAATAACACTCAAGGGATATGTGAACATATGTAAGGAATACATGAATAGAAGTGTCGTATAGCCAAAGAACAATGGAATATTCAAATGCCTTTTTGGAAGCACAACCACTAGGGGGGGTGAATCAGTGTCTTAAAATAATCCTTTCTTTCCACTTGACATGTTTAACCTTTCAAACTAGTATAGAGATTAGGCAATGCATAGAGAAGCAATCACATAAACATGAAGTGAGATATCAACACGTAAACATAAGATATATGTGGGGAAACCTCATGGGTTATAAAACCCAATGAAACACCACTTAGACTACTATCTTATTATAAATTAATCAAACATTTAGTAAGGCACCAACCCCTCACTAGTCAAGCACCAAATCAACTAAACCTTTAACAAGCTCCAATTTTCAAGGAGGCACCCACCCCCTAAGTGACTCAAAACCAACTCAAAAACTTTAAGTACACCTCTAAAATAATAAAACTAAAAGTCATATCCCACTCCCTCTTGACTAAACACTAACTAAGCCAAGACAAACTTGATCACCTCAAGACACCTTGTTGCTCAACCAATAGATGGTGACCTCTTCTTCAGCTCTCTATCTTCATTATCTAGATTCAAATCATATTTATACATTAGGAATACATATATGATGCATATATGATAGTTTATCAATATAAAATAAACTTATTCTTCTCTTCTCAACCTTCTACCCCTCTTAAAATAGCCTCTAGGCTTCTTCACTCAAACATGCCTCTTACAAAGCTTATTAGGTCAACTGACCTTATCATGCACATGCAGAAGATATATTATATGTTAATAATAGTATATATCCCATTTTATTATGGTAATAAATACATAATTATTCTCCTTAAGGTTCTATCTTATTTTCTTTCACTCATATATTTTTCTCACACAAATAGGCCTATTATGCCTTGTACTTATACCAATCATTAGAACACTCACACTCTTGGTAAAACAAGACATTAATACATTAGGAAAATAAATAAAACATGTTAAATATAATAATAAATAAAACAAGGATCAACATTAGGCTGGATATACTCATTTATACCTTAATCTTCTTTTAGACCCACTTAGAGACCTAATGGATTAGGTCTATCTTCTCCACGGAAAAACTTAGACCACTATGGCCCAGATAGTCCTCACTAAAGTAATAAAACATTTAAAACACTTAATTGGAAACCTAAAATATCCTCATACATTCTAAATAAGTCACAAATCCTTCTCTTACCTCATGCAAGCTCCATTAGGCCTTAAAGACCTATTAGGCCTAATTACCCCAAAAACACTATCTACAAAGATGAAGCTCAACTAACCTATAAATATATTTTTTTGAAATAATACACACATATATTTAAAATTAATGACCTTAGGTTCATATTAAATCTTATTATACTTCATCACTTATGATCCAAACACTCATAAACACTTCTTCAAAAAGCTCACTTTGTTCTACTAGAAAGCTCCAAAATATAGTCAAAAACCTTTGACCACCAATAACTATACAAGTACTTTAAAATGCTCCAAAATCATGTATACAATTACATGGAACATATGAGACATCAACACATGATCTATACACTTCCAAACTAGTCAAAATGACACAAGAACATCAATCTCACTCATACATAGAAAATTGCCCAAGTGCTCCAAAATACAGTCTTGAATAATGTTATCTTTAGATCCTTTAAGGACACATGACTTATAATTAAAATTAATAGTTAATATATGACCTATATAAAATAATTATATATATATATATATATATATCATTGGTTCTAATTTCAATCATTGGTCTTACATAATAATTTGTTAACCCTCTCTTTCATAATTCTTACATAACTAGATAAACCATTTTGGATTCCATATCTCAAATCCTTAAAGTGAATCTAAACCTTTCATAAAGCATGGATAGGTATTTTAGGTACTAAAAAACATCATATTCATTATATTCATAATATAAGTGAATATATCCTCCAACTCATCAATCTCACTTACTCAGAACTGTTATTCTATATTGTGAACCAATCATGATGATATTGTATTCCAAAACCTTTGTATATAAAAAAAGTAATAATGAATTATTATGATATTTATACATATTTATAACATAAAAAAACATAAGTATATAAACGTATAATGGAAAATAGGAAATATATAGACTAAACTCTAAACCTTACACCTTCACTATCTCATCTTCATTAGATAAGACATCTTGTGAAAAACATCTATAAAATTTTAAATGACCTAAAATACATATAAAAAATATGGAAATTTATTATAGGTCTTTTAAAAAAAACTCAAGCAATTGGATCCATTCCTAATCCACTGTAACATATCCCTAAACTCATTCTCACTCCTACCTAGTTTTTCTCACTGTCTTCACTATTATGACTTTTAACGATGGGTCATATTTAATGACCACTATAGAAAATTTAAGATATATAAATTGATTATAAACCACCATGATAATTATGTACAAGTAACAAACTTCAATCTCCATCCATTATGCAACTTTGAATAAGTCAAACCTACTTATTATATAATGTTTTTGAGAAATAAGTGATATTATATAGCTCCCACACACTCATCTAGCAGAACAATTACACATATAAGTGATTTAGATAGTCATATACATTTTTAAATCATAAACATAGCCTTATCAATCCATTTTAAGCACTCAAAAACAAAATCTTCACCTTCATGTGACTATAAGGGTTTTAGACTAGTTTCCATTCTTAACATTTATTCATACAACTTTGTCCCTAAAACTAGCTCTTAATGATTGGTAAAAATTGATAGGACCATTTTCCATCTCTAAAAAAGAACTCAACTTCTCATTAAATAGTCATATGTGCCAACAAGCATCAAAATTTCTTTCTCGAGTCAGTAACTCATTCTACAGACACAAGAGACCTTCAAACCCATTTTCATGCTTTTTCATTAAACTCAAGATCTTAAAATTCATGAGAAATATTTAAACTATAATGAAATTACATAGATATTCATAAATAATGATTTTATATTTCACAAAATTAGAAAATATGAGAGATTACATTGTGATAATTGACAATAGAATAGAATACTGGATAATATAGCAAAGCCACTTTGAGGGGGCAACCTCCAAAATAATACACTAATTTTAGAATTCTTAACATGATGATTAAATACTAACCACTACCTCCTATATATAGTATACTTATTCAATGTTATTCCATATGCTACCTATCTAAGAACATAGAGAAATGTAACAAGTAAATAAAAGAGGTATGTAAGCAACAAGTCGGCCACACATATCCCTAGACACACCAATGGTTAAGGGAATAACAAGCCCTTCTCCTTTAAAATAAAATTACCCTAAATGTTTTGGTAACTTTAGATTCTGTTGCACAAATGCTTCATCCTCCCAAGTGGCATCTTGACATGGTAGATTCTTCCATTTGATCAGGTATTCTATAATTTCTCTAGAATGTAGTTTCTTAGTGCACCGTTGAAGGATCGCCTCAGGATCAAGAACAAATCTACCTTCCTCACCCAATTTTGGTAATTATATTTTAATGGTAACTCTATGTATAATGACTTTTTTTAGTCATGATATATGAAATACTGCATTTATGTGAGTGGATGAAGGAAATTCTAACTTGTAAGCCATACTGCTAATTTTTTGCAAGATCTGATAAGGTCCATAATACTTAAGGGACAACTTATTATCATTTTTTTTCCTTCAATGACATTTTTTTGTATAGATATAAGTGAATAAATAACCAATCACCAATTTCAAAATTCCTCTCATTTCTGTGTTGATCTACTTGTTGCTTCATGCAATTCTGGGCCATAGCTACATTTTCACGCAAACTTGCAAGGACCTCCTGTTGATGGTGAATATGTTCTTCAACTAAATGAACCTTAAGATGGAACTTCAAGGTTGAAGTTATGAATGGAGGGTGGTATCCATATAGTGCCACAAAAGGAGACATTTTGGAATAACCATGAACAAAAGTATTATACCACTATTCAACAAGTGGCAACCAATGAACCCATTTATCCTATTTATCAGAAACAAAACAACAAAGATATCCTTCCAAACATTTTTTTACTACCTCAATTTTTCCATTAGATTAAGGATGATAGGATGAAATATGAGCCAATTGGGTGCCTAAATATGTAAATAAATTAGTCCAAAAATTACTAGTAAAAATGGGATCTCTATCACTGACAATGATCTTAGGGGTCCCATGTAGTTTCTGAACTATATTGAGAAAATCAAAAGCTAATGTAATAGAAAAAAATGGTTGGGATATTGAAAAAAAATGATCATACTTACTAAGATGATCTACAACAACCATGATAAAATTTTGACCATTAGATCTTGGTAACCCTATAATGAATTCCATAGATACCTCTTCCCAATAGTGGCTAGGGATAGATAAAGGCTATAAAAGGCCTAGAGTTTTGATGGTTTCACCTTTGTTTTGTTGATAGATCATACATTAAACCACATATTTTTGGACATCCCCCTTGAGACCTTCCTAAGAAAAATCTTGTTTGATCCTGTGATAGGTTTTCAAAAATCCTGAATGACCCCCAATTAGAGTTGTAGGAAGTTCTTGAAGGATTTTTTGTTTAAGAAGAGAATTCTTACATAGGTACAATATAATTTTATACCATAATGCATTACCTTTCCATGTGAATTTTTCAAATCCACCAAAACCTTCCCAAATATTTTGAATCAAATCATGAGCAATACTATCATGTTCCCATTCTGATCTTACTTCCTTTAGCCAATCTACCTACAAAATGGTTATAGCACAAAGTAATGCCTCAATTGATTCATATTTTTTGGATAGTGCATATGCCACCTCATTATCCTTACATTTTTTTAGACTATTTCAAAATCATAGCCTAGCATCTTAGTTACCCATTTCTATTGTTCTTCAGATGATAACCTTTGTTCTAAAAAATATTTAAGACTATCATGATCAAATTTTACCTAAAAGTGATGACCCATCAAATAAGGTCTCCATTATTTGACTACATGAAAAATATCCATCATTTCCTTCTCATAGATGGGCTTGTGATGATTTTTACCCTTTATTTAAAAAATTTCAAATGCCAGTGGTCTACCTTCTTGTATGAGTACAACACCCATAACATACCTAGATGCATCACATTCAACCACAAAAGTCTTAAAAAAATTAGGAGTGGCCAATATTGGAGTAGTGTACATAGCCAATTTCAATTGTTCAAATTCCTGGGTAGCTACATCAATCCACTAAAAGGAGTCTTTATTTAACAAAGAGGTAAGTGGGGCTGCAATACTACCATAATTTTTGACAAATCTGTGATAGTAACTAGTAAGCCCCACAAATCCCCAAAGTTGCTTGAGTGTCTTAATAATTGGCTAGTCTACCATTGCTTGGAAATTTTTAGGATCCACTTTCACTCCATAAGACACCAAATAACCCAAATATTCAACCTCACCAGCCCCAAAATTACATTTGGAAGGTTTGGCATATAATTGATTTTTCTCCAAAATGGAGAGTACTTGTTTCACATGTTGCAAGTGGCCTACCCAATTTTTACTATAAATGAGGATATCATCAAAGAATACCAAAACAAATTTCCTCAAAAATGGATTAAGAATAGTATTCATCAAACTCTAAAAATTATATGGTGTATTTTTTAGGCCAAAGGCATAACCAAAAACTTATAATGGTCCTCATGAGTCCTAAAAGTAATTTTGGGTATGTCTTCATCACAGATCTTGATATGATGATACCAAAAACATATATCTAACTTGGTAAAATAAAGAGAACCATTCAATTCATCTAGTAAATCATTAATGACATGAATTGGAAACTTACCTTTGATAGTGTACTTGTTGAGTTCTCTATAGTCAGGGCACATCCTCCAAGTGTCATCTTTCTTTCTCACCATGAAAACTGGTGAAGAGTATTCACTTTGGCTATGGTGAATGATTTTTGCATCCAAAATCTCTTGTACCATCTTTTCAATTTCAGTTTTTTAGGCATAGGGATACCTATATAGCCTGATGTTGGGTGGTGTACTACCAGGAATAAGTTTGATAGCATGATCATGCATGTGGTTAGGTGGAAGTCCTTTTAGCATGTCTCCAAAAATAATGGAATGATCATCAATTATTTATTGTAGATAAAGAGGTGGATATGGTTGAGTTGGTTGTACTTCTATAGAAAACAAGCAAGGTACAAATCCCTCAGCACCCTTATGGAGAATATTTGTCATTTGATGGGATTTAACAAGTTGGGGAGATTTATCCTTTAATCCTCTTAGCTCAAATGTCCTTTCTTCAGAATGAAAATGCATGAATAATTATTGAAAATTCATCTCAATAGTGCCCAAAGTGGTGAGCTACTAGACTCCTAGAATAATATCAGCTCCACCTATCAGAATAACAAACATAAGAGAATCTAATAAGTAGTATCCCATGGCCAACTTAAGAAAATGGAATTTTATTAAATAAATAATAGTACCACCATCTACAACCATAACTTGAAATTATAGAGTTGGATAAGTTAAATAGTTCAAACATGTAGCCAACTTATTGTGGATGATGTTGTGTGTGCTCCTAGAATCAATCAAGATGGTGACCTTCTATTTCTTAAGGAAACCCATCACCTTAAGAGTTTTGGGAGTACTAATACCTAATAGGGCATGGAATGAAATAGTAGGTTGAGAGTCTTCATATTCCTCCTCAATAACTTTTACATTTGCATCATATACTTCTGCATCATCTTCATCATCATTAGCACCTTCAATGTAAAATATCTTCTTTTCACTGTAATTATTGTCTTTGCTCCATTTTCTATCACAACCATAACACAAAAATTTTGATCACTTCTCCTCAATTTGTCATTATGTTAATCTGGTGGATTGTGGAAATGATGGTGCTAGAAAGTTATGATCATGACTAGTAGTGAAAGTTTTCTTTTTGACCATCTCTTTTTCTTCTATCATGCGTGCCTTAGGGATAGATTTTGATATAGATGTTGGGATAAAAATTATAAACTTTTATTGGATGATATATTTGAGGCCACCCAAAAATAGATCCATCAAATTTTTCTTTGTGATATTTTCCATCTGTAAAGAGAGATTTTGAAATTGATTAATATAATCCTTCACAGGTCCTATTTGCTATAGCTTGGCTAATTGGTTGAAATAGTTCTTAGAGATATTGTTTTGATAATCGGATGTGAATTACTCAATAAAAATATTCCATGTAATAGAACACCATTCTTTTTATTTTGAGCACATAACTAGCAATACCAAATTAATTGCTCAAGTTCCATTTACAGGGATGCCACCATCACCCTCTAAGAACTAAGGGTTTGATTCAACTCAAATAAACTCTCAATTTGGTTAATAAAAGTGAAAGGATTCTTAACATATAATTTATGCATGCCCAATTTTGGCAACATCAATTTCATACCAGCATGGGAGTTGTTTAGAGGAGGATTTGAAAGCTAAAGTGGAAGGTTGTTAGGCTAAAACTAAGATGTGAGGGTAGCCAATTACATAGTGATATGCTAAAATTAATTGTGAACTCCATTAATATCTTTGCGTATCTATAAAATATCATCTTGGATTTCAATAAAGTCATCATGCCTCACCAAATTTTTTATGTCCTCTTGAAGCTGAGAAATCATCAGATTTAAAGTTCTAGATTCCATGTTATCAGCATAAGGAGTCTTAGGAGTTTATGGTGCCCCTTTTCTTCCTCAATTTGAAGGACCTACCATAAACAAACCCTAAGAGTGTTTTGACCCCAAAAAAAAGTGTATCAGGAAATGGTACTGTTGTTTCACCTTGTCAAGATGAATCTAATGATTACCTTTGCATACTAGAGTAAAATTTTTGATACCAAAATAATGTACTAACAAAATATACCATTATGATCATCTCACCGAGATGAATCCAATGATTTAAAGTGTGTAAGGGGGAAGAAAATTTATAGACTTTTTAATTTTTTTTTCAAAAAAATGTTTTGAGCAATACTGTGCTGACAAAAAAAATTAATTCTTTCCAGATTACAAGTTATGCTTTTTCACTTTCATTACTCCCAAAATCCATGCCTCACCAGATCTAAAAAAACACGATAAGAAACTTACCCAAATCAAGGCTCTGATGCCAATTGTACCAAAATTACGTAGATATTTTCAAAGAATGATTTTATATTTCATAGAATAAGAAAATACAAGAGATTACACCATGATAATTGACAACATAATAGAATACTGGATAATATAGTAAATCCAATTTAAGGGGAAAACCTCAAAAATAATTAAATAATATTAGAATTATTGAAATTAAGATTAAAGAATAACCACTACCTCCTATATATAGTCTACTTAGCCAAGGTTATTTTATAGGCTGACCTATCTAAGAACATAGAGAAATGTAACAGGTAAATAAAAGAGGTATGTAAGCCACAAGTCAACCACACATAACCCTAGACACACCAATGGTTAAGGTCATAATATAAACAACATATCACACCTCAATACATGTTTATATGATCTCACAAACCTCCAAACTTGGTCAAGATACCTCATTCTTCCACCTAGGGTTTTAAGATAAGGTCTATGAGAAGATCACCAATGAAGAGCATAACCCTTTGGCTCACTCTAAGGGTCATGTAACTGACATAATATCTTTATCATATGATATAACACTAAATTTTATACCTTAAATCTCATACACATCTATATCACCATCATCATGCCTTTACAAGCCATATTCATGCTTATGGACTAGACCATCGTACAGACCTACTGTGCATCATACCACTTTTAGACCATTTTATAATTTTAGATTCACTCTAAGACTCATTATCATGCAAAAAAACCTCATTCCATGCTAAAAAACTTCCACACATCTTCTTATAAGCGTCAACTCACTTACTACACTAAGTTACACTATTCATTCCTTTACCAAGATAAGACTAGGTTTCACAAAAAACCATGTATCTTCACAAGATCACTTTTGGGACATAAATGATACTCAATTTAACTTTGAGATAAATGAAAACATTAATGACTCAAACAAAACAATAGGAACATACCTCAAAAATCTCCCCCTTTATCATTGATGGCAAACATTAAAGTAGGTCAATCTCATCTCTTCAAGTTGGATCTCCCTAAATAGGTGTTTCTCTCAATCAAGTCTTTCTTCCCCTTTGACATTAATGAAAAATGGTCATATACACACTTAAAAAATCATCTACATATAGTCCATTGATCCTTGGACCTAAAGCAATTGAAAACTTTCCTTTTATCTTCAAACAAGATTATTTTTCCTTTGATCAACCCAAACAAAAGTTTACCTCATCTTAGGCTCATATATACTGAAGTAGATAAATTATCAATCATAGAGATATAAATCTCCCATTAAGGCCATGCTCTCCTTTTCAATTTTTCCAAAAACATCATAGGCCTTCATGAACATCACTCTCCTTGCTTGATATCTGGTAACACCTGAAGAAGGAATTCCCTCTTTAACAAAGAATCTTCTTGGAACCATCTTCAATTAGATCTTATAGAGACTTACACACATTAGGCCTATGTAAAAATAATAACATTATTCCAAATAATAATCTTAGTCATTTATACACAAACATATTCATTATCAACATGTCATATCAAAAGATTCTTTATGCAACAATTTATCCCTTTTATGTTTCACAAGCCATCATGGCTCAAACTAGATCAAAATAGATTCCATGTAGAAAACTACCAATTTGTGGTAATATGATTATCATTGATGTCAAAAGGATCAGGCAAGATTGATTGAGAGAAGAGCATGTTTCATAGTTTCACTATGCAAAGTTGTCATGCTTTTACAAAGACCATTTATGGATGTTTAAAGTCAAACAAATAGAAGATCCATTATGGATTTTTCATGTACATTATATAAATATTGTCAGTAGGTTTAAAGGAGAAGGAATGAGCTCATAATTGATTTATTTATTTCTTAGACTAGATAGGGTTTTTCAGTAAAATCCTAAGGGTTTATCCATGGCATCAAAAAACACTTTGTATTTTGATGTTGATTAGATATAGCCTATACCTAATAGCTTTTGGTATAACTTAAGCCTTTATAACCATTTTGAAACCAACCCCCTCAACCTAGCAATTACTCGCTCCGAATAATGATCAAAGGACTTTATATTTTCCTAAGTCTATGACTTAATATTTGTCCCAACTTGATCAATGACCTACACTTTATTGTACACATATGATATAATGAAGAAAAGTAAGTCAAATTATCAAAAGGAGCTCCAAGTGATCATGTAAGTGACAAGTGTCACATTCATAGAGCTTGGTAGATAGAAACCCAATGATCAAAATCCTGTCAGGGTTAACGAATGAGCTAATTATAAGATCAAATGAGTCATGCTTAATTGGACATTAAAGATATAATGGAGCATGATGAAGTCAAAGTGTCAAAGATCCCTCTAAATGAATGTGCTAATGCCAAGTGTCATAAGCATATGAGTTTATCAGATATAAGACCAATGTGAGGATGCCAAATGTCTCAATAGAGGGAATTGACATTAATTTATAGAAGGCACATGCTTATGTCAAGTGTCATATCCTCAAGGGTTGGATAGATATAAAGATAAAAATTATCAAAAGATTTGATGGTGCATGGGTGATCATGCAAAGGAGATCCAATAGAGAGAATGGATACAAATTCTATAAAGTGCTTGATGTTTATCGACATAATTCAATTTAAAGACCTATAAGGTTTGATAATATCATTGGAGTAGAAGTAATCCAAGGATATAGGAAGTTATGAGATGAGGTCAAAGTGTCAAAGTTTAATGACCAAGTCAACATAAAGGTTGTGCATCTTTTAAGATCAAATGACACATAAAATATTAGATGAGAAAGATCCAATAGAGTGAGTGGACTCAGATGAAATAAAGTGATATATGTTTAACTTATTGATAGAGATAAAAAATGTGCATCTTTAGAGATCGAATGGAGAGCATAAGCCAATCAAAGAATGATCAAATGGATGTATTTTAAAGTTGAGCTATTTGAATAAATACAATTAGATCATGGTACCAAAGGCAAGATCAATGATCAATATTTAAAGTCATGTCCAAATAAATGGTTAGTTATAATAACATATAGGAACTTGTGTATATAATCCATATCTTGATACAAATAATGATATTGATCAATCTAACTGATCAAATCTCCATTAAAGATCCTGTACATCAAAACTTGAGTCTGATATATGTTCTAGATAGTAAAGAGAACTAAAATTATGGTGTGATACATGGAATCTATTGTAAGGTGTCATGGTTTAACTACATCCCATGGATCTGTTAGCTCTGGCCATTATATAAGGCACTAACAGGTTGATCCTTTGGTGCAATAACAACTGGTGGGCTAATAGAATTGAGATGTGGGAACTTACATTTCAAGTCATAATGAAATAAAGTCCAAGAATTAGCATGATGTGTTATAGTCTTAGTGTGAACATAGAGAGAAGAAGTAAACCCTAGGTCATTTGTTTATATATATAATATCTAGGATAAATAAAATGTTGCTGAGTAATTATATTTGCTATTGAGCTAAATTGAATATAGATCAGAGTGGTTGGTGAAGGAAATGAAGTGTGTTGAATAAATAAATATCCAAACATAGGAACAAAGAGGAATAGTGAGGATTAGAGAGGAAGAAAGGCACAAAGAGAATGTGTAGAGTATGATCAGTTGTAGATTAGACCTATAACAAAGAACTAAGATCTGGATTCATGTATGAATTTAATTTGTAAATTGGAGTTGTAGTTCCATAGGAAAGTCTGATAGGTTGGTGCCATCAAATAAGCTAAGTGGGTGATTACTTAGAGTTGGTGATTTTAAATGAGGGGATTGGTGTCTCCTTAGGATTGGTGTCCTTATACATTGTAACTAGTGAGGTTTTATAGTGAGGCATTAAATTGTGAGATTGGATTAGAATAGTAGATTCTAACATCTATTCTCACCATAGTTTTTACCTTTGGGTTTTCCATCTATAAATATTGTGTCATGTGAATTTATGCTTGTATGTGATATTTATATTTATCTTTTAATATACATATGATTTTGAATTTGATTTAAAATATTTTAAAGACTAGTTTTAATTGATATATTGATTCACCCCCTCTCAGTATCTAGTTACATTCCAACAATTGGTATCAGAGCCTAGGGTTCATTGAAATAAGATTAATAATCTTAGTTAGATCTTGGAATAGTGAACACAATGGCTATTCAAGAAAGATATTTATCAAATAAGGCATCTCTCTTTGATGGATATAACTATGCATTTTGGAGCATAAGAATGGAAACATATCTATCCTCATTAGAGTTTGATGAATGGATGTTTGTGGTAAATGGATATACAACCCCTACTACAATTCCTACTAGTCAGACTACCAAGAAAGCATATTAGAATAATGCTAAAGAAAAGAATGCTATTCTTTGTGGACTATCAAAATTAAAGTTTATCAAAGTGATGCAGTGTTAGAATGATCAAGATATTTGGAATAAACTAAAGATAATTTATGAAGGAAATGATAAGGTAAATTAGGCCAAGATACAAACTTACAAAGGAAAGTTTGAGAGTCTTAAGATGAATTAAGAGGAAAGGATTTTAGACTACCTCCTTAGGGTAGATGAAATAGTCAATGCAATCAGAGGCCTTGGAGAAGAAATGAAAGAGTCAATCATTGTCAAAAAGGTTTTAATATCTTTGCCATTAAGATATGATTCTAAAATCTCTACAATAGAATAAGCAAGAGATCTAGATAAACTCATTGTTGATGTGTTACATGGGACCTTCACAACCCATGAGATGAGAATGGGAGAAATAGACACCTTCAAGAGAAAAGTTGAATTCAAAGTATCCAAATAATTAAAGGAAGAAACATCAACATCTGAATTTGATGAGACTAATGAAGAAGAAGCTAACTTTGTCAGAAGACTAAAGAGAGGATCTATAAAGTATAGAGGTAAGTTACCCTTCAAATGATTTAACTATGGTAAAGTAGGACATTTTGATGCTAAACTCCCTCATAATAAAAAGGATAACTCTGAGTAAATAGAGAGTAGCAAAAAGGTGAAACCCTACTATCCCAAGAAGAAGAACTTCATCAAGAATAAGAAATGTTTGTACACAAAATAAGATAGTGAATCAATGAAAGACAATGATAATTTATATGATGATCATAATTGTGCTTTTTTGGCTAATGGAAATGAATCCTTATTCATGACAGTAGGATCAACTTCTATAAATCTAGATAAAGATGAAGTTAAAGAATTGGATGAAGAAGAAGAAGGGGAAGTGGATCTAGAATGCGAGCTCATATGTGCTCTAGATGAGATTGACAAGCTAAGAAAAGAGAACTCAAAACAAAATAAGCTTGGACAAAAGGAAATTGAGAAAATGTCTAAAAGTCTTGATAAATCTAATCAGATGGTAATTAGCCTAAAGACACAAGTTGAAGAGGCTAAAAGAATAGAAGATGTAGTCAAGAATGGAACTATAATATAAATTTGGTGAATGTGTGAATCTTGAGGTAGAAATAGTGTCTTTATGAAAATAACTTGAAAAAGATAAAGGTAAACTAAATAAGTCTAAAGTTTATAGGAGGATTAGACATTCTTGATGAACTGATCAACCCTGAAAAGCCCTAAAAAAAGAGATTAGGTCTTGGTTATGAGAAGGTAAAAATTTCCTTAACTAGTACATCTACTAACTTATATGAAAACTTCAAAGTAGGAGAAGGATTAGGAGAAAAGAAAGAGAAAGCTTGCAAGGATACAAAGATAGACAAAAACAACACTGATGTGAAGCAAGTTAAACTTGAAAATAAGTTTGAAAATAAAAAGAAGACAAAGGTAGATGATGCTGATGGATTCACCAAGGTGAGAAACTTGAAGAAGCCATAACTTAGAATAATTTCACATGCTGTACCAAGAAATACTATGACTAGGTATTCCACATCTTTTTATGGTTATTGTTATATCTATAACCATTTTCATCATAAGGATAGTAAGTGTAGAGTTATAACTATAAGGAAAATCAATTTTGTTAGCAAAAATTCATTTTTACCCTTGGTAGATAGAAATGTAATGTGCTATCATTGCAATAACTTTGGTCACATAGTTAAACATTATAGAACTAGTTTTGTAAGATCAAAAGTACACAATGAAAAGAAAGAGATGCCTCCAAGTGTGAACAAAGGTTCACAAATTTTTGAAAAAAAGCTAAATAAGAATCCCAAATATGTGTGGAGAGTGAAAAATCAATCCATGATTGCTCAAACTACACTTTATGCCAAAGAGCATAATTTATGGGTGACAGACAGTAATTGCTCAAAGCATATGACTGGTGAGAAGAGAAAGTTCACCAAATTTATAAAATATAAGGAAGGATCTGTTAGTTTTGGATACAACACATAAGTAAAGATCAAAGGTAAAGGAACCTTGAACATAGAAGGTAAATTGCCTACACATGATGTCCTTTATGCTGAAGGATTTAAGCATAATCTACTAAGTGTCAGCCAAATGCATAACAATGGATATAAGGTCACATTTTATGCATAAGTATACAAGATAAATATATATATATATATATGTATATATATATATATATATTTGTATAAGGCAAAAGGACTGAGAGCAATATCTATAATCTTGTTGAAGTGAATGGGAATAGTTTCTTGATGGGAAAGATTGATGAGAGTTGGTTGTGGCATAGGAGAATGGGTCAAGTCAAATTTGATATTCTAATCAAAGTAAGTTCAAATAAGTGTGTAAGACACATGCCCAAGATAACCAAAACCATAGATACTACTTGCAAAGAATGTCAATTAGGAATGCAGATAAGTGTCAGATTTGAAACAAAAGAGTATGCAACTACAAAGCCTCTACAATTAGTTCATACTAATATTTGTGGTCCTAACAAGACAAGAGGATATAAAAGAGAGAATTAATTCATGTTATTTGTAGATGAATACTCAAAAATGACATGGGTAACCTTTTTGAAGGACAAATCTCAAGACTTTGAGAGATTCAAGATCTTTAGGGAAATGGTTAAAAATGAGATTGGAAGAAAAATCAAATGCTTAATATATAATAAAGTTTGAGAATTCACCTCAAATTAATTCATATAGTATTTTGAGAAGCATGGGATTAAAAATAATTACTCTGCAGTAAGGACTCCACAACAAACTAGAGTTGTTGAGAGAAAAAATAGAATAGTTAAGGAAATGGCTAGAACAATGCTAATGGAGGCCAAGTTACCCGATGGATATTGGAGAAAAATAGTCCAAAAAATATTATATATCTTGGATAGAGTTAAACTAAGGGTAAATAGTGAAAAAAATACCTATGATCTATGGTATGGAAGTCCTGCTATGTTAAGTACTTCAAAGTGTTTAGAAATAGATACTACATCAGAAGAAAAGATGATAAAATGGAAAGCTTTGAATCAAGATGTGATGAAGGAATATTTCTTGGTTATTGAACTCAAATAAAATCCTATGTATGTTATAATAAAAGGCTACGCAAGATGGTGGAAAGCATAAATGTCAAGGTAGAAGAAGGCATAAAACATGTTGAACCTGATAAGGAAACTAGTAATGAAGAGCCAGATCTTGAAGAAGAATCAAATAGTGAAGAGGATGAAGAAAATAATGAAAAATCACCTCCAATATTTTTTCAAAAGGATCATCATAAATATCAAATAATTGTTAATAAAAAATAAGGAGTTTAGACAAGGAGAAGCTCTGTAATGAACAAGGAGTAAGTAAATTTTGCTCTAATGTCTGAAATTGAGCGTAAGAGCTATATTGAAGCCAAAAAGTATGATAATTGGATAAAATACATGAAATAAGAAAAAAGAATAAAACATGGAAATTAATTCCAAGACCCTCAAACAAGAATGTGATAGGAATAAAATGGGTCTATAGAAACAAGCTCAATGAAGATGAAGCTATTATAAGAAATAAAGCAAGATTGGTGTGCAAGGGATATGCATAAGGTATAGACTCTAAGGAAACATTTTTTCTATTTTATATATTGGAAATTATAAGAAATTTTATAGCATTATCAATTTACAAGAAGTTCAAAGCATATCAAATGGATGTAACGTCTACTTTCTTGAATGGGAACCTAGAAAAGGAAGTCTATATTGAACAACCAAAAGGTTTTCAGTTGTCAGATGAAGAAGATTATGTGTGTGTAGATTAAAGAAAGCATCTTATGGTCTAAAATAGGCATCTAGAGTATGATATTCAAGATTGGACTAATACCTACAACAATAAGGTTTTAACAAAGGATATGCAGATAGTAATTTGTACCTCAAATTAGAAAGTGATTATATGTTGATTATTGTTGTTTATGTAGATGAAATCATCTTTGGTGGTATCAATAACAAAATGTGCAAAGAATTTTCTACATAAATGTGAAGTGAATTTGAAATGTCTTTGCTAGGAGAAATTTCTTTCTTCCTTGGTCTACAAATAACACAAAATGATGAAGGGATATTCATATCCCAAACCAAGTATGCAAAGGAGATGATCAAGAAATTTGGAATGGAAGATAGAAAACTAGTTAGTACTCCTATGATAATTAGATGCAAGTTGAGAAAATAATATGAGTCACTTGATATAAATTAAACTATGTATAGATTAATGATAGGTGGCTTTCTATACCTAAATGAATCAAGACTAGATATCCTGTAAGTAGTGTGCATGGTTGCTAGATTTCAAGATTATCCTAAAGAGTCACATGTAAATGCTATGAAAATAATCTTTAGATACATCAAGAACACAATTGACTATGGCCTATGGCACCCTAAAAGTGAATATTTCATTTTGATAACATATACAGATGTTGATTGGGCAGGGAATGTGGATGATAGAAGAAGCACTAGTGGTGGTGCATTCTTCCTTGCAAATAGAATTGTTTCATGGTTGATAAAAAAGAAAGAGTTTATTACTCTTTCTACAGTAGAATCAAAGTATGTAGCAGTAGTGGCATGTTGCACTCAAGTCCTATGGATGAAGCAAACACTCAAAGACATCAAGGTTGAGTACAAGTTAACTATTTATATTCTTTGTGATAATTAAAGTGCAATAAATATATCAAATAATCCAATGATGCATTCTATGACCAAGCACATATCAATCAAGTATCACCTCGTAAGAGAGATGGTTGAAGATCAAGAGGTCACAATGGAATATGTGCTAAGTAAAGACCATATTGTGGACATGCTCACCAAACCTCTTCCCAAAGAATAATTTGAATATCTGAGATAGAATTTTGGAGTGGTGGCTCCTACACCACATCACTAAATCACTAGTGATATGGCATGAATCTAGGGGGAGTCTCATGGAAACTTTATTAATCCCTAGAAGAAGAGAGAAAAGTAAACTTAGGCATGTATAATTTCAAAAATTAATAATGAGTTAAAATTTGCATATTCTTGGACAAATTCCTTTATTTGATAAAGAGGGAGAACACATTGAAAAAATAGTGAGGAGTCCCTTTTCCATTGATGTCAAAGGAGGAAAAAATGTCAAATCCTCTTTGTAAAAGTTTGGTAAAAAGTGAAAATTCTCTTTGTAAAAGTTTAGAAGAGCAGAGCAAGTGTCCAAGTTGAGTATTAGGAAAATGTGCCATTGCCTAAGGGGGAGAAAGCATGGTATGAAAAACTACAATTCATACTCATTAGAATCCAATGCAAGAAATGCTAGAGAAGGAACTAAATTATTAGATTATTAGAACATTAAGTTTGCATCAGAGCATTTAGTTTTCCATCAATGCCAAAGGGGGAGATTGTTGGAAATATTATTTTCATTGATGTTAAAAGGATCAGGTAGGATTGATGGAGAGAAGAGAATGTTTCATAGTTGCACTATGCAAAGTTGTCATACTTTTATAGAGACAATTTATGGATGTTTACATTCAAATAAATAGAATATCTATTATGGATTTTTTATGTACATTCTAGAAATATGGTTAATAGGTTCAAAGGAGAAGAAATGAACTCATAATTGATTTATTTAACTCTTAGACTAGATAGGGTTTCTCAGTGAAACCCTGAGGGTTTAGCCATGGTGTCAAAATACACTTTCTATTTTGATGTTGACTAGATATAGCCTAGACTTGGTAGCTTAAGTTATAAAGTAGGCCTTTGTTTCCAATGCAAAATTTACCCCCTTGACCTAGCAATTACTGGCTCTGAGAAATGATCAAAGGAATTTATATTTTCCTAAGTCCAAGACTTAATATTTATCCCAGCTTGATCAATAGCCTGCGCTTCATCATAAATAGATGATCTAATGAATCTAAGAAAAATCAAATTATCAAAAGGAGCTCTGAGTGAGTATGCAAGTGATAAGTTTCATATTCATAGAGCTTGTTAGACAGAGACCCAATGACCATAAGCTTGTAAAAATTAATCATCAAGCTAATTGGATGATCAAACAACTCATGTTTAATCAGACATTGAATATCTAATAGAGTATGATAAATTCAAAGTGTCAAATGTCCCTCCAAGTGAATGCACTAATGCCAAGTGTCATAAGTACATGAGTTTGTCAAATAGAGGACCAATGAGAGGATGCTAAATGTCTGAATAGAGGGAATTGATAGCAATGTATAGAAGCTACATGCTTATGCCAAGTGTCATATCCTTAAGGGTTGAATATATATAAAGATTGAGCTTATCAGAAGATATGATGATTTGTGAGTGATCATGCAAAAGATATCTAATAGAGTGAATGGACTCAAATGTTATAAAGTGATTGATTTTTATCGACATATCAACAAGTTAAAGATTGAGTAGGTTCAAGAAGATTCATAGAGTGGAAGTGATCCAAAGATATATGAAGCTATGAGATGAGGTCAAAGTGTTGAAGTTTAATGACCAAGTCAAGGTAAAGGTCATGCATATTTGAATATCAAACATGTAAAATCTTGGATGAAAGAGATCCAATAGAGTGAGTGGAATCAGATGGAACAAAGTGATAGATGTTTAAAATATTGATAGAGATAAAAAATGTGCATCTTTGGAAATCAAATAGAGAGCATGAGCCTATCAGAGAATGATCAAATAAACACATTTTAAGGTTGAGCTATGTGAATAGAGACCATTAGATTATGGCACCAAAGGTAAGATCAATGGTTGACATTTAAAGTCATGTCCAGACAAATGGTTAGTTATAGGAACATGCAAGAACTTATGTATATGCTCCATATCTCAACAAAAATAATGAGATTGATTAATCTAACCAATCAAATCTCCATTAAAGAGCTTGTGCATCAAAAATTGAGTCTAATAGATGATATAGATAGTAAAGAGATCTATAATTATGGCATGATGCATGGAATATGTTGTAAGGTGTCATGGTTTAACTACCTTCCATGGATGTATTATATTTGGCCATTACATAAGGCACTAACATCTTGATCTTTTGGTACAATGACAACTTGTGGGCTAATAAAATTGAGACATGGGAACTTATAGTTCAAGTCATAATGAACTAAAGTCCAAAAATTGGAATGATGTGTTAGAATTTGAGTGTGAACATAGAGAGAAGAATAAAACCATAGATCATTTGTTTATATAGATGATATCTATGATAAATAAAATGCTATTGAATAATTATATTTTCTATTGAGCTAAATTAAATATAGAGCAAAGTGGTTGGTGAAGGAAATGAAGTGTGTCAAATAAATAAATAAATATCTAGACATAGGAATAGTGAGGATGAGAGAGGAATAAAGGAACAAAGAGAATTTATAAAGAATGATCAGTTATAGATTATACCTATAATATAGAATAAATATCTAGATTCATGTATGCAATTAATTTATAAATTCAAATTATAGGTCCATAGAAAAGTTTGATAGGTTGGTGCCATTAGATAAGCTAAGTGGGTGTGTAGATTAGGGAGTGGGTTATTCCTTAGAGTTGGTGCTCTTAAACTAGGGGATTGGTGTCTCCTTAGGATTGGTGTCCTTAAACATTGTAACTAGTGAGGTTTGCTAGTGAGGCATTAAACTGTGAGGCTAGATTAGAACAACAACTTCTAGTAGCTATTCTCACCATGGTTTTTCCTTTTAGGTTTTCCATGTATAAATCTTATGTCATGTGAATTTATGATTTTATGTGATATCTACATTTATATTTTAATTTTAATATGTTTTAAAAGGATTGAAAGACTAATTTAATTGATATACTGATTCACCTCCCTTAGTATCTCGTTGTGTTCCAACATAGTTTGGTCTATGAGACCTCAATCTCTATGACATACCTCTATCAAACATTCATAAAACTATATAAATACTATTATGACATATAAAACCTATAATTAAGAGTACTCTGATCAAACTTGTACTTTACACACTTTGTCAAGGTCCTCATACACTATCCACATACATTACATGATCCTAATGTCACTTTGACATTCACCAAGATCACTCAAATCCACACGGTTAATTTAAAGACATTACATATTATTTTAATTTAACTTCATGAAAAATATTATAGGTTATGGAGTCATGAAAACCCTATATATTCTATTCATGTCATATGATTCAAACACCAGCATCATCACCCAAACTAACTTTGTCCACTATTGATCATACCCATAAGGTAGAAACATATTCTTAGGTATTTATACACTTAGATGCATATTTAGAAATTTAAAATACTAAATTGAAAAAAGTGAACATATAAAAGGTCCCACTTTATTCTTATATTGGATACCCTTATAAGAGAACTCAAAAAATTCAACCCAAACTCACTATGCATACAAGAAACTTTACATTCTTACAAAGTCAACCACCTTCTCATTTATTATTTATTCCCTTCCTTAGCTATGTATCACATAATAATGTCATAATAAACATTATTATTCCTCTAACATACCTCTTCTAATTTATGACAACTTCATAGACTCAACTCAACTCTTCTAGCTTGATAATTTATTATTCACTTATAGACCTATGCCTTTATTGATACTTATGACTTATTTGTGGATATATTTAAGTTGTTTCATCATTGATATATATCACATGATAATAATTCATGGATTAGATCACTTAATATCATCTTCATGGAAACATAGGTCAAATATACTATTTAGATCATCTCTAGTCCTTGAATCTTATGGACAATACCTCTACTAGGAATGACATTGGTATTATAGACAAATCAACAACTCTTATGAGCTTCTACTTACATCACCAAGATATTTTCACATACCTTATTAAAATTCCTAAATCAAGGTTATGCAAGACACCTTAATTCCTTGACATTTACCTTCCTCTCACATGTATTTAATGTCCTTTTGACTATAAACTTAAGTTTGATCTTTGAATTGGATTCTACATAATTCTTTGGAGCTGGCAAATAAAACTTATGAAATCCTTTCAAGTTTGACTTATATATTATAGTAACACATAAATAACCTTTGTTTAAGTGTTGATCATGCCTTATCTTATAGTCCTTATTCTTATTCAACTCTACTAGTACCATCATTCTTTGGTAAACCATCATTACAACCATGATAAATATTATCATCATCATAATTCAAGCTTGTGCTTCTTAGAATCACCTTTAGGATGTTAGACCTATTCAAAAGATATGATCTGATACCAATTTTTGGAAGCACAACAATTTAGAGTGGGGGGGGGGGGGGTGGTGAATTAGTTTCTTAAAACAATCCTTTCTTTCCACTTAACATGTTTAACCTTTCAAACCATTATAGAGATCAAGCAACACATATAAAAATAATCACATAAACATGAAGAAAGATATAAACACATGAACACAAGAGATATGTGAGAAAACCTCATGGGGAATAAAACCAATTGAAACACCACTTGGACTACTATTTTATAAATAATAAATCAAACATTTAGTGAGGCACTGACACCACATAGAACACTGACGCATCACTAGTCAAGCACCAAATCAACTAGTCCTTTAGAAAGATCCCAATTGCAAGGATGCACCCACCACCTAAGTGATTCAACACAAACTCAGCCACTTAAAGGACACTTTTTAAAGTAGAAACCTATAAGGCAAATCCTAGTCCTTCTTGACTAAGCACCAACTAATCTGAGATAAACTTGATCACCTCAAGACACCTTATTGTTCAACCAAATGATGGTGACTTCTTCTTTAGCTCTCTATCCTCCCTATATAGAATCCAATCACTATCATACATAAAAAAAAATATATGATGCATATATGATATTATATCAATATAAAATCAACTCATTCAACTCTTCTCAATCTTCTACCCCTCGCAAAATATCCTCTAGGCTTCTTCGCTCAAACATATCTCTTACTAAGCTTATTAGTTTAATTAACCTTGTCATACACATGTAGAATATATATTATATGTTAATAATAGTTTCTTTCCCATATGTTTATGGTCCTAAATAAATCCTACTCTTAAAGGTGCTATATTATTTTCTTGCACTCATATATCTTTTTCTCATACAAATAGGCCCATTATGCCTTGTACTTATACCAATCATTAGAACACTCACACTCTTGGTCATCCAAGACATTAATCCATTAGGGAAAAACCTAAAAAATATTTAAGAACATGTTACATATAATAATTAATCAATCAAGGATCACCATTATGTCATCCAAACTCATTTAGACCTTAATCTTCTTCTAGACCTACTTGGAGACCTAATGCATTAGGTCTATCTTCTCCAAGAAACAACTTGGACCACTATGACCCAGATATCCCTCAAAAAATTCCTAAAACCTTTAAAAAAATTCATTTTAAACCTAAAATTACCTAATAAATTCTCAATAAGTCACACATACTTTGCTTACCTCATGAAATCTCTATTAGGCCTTAAAGACTTATTAGGCCTAATTACCCCAAAAACACTATCTATAAAGATGAAGCTCAAACAACCTGTAGAAAAAATTTAAAGGAAAAATACACATATGGATGGAAAAATCATGACATAAAGGTCATCATAAATCTTATTATACTTCATCACTTAGGCTCTAAACACTCAAAAACACTTCTTCAAAAACCTCACTCTGTTCTGCTAGAAAGCTCCAAAACACAGTTAAGAACCTTTGACCACCAACAATTGTACATAAACTATAAAATAATAATTTATTTTAATAATATTATATGGAACATATAAGACATCAAAAAATTATTTATACACTTTTAAACTAGTCAAAATGACAAAGGAACATCTATCTCACTCATACATAGAAAACTACTCGAGTGCTCTAAAACATAGTCTTGAATAATGTTATCTTTAGCTCATGTGAGGACAATTCAATGAATTATAATTCACATGAATAATTATTATTTGAAATATAAAACATACTAAAATAGATATATCATTGGTTTTAGTGTCAATCATTGGTCCTGCAGACCAATTTGTTAACCCTCTCTTTCACAATTCTTCAATAGCCAGATAAGCCATTTTGGCTTCCATATCTCAACTCCTTAAAGTGAATTTAAAACTTAAATAAAGAATGGATAGGTATAAAAATATATAAAAATTATAAAAATATAATGTATTTAATGTAAGGATATAACTTGGTAATATTAACTATGTATGAGATGCCCCTAAATGGGTGAATGTGTCAAATGAATAACCATGGATTGGTGGATATGCCCCCAATGGGTAGATAATAACAAGTTGAGATAAATGTATTGGTTTTGGGTCCTATAAGTAATATTAAAGAGATAAAAAATAACAAGTGAAACATATATGTATGATAAAACTAATTATAGTAATATAGATAACATATGTAGTGTCTAGAAAATATAAGATATGTAAACATATCAATGCATACAATCTATAAATTTTGTGTTTTTCTTAGTAATATTTAAATGTTTTTGTGTTTTGGAATGTTATATTATTTTTGTATTTTATAGATATAAATTATGTAAATGCAACATAAAAATGAACTATGTACAAGGAATAAGAGAAAATAAAGTATGTATAAGTAAATGATAGAAATGTAAATGAAATAATATACAAGTAAAGTGTAATGTCTCTATAGACCCAATAACACATCCATGGGATATGGATAATAAAATGGTGGATATAGTGGGAGATCATCCAATTTTAGATACTAAATATATCCAAACTCAATTAATACTTCATCACTATGTTCATTATACCAATCTATATGTATTAATGGATCTTTATTCTTGGTATGAGTATGGAATATATACATCCAAATGGCATGATAATCAACCGTGTAAGATGTCTCTCATGTGGTCCCATGGTAAACAACATTAGATAATATATTATATATGTGAAACCTATGGTTCTCATGTATTTCATCATGTAATATGTGAATCATGTGTCCATCATGAGTGAATTTCAAGAATCTATCTTACTAATCAACTATGGCATCCATCACCTATAACCATTTACTACCAAGTGTAACCTATAGATGAATGTCCTTGCTCAAAATTAAGAATAATGTATTGGCCACTTTGGTGCCACATGTAACTAGTAGTGTAATATGTCCAATGGAATCCTAACATTGTATAACATGTTGTAACCCACTCTCCTATTAACTAATATGGTGTAAAAATTCCAAAGTGTAAGTGTTTGGATTGGAATCCTCATCTATAACCACATGGGGAATGTATTTATCTTCTACAAAAATATGTAGTCAATGGATCATTCTATGAATGTCTATGTTAGTGACAACTCTATCATAATGCTCGTATCTATGAAGGAGCTCATATTGATTAAGGTGGTAATGCTTGTGGAGGTAGAGGTTGTATGATCTAGATAGTGCCCTTAGGCTTAAATTTATTTAGTTTATGTTGTAATTTTGAGCATGTTTCAGTATCATGTCCTATAAGTTTGTGATAGTGGAAAAAGGGTTGACCCTCATGTGGTGACAATCTATTGACTAATATGTGATATACTATGGGTAATATCATCAATCCTTTATCAAGTAATATTTGTAAGATTTGGTGTGGTTTTTCCTATGAACTCCTTTCTTGAATATGTATAACTAAGTCAATAACCATCGATGTAACCATGTGTACTAAATGGATCAAGGGATATGTTGTTGATTGTAGCTAAGTATGAGAACCTATAGTTATAAGATCTTGAATAAGTGGTACTAATGGTGTAGGGAGAGATATAAGTGCCTTTGAATCATCTATGTACTCTCTTGGGCCCACTAGTGTAAAACTTAATCCACATAAATAATCATCAATATAAATAGGTGGTTAATCCTCCTTTGTAGTGGCTTATGAATATGTGTCAAAATTATGAATGTAAAATTCTTATGAATTAAAAATTAGTGGTAGCTATGCTACATGAATCCCATCATCTACTCTAGGTGAGGATGTATATACTTTGATAGGTTATTCATTTATCATCGATGAGGGTAACTTTGTGGTGTAAAGTTTTGGAGGAGGTATATGACTAGTTTTTATATACTCCCCCACCTCATATGTATTCATTTCTCAATAGGAATAGTATGAGGTGGGGATTTTATGAGAACATGAGGTGTCCCATCTAAATATATGCTCAGGATAAGAGGTTTTATGAGTCTATAATATTTTAATGGATAATTATCTTCTAGACATGTATATAGGTACTTATCATGTAAACACATGACACATATGTCAAAATTAGAAGATACAACTTCCATAGAATATATCCAAGGTCTCTTGAGTAGAAAGTTATAGTGCAAATGATTTATCATCACCTAAAAGTATGTAGGTAAGGTTTTTGGCCCCACTATAATATCTAGTGCAATTGAAGCCAATGTCTATCTAATAATTTCATCAAACCCTCATATATTATTATATGTCTTTTGAATAGATTCTATATCAACCCCCATGGTTTTTAGAAATGTAAGGTTACATAGGTTGAGTCCTAAGCCACTGTGATTATAACTTGCTTAATATTTGTGTTGTTATTTGATATTGAGTGAAAAATGGTAAATTATAATCAACTACTAACTATAGAGCAAGATTACAGAGTATGTTAGTTCATGCATTAGTAAGGAAAACCAATAATAAGCATAAATAACCTAACACGCTAAACCCACTCCCTTTAGGGTAAGTATCAATGAAATCAAGAAACTAATGTGGAAAGAAAGACAAGTAATACCTTCCCATAATGGCTCTCATTAAAAGATCATCAATAAATGTTCTTATACCCAAATTTGGTACTCTAAGTCTTTGTCAATGCAGTTGGGTGTATGCTTTTGTCATCTCTTCTAGCACCAATGGCCTTGGCTCCTTGATTGATCAATTTAGGGGAATTAGTGAAGCTATTCTAGTAATGTTCTTACATAGTTTGATTTCACTAAAAAGCTTGGTGTCTTTTGAAACTATTTCTACATAATAACATTACACAACTAAAGATTAAAAGTTACGGTCATGACTCATATATTTATAACTTTTTAGAATCAACAGTGACCATTCATCCTAAGATCAAGATGTGTGGCCAATGATTAATTCAATTTTGGAAGACAAAGCCTTTAATATTTTGGAAATAAGAGGTCATTAATAAGGCATGGGTGGGCTTAAATTTGATATTTATCTCCATTAATTCTTGGTGATTGACACCCTTTTGAAGATGTCATGGGTGATGTCATAGCCTAGATGCTTTAACTTATGAATTTCCAATAATAGATATTCAATAAATTTCCATGGATTTTCCACTTAAGTTCTTAATCTGATTTGATTTGCTTAATTACTTTACTTAGTATTTTTTAATTCTTAAAAATTGGTCACACATTTAATCAAAATGGTCAAAAGCATAAATTTACTTTATCATAATTTGATTGGAGTTGAGTCAAAAGATAATAATAGTTACAAATAGTGAATTTACCATTTAAAAACACATAGGCACAAAATAAACACTTGTACATGATGTGTGTAAATGAATTAGAGCATTTAAATGGCCTAGAATGATAATTTACTCAGTTGTAAATTTGATGTGAAGGGAATTGGGATAAATTAGTGGTTGCATAAAATTAATTACCCCATTTAGGGATACATGAGTGAAAATCAACACTTACATGTGACACATGCAAATGAATTAGAGTATTTTAGTGATTTTGGTCTAGATTGTGTGTTTTTGAGGAATGCCATTTAGATTTACAATTTTAGCACAACAATGATGAGAATTATATGTCTACATTTTACCCTTATTTTATAAGGCATGGTGAGACATTTGGTCAAATCAATGACTTTTTAGAGAATAAAAAGTCTCTTAAAATGATTATAATTAGAAGAAATAAATTCATTCTCACTTTTTACTAAATTTTGCACGAGTCATGAAGAAACAAGGTTATAAATTTGCCTGAAATAGCATTTGAGTAGCCCATGATGCCCCCTTAAGGGGAGGACAAAAAATGAATTTTTGAAAGGTTGGACCTTGACCAAAAGAAAAATAATCACATAATTCAGTAAATAAGGATGAAAAATGGAGAAATTATAAGAAAATAATGTGAAAAATGAATGAATGGGGCTCTTTAGAGCATTCGAGGAAGATAAATGGGGGAACAATAGGCCCAAGGGGAAAAATTTGAAACTTTTGCTATAATTTTACCCTTGGGTGATAAAAATTAGTCATTTTCACCCTCTAATATAACAATATAATGCTCTAATATTTATGTATGATGAAGTTGAGGAAAATGACCAATATCCCATTCCATCAACACCTTGGAGAGCACATGTAAGAGTACCAATGACCACTAGGGATCAGAGCATTAGTAGGTACCTTTTTTTTTAAATTTCTAAATTTAATTTATTTATAACTAGGTAAAAGTAGGAAATTGGGTGATCCCATGATTTGTATAATTTTACAAATGGTGAGGTTACCCTTGAAAAACATAATTTCACCACCAAAAATGGTGAGGTCATTATCTCTTTAGTGGGGTTGTCGACCAAAATGGGGAGATCACCACTTAATCTATGACCTCACCAATTTTGACAAAAATTTCCATTCAAATGATAGTTTTGCCAAGTCAAATGGTGATATGGATGAAAATAGCAAGGTTGCCCTGCCAAACCATGATAACACCCTATAGATCAATGAGTTCATAAACCCATGAAGGAAAATGGTGGGGCTGACCTATGAAATAGTGATATCACCCTAAAAAATGGTGATATTTTAAATAAAATGATGAGGTTGCTAGAGGATGAGAGATTATGGTTAAAATAACATTATTCGAGGCCTAAAATTAAAATAAATGAGGTAGAATTGATTAATTAGAGGAAAAAATTATGAAGTAACTGACTTGGTTCCTTGTGTTTTGACATGTAAGAGTGTGTCAGGTTCATTATGGTATATGATTAGTGATATTATGTGCTATGATGATAGGGCATATGGACTGATTAGCTTGTGGGCCTACTAGAGGTAGTAGAGTTATATAACCTAGCTTGACTACTAATGATTCATGTAAATTGAGCCTATCTATTGGCACTTGCAAAGAGGTGGCACTCCAAGACCTCAAATTTCTATTTTATAACCTTGGAGCCCATAAAGAGCTTATAGGATGTGCACCAGATATTACTAGTGCTGATATAGGGCCAAAGAATTACTTGGATGTTAGCAGGTTGACTAGCTATGCTACAGGATTTTATTATTGTGACTGACTTAGAGGTAGTGAAGAAGACCATAGACATAGATGAAGTAGAGGACTTGGATTAGACTTTAGATATTAGAGTATAAGTAGTATTAGTATGGGCTCTAGTAGTTGTATCATTAGTAGCATAGGGTACAGTTCCCCTAGAGGTTGTCATTTTGATGGATCTTGTCAATGGCCTTCTACTACCATATAAGGGTAGATGGTTCTTATATATTGGGTTGATTAGAGTGGCATAAGATATGTATGATCACTCAACATGATTTTCATTTGGGCCCCTCATTCTAGCCCATATCTATAAATATATACATATGATAGCCTATCATAGAAGTTAAAGTGTTGAACATCGTACACTACTCTAGGTTTGGGCCTAGGAGAATATAATGATTAAGCATCCAGTGGGGACTTGAGGATATAGTGGCATTTGGGTGGTATCTGATAGGCATAGGCCAATGAGGTCACCTTAGGGATCTATATTTTTATCAATGAGCCATCAACAAGATTGTTGATGGTGACTTTATCTAGAATTTGTACTTGGGAGCACCATTTTATTGGGTGGAGGACCAATTTTTGATTAGTTTTATGATTACACCATGTTATATCATACGTCTCCATGAATTTGTGGTAGAGAGATATAGAACAGACCAAGTGTAGAGGTAGTTCATTTTTTAGTAGGATATTTCTAAGGGTCCACACTTTTTCACTCATGTGACCCATGAGATGAAAGAGTGGGGGCTACCATTGCCTTGAGACTTGGCAATGCCAAATTTTGGTAGAGTCTAACATATACTATGGGATTATGTAGGTGGGGTGGTAGATGATATAATGATAGATGCCTATACATCATGGTGGGATGGTGATTGACCCATTCAATTAACTAGATCATAACTTGAGTAACCAGTCTTGCATCAGAAATGGGTTAGATAGAGGAGAGATGGGGGTTATGCCCTAGTATAGTGATAGGTTCAAGTGATAATTTAGATGTCCATACCACAAGTCATCTCATTAAAATTTATCCATGCCTAGGTATAATAGGACCCTCCAAGGGATACAAATATGGCTAAGGTAGTATGTGAGAAGGATATAGAGATGGGTTAGGCACCAAGTGGTTATGGGGGACACAGGATAGGGATAGAGGAGGTAGGGACCTCCAATATAAGGACAAGTATAGGTACACATATAAGAGAGGTAGGGCATTCAAGCATAGGTAGGTCTATAGAGGAAAAAGCTTTGATTGACAAGATACAATATGAGATCATTTCATGATTATTAGAGATTGTAATCTTATATAATGATATAGCTAGATTGTGTGTAGATTTGGCCATTGCATAAGGTGATATGACCTAGTTACATTGACTGATTATGGCTAGGGATGTTAAGATTACTACATTGAGGGGATATGTATCCCAATTGACAACCATTAGGCCCAATTGGCCACCTGAGATGTAGAGATGGTGATAGTGATTAACAAGTGAGATAGAGATTAGGGTGATTTGGAGAGGTTGATATCTTAGGTAGAAAGGCTAACTTAGGAGTAAGATGAGGCTTGATGAGCCAGTATAGATGGTGGTTCATCTAGAGCCTTGGCCAATGTTATTACAGCCAAGGATGATGCCTTACATGCAAAGGATGATGTCCTACATGTTAAGGACAAGATCACATACTAACACAATTTATATGAGGTTGAAGTTATAGCAGAGAGTAGAGTGCCATCATTTAAATATTACTCTAGGTCACAACAGACTAGTAGGACATTGAAGTCCTAATGTATGATACAACCAAAGAATTTAATGGCACATAAAGCCTCAAAATAGGTAGTGATGGGTCCACCACCACCACATCTACCACCTTCACCAACATCAAGCATGGGTCAGAGTTTTTAGCAAAGTCCCTTGAGGAATGGTTAGGATCAAAGCTCAGTTTTTAGCTCCATATTGTATATGAGATGTATAAATATTATCTTATTTTATAAAAACATGATATATATATATATATATATATATATATATATATATATATATATATATATATATATATATATATATATATATATGACATTCATTTTTGGCTCATAGCTACTTGTAAATGGATTATTAACACTCTTTTTGTGTCATGAGGATTTTTTATTTTCTTATGATATGATGGAATATGCTAATGTTATGATATACAAATCCTTAGTTAACATGTGGATGTTTATTAATTTATTGGTCTATTTGATGTATGACTAGATACTAGAGGATAGTTTAGGATATGCACATCCTAAACCAATCATAGAAATGGCTAGTATGACTCAATATGTATGCCAAGAGATGCACATCCTACATAGAGAGTCTAGTTTACTTTCAAATGTTGGCCTCCATAGTGTGTATGATATTCTGGGTATGCCCTTGATATGGGGCTTATTTCTATTAGAGATGTTCAACACGATATTAACATTTAGACTTGGAACACTTAGTGTTTACTTTTAGCAAAATGAAATTATGCATCATAAGTATGAATAACCTATAATAACATTGTATTTCATTTGAAAAACTAAGGATAATGATAAAAAATACCAAAACCAAAGTTGAAAATAGTTACATTTGAACAAAAAACAAAACAAATAAAAAGAAATATCAAATATAAAATGTAACCAACTTAAAAGCAATAAATGAATCATCAAGACTTATGTAGGAAAAATAATGTATCAAGAAATAAACAAGCAATAAAAATTTTTAAATACAAGTGTAAAAAATTCAAGCCCAAGTCAAGGCTAGACTAAAAAGGTTTATAAAATGTTTCAAACATAACACTTGAAACAAGATAACAAATTAATAAGCAAAACTCACAAGAACACAAAAAAGTAAGATAAAGTAAACAATCAAGCATTGCACATAGTTACAAAGCTAAACGAATAAAAATATAAAAAATAATAGTTTATAATAATGTTGGGGCAAACATAAAATAAAAATATTTATGAATGTGTAATAGATGTAGTATGCTCACGATAGGGTGACCTCTAAGCTAGGAAATAATGAAACTAATACAATAATATAAGGATAATAGGTACAAGGTTACCCATAGACCATAGGGAAATAATGACACAAATAAGATGACAAACACCACTCTTAGGCTATAGGAGATAATTAAAAAAACAAAAAAAATTAGGGGGGGGGGAATAAAAGAAAAGGAAGGGTTAACCGAGATGATTCTAGATATACTAGGCAAGTGGATGCTGCCTACATAGTTCCATGAATGCAAGGTCTAACATGAACTTTAGTCAAAATGTAGTTCTCCCAAGATATGGGATAAAAGAAATTTGATGATAAAAAAACATGATTTGTTTGGTAGACAAAGATAGGAATGGTTTGACAAAATGGTGAGAGTATAAGAAAATCCAAGGGTGCAGTAATGCATCTAATTCAAATAAATAATGCACATAATGGTAACTCAAAAAGTGGTAAGAGCATACAGATAAGGCCAATAAATATGGGGAAACTAAATGATAAGTAGTTACTTGTGAAATAGTTAGGAGTCTTAGGACCCTTAAGGCAAAAAAGTGGTAAAAAAAAAAAGGAAGGCATGGCTGAGCTAACCCGAAATAAACCATGTATCCAAGTGATACCTACATAGTCTGTGTAGACCTCGGGCTGATGTAGTTCTCTTGAAAATGAGAGGAAAAATACAAGGTGGTCTAGAAATAAATTGAATAAACAATATGGCCCAACCCAAAATTTTTGAGGGATTTCTATCTCATGAGGAATTTCTAAGCCAATTTTTATGATTTTTAAGAGTTTTTGGTAGATATTTTAATTTTTTTAAAAAAGTTTTGAAGTGTCTCAACTCGATTGATAATTTTGAGAGACTAAATGGTCTAACTCACAAAATTATGAGAGCATGGCCTTGGTTACTTACTAATGTTGAGAGTGTGGTTGAAACCAAGGGTACAATAATGTATCTTTTTCAAATGAATAATGCACACAATGGTGACTCTCAAAATGGTGAGAGTGTAGAGAATTAAAATGACCTGTATTGAAAGAAAAAAATTAAAAATAAACCCAACCTAGAAGATGACATGACTTTATACCTCCCATGGAGATTATAAGCCTATCTTCACGAGCTGACAATGTTTTTAGTATTTTATTTTATCATTTTCTAATGTTTTCTGTGTTTATGGGATAGGTAACAAAACCCCAATATGAATAAAGATACAAAGAGCCACTTATATAAGGAGATGTACTTCCATAGGTAAGATTTCAAATGATAGTTAAATTGGATACAACGGTGTTGGTCCACAACAATATTAAGGTAACAACAAATACCAAGTAGTAGTAAAATAATAATAGAATAGTACATAGTGCAAAAAAAATCCTAAGGAATCATCCAATAGGAAAAAACCATATGTTGACATACCTTAGTACACTTGTCTATAGAAGAAGATGTAAATATGGATCAAGTGAAACTACCTCATAGAATGGTCCCTGAAGGTGTACATAATACTAGTGAACCATAATTAGTTAAGGGAATTAAATTAAAACAATCCAAGTAAGAGTAGTTTTGGTATAGTGTGAATATAAATGGTCCATGTTATAATGGTATAAGGTAAAATGGTCTAGGTTATAATAGTAGAGGTTATAATGGTCCAAGTTATAATTATGATGGAAAAATAAGCCATTTCAGCATAGTGTGACCTCAATTAAGGGCTCTTAAAGACAATGGTTCAAAAGGTTGTCACGTGTAGAAATGCTTGAGATGTAAAACATTCATTAATTCTAGGAGCTCTTCACCTACTAGAGTATTTAATCAGTATGCCCATAAACCATAGTTTGATGTAACTTGATGTAGAGACCTATTTCATTCTTTGCTTTAACCCTAACTCTGATACCTACAATGAATAATTCTTACATCCTAAGTCCTAAGTTTTCCCTTCTTTGACAACTCTCTTTATAAAGCTTCATGTCAATATCATTCATGATATATTTACTAAAATTTTTGGGACTCTTTAAATACTACCGTAGACATGCCATACATTTCACTCTCCATCATACATCTCTTTCATCTTCTATCTCCTTGGATTCCTCTCCACTGTCTCCTCTTTGAGATCCACTCTCTACTAGTTCTTGATGCTTTCAAACTATAAAATCTTCCTCTATAGTTCCTTGACACATATTTGATCCTTTTATAGGATTATTGGACCATATCTAACTTTTTTCAACTTGAATCCAATCTCACTCTGTCACTAACCCCTTTTATCCAGCTTTGCTCATTTGCATACTCTCTTGGTAGCCTTATTTTTGGATCTTTTCATTAGTATGAATAAGTACGATACAAAATTGAGAAAATTAATTTTTTTCCTAACACCCTCTATCCTATTTCACCTTACCATGAATTTTCAAGGCCTAACTCACTTCCTAGATACCATTTCCAACACTTGCATAGACCTAATTAGGTCTCTTTAGCCCTTCATTACACAGTCATTTGTGGCCATATGTAAAAAAATAGTATGGGTCTAAATTTTTTATAATCACTTAATACATGACAAAAAAATTTTAACTACCAAGTTTCATCCATAGTATGGGTCTAATTTTTTTATAATCACTTAATACATGCCAAAAAAATTTTAACTACCAAGTTTCATCCACTTTTACTATTCCAAACAATAGATATTCAACTTTTTAGTTTTAACCCTAAAATAGGGTTTCTGTAGATTGTGTTAAGCATGAGAGGGTTCAAAATGGATTTAATAGATCTTTGGAAACTTTTAAATATTATAAATTACTAAATAAGGTATATATAACCTAAACACAACTTTCCAAATTTTTAACTTTTCTTTATTACCTACTATTCATGTTCCATTCATTGATTTTACAACATTCTATGGATACAGTCTGACTATAACAAAATCATACAGGGTTTTGAGGGCATTTAGACTTACCTTAGGGTCTTGAAATGTTACTCCAAGGTTATCATCCATTATATTTTCATTAAAATACTATTTATATCACAACAAAATATATATAATTCCTTTTTCAATCATCCAAACAAGGTTTTATTGATTGTCTTACCAAACATAGCTCACACATAGTCAGTAATCTTAAACCCTGAGTCTTATTGAAGACTAACATAGATGCACACAAGATTTAAAACACCATAAAAATGTGTCCTAAATTTTCAACTCACCTTGATATGAAATACATTACACTAGTCAGTTTCATTATTTATATGCCTATAGTCTTTAATAAATATACATAGGAAATTGGACATGGTCAAGCAAACACTTACCTTTCTACTTTCATTACAGACACTATTTCAAAGGTTATAAGGCTTACAATACATAAAATTGTAGTAACCAATAATTTCAATAAGAATACATTAAATAATCTCTTTCAATCATTCAAATTTATTGATTTTACTGATTTATATTTTCTATATTGCCACCATGGATAGAGTATAAGGTTCTTTACAATTTTTCACTTATTCCTCCTCACCTCTATACCTCTACCTCCTCCAATATTATAATTTAATTTATCTAATTATAAATTACTCTTCCTATTATAATAACACCTAATTATAATTAAAAAACTCATCACATACATCTTCAACCCATAAGTAACTACTTTCTTGAATAACCAACTTCTCATGGTAACTACCTAGTTTGGACCTTACATTCAAATTTCTTGGTTTTTACCATTGTCCTCATGACATATATGTATAAACCTTATTAAAATAACTTATAATTCTTAAGATACTATACCAAAATTTTATAGCATGACATTCTATGAAAACTACTCAAAAAGACTCCTAAACATACTAATTACATTTCAAATATTCAAATTGGTGTTTTGACAAGAAACTCTCCCAAGGCCAATAAAATACAATAAAAAGCTTCCTAATGATTCAATCACCCTTATTAGGTCCTTATAAGAACTATAAAACAAAATAAACCCACAATTATCATTACTTTAACACATGGACTTGATTGATGCTCTTGCATCATAACCACGTATGAGCCCAACCAATTGGGCTGGAAATTACCCTTATTCTTACATTAAAAAATAGTGTTATTTTGATTTTATTTTACAACCAAGTCATCAGCTTCAAACTCCCAAGGGATAATGTGTTTTTTTATATATGTGACATAACCTATTATGATATGCTTTTAAAATATCTAGGATAACTAAACACTTGCCATCAATAAGTTATAGATCTTGCAAGTTGGAAACTCTATAATCTTCATCATCAACAATGTGATATAAAGATACCTATAATTAAAGTATATCACTCTCAACCAATATAATATCCTCTATGACAAACACTAGGAAATATGGAGTGGATTTTATAGGGGTAGGATGGCTAGTACGACAGGCCCAAAGGGTAGGAAATATTTGCAAGCACCAATTACAACCAACATCATTGATAATCTTCTTAAAGATTAAAATAATGGTTTTTTTGGATGCCTCATCTTAACCATTACCTTAAGGTTTATATGGTGTGTATTTTTTGTGTTTGATTTTAAATAGGTTATATATGTATTTAACATCTTTTTTCAAAAATGAACCACCATTATCATATATGATTTAGGTGGGGATACCATAATGACATATGATATGGTAATGGATAAACCTATAAATTTGCTTCCCCATTATGTAAGTGAGATGAATTTCCTTAATCCACTTATTAAAATAATTTGTAGTAGTAAGAATGTGTTTATGGCCATCAGAGGATGTTGGATTTATTTTCCCAACAAGATCAAGACCCCATGTAGAAAATGGCCATGGTGTAGTAATTGGATATAGTGGTAATAAAGGTGTGTGCATTCAATTACCATTTTAGTATAAGGAAACACACTTTTTGATGTAATTTCAAACATCTATCTCCATCTTGGGCTAGTAGTATCCTATTTGGAGGAGTTCCTTAGTGAGGACTACACCATTAGTGTGAGCCCCACACATTCCTTCATGGACCTCATTAAGTGCTAATGTTGATTCTCATAAAGATAAACAGTGAAGAAAAATTCCATCATAGCCCCTATGATAAATCATGTTTCCAAAGAGGGTATAATAGGATAAGCAATGAAGGAATATTTTATGATTTTTTTTGGAAAGGTCAGGAGGAGGAACTTGGTAATGAAAATAGTTATAAATGTCTTGGTATCAAGGAGGCTCAGTTGGGAGATTAAGACCAATAATAATATAAACCCTTTATAAATATATAAATATATAAGTAGGCTATAGAGGGTTCTCAATTAGAAACTGATACTATTTAACACTTATGGTGACTTGTACCATGGACCCAATTATTACCATTGCATCAGATGATTAGTTATTGACCCATGGTACCTATTCAAATTATAGTGACCTAAAATGTGACTTGAGATTGTTTGAAATGTGCTTGTAGGGTATAATTTTTTCATCTCTAGTTTGATACTAGTTTGTGGTCTGATTAATGATTAATTGAGAGTCTCCATAAACCATTAACTGTTAGATATCATATTGTATTACAAGATAATGTCATAAATTAAGGGATTCATATTTAGCCATATTATTGGTGTAGTTAAAGGTAATATGAAATGACTTAGGGATGAGGTCCCCTTGTGGTGAAATTATTAAAAGGATCCAAATCCATGATATGTGAATGGGCCATCAAAATATAATTTCTAGTGTCCTGATTCATGAGCCACTTCTTTTATTGTCATGATTGAGTCATCTAGAAAATTAAAGTGAGTGGTTGAGTATATATGATAGGATATTTATCAAGTTGATATGGAATGACTTTCCCCTTAATATATTTCTAATTTTGGGACTCAACATAAAAGTTACTCAACAACATAACCCATTTAGCCATGAGGCCTATAACAGTTTCCTTAGACAATAAGTACTTGAGAGGGTCCACCTTAGCAATGACAATAGTTTTATTATTTAACATGTAGTGCCATAAATTTTGGAAAGAAAACACCATTTCCAAATAGGATTTTTCAATAGGTGAATAATTATAGTTATATGTTACAAGAGTCCCACTCAGATATTAGATTGCATGTTCTTTACCTTGGTTATTATTCTGGGCCAAGAGTGTCCTTAGTGCATGTTCAGTTGTTGATATATAAAGAAGCAATGGATGGACAGGTGTTGGCAGCCTCAATACTGGTGGGTTGGCCAAGTATGTATTTAGTTTTACAAATTATTGCTAACATTAAATATCCCACTAAAATGTGACACCTTTCTTTAATAGGTTTGTAAAAGGATGACACTTGTCTACTAGCTATGATATGAACTTGCATATATATTGTATTTTACCTTATAGGCTATAGGGCTATTTCAAATTGAAAGGTGGAGGAATTTACTTGATGGAATTGACCTAATTAAGATCCACTTCAATCCCTCTTTGTGATATAATAAATCCTAATAGTTTTCTTGAAGTAACACCAAAGATGCACTTGTTAGGATTAAGATAAACCTTGTATTCATGAAGTCTCTCAAATATTCATTGAAAAAAATCAGGATGTCCAACACGGGTTGATTTTGATAAGATGTCATCAATATCATATTCAAATATATCATTCATCATGTCATGGAAAATGACAGTCATGACATGTTGACAAATGGCTCTAGCATTCTTCAACTCAAAAGGCATGACTTGGTAACATAATATTCCCCATGGTGTGGTGAATCTAGTTTTGTGTTGGTCTTCTAGGAATATATTTATCTGGTTATACCTAGAGAATTCATCCATGAGGGATAACATCTAGAATCCTTTAGTTGATTCAAAAATCATGTTAATGTTTGGTATAGGGAAATTGTCCTTAGGACACACTTTATTGATGTCTCTAAAATTATTACATAAACATATACCCTGTGGATTTTTGTTAATTGGGACTATATTTGATATCCATTCAAAATAGTCTTATGGTTTTATGAAGTGATCTCCCAATAATTTTTATAGCTCCTTTTTCACTAATATAGAAATGTGCAGGTATATTTTATGAAATTTGTGCTTGACTAGCTTAACATCTGGATGTGCTAAAATTTGATATACAACCAAGGTAGGGTCCATGCCTAGCATTTGTGAGTAAGACCATGTGATTATATCAAAAAATTACTTAGAATAATGACAATATAATCATGTTCTTTGCTAGTGAGGGATGTGCCTAGATAAACAATCCTAGGATATTCATAGGTTCTAATGTTGGCCTCAATTATATTCTATACAAGGAGTGTGTAGTTATATTCTATAATAGTAGGCAATGTTGGATACTAATCCTCTTATTTAGTTGTTACTTGTGAGTTTCAAGGCTCATCTATGGGATAGTGAAAGGAATATGAGTATGCTTATTATGGTAATGGCCAATTAGCAATTTTTTCAAGAAAGTCAATAATAAAATGCTCAAAAACTTTATGTTGATCAAAATTAATACTATCAATGGTTATAAACTTGGAATTGATGAATGCTATGCTTCTTGTGGAGGTGAAAAAACTAACCTATCTAAGGGTGCCTAAAATAGGTTTTCACTGAAGGGCTTGTTTTTATCTTTACTATTTCCTTGACCGAGTGCCTCAAAGAGGTTTTCACCTAAATATCTCTATGTTTTATATTTTATATGACCAAGGAAGTTTTCATACTATCAAAATTAGGTGGTAGGGTTGAATGAGAAGTCAAAGCCTTATTTATGATCACCAAGTGGAAATTCATCTCTAAGGCCCATATACTATAAAATAATTTCCTCATTCTAAAATTCATCTAGAGGTATAATATAATTTTGTTGGTCCTAATTGATAAGGTCAGGATGGAAAAGGGTAAGTGGGTAATGATATGTGATGGTCATAATGGAATTAAAATCAAATAGGTTGGTATCAACTAGCTCATCATAGGCATTATAATGGGATGCTTTGTCACTTATAAGTGTTTATTCATCAATCAAAAAAGAGGAATAACTTTCAAAATACATGAGATCACCCCTAGGAAATATAAATTTGAGGCCTTGGTTTATAATGGGTTAATTAGTAGATAGAAGTTCAAGAATACCTTTCTCATGTGGACCCAAGCCTTTACCTATATAGTCCAAACTATCCATAATTAGATTTGGGATAGAGTATTTAGGATTCTAAAAGTAATTGGTGAGGCCATCATCATAAAACCAATCTAATTTAGTATTTTCCTCTTGATCATAACTTGATGAAGTATCTAGTACAAATACCATTGGCTACCTCTATTGAGGTATGCTCTTTTTTTTCCAAATCATGTTGGGACTGTTAGGGATTTTATAAGATTTGGTTCATCCATAAGACTTGGGAGATTTGGGCAACTTGCCTATGTGAAAAGCATATTTTAGATGATATGTGGAAATGTTAGCATCCTCAAAAATAAGATGGTTTATAAAGGTTGTAATAAATGAATTAGATGAAGTAGAAGAAAGATCACTAGGGTTGATATAATTAGATTCAAGGTTTTAAAAAACTATGGCTTTATTCTTCTTGGCTAAAAATTTAGAACCAGGGCAATAGTTATAATTCCTATATCTAGCCTCTAAGTGTTTACAATATTAGTATGGCTGTAAATAAACATACATAGTGACCTCAATTCTAGAATGGGGGAACATGAGGAATTGATGTAGGGTATAATAAACAACACATAATTCATGGATCCAAAGATGACTAAGAAGTACATTATAAGGTAATTCAATGTCTCTAACATGACATAGGGTATCAAGGGTTACATGTCAAATAATGATTGGAAAAAAAATGGTGCATGAAGATTCTCTTTCAACATTGTCATATGATTAGATCATGATTATTTTTAGCTACATGTATTTGGTGGTATATCCCAACCATTATATCAATTTAAGTGACACTATATTCAGCCTTGAACCATTGTCTATAATAACCCACTTGATCTTGTGATGTGCTATAATAACCTTGATATACAACATAATTATTATGGTTCAAACAAAGGGAAGACATATCTCATTGATCAAAGGTAAGTTTCTAGCTTGGAGATAGATGTACCAAAGTGTTTTAAATTAGATAGGGTTAATGTCCTCAAGAAGAGTGGACTATTGGAATAAGTCATTTAATATGATCTTGTGAAATTTTGATGTACGTAAGAGATCTAGGATAGAAATTTGTTCAGATGTTTTGCTTAATTATTCATAAATACTATATGGTTTCTCAGTGGTAGGGTAAGAAGCTTTGGCCTTAGACAATACAGAGTTAATTTTAAGATTTGAAGGTATAGGGTTTAAAATTATCTCAACATTGGAAGAAGGCAAAGGGACTTAAAGGGTAATTTGTGAGTGTTTAGTTTTGACTGTGCAATTTCAAGTCAGAAAAGAGATATCATAATTAGAATAATTGGGTGGTGGTCTAGAAATGATAACCTACATAAATCTAAGTACAATATAATTTCTTGAACTTGGTGTAGCATTAATTAAATAAGAGGGTGAAAAACCTAAAATCGAGGGACTAATGCTTCAATAATATTTTAATGGTACATGGGTTTGACTATAATGATGGAAATGTGATTTCCAAAAACATGCCCCATGATGTTATTATAATCATATGGAATAGTATTGTAGGCTAGGTTATTAGCTTGGGTATTATGATCTTGTTTATTAAGATGTTGATTCTACTTATGATCTTGTCCTTATTGACATTAGCCCTGACCATGATTCTAATTATTTCATTACTGTTGTTGGTTATGATTGAGAAATGGGTATTTGTAAATGCCCATATCTTGATTGGTGTTCTATGCTATTTATTTTACTTTAATTTCTCCACTCTCAATTAGGTCCTCAATAAGATGCCTTAAATTATGCATCAATCAATGACATGGCCAATAACATGATGGAAATCATAGAACTCATCTTTTATGTACCAATTGAGTTTGGGTTAATCTTTAGGAAATGGTTTAGACACATGACATATGATTAAATTGGCTACAACCATCTTCTAAAATTCTTCCTCAACAAGTTCTCCTAGCTTGCTAAATAGTCTATTTTTTTAAATCCTCTATGTGGAGGAGCTCTATACAAGGTGGGCGGTGGATTAGGTTGTGTATTTTGAGCCAGTGGATCATGTACTATTTTCACATACCAAGAATCTATTACTCCATTACCCAACATGTTCTTATTTTTATTAAAAGCTTTAGGTTTCTCCATAGTAGTATCTTGAATAGGTGCTTGAGTCTAATTGGATGTTTGAGCTTGTGAATGGATTTTCACTAGGCCTTTGGTAATAAGTGCTTTATCGATCTACACACCCTTCTCAATGATTTATTTGAATGTGTTCACACAAACAAGTCTCAAATTATGAGCCACTTTGGGGTGCAGGTTCTATGTAAAAATATCACAAACTTCCCATTAGGAAAATTATGTTGAAATCAACTAGCTAATGCTCTCCACCATTGTAGGTATGCCAAAAATCTTTATACATCTTTTTATCTTGCTTTACATAATTTAACACTTATAACTCATGCTCAATGTTATAATAAAAATGGTTAATTTTTTTTGATAAATCATTGAAAAATTTCACCATACTTTAGGTAATTTTAGGAGCCAATATAATGATTATTTGGCCAAGCTACATGGAAATAAGCATACAAAATAAATGTTATTGTACGCTACCTCTTGGCATACTAAAAAGAAGGCTTGAATATGTTATCTAGGATTGCCCTTCCCTTTGTATTTATCAAACTTTGATGGCTCAAAATGAGGTGGAAAAGGTACCTGAAGAATGCTCAAGTCGAATGGATAAGGACATATCTCTTTGAACTTGTATTTCTTGATCTGATTACCTATTTCAAACCTCATGACTATCTCTTAAATTGAATTCCACTCTTGCATATTTTGTGCATTTATTTGTGGAAGGTAATTTTACTAGGGAGGAATATACCCTCCCTACATGGTCTTATTAGGGATATGGACCCTTTGCCCATAATTTTGATTTTAGTTCATCTTTGGATGTGAATAAGTGTGATGCTATTAGTTCAAAGGATTTTGTTGTTGATTTCTAGATGATTGATATTTATTCTCAAGAATTTGTTTTTATGAAATATAGGAAATCTACTAGTTTTGTGGTATTTTTTGTTGGTTTAACAGAGGGAATTATTGTTTGGTTTACAAGGGGAACTTGTTGTGATTGATAATAAATTTTTAAAGCATTTTATAAAATACCCCCAACTTGTGATGAGTCTTTAACAATGTACTGTTGTGACTGGGAAAGAGTTTCCTAATGGTTAAAGGAAGTGTGCTCCATATCAAGTGGAACTTGATCTGAAGTATCTATGGGTTTATTCTATTTAGGAGAAGTCATAGGGTCTATATTAGAAGTAATATTGGATAGGTATTGGTTTATTTATTCTAATGGTTTTTATTTCTCCATGAATGTGTTATTATAAATTGAAGTTATAACCAAAAAAGCTATCAAGTCTATGATGAGATGATCAACATGCCATTGACTACTTTATTATATTTTGGTCACCATATTTTGATTAGTCTAAGAGGAGTCCACAAGTGGGACTTTTCCTTTGTTAGAAGAAGTAATGTTTGGTTTTGTGATATAAGTAAGATGTCTCTCTAGTATTTTCTCCTCTAATTGAATAAGTGTATGGAATTTATCTATTGGGAAATTAGGTAGGAGTCTAGATATTGATTATATAAACCTTAAGAGAGATTCATCTATATCCTCTATAAGTTGGTATTTAAATTAAACTTATTGACATCCTACCATAGTCTATCTATCCTAAAATATGATGTAGTATTATCCCCATCATAAAAATTCTCCTCCTATTAACTAGGGCCATAAGAGATCCCACTATGAGTATTCCTTTGCATGTTTGATAATAATTTTATACATTTGTGAAGTATTTAAAATTTTAGTTTAAAAATGTCAAAAGGTGTTTTGGATTCTAAAATAAAGTAGATGTAAGTTAGAATTATTCTATAATTAGAAATAAATGGCATAATACCTCACAATTAGAAGAAGAGAAGGAAGTCCTGAGAATACTCAACCTTGGTTGGTTGAAATTGATAATTTAGACGAAGGTAGAATAACCTTAAACCTTAGGGTGAAGACTAGCACAAGAGAATCCTAAGTTCAAAGAATGTTAGTATTGTGAATATCTGAGTGAGACTATGGTAGGTTATGATAAAAAATAATAGAAGAAGGCTCGAGTGATCCAAGAAGATTAGGATGTATTATAACATATGAAATCCTAAGTATAAAATCAAAAATAAATGGGTAGCACAATGGTGTCCAAATAGAAAATAAAGTCGAATGGTTAAATAACTTAGAGCATGATCAAATGCAATATAATATGATTTATAACAAGAATAGAATGAGTAACATCTAGACAAGGGCTTTCAAACCAAAAAAAAAAATCAATCCAAGTTACTCAAGCCAAGCAAAAAAGGTGAACTGCCCAAGCCCAAGTTATAAGCAAGACTCGAGTGTAGGCTAATCATGTTTTGGGTTAGAATTTAAAAAGGTACATTTTCAAATTTAGACTAAAAGACCTTTGATTTTTTAGTGATGAATAGTATATACCTAAATAAATAACATATTGATGTTATTCGGAGACACAAACATAATGGTTTGATTCATTTTTAAACAAGGTAATATGGTTTGAATTAATTTCACCAGTGTAATGCATCTTTATTCAAAATGTGGTGTCTAACAATTATTTTTTCTTATATGTGCTTTGGTTTTTTTTTAAGTGTGGCAAACACACACAAACAATTTTTATACCAAAAAAGTTATGCAAGTAAACAAGAACAAGAAAACACTAAAGTGTACATCCTATCCTAGAAACCAATAAGGCTGATTTGTACCATTGGATTATGTTGATATAATAATTCTTGAGAGGAAATAAGTTATTAATATAATAAATTTAGATGTACATGAAAAATAGGGTTATTTAGACCCCTATTCTCTCAAGAGATCATATGATGAGATGGAACTTCAGAAAACTCACCCCACACCAATAATACTTCATGACAAATGGGGTTTATCTAAAACCTATAAGTTTTGATCAATCTATATGGTCCATATGTGTGATTAACACTAGGATGCAACATGGAATTTGGATCCAAGCTAATCATCTTATTTTAAAAATGTCATGTCTATTTTCCAATGACTACATCCATAAAATTGCTAAGTGTAGTGCGATGTCTAGATTAGGCTATTGTTTTGAGGTAGATATTAATAATGGAGTTAGTTTAGCCACTCAAACTAATGTCCTAGTAAGTCAAACTTAATTTGTATTCCCCAATATGGAGTGGGGTTGAAATTATGTCAAGAGATAAAATTATAGGTCAACACTTACCTAAAGAACTTATGGGGAGGTGATGAAATCTTGTCCATAAGCTAAGTGCAATGAAATATAAATAAGAGTTTAAACGTCATTTAGGATCACCCAAGTTACTTAGAGCTTGGAGAGTGTCTTTGTGATGTTCTTTCTATGCTTGGACTAAGTGACAAAGTAATTAACAAGGAAATTTTGGTCACCTAATTTACCTAAAGGGGATGGGGGAGAGCATATGTGTAAATTCTTTTTTTCAAGAAAACAAAGCAAATAATAAACAAAAAATAACAAATGATTTTTTTTTTTTTTTTAAGAAAACTTAGTCTAGAATTTGTGTTCATTTTCAAAGTACTAAGAGAAGTATGAAATGAAGTTTGCCTTTGTTTTTATAAAAAGTAAACTAGAAAAGTGTCTTAATACTACAAAATAGAGTGTTAGTAGTTAAGTAAGGGTGTAGGATATCGAAAGGAAATTAAAGCTTGTTATTTTTAACTCACTAGATTTTTAGCATAGGGAGACCTCACTATTTGATAGAGTGATCCTACTATTCCATAGGGTAATACTATTCTTTGATAGATCAAACTTGATGCTCTATAGAAAGATAAATATACTATGTGGTGACTTCACCAATTAGCAAAATGACATCACCAATTATCAGGATGACCTCATTGATTAGTAGGATGAGTTCATCAATTTCAATTAAGGTAAAAAAAAAATAGTTACTTATAAATTTGTTTCAAGATGATGGCATTGATTATATGATGACCCTACCATTCCATAGATTGATATTATTAATATGTAGGTTGATCTCACTAATATGAAAAAACACATAGTGAATAGAAAAACCATAATAGTCAATCTCACCATTTTCAAATGTGACTTCATAGTTGCTTAGGGTGACCTCACCATTCCATAAGATAATCTCATTGATGTTCAAGATGACCTCACCATTTATAGGGAGACCTCACCATTTAGTCTAGAAGACATAAAACATGAAAATTAGAAGAAAAAGAACAAAATTGCATCAAAAGATAGTTTGAATCCACAAATATAAGGATAAAATGGTACGTGAGATCTGTGGTCCCACTAGGCATGCCAAATGTAGAGTAGGATTATAATGTAGGTTAGTTCATGCATTAGTAAGGAAAACCAATAATAGTTATAAAGAACCTAACATGTTAATACCACTTCTTTGAGGGGCGATGTTAATGAAATCAAGAAACTAATATGGAAAGAAAGATAAGCTATAGCTTCCCATAATGGCTCTCCTTCAAATATGGTCAATAAACATGCTTATTCCCCAATTTGGTGCTTAAGTATTTATCAATGTGGTTGGTAGCATGCCTCCATCATCTCTTCTAACACTAATGACTTTGGCTCCTTGATTGATCAATTTGGGGGAATTACTGAAGATCTTCTAGAAATTATTTTGTATAGTTTATTTTCATTAAAAAGCTTGGTCTCTCTTGAAGCTATTTTTGCATAATAACATTACACAACTAAAGCTTAAAAGTTGTGGTCATGTCTCATATATTTATATATTTCTCAAAAATGTTGAGAATTAACTGTGACCATACATCCTGATATCAAGATGCATGGCTAAGGATTAATTTAATTTTGGAGGACAAAACTATTAATATTTTAGAATAAGAGAGAATTAATAAAGCATAGGTAGCCTTAAATATGATATTTATCTCCATTAATACCTAGTGATTATCACCCTTTTGATTATGTCATAGGTGATGCCATAGCCCAATAATTTCAATTATGAATTTACAATAATAAATATTCAAGAAATTTATAGAGATTTTCCACTTAAGATCTTAATCTGATTTGATATTATTAATGACTTAGTATTTTTCAATTCCTAAAAAATGGTCACATGTTTAATCAAAATAGTCAAAAACATCAATTTACTTGGTCATAATTTGACTAGATTTGAATCAGAAGATGGTAACAGTTGTGAATGATGGATTGCCCCATTCAAGAACATATAGGCATAAATCAACACTTGCACATGATGTGTGAAAATGAATTAGAGCATTTAAATGTTTAGAATGAAAATTTAATTGGTAATAAATTTGACATGAATGGAATTAGGAGAAAGTAATGATTAGATAAAATGCATTTCACCATTTAAGGATATATGAGAGAAAATAGGCACATGTATGTTATGTGTGCAGATGAATTAGAGTATTTCAGTGATATTAGTCCAAATTGTGCATTATTATGAAATGGCATTCAAATTTGTAATTTTAGAAAAATAGTGATAAGAATTAGATGTATACACTGACTATGAAGGCAAGTCATCATTGGAGAAAGATATCACATCCTTAACATCCTTTATGGTGTTCATGATAGATGCATAATATACCTCAATATCATGAGGCATAGATGTATGATGTGTTTGAAAAAGTAAATATTTGAAAATATTTGATTTTTGAAGTAATTCTAATATAGATATCTTGGCTGGTGAATTTCTTAATTGATACACTATATCAAATTATCTTTACTAGTCTTTGGGTCCCATTATAATGTGTTGGGGATGAAGAAGGATGGTAGGATTATGATACTCCTATATAGGCTAAGGAGGTACCTTGTTCTACCTAGTGATAGTTCAGATTGTAAGGTCTACTATTTATAATGGGTGAGTAGTAGAGGAAGTATGGGAACATGGATAATCAAGTGGTCTAGGTGGAGGATGAATAAAAGGAGTACTATGAACCCTCTATCATCTAGTAGTAACTGGAGGTAACTCAAAGTAAGTTATATAATGATGATATATAGAAAAATGAGACTCACATGATGGAGGATCGATGTGTAAAATAAGCTTAGCTCTAACCAAATCCATGATAGAAGTAGCATACATGTGTACTTTTATTTGGTAATAAAAATGCTAAGTAAAGTATAATGCTTTGTACCATGAATTATAAAATGGATTTTGTCATGATAATAAGCTATAAATTAAGATTGAGTAAATGTTGTAAGAGTGGACCCTAGGGTCATATAGGGTTTAGGTTTATGTAATGTTTGAAATAAGTTGGGTTCACCAAATGTTTTAACGTTTTAGGTTTTAGATAATGTAAATCCTATATTTTATTAAATGGTTAAGTAGTCTAAATCATTGAAATAATATGCATAAAATAACCATTGATTTGTTATATATTTTGAATATATTTAACTTTCTTAAATCATAATAAATATATAAAAATAAAAACTTATATGGAAAATGCTCTATACAGAAGATCTGAGTGTTAGAAATTAAGATTAGAATAGTTTTGAGTGTCATTAACTAGATCCCTATATTATAACCCCTCCTAGATAGTAAAACCACACTTGGATAGTATCACTATGTGGCTATAGTATCTTTAAAATGGTGCTAGTGTCCTATGTGTAGGGATGCTTTGAAATTTTATGTGCACTTGCACTTGTGTTTATCGGTTCTATTCCTATGTGCATGAAGTTAAAAGCTCTATATTGTGCCTGTAATAGCTAATTTATGATGTAAAGCCTATTTATATTTGTAATTAAGTCATGAAATGAAAAGTGTGTTCATTATTAGGATAGGTTGGACATCCTCAACACCCTATTGTGAAGATATTTGCCTACATACCAATACTCCAAGGAGGGATCAAGCTCGATGTAGTTATCCCAACCTAAGTGTTGGTGCAAGTGCAAGTGATGTAAGAATGATAGTGGTCTTGAATTCATTAAGTGTGCTTGAGATTTTAAATCTATAAAATATAAGCTTAAGGAAGTTGTAGATGGTAGAATGTATAAGTAAGGTAGAATAGGGATTAATAACCTTCATTTTTCTCAACTTTTTTTATGTCTGTATAGTTATTTGGCATATAATTTACATCTAGTAGATAGATGTCTAAAATTAATGTATTTATTATCTTTTGTAGATCTTGAAGACAATAAAATATGCTTAGGCTGACCTTAACAAGGTTTTAATTTTGAAAATATATCTATTAAGGAAAGATACAATCAAGGACATTAGTGCCATTTTGGGGACATTGGCACCATGTGGTTCTAGTGTCCTTAATGTGGTGCTAATGTCCAGCTAGTAGGATTCTAGGAAAAAAGGGAAAGGATTTGAAAATGAGTGTCTAAGACTATGTTTATGCTAATTAGGGATGTCTATGGTTCACACAAAGACTAGAAAAGTGTGATAATAGGCTCTAGGTTGGGTCTAGGGCTAAGCTAGGAAAAGGTTATCTCAAGTAGTACTCTTAACACTTAAATACCAATTTTATGTGATTACACATTAAAAAATAAATCCATGAGCAATATTTTTCAAGTTGCAAGTTAGATCACTACATGCACTCACATATAACATATCTCACTATTATTCACACATAAGCCCACATAAGGGGGAAAACTACATTAGTCTGAGGTCCTCTTTAGAGTATATAGATATGTAGGTAGTGATCATTATCAAAGGGGTATTTGAGTTTATATCAACTTCATTTGATTTCATTAACCCCTTTTTCTAAGGTGACATGCCCTAATAGTGGACTTAGGGTTTTGAGTTGTGTACTGATATCTAGAACCTATGCACATGATTCAAGTTGAAAATATACAATGTTAAATTTGAATCTAATAGGTGTAGGTTCTCATTATAGGAAAGGATAAATGTTTTATATAGGATAAAATCATTGAACTAGGATACAAAGATTGCTGGTAGAGTCTAAATCTTGATGGTAATGTTTAGGCTGACAAAGAGTTAAATTCTAGAATCTAACGAATCAAAGTATGGTATCAAACTATCTCTTTATACACTTATATATTTTATATATATGTTTTCATATCAATAAATAATATAATTATTATTTCTTCTTCATATTATGACTTTTAGAATATTGTTTAGAATTTTAATATCTATATTTAACATTATTTCATAATTCAACACTATATCAAAATATTGTGAATTTGAATAATTTAATGGCCTATTTTTAGAATATTTTATCCATTTGTTTTATTAGGATATTCTCCCCATAAATATTTCCAAAAATGGTTAAAAATTTAGTGAACTTGACATTTATGTCTTTTTGTGTAAAATCCCATCTTACGCTAGGGTTCTATGATTTCTAATTTCTAAATTGTTAAAACCTTAAAAGTAGATTTATTTTAATTATAAAGTAAATAATCCTAAATAATATGTATAAATCTAATAGTTACCTCCTTTTACCAGACATGATGGTAATAGTTTATTTTTATCTTTCATACATTGATAAATCAATCAAGGATATAAAATGGGGTCAAAAAATGGTAAATTTTTTTTTTATATGCATACCCCTTATTGTCATAATGTTAACATGAGATACTACATGTCACTATCAAGTGTCAAAGGGAGCACGTGAAACAAATTCTATTTGCATATAATATTAAAAACCACCAATGATGTTATTGATAGGATTTTTATTTTCAATTTATTACACAAGTCTTTTTGATACAAAGATATACTCCTAGAAACATTACACATGATTATGTTGTGAATAAATGTGGAACCACCATATGTGGCTTCTATGATCAAAACTATCAAATGAATAGAGCATAGAAATTGATTTAAAAAGGAGGATTTTATACCCCAACATATTATTTATTAATGTTTAACCTTATATATTAAAGTATGTATTTGAAATAAAATATTTAAAAGAGTATTTGTGGACAATGGTTTAGGACTCAACATTTTCAATAAATATTTCCTTTCTATACTAGGCATTTAGGCCAAATATTTGGAATAATATAATATGAGTATCAAGGGATTTGAAAATATTTCAAGAAATAGATTTATAAAGATAAAATTTCATATTACTATGGGACCCCACACCTTACTTAATTTATGTCATGTTATGCCAAATGATTTAAATTACATACTTTTGAGGTGACCCTAGATACATGTGATGTTTATAGTTCTATCCAATTTTTATGCATGCCTAAAATTCAACCATCATGGGTTCATTTATATGTTTCCAATGGATATGGATCCATTCAAACATTGTGCAATGATTCAACAAACAAATAATCACACACCACGCTAATACAATTCTGAGTTTGACTCTCAATATATAATTAAACATGGATATAAAGGACATAGACCAGGGAAAAATGAGCAAGGTATAACTCAACCTATTTTAATATCAAATCGATAAGGCTTAGGTTTTTAAGTAAAATATACATCTAAAAAATAAACCACTCATGACCACCCATGTTTTTATAAAATTTAGCTCTAAATGGATGCATGTACCTAATACTACTTATGATCTACAATTGGTAAACCTTGATATGATAGATGAAAATGCTTCTTTTGAAATTTTGACATTGGATGAGTTATCCAACATTGAGTCATTGTTAGAGTACTTGGGGGTATATGAGGATATTCCTTAATTCTATCATAATAATATGTTTCCTCATACCACATCTTCTCATTCCTACTTTTGTGAGAATGATGATACAAACATCCAATATAATATGCATAACATAATTCTTACTACACCAAATATCACATATAGATCCACTCTACTTAATGAATAAACAATACAATATAATTATGGAGATAATAAATATCTTCGAACAATATTAATAGAGGGAATGATTCAAGAGGATGAAGGCAAAAATTATCAATAGGTTCTACATGATTATTCAAAATTATTGACTTGGGATTATCCTAACATGCTCAATATTGATCCATCTATAGAAATATACAATATACTACTCTATTTAGATGCAAAACCCATCAAGCAAAAGATTAACAAGATGTATCTAAAAGTAGCCTTGTAAAATATGAGATTCAATGAATCTTAAACATGTGATTCATTTGAGAAATTTCATATTCTAATTGGGTTTATTATATAATCCTTGTCATTAAACCTAATGGTAACATTTGATGTTGCCTAGATTATCAAGATTTAAATAAAGCTTGTCCAAAAGATGATTTTACATTACCTAACATCGACATGATCATTGATTCTACAACTCGGTATGAGACATTTTAAATCATGGATGGATTTGATGACTACAATCAAATCAAAATTAATCCAATATATCAAGAAAAGACAACATTCACTAATCTATGGGGAACAATTTGTTATACAATCATGCCTTTTGGACTAAAAAGTGTAAGAGCTACATGTCAAAGGGAAATGTCACATATTTTACATGATTTCATCATAAGATAGTCTAATACTATGTTGATGATTTATTATCAAAATCCAAGCACTGAAAATATCAAACTACAAATCTTAGACATAAATTTGAATATTTGAGAAAGTTTAATGTGTGTTTAAATCCAAAAAGTGTGTCTTTTGGGTGTATTCTAAATTTTTTTTGGCTTATATTATTTCTCAACATGGTATCAAGGTTTATCTAAAAAAGGTAAAATCTATCATTGAGATTTCACCACTAACTTAAAGTAGTTATGATGTTTACAATGCATAATTCATGTAAAAATGAGCAAGCTATAACCCAACATATTAATCGACAAGGCTTAGGTTTTTAAGTAAAATCAATGGTTAACAAATAGATCACTCAAGACCACCCATGTTTTCATAAAATTGAGTTCTTAATGTGTGCATTTACCTAATAATAATTATGATCTACAATTGTTAAACCTTGATATGATTGACAAAAATGCTTCTTTAGAAATTTGGACATTGGATGAGTTCTCTAACATTGAATCACTGCTAGATTACTTGGGGGAATATAAGGATATCCATTAATTCTATAATAATAATATGTTTTGTCATACCAAATCTAATCATGCCTAATTTTGTGAAAATTATGATACAAGTATCCAACATAATATAATTCCTACTTCACCAAATATCACATATATATCCACTCTACTTAATGAATAAATAATACAGTATAATTATGGAGCTGTTCAAGATCCTTGACCAATATTAATAGATGTAATGATGTAAGAAGAGTATGAAGGAAAAAATTATCAATATGTTCTACATGATAATTCTAAATTATTATCTTGGGCTTATCTTGACATGCTCAACATTGATTCATCTGTGGAAATGCACAATGTACTACTCTATATAGATGCAAATCCCATCAAGAAAAATATAAACAAGATGCATCCAAAATTATCCCTACTTATAAAAAATTATATTAAAATAATACTAAACACATGATTCATTTGATAAATTTCACATTTTGATTGGGTTTCTAATATAATCCCTGTCACCGAACCTAATGGCAACATTTAATGTTGCCTACATTATCTAGATCTAAAAAAAACTTATCTAAAAGATGATTTTACATTACCTAACATAGACATGATCATTGATTCTAAAACTAGTTATGAGAAATTTTCAATCATCGATGGATTTGATGATTATAATCAAATTAAAATTAATCTAATAGATCAAGAAAAGACAACATTCACTAATCTATGGAGAACATTTTCTTATACACTCATGCATTTTAGACTAAAAAATGTAGGATATACATAATAAAGGTAAATGCCACATATTTTAAATGATTTCTTTCATAAGATAATCTAATACTATGTCGATGATTTATTATCAAAATCCAAGCACTGACAATATCACACTACAAATCTTAGACATATATTTGAATGTTTGAGAAAGTTCAATGTGTGCTTAAATCCACAAAAGTGTGTTTTTCAGTTGTCTTAATTTTTTTTTTGGTTATATTATTTCTCAACATGGTATCAAGGTTGATCCAAGAAAGGTAAAAGCTATCATTGAGATTCCACCAATAACTTAAAGTAGTTACAATGTTTACAATGCATGATGATCACAAGGAATGAGCAATTTATTAAATTATCCATCAATTGGTTGGTTACGAATTAAAGTATATTAAAATGGAAAAATTATGTTTGAAATTAGTATTTGATACACAAATTTATGACACTACATGCTTAATAATGAGATTCATGTTATAGTCAAGGAAGACCCATTAAAGTTTATCATGAATAAAACCCATCTAGAAAGTGAAATGTCTAAATAGGTGATGCAAATCATAAAATTTAATATTAATTTCATATCTTATGAATTATTAAAATTTCAATTTTTAGTTGATCAAATATCTATAAATCTACTAGCAAACACTTTTCCAATGACCGAGGCTTTTTGTGATGAGCTAGTGGCATATCATATATCCAATAACACATGGAATAAGTTCTTTAATATATCTAAATGTATGAAAGTTGTGGGTGTATACATCATTTTTTGTACCCATGAAGGATAATATATGATATTTTATTATAAATTATCTTTCCCATGCATCAATAATATATTAAAATATAAATCCTTGATCATTGGGTTATATATAGCATACAAACTCCATGTTAAGAATATCTAGATTTATGGTGACTCTCATTTGGTTGTTAATCAGGTTAAAAATAATTATCAAACCAAATAAGTGAATTTAATTCCATATAAATAAATGGTAGATAAATTGAAATAAAAAATTAGCACATTTTCTATTGAAAGTATCCCATGTAAAGATAACTATCATGTCAATGCAATGTCTAGTGAGACATCATTAGTGCCCCTTGATATCAATGATGTTTACATAAATTTTATGATAAGTAAGTTACACCATATTTTAATTACACTAGATAAAATAAATTCTTTAATTGTTATTGTAGCTACATAGTATGATAAACAAAAATGGTACAATGATATTTACAATTTCTTATATTGAGATTTTATACCAGATCATTTTACTTAGAATGATTAGCATAATATATAGTGAGTAACACTATATTATGTTATCATTGGGGACATATTTTTCAAAATAGGATTTAATGGAGAATTACTTCAATGTCTTATCAAATATGAGGAAATAATGACAATTATATAGATGCATGATAGTGAGTGTGGGAGACACTTCAGTGGAAAATCAATGCCCCACAAATTATTATTGTAGGGTTGTTAATATCCAATAATAGAACAAGAACGTGTTGAGCATGCTAAATTATGTATCCAATGTTAAAAATAGAACAATCTAAATCCTATTCCATCTCATAAATTGTAGCCAATTGTTTGACCATGGCCATTCTCCCTTTGGGGATTTTATTTGATTGGAAAAATAATTTTAGTATTAGGAGGAGGCCACAAATTCATAATCATAGCTAAAAAATATTTTAAAAGATGGGTAGAAGCAATCCCACTTGAGTTAACCACTAGATATGACATATGAAATTTTCTAATGACCAATATTATTTATTAGTTTCATTTACCTTTAACTATTATTATAGATAATGGGTCATTATTTGAGAATAAAACAATAATTGTTTTTGAAATAAATACAAAATTAAACACACCTTCTCTAAATGATACTACCCATAGGGTAATGGTCAAGTAGAAGTGATAAATAAGACTATTTTAAAAATACTTGGAAAAATAGTTGAAAGGTATAGTATGTATTGGTACCAACATATGTTTTATGCCTTATGGTAATACTACCTAGTGTATGCGAACCTACTAGAGCTAAACCTTATGCTTTAGTTTATGGTATACAGGTAGTTCTACCAAATAAGCTTCAAATCCCATATTTGAGTGTTTATATTAAAGACATACTTAATGATAATGATTATCAAAAGAAGTGATTAAATGAGTTAGAACAATTGGACATAAAACACACACATGCTATTGAACATCTACGAGATTACCAAGTTTAGGTTAAGTGAGTATACAAAAAAAGGTTTGGTCATGTGAGTTTGATGTGGGTGATTTGGTCTCAAAATAAAATCAAAATAATACAATAACAAAAAATTACAAGAAATGGAAATTCAAATCAAATTGGTTAGGCTCATTCACAGTTATAGACAAATTAGGAAATTGTGTGTACCACGTAGCTACACTTGAATAAAAACCTCTAAAAATCCCAATGAACATTATGCACTTATTTAAATATTACACCAAAAAATAAAAAAATAAAAAAAACAAATAATCAATAAATTACAAAAAATATTCAAATAAAGCAAAACACAAAAATACTTGGAATTTAGATGTTTACGAGCTTTGACATATGTTGTTTAATTTATGTTTATTAGATAACAAATAATTTTCCATTTTATACACACATATGTTTCATGGGTACTTGAGTGTGATACAATCATATAATATATCCATGATACATGAGCATAAAAATGTTGGACCTTTCCTCCACCCATGTGACAGATCATGCTAGGGTCATCTACTTTTATTGATCACGGTTGATATATGTATTATTTTTTTATGGTCACTTTACATTATCATGTTAATCTTATATAATAATACTTAAACATATCTATACTCATGATTACATATTAAACAATATGCTAGCTATACTATGTTACAAGATATTTTGCTAACACATATGCAAGGAATAGTATGTTATGTTTATGCTAATTACTTATATTTCACTTATTCATATTATCACATGGACTACTTGAGTGTAATTCATGTTTGCTACCTTGTCTTAATTGTGAAACATTTAAAAAAATTCCTTATTTTTTGTCCATAATTCCCCTTGTTTATTTGGTGTGTGGACATTTGAATATGTCTTCCCCTTGAGTGTGTGACATTTGAGCATGCCCCTTGTTTGTGGTCTCCTTAGATCCCTTTTTGTGTGACATTGAGTGCTCTTTTGTGTGTGCTTGATTATTTTCTAAGCTTTTGATTTTTAATTCTAGACATCACCTTAATGCATATCATGCATCTTATGGATTATTGTGATTAGATACTAAGAGCTTCATTGATACACGTACTTAGACATGATACCACTATATTCTTATTTACTACATGGTTGATACATATATATCATGGTGATCTTATCCTTTTGAGATAAAGTTACTACTATATTATATTCACATCACCTCAAAATATGGGGGACATATCATGAAATTCCCTTAACCTATAGTGTGTCTAGGGATATGTGTGGTTGAATTTTGGCTTAAACATCTTCTTATTATCTTGTTGCATTTATCGATATTCTTAGAATGGTCATCCTATGGAATAACCATGGCTAAGTAGAGTATATATAAGAGGTAGTGGTTATTATTTTATCATCATATTGTGAATTCTATTCTTATTGCATTGTTGTGGAGGTTTCCCCCTTGAAGTGTCTCAGACATAATATTCAAGTACTATTCTCTTTCACCAATTATTTTTGTGGATCTACTTATTCTGCTCTTAATTTTTCCATATATAATTCCACTATTGTGAATCATCTAAGTAATTTCCTTACATATAAATGGTGGTATGTCATAGATACATGAGTCCACACACATAATGTTAGCATAATTTTATAATTCAATATAGTTTGATTTATACATATACTTGGGTCAGAATCTTATGCATTTGGCACTTAATTTATGGATTTGAGACATTTTTTTTAAATTCCTAAAAAATACTATACATAATTTATAGAGTAGAGGTTACATTTCGATAGATACTTCAGATTGAGAAAATAAGAGGTTCATATGCCATGAAAATTCACCAAATCATGGTTATATATTTAGACTATATACACATTTATACACCAACCTCACCAAGATGCATTGATTGAGCCTTCATCTATTTATAATAGTTGGATCCATTGAGTAGTGTCATTGAGATTTAACACCCTTGATGGTCTAATCACTACTTGCCTCTTCTATGTTGATATGGTTATACCATATAACCTAGGTGAGATTGACTAGATTGGCTATATTATGTATATACTTGAGTTATGTGATTGATATTCATTGATGTCAATGGCTTCAACATAAATCACCCTTGTATTAGATTAGGGGCATGATCATTCTCCAATTATTCTATTAAAATCTCCATGGTTTAGTTGTGAACCTTTTATCCAATGATTTCATAAAGAATCATCATTACCATATAAAACTACCAAGGGGAAACATGATTGCATTGACACACATGTGTACTCCTTGATCTATTTTATTTCAAGTATTTCAATTGTTCAAAATTTAAATTATATACACTTATTATGTTGTAACATACTATTGGATAAAATTAACATACAAATTGTTAGAGAGTTGTCAATGATGTCATAGTGATGTCATGAAGGTGTCTAGGTGAGTGGATGAAGTGTTTTAATAGTCTATGTGATAATGACAAAGTTTGTAATATGCTTATCCTAGTATGCTTGAAGTAGGCTTGGTTGATCTTCAAAGTTTGCATGATTAAGGATGTTTAGGGATGAGTATTGTGATTTTAGCATGTGAAATATGTTATATTAGAGGCTAATGATGATTAGAGAGATTGTCTGCATAAGTGTATTCATCTATTAGTCCATAGTTTTCATCTAGACATTTTGGGTACAGTGGCAGAAAATATGAGTAGGTAGTTTGATGATATCATAATTGCCATGTGTAGATGAGTCAGTGGGAGTTGGTCATATGGTTATGATAAAATTAGTTCCAAGTTTCTATGGTCTAAGTCTCAAGTAATGCGATGAAGCACAACTACATATATATGTGTGCAAAGCTAGGCTCCTAGGTAATTTGATAGTGTTTTCCCATACTTAGCCAAATTTGCTTGTGATAAGAAAAATTGTGTAGGATTTTTGATGTATAAATATTTCACATGTGTGGAGTTTTTAGGATAATTATATCATATGGGTTTTCTCAATTTTTTTCGAAGTTAATATGCACTAAATTTCAAGTCATGTGATGAAACACATCAAAAGATATCCATGTGTAAAGTTGGCCTTCCAAGTAGTTCTAGGCATAGTTGGATCTATAGTATAAAAATATGAGTGAGAAGATTAATGGCATTATATTTCACACACAAATTTTAAATGAGTAGATTGATATATGGTTGGATTCCTCTATGTGAGGAGATCATATGTTATAATTTTTAGATCATGCATCTAAGCACATCAAAAGTTATTTAGGTCCAAAGTTGGCCTTCTTGGTAGATTGCAATGTTTCCTATAGTTGATTTTTCAAGAGATAAATATTAGGACCAAATAAAGACCCAATGGTTTTTGGGTGATCATACAGATTGATCTAACAATGCGTATCAAGTCAAAGAGGTCAAAGTGCCTAAAGATAGGTAGAGGTAAAGACTGAGCTACTTCTAAGATTTGATGACGAGTAGGTGTTCATACTAATAAATATCAATGATGTATATTGAGATAAATGAGTTAAAAGTGTCTAATGTTTAACATAGATAAAGATTGGGCTATGTAAAGGAGATCGATAGAGCATGTTTCTTCTAGGATGTCAAGAAGAAGTGAGATGATGCCAAGTGTTTGAAGTTTAACATTTGGGCAGTGGTGCACTATGAGTTAAAGTTCAAAGAAGATTGATGATGGATGATTAATATAAGATGAGAGGGAATGGGATGAATTTTAAGTGACCAAAATTTAACTATGATAGTTTGGATTTAAATATTCAAATTTGTGAAGGAAAAACTAGTGATCAATTTTTGTTCTATATATTTTGATCTATGCATAATTTACTCATGGTGTAAAAAGAGAATTTGTAGAGGAATCCAAGGAACATATATAAATATAGATTTAAAGATATGAAAGTGTGTAAAATCAAATATATTTATGTTCAAATTTGACTATGTGTTTGTGCATGTTCTATAAGTAACTTGAGAAGGGTATTTGAGTCGTACTTCTTGCTATCTCGATGTTTAAAGGTGAACTAGCTATTGGAGTATATTGTAGATTGCATGAGTAAAATAATTGTGAGTTATGAAGGTTTGAACAATAATATTATTTATGAACAAAGGGTTAAAAGTTGATTTTGTTTTCATTCATAATATTGTGTGTACAAAGGTGTTTGAGCTAATTAGGGGTTAGCAGAAGAGTGCTATGATGGATGTTGGAACTTTAAGGGGACCTATAGATCATGTGGTATGGGACTATGAGTTTAAAAGTGATCTTGTGTTATTATTTTTCTTGAGTAAGTGATAAATGGGTGAATAGGTCTCCATGAGACCTATAAGGGCTATAAGGGCCTAATTGAAAGGTGTAGCTACTTAAGGGTGACCCATAGATGCTATGACCAACTTATGAGGATTGTATTGATGTAAGATAAAACATAAGGGTTAAGGAAAGTATAATGGATGACCAAGAATTTATTTATCATGAATAATATATATATAGTGAAACCGAAGGATATGGTTTCTAGGCTTGTATGAGAGGAATATATGTTGAAGCAAAAAAGACAGGATAGTGCTCTTATAGGTTTGAAGGTTGAATATGTGAGAAGAGGTATGAGTATGTATATGAGGGTATTTGGAGTGAATAAGGAGAGATATTATTGAATGCATATGTGGGATTCTTGTATGAGATAGAGAGGGACTTTACACGTAGGAGCTAGAAAACTAGAGATCCATCATCAAGTGTTAAAATTGTCAATTCTAAGGTGAAAGTGTTCACTTCATCAGAGGGTTTAAAGGAATTAATATTCATTAGGGGAATTTTATCCTTATGAAACATGTGTTTCACTAAATGCATTTGGTCAAAATGCCTAACCAATATTTTGGGTCAAAATGACTTGACCAACAAGTGTCCAAGAGGGCTTGATCATCTTAGGGACATGTGCTCCTTATGGAATAGGTGTTTCACTAAATCCTGATCAAAATAACTTGATCAGTCTCTTGTTTTTAGTCTCTTTTAGGACAAGTAGTCCATGTGTTGTAGGCTTGAGAGTGGGTTTTATTCCCCATGAGGGTTTCCCATAGGATCTATGTGTCTTGTGTTTGATTTTGTGTATGCATTGAATGAATGAGATCTCTTGTTAATGTTGCTTAATCAAGTTGACATATGTTGATTGTTTGATAAATTGAAAGGATTGAAATTTAAATTAAAATATCTAGGCTCATTGATTCACCCCCCTCTCACTGATTTTAACTCTAATAATTGGTATCAGATAAGATCTTATAGACACCAAAATTATGTCATGCACACGTGCGTAACTCCCTATGTCAGAAACCCCTAAATTGATTTTAATAATAACAACTAATCTCCTTAACCCATACTTTTAGCCCTCACACATTTAATTAATTTAAAATACTTAATTAAGTTAATTAAAAACCCCTATTTCCACCTTACCTTGCCACCTCACCCTATGACTAATTCTCCTCGAATGAGTCATCTTAAGACCTGGTCCCCTCATCATAACTACTCAAGACTTATTCCCACTTCCAAACTAAATTCCTTCCTAACCTCTTATTTTTACCATTTTATAATGTGTGTCATACTTTGTATGCACAAAAATAGAAAACAAGCCAAAAATAGAATGGTTTACCTCTTCTAGGGCCACCAACGTTAGTCAACCCATGGCCAACATCAGTGGAATCACCAATGTTGGCAATATAAGACAAAATCCAACCTATGGTTTAGGTCAGTAGAAATTAATAAAATCAATTCTTACTCTCATTCAAGCTCTTAGATTTCTATTTTTGAAATCCAAGCTTACAATCACCATGTGCAAGTCAATCACAGTCAGTACCTGAGCTCTTGAGGACCAACAACACTAACTTGTTCTCTCTATTCAGACACTCAGGCTCATACTCCCTGATAGGGACTATCAACTTGGCACTTATCATTTAGAGACCACCAAAACTAAGTATATCACTGATACAATAGGTAATTTAAATATTTATTCTTCTATTTCTTTATACCTACCCTACATTACTTTATGTACATTTGACCGTAACACCATGAGGGGGTTACAAAGCTTCCTTAATTGTTTCCCCTTTACCTAACACACCAAACCTTTGACCACACTTAACCAATCCATAATCTCCCTCTCATAACTCTCTCCACCTCCCTGACCTGATCCAAACCATTTTCTAGACTCGAGAAAGCCTTCTACAACTTTATACATAATTATTGCCCCTATAAAACTCATAATCCTAATTGACATCAGTGACCTCACTACCAACCTCAAAAATATAACTGATATTAGTCACACTCTTACTAATGTCAATGACTATCAATTTCCTAGCCTATTCAAAACCTATCTAGACAACTTCTAAAACACAAACAAAGTGCCTCACTTGTACCTTATCACTCTCTACTATGTACATATTGTTAATAATGGTAATTTTATCTCTCTTTCACTCTATTTTTACCTCTCTTTTAGTTGTTTATTATTCTTTTACCTCTCAAAATTGGACTATCATCTCTAGGGAAGCTTCACATTTCCTAGAACAAGTGCACATAGCTTGACAACCCACTCATTTATCTACTAACAAACATCTTGTGGTAGTGTTTTCTTATTTTTAGGTAGTATTCCCTAGCCAAAGAGGAGTGCTCACAACATCTGGATACGATGCACAAACCAAATTTGGGCTCATTCTAATCACTTATTCCCATCCTTCTTTCTATTTTCCTTTAGACTTAAAATAGACAAAATTTAATGAAATATTTTTGGCACGCCCAGTGGGACCCTGGAGTTTTCCTTGGGTTCATTTCTTGTTTTAAACATTCATATAGGTGCATTATAGTGAAAATTTCATTTCTTTCACTTCTTCCTCCTCTTTTCTCTTAAAAATGGAAAATTCAATATCTTATTTCTCTATTTAAAAGGCATTAAAACTGAGATTTTCTTTCTTTTCTCCTTGCCTCTAAAAGCAATTTGTCATTTTATTTTACAAAAGAAAGAGAATCCCTTCTTTACTTCCTCTTACATGAAAATTAGCATATTCAGATTCATACTCTATTCCTATTTCCTCTCTATTTTCATTCGAATCTAAACATTTCAGATTTAGGTTTAAAACTTATTGCATTTCATAGTTTGCTTGTTGCATATTAACCCACCTAGTTAATTACAATAATGTTGAATAAATCATAGTACACCTATGTTACCAAACCAAACCACATTCACATAAATAAGCATCTAAACACACCTAAGAAAAGACCCATTTGGATTTCATCACTTTACCCTACCTGACTATCCTACTTGGATTTCACCACCAAAGGGAGAACCCACTTCATTCTTTGACAGAGTATAATCTCAAAATAAAATGTATATTTTGGCTAAGTGGCCTGGCTCAGCTCTAGTTTCATGAAGTGTGGAGAGCAAGCTCCTATAACAAGCCACATACCTAGTCTCACATAGATTTCCTCTTGAGCACCAAACTAATCTAAAAATAGCTCTAGATTAATTTCTAGTACCTTCAGTAACCAAATTATCTTCTCACTATATGATTAAGGCATAAGCCAACATGAGACTAAAATTAATCTCCAGGACTTAATAGTTTTTGCATGAATGCTCTTTTTCTACTTTTTAATTGCCTTCTATATTTTTGAGTTGGCAAGGATGCTTTTCTATTGATTCACAAAATCAATACTATTTCTAAAGCTTAGTTTGTATAACCTATTATCTCAAGTTTTTTGAGTGTTATTCTTTCTTACACATACCTTTTACATCCACTATTTAACCTATTTTTAGCCTCTAATTTCTTAAAACATCAGATCTTCTATTTCCCAAGATTTTATAGTGATCAGCATTAGTTAATGCTACCAGTATCGATAGATATTACCTATCAACATCAATTATTCCATCAATGTTAGTGAATTTTTCCTACCAATATCGGTCATCCGTACTGACATCAGTGACTATGCAATCCTATCTGCTCAAAATAGCAAGATAAAATAACCCATTTTATTACATTGAAATGTAGTTTTTATTTATTCTATTTCAAATACAGGGTAGTAAGACTATTTAAACCACCTCTTACATGGTATTGACATGATCTTAAGCTAGAATTCTTGTCGATTATGCAAGCTAGCAATCACTTCCACCTTCCCCTCTCACTTCTAATTCTATCATGGAGCATACTTTAGATATAGAGCATACTCCTAGCCAAAACAAAATTCCCATTATGCCTAAGGGAGATCAATATTTTTATATTTTTTTTTATCACAATGTGGCATCCCTTTAGTATTACCTTGCTACGAGCTGAACTCGTAATTCTTCGGGTGACCCAATCTATGGTATGCTAACCTATTTAATGGAGACAACCTCATTTTCTATTGCCTCCACTATTTTCCCCATGGTTACCCAAACCAAAAATTTTATGAGTAACCCAACTATAAATAGTGTCCAAAATGTGGCATCTCCAACTGCTTAATCCTACTAAAACACTGGTGTAGATTCTCTACTTTCATAACCACAACCAGTTCAACCAAGTCACACCCCATTTCAAAATTTAGTGGTACCTATTACATCCACCCTCGCACCTATAATTACCCAAGTTATGACTCACCCTTCATCCAATCTAACCATGTTGATAATTCAACCTACAATAACAATAACCAACCAAGGCATAGTCTCCAACCCAATGGGACAATTCCCATTTTATTTCCATACCTCAGCCTATGACTTGTTATCCTTATGTTGCCCCAATAGAACCTCAAAAAGATATGTTATACGCTCCCTTTGCTTCCTATCAGCTTCCCTATAACTTAGGAGGAATCCACTAAACTAATCCCCCTCCATACCTCATTAAGATGCTAATGGACAAGATGTCTAATCTAGAGACATCCATTTCTGGTTCAAAAAATGTATTATCTTATGATCAGATATGAAATGAACTAATTTATCCTTTTGTGCCTATTCACCCTTATCCAAGTCAATGGGAGCTCCATAAAATTTCTTATTTCCAGAGTAAAAAATACTCATAATAGCAATTGTGAGCATTTAGACATGGTTGTTATTTAATAGGGCATGATGATGCTTTATTACTTCACACTTTCCCTATGTCTCTTTTAGGTACTACCTTGGATTGGTATAGATCTATATCCCAACACTCCCTTTTATCATTTACCTATCTTACACAAATATTCCTAGATCATTTATCGATTAACATTTCTAATAAAGTTTCTATAATAGACCTTTATTCTATCAGATAATTTGATGATGAGTCTATTGCTAATTTTGTCACTCATTGGAGAAGCTTGATAAATCAACTCTCCTTCTCCTTACCCAAACTTGAGATTATTGAGATTTTCTCAAGGGCATGTGCTAAGCACATCTCATCCACACTCCGGGCATAAAATTTTTGCACATTTGATGAAGCTTTTACAATGGCATAAAAACTAGAGGTTCATGTTATTGATCAAGGCAAAGTCAAGTTGCATAGTAAGAATCCCAATACCAAGTCAAATTAATCCTCATCTAAAAATTATTCCTCTAACCAAAAGGCTAAAGGCTCAAACAATGTAAGTGGTCATCAAGTCAGCCTCTTCAACAACCATAGACCAATCAAATACTTTGACTTCTCAAAATCTAACCTAGCAATTCCAACAATGGTATAAACAAAGATAATACAGTCTTATTGGGGAATAATATACATCCATCTTAGATAAATTATTGCAAAAAGATGTCATATATTTTCCTTAGATTAAAACTCCTATACAATTTGACCCTTCTCATCCTATCCCAAGCTAGTACAAGGAAGATGAGTTTTGTAATTACCATTGAGTTAAAGGCCACAAATCTAATAATTGCAAGACACTCAAGAACATTGTTCAAGATATGCTTGATAGAGGTGAGATCATCTTGGATAATCCTAATGCACGTCCTAATCAAAGTATGGATGTGTTCAAACACCTTTTTCCTAACCATTCACTAAATCAAAATATTATCTAGTCTGCAACTAACTCAGGTGATCATAATATCCATATAGTTAATATGGTTTTCCCCTTTATCTTTAATTCAACCTGGCCCTCAATAGGAGACAACTATTTCATCGACTCCTCTCCCACATTTAGTGGAATCTATTTTTCCCATTCTTCCTCCTTAGGAATAAGAGCCTAGTTCATCTATTCTACTCCCTTGAGAGGAGGAACCTCCTTTGTGACTCCTTTTGCCACCTGAGGAGCCTATAATCCCAATTCCATTTGCACCAATATTACCTATCCTCTTACCATTTAAAGACCACACCCTACCAATTACTCAACCACATCTTGAAGGGAACATCATTCCTACATTATACCCTCTTTAGGAACACTCTTTACCTACTTCTCCTCTACCTATAGAGAGTGGTACCCCACCCACTTCATCTTTGCACCTAAAAAAGTCCATATTATCTACTCCCATAATAGATGAGAGACCTATTGTGCCTACTCCAATTGCACCACTCTTACCCCTTCTTTTACCTATGGAGGATCATACTTTACCCATGCCTCACCCACATGTTGAGGGAGCCATAATACCTATGATTTACCCTCTTGAGGAACTTACTTTGACTACCTCCCCTCCACTCATGGAAGATCAAGTCTCTTATCCCATCTTTGTCGAAGAAGACCCCATTATGGTTATTTGTCATCTTTGGACCAAAGTAGTAGAAACCAATAATTTCCCTCTTTCCCAAACATAGAAAATTTGTAAAGACACAACCATAAGGCCTACATCAACTTCATCAAAACCCTTATCACATTTAGTGAAAAGTCTATAATTTATTGACTCCATGAAGATTGACCATGTGGCATTTTGGGATCAACTTAAGACTCTATATCTAACACAATAAATGTCAACCTTTTACACTATTCCCCTTACTACCCTTTACCCTAAGGTCTTTGACAAAGCTAAAGTTTCTTCACCAAAAACACCAGAAGTTTAGCCATCTATGTTAGAACCCTCATCCTCATAGGAATATATTACATTAAATTAGATTAGGCCCTTAGGTGTATGCCCTATTTCTAATTTAATTCATCCATAGGTGAAATTAGATTCAACTCCTCAACCACAAGTTAGAGTTTATCACCCTAAAATATAGAATAATGTTAAGCTACTTAGACCTCATCGATCCCTTCTTCAAACCTAAGATTTACCATCTATTTTGGGGCCACACCCTTCTACTTTAGTTAGAATATCATCTAACTAAGCCAAAAAAAAGGTTGAGCTACATTCACTCCTACCTTTTCCATCTGATAAGCCTCTCACATATGACACTAAGAAAGTGACAATAAAACATGTAACTCCACCATCTCTAAACAAGACACCATGTAAAATTACCCTTCCAACACTGAAACAAAAGAAGGTATCCACTCTTATGTGTACAACAAGCATGAGGCCACTGATAGGCTCTCTAAGATTTTTCTTACATCAATTATTATAATATTTAGTAGTAACTCTTCTTCCCATTAATCCCTATAGTCCTTTTTGAATGAAGCCATCTTGGTTTGATGATACATAAGTGTGTTTATATCATCATTCACTTGGACATGATACTAAAAATCATAAAGCCCTTACAATGGTTATTCAACAATACTTCGATGTTGACACTTTTTTTGATGACACTAACATTAACCTTCTTATTATTCCACCATTGGCATCTATAGTACCTTATACTATTCCACCTAAATTCAAACCCAAAGATTTCATCATAACCCCTTTACCACTTCCTTCACCAGCTTTTAAAATTAACACAGTTAATGTGGCCACATGATCACAAAACCAAAAAGATAAAGCTAAGGAAAAGGTCACTACATCTTGGACCCATCCTTTCACCAAAGACACTCCACCTACTAACCCTAAGATTTCCATCTTGGGTGTTCCTAAAATAACATCAACATTATCCAAAGCTCAATGGTGAAATAACTTCACCAAACTCATATGAAAATATATTTGTATGAGTTAATCCAAAGCTCATCCCAACATCATCAAGCTTTGAATAGTGCTTTGAAAGAAATTTATGTAAAATCAGATGATCTTCAACCTCTTATATCTTTGGTCAGTGACCTTAATTCCACCTCCTTGATTTCTTTTAGTAATTCAAAAATTCCACTTCAACACCTTAAAGATCAAGATTCTACCCTTTTTATTACCACATATATTGATCACACTCGTATCAAGATAGTTATGATAAACTGGGGAGCTATTATTTCTACCCATTCCTATAAATAGATAGCCCTTCCTCACAATTGTATGTCTCAAACTGATGCAGTACTTTATTCCTTTAATGATACTACAACTGCTAAAGTGAGCACTATTATCTTACATATTCATGTAAGTCCCCACAAAATTCCTAAGCTCTTTTATGTTGTGTAAGGAGAGTTCCAATATAAAATACTACCTAGATGACCTTGGATACATGCTATGGCATGTGTACCCTTAACTTTACACCACTATGTCAAGTTTGAACATGATGGACAAGTACATGTTATACCTATTGACCCACCTCTATTTAAAACATGTAATATGACATATAGTCCTAATGATGTTCTCATCCCATTAAAAATGTCATCCTCCTCGCATAATGATTCTGAAGCTTCCACAAGATCCACTCCCATGGTTACATAGATATCAATAAAATAAATTCTTGACAAAGATCTCATGTATGAGACCTTTCAATGTTTGTCACTTGGTGAATATAATTTATTGATGCTTGATATGTTATATACTCAAAAAGAATATGGAAGGTTTCACATGCACCCAAAATATGATCCCCATATTGGTATGGTCATCTCTTATTTCCCCCTAACCTTTGAACCAATTTCACATATGGGGGAATTGATCAAGCTCCCACTATCAATAATATTTCTTCTTTGCCACAACCATTTACCTATCACTTCTCTTTCCTGATTAACCCTAGATTCACTCACACCTATCTCTATAGGTGTGCCCAGAAAGGATTTGGTTTAGGTCATTATGAACAAGGTGTCGATATGCCTATTGAATATCTTACTAGCAACACATTGAAAATGCCAAAAAGAAGCATGGGGTGGGATATGACAAACCAAATAAACTCCCTAAAACCTCCCTTAAACCAATTATCAAAGAACCAACCACTCCTTCTCCACCTTCTTCTCTGATATCACCTATAGAATCATAGGTATCTATACCTCCTATTATTTTTTAATAAATTCCATCCATTTGGGGCCTCTCACCTATCATCAGGGTAAGGAAACAAGGTCCCTTCCTCTCATTCATCTTGAAATAATTGATGAAGATTCTCCCACTATTAACAATATATAATGTCAAGGTGATGATGCAATTATCACCTGCATAGGTGCAGATGATTCCTATATGCAATGATCACTCCCATTTGAAACATAAGCTATGTTAAATAAATCAACCATTGACATCAACCTACCCTCCCATGATAACCCTTGCATCCTCAAGATTGACCAATCTTTAGATTCCTCTAAAGAAGCTGATTATGACACATTTATTAATGACCATAGCAAAGCCTTCACTTGGTCTTACAATGACATGCCTAGTATTGATCCCTTTATCATCACCCATAATATTGTCACCAATGGAGATGCTAAACCCATTAAACAAAAACTTCACAAAATGCATCCTTGTATTGCTTCCCTTTTTAAAGAAAAGCTCCAATGCCTCCTTTATATTAAATTTATCCAACCCATCGACTACCCGTAATGGATTTCCAATATTGTTCATATCACAAAATTAACTAGGAGAATCCATATTTTAATCGACTATCATGATTTAAACCTTACCTATCCAAAAGATGATTTCCCATTACCTAGTATTGACCAACTTATTGATCTAACAGCCAGCCATGAGATGCTATCACTTATAGATGGATTCACTAGATATAATCAAATCCTATTTGCTCTTGAGGATCAACACAAGACCACCTTTATTACCCCATGGGGGACTTTCTATTATTAGGTCATGCCTTTTGGATTGAAAAATGCTGGTGTAACTTACCAACATGCCATGACCTACATTTTACATTATCTTCTACACATAATTATGGAGGATAATGTGGATGACTTACTCAGCAAGTGTAAACTTCATCGAAAACATTTGCCAATTCTCAAAACCATATTCAATCATCTCCTGCAATATAACATTCAACTAACCAAATGCAATGTGTCTTTAGTGTTCTTTCTAACAAACTCTTAGGTTTTATCATTTCTCTCTATGGTATTGAGGTCAATCATGCTAAGGTTAGAGCAATCCTAGAGATGCCTCCACTTACTAATATCAAACAAATCTGTAGCTTATAAGGCAAAATTTAGTCAATTCAATTCTTCTTTTCCTAGTTGTCAGATCACTTCCAACCCTTTCACCATCTCCTCAAAAAGGATGTCTCCTTCCAATGGAATACAAATTGCTAGGAAGCCTTTGACGCACTTAAACAATACCTTCTTTCCCCATTGGTTCTTATTCCACCTAAGGAAAATTATCCTTTTTACCTATACATCTCCACCATATACCATTCTTTAGGTGCTATGATTGCACATTGAGATGACCAACATCGAGAGTATGTGGTTTATTACATAAGCCACACACTTATTGATTATGAGACTTGATATACCCACACTAAAATACTTTGCCTTGCATTGGTCTTTTCCACCTCTACGCTTTGCCATTATCTCCTAAATCACAAAGCCTATGTGGTCACCCATACTAATCCTCTCAAATGCATTCATTCCAAACTTTATCACAAGCAATGTGTAGCTCAGTGGCTCATGCTTCTTGATAAATTTGACTTAGAGTTCATTCAAATTTTTTTTAATAAAGGGTAAACAATCACTGGCAAAATTCATTAAACTTGACAATCAACCTTCAAACCTTGAATTCCCTGATGAATCTATTACAACACTCTCCATTGATGACATATCCTATCAAATGATGATATTATTTGATGGATCTAAATTCTAACATGGTGGGGGTATGGGGGTCATTTTTATTCCTATAGATGGTGAGCCTATGACTTTTTCATTTAAACTAGATTTTGAATGGACTAAAAATATGGCTGAATATGAGGCTTTGATTCTAGGACTTCAAATGACTCTCTTCTTGGGTATCAAATCCATAAACAATTATAGTGATTCTCATCTAGTAGTCAACCAAGTTAATGGTTCCTACATATGCAAAAATGCAATTTTGTAGTGGTATAAACATCATGTAGATACACTCTTGGGATCATTTGACTCTTATCTCTTTCAAACTATTCCTTGAACTAAAAATAAGTTTGATGACACGATGACTTCACTTGTTTCACACATACTCTCTTTATCCTCCTCTTTGAGAATCTATGTCACCGTGCATTGCTTAACATTACCCTCCTATATCTCAACTAACATCCTTTTTTTTAGAAATGTAACAACTAACGCAAAGGACTTATGGTACAAATAACTCATGAATTATATTTCCTTCTCTATTACCCCTCTTGATCTTTCTAATAATAGGAAATTGGCCTTTATAAAATGTGTCACTCATTACACTATACTAGGGGGACTTCTCTACAAGCAAAGTTTTGATGGTCTTCTCCTTAGATTCCTAACTAGTACTTAGACTCCCTTTGCTATTAAGGAAGTTCATGATGGGATTTATGGTGGGAATTTTAATGGTCAAACAATTTCTAAACATATTCTTTGAACTGGCTAATATTGGCCCACACTTCATCAAGACTATGCTGATTACATTCAACATTATGTTAAATGTCAATAACATGCTAACCTCCTTCATGTCCCCAGTCATGAATTGAAAGTTACCAAATACTTTTGGCCCTTCTCCCAATTGGGCTTAGATGTAAGTAGAGAGATTAACCCTCATTCATTGATATGTCTTCATTCTATCATTACTACCATTTAATACTTCACCAAGTGGGTCGAGGCTATCCCTTCATCTCCACTAAAGTTGATAAAATTGTTGACTTCATTAACCGTTATATATTCTATAATTTTGGTGTACCTCAAAACATAATAATAGATAATGGCAAGTCTTTAAAAAATAAGACTATTCAAAATCTTTATGATGCATTTGGAATTAAATTAAGCTTCTCATCACCATACTATCCAAAAGCTAATGGATGGGTAGAAGCTTCCAACAAAAATTTCACCAAAATTCTCATGAAGGTAGTCAATGATACGGGAAAGGATTGGAACACACACATTCCTTTCACTTTATGGGCTTACCTCACTAGCATTCAAACCCCTATGGGTGCTATACACCTTTTTCATTGGTATATGGGATGGAGGCTATTTTACCTCTTGAGGTATAGATTCCTTCTCTTCACATTTATCTACATGACATATTTACTAAAGATGAATTTTACCAATAACATTTGGCCCAACTTTAATTACTTCATGAACACCATCTCATAGCCCTTAACCACCTCCAAATATATCAAGAGCGTATCAAATACACTTATAACAATTTCCTCAAAGAGTGAAATTTCAATATAGAAGATCTCATCTTGAAATAAAATCAACATGTGATGAACATGGAGAAAATAAAATGGGGTAAGTTTTCTCCTAATTTGTTAGGACCTAGGAAGCACAACTGATTACCATATACAAGCAACTAACCATGGAATTAAACCAGAAGTAAACAGTAACTAGAAACCAGGAACAACACAAAATTTGAGAGATAATACCCAATTGTATTAATACTCTTCCAAAAGGAAATACAACAAAGAAGATGCCACAATCATCTTCCTTACACTCCTCTAGGGCTCCCACACCTCTAGGGCATAAATAGTAAATCTCTTCGAGAGAGCACTCTCTCAATTACGCTCCCAACAATCAACTCAAACACAGAGTTGTTGTTCACCTCCACCAACTAGTAACAATACTGCTAGTCCACTAGTCAGTAACAATACTGCCGGTCCACCAAGTAATCCACGTACTCCAAGTTTGAGTATACACACATACTCCAAGTACGCAACATACTCCAAGTAGATCTCACCTGATCTTGCTACCTATTGTGTTGCTGACCTCCCTGATCTTGCACACCTGCAAATCAACTTGGTTTTGCACACCTACAAACCTAGATCTTGCACACACACACACACTTGTAGATAAACCAACCTTACTTACCACATGTAGATCTTCTACCTGATCTTGCACACCTACAGACCAACTTGATCTTACATACCATGAAGAACCCTTGTCCTCCAAACCAACACCCCTATGGATCTTCTGCCAGACCTTGCACAACCTATAGATCCACCTGATCATAGACACTTGGCACTATGGCACTAGGAGGAACACACCTTACTCTCTTCACTCTAAAGGAGCTAACCTTGCTCTCTCAACTAGCACCCAAGGAATCCCTGCTTTGATCCCTCATGCTTTACAATATATCCCATGAGTCTATTATATAGATCTCATGCAAACAATAATTAGACATCCAATTACAATAATTAGATATGCAGCTCTAAGACTAAAATTAGACTTTAACATGCAAACAACTAGTTTGATAACAAATTGATCATGAACTAATAGTTTTGGAACCACACAGGCGACTGACATCGGTCCCTATCTGGCTGGAGATGACCGACGTCAGCCGATCTTGAATGATGTCAGTTGCTCTTCTCACTGTATATGACCAACGTCATTTGATCAGACCGACATCAGTTTCTCTACAACTTAGCAACCTCTCAACAACCTCCTGTTTGCATCTTGGTGAAGCTTTTACCTCCACAACCTAACAATCTCACACTTGGAGATAAATAGCTGCACCTGTTCTTGTACCTATACATCATCTAATCTGTTTCCTAGCTTGTATCTCTCTTCAAGATCAATCCTAAAGACCAACCACCACAAAACTTGTGGTGCACCTCTTGTCATCCAAGTAACCTACCACATCTGCATCTACAAACCCATGTAGAAAAGAACTTGACCCTGCATAGCATGTCGACCTGCTACTGGTCCCTCTCAGATACTTGAGAATCCACTGAACTATACTCCAGTGCTTCTTTCCTAGATTGGCTCCAAACTTGTTGACAACTCCCACTACCAGGGCAATATCAGGGAGTACACATGTACTCAACCTCATCATGTGATTAGGGACCCTATTCTATGAACTATCCATCCATAGGTGCGCTTTCCATTCTGCATCCTACACTACCTTTACACAATCATCCTGAGACAACATCAACCTATGATCTTCCTTGTCTCTAGGAATACTCATGCCAAAGAATTTTGTTGCTCCCAAATTCTTCATGACATACCACTGAACTAACTTTACCTTTAGTTTAGCAACTCCTTGCATGTGTGACCCTGCAACAAGCATACACACAACATACAGTAACAGGATAATGTTGCAATCATCATCCACCTTGGTAAAGTAAACACAATGGTTACAATGACATTGACTAAAGCCATGCTTTATCATACACCCATCAAACTTGTACCACTGTCCTACAACCTACTCAAGACCATATACCCTGGCCTTCTATCTCACGTGTCCATTCTGTCTCTTCTTTAACCTAGTTGGAAACTCTACCAAATCTACTATTCGGTTCTCTTCCAAAGAATTCATGCCACGCTCCCACTGTTTCCTAGATCCCACCTGCTCTGCTTCTTTAAAACTTCCTAGTTCTTGACCATCAGTGAGCAACAAGTAGTGTAAAGAAGGGGAATAATGAATTTGAGGCTTACTTACACTTTCAATCCTCCACATGGGTGTTTGAGACTCCTTGACAGCTTGCTATCTGCCCAAAATCTGTTCTAGTGATCGATGTCGGTCACCACCCAGTCTGCATCTGACTGACATTAATTCCATACGACTGACCTAACTACCGATGCCAATTCCATGATCGATGTCAATTTCTACCTTCTTGACACCATCGACTATGCCTATTTGCACATGACTAACATTAGTGCCTACCTGTTCGATGTCAGTTATCCCTGACCGTCATTGGTACCTGTGTTTTCTTGTGAGTGATGACTTTTTATCCGTGAGATTACTTTGAATCAGAACCCTATCTAAACTACCCTACTCAAAAGTATCCAACCCCTATGACTGATCTTTGTCCATCATCTCCTCCATGAACACCAAGGCTTTCTAGTTCTTAAGTTTGTCAAATACATCAGACTTCCTTTTTCTGTAATAAATCCAATCCTTTCTTGTATCATCCCACTGCTCACAAAAATCTTGGTCTATGCTCTCCGAAGCTGAACTCTTACCATTTGACTTAAGAACATCCATTCCCTTCTCACTTATGTGACCAAGCCTATAAATCCACATCTTTGCAAAAGAAATGGAATCGGTAATACAAGTAGGTAGATAAAGAGTACTGACTTTCTTACCACATGCTAATTCAAGTGCATCCTTGGTAACATTCCAAGAATCCGCTATGAGAGTTACTGTGCATCTCTCATCACCCAACTTTCCTATAGAAATTAGCTGCATCTTCAGGACTAGGACCTGCATGACCTCCTTCAACACCCATGTGTTGCCCGTCTGCAATTTCAGCCGCACTTCCCCTTTGCCAATACTTTGACAAGACTCACCAACCCCTAAATAAATCTTTCCAAAGTCTCCATGGACCTTAACATGGAAAAATACTCTATTTGGGGCTGCATGGAAAGAGGCAACAAAATCTATAAACCAATATTCTACTTTATCCAAGGAACATACAAGAGCAATCCATGTAACAATACATGCAACACATGTTTCTTCATGCCCTTTATGCTGATCCGCTATCAACCAAATTTTTTTCTTTTCCTGCTCTTTCTTTCCATAACACCGTAATTGACCATTCATGCCTTTCAATTCCTCCATTCTTAGCTTAATTTCTTCTGCCATTGCTATACTCCCACTCAATAAGAAACACCTAAGAGTGACCTGTAATCAAACACAAACCTGCTCCCTGCAACCTTAGCTCTGATACCACTTGTTAGGACCTAGGAAGCACAACTGATTACCATATACAAGAAACTAACCATGGAATTAAACCAGAAGTAAATAGTAACTAGAAACTAGAAACAACACAAAATTTGAGAGACAATACCCAATTGTATTAATACTCTTCCAGAAGGAAATACAACAAAGAAGATGCCACAATCTTCTTACTTACACTCCTCTAGGGCTCCCACACCTCTAGGGCATAAATAGTAAATCTCTTCAAGAGCTCACTCTCTTAATTATGGTCCCAACAATTAACTCAAACATAGAGTTGTTGTTCACCTCCACCAGCCAGTAACAATACTACCAGTCCACCAGTCAGTAACAATATTGTCGGTCCACCAAGTACTCCACGTACTCCAAGTCTAAGTATACACATACTCCAAGTACATAACGTACTCCAAGTAGATCTCACCTGATCTTGTTTCCTGTTATGTTTCTAACCTCCCTGATCTTACACACCTGTAAATCAACCTAGTTCTGCACACCTACAAACCTAGATCTTGCACACACACACACACACACTTGCATATCAATCGACCTTACTTACCACATGTAGATCTTTTACTTGATCTTACACACCTGTAGACCAACCTGATCTTACATACCATGAAGAACCCTTGTCCTCCAAACTATCACCCCTATGGATCTTCTACTAGACCTTGCACAACTTGCAGATCTACCTGATCATACACACTTGGCACGATGGCACTAGGAGGAACACACCTTGCTCGCTTCACTCTAAAGGAGCTAACCTTGCTCTCTCAACTAGCACCTGGGGAATCCCTACTTTGATCCCTCATGCTTTATAATATAGTCCATGAGTCTATTATATAGATCTCATGCAAATAATAATTAGACATCTAATTACAATAATTAGATCTGCAACTCCAATACTGAAATTAGGCTTTAACATGCAAACAACTAGTTCATTAACAAACTATTCATGAACTAACAGTTCTAGAACCGCACAGGCGATAGACGTCAGTCCTTGTCTGGCTGGAGATGACCGACGTCAACTGATCCTGACCGATGTCAGTTGCTCTTCTCACTATATATGATCGATGTCAGTTGATCAGACTGACATCAGTTTCTCTACAACTCAACAACCTCTCAACAACCTCCTGTTTGCATCCTGGTGAAGCTTTTAGCTCCACAACCTAACATAATTGGCTTGGACCATATATCATAACTCACAAGTATGGTTTAGGAACTTATCACTTATCTTCTCTTGAAGGAAGGCCATAACCCAAGCCTTTAAATGCTCTTGAAGGATGGTTGAGCCAAGATATGTTCTCAAAGGGAAAAACTAATGCAAAGGACTCCTCACCTCTTTACATAACCTTAACCTATACAAAATCCCATTATAGGCTTCCTGTATTGATCAGCTTACACAAAAATAAAAATCTTTAAGTCATGGACTTGCCTATATTAGCTCTTGAGTCATCCACAAAAGGGACATATCATTTTTACTTGGTAGTTTATGCTATCTAAGCATTTTTACTCATTCTCCCCTTTTTTCTCCTCATACTCTCTCAAAGGACTATGGAGCTCACTTATCATAAGGTAAATATGATGCTTCTCTAACAAACACAATGGTTCAAAAATATAAGGCATGAAAGAGGCTCATTTTCTTGAGCCTATTTATGTTCTACATTACGGTATTTGCCAATGCATGATCATTCTACCTCTTTATTTTCCCATCCACATCACATATCAATATCTCTATTTAAGATGGAGAAACAATGTCATATCAACACTAACATAACTGACCTATTTATTTTATGCATACACCATCACAAATATGGAAAAATGCTGAAATAAATTAACTAACCAACCTATTTATTTTATGCATACACCATCAAAAATATGGAAAAATGCTGAAATAAATTAACCTACAAAATCAATTTATTTTAAGCATACACCATCACAAATATGAAAAATGCTAAGATGAAACTAACCAATCATCTATGCATAGACCATCACATAAATGGGAAAGGATAGTCTAACTCTAATAACATGATCAACATTAACATCCAAATTAACATATCATAAAATAAACATCATCCATATCATTATCATAATCATATGCAACACATCTCAAATAAGTAGATGGTAATAAATAAACATCTCATATATAATATGTGATCAAAATACATGTTCATCATCTACATCATCATAACATCATAAATCAATCTCAAAATGTACATCTCACATCTTTGGCTCGTAGGCCAGTATACATGTAACATATATAAACAAAAACTAGAAAATGCTAATATTCAGGGTCCTCTAGGCTCTCCCTAAGGTCATGAGGATGTAGTATTATCACCACTCTCTATCCATCTATGTCAATGTGAGCTAGAAGCTATCACATGTGACATCAACCTCTTGTACTCTTTAAACTCTAAATATCTTTGTATTTATGAGAACTCTCTAATCTCCCTCTCATAGTAAGCAATCTCATTTAGGGAAGTCAAATACCTCGCCATCGATATAGTCTATGGAGGACCCATAACACCTGATGATGGCCCAACATATACTGGTCCCTATGGTGGTCATGGAGGAGGAGTGGTCTAGCTTGCTACTCTCAAACTATCTCTCTCTACTATCACTATAGTCACTTGACCCTGTAAAACAATCACTTAGCCCTATAGTGTTATAACCTAACCTTGTAGAGTGCTAGTATGACCTTGAAATGTCACCACCTACCCCTATAAGGCTAAAACCTCTACTTAGGCTATCTCTTGAGCCTACACTACTACATCTCAAGCCTGTACTACTATATCTCGAGTATGTAGCACTATGTCTCTCTACTTGACTAACCCTTATAAGTTTTTTGGTAGCCTCCTAACCTCCACCACTAGATGTAACCCTACCCACCAAACTATATAGGCCACTATACACCCTAGATCCCTAACACCTAGCCCTATTGGTAGCTCCTCAAAATTTGGCCCATCCATCTCCTAGGGCAATGGTAAGAGTGCCTCTATATCATCCTTCCTGTATCAAGGGAAGTCATGTAGAATATCCTAAAATAGTCCAGAATACCTCGTGACCCATGCCATGGGTACCATCTATAGCTCACCAACCTTTATCCCCCTAACCCATAGTGAGCTCTGTAACCTAAAAAGCTACTCTACTTGACCTCTGAAGATTGGATATGTTAGATATAATCTCCACATGATATTTATAGGGATCAAGCCCTTGATCATGCGCCTATAGTAGGCAATGTATCACATAATGCCATCCACTATCTAAATTCAACCCTAAAGCTAGCCAAAATAGTGGTAAGTAGCCCCAGTGGTCATGTCACTTTGATGTGCTCATATTCCCAATACTTTAGTAGATGGATGACACAGACTATATCACTAATGTAGCCTCAAAACCCAAAACTCTCTTTATAACTATGCCAAAAATATTGGACCCTAAGCAAAAATAATCCACTACTCAATCATCTATGTGAGCACACATATCAAAGAAATAAAAAATATCCCTTCATCTACATTGGGTAGTGCATACCCTGTGATCCTAATCATCATCCAGATGCTTAGATGATGTAACTCCTTATTAGCCATATAGAGTGGCTCATATGCAAAACTCGAAGAGTGGTAGGTCACCTCACTGACATGATCCCCATATAAATTGACCATGTGTATATCATGCTTCTCTCTTAATCATGCAAAAATCTCCTCACCCTAAAGTGGTAGCCTTAAAAATGTATACACATCCTCCTATGTCACTGTCAATTCTCTGGTCAGTAGATAGAAGGTGTTGGTTGTATGATCCCACCTTTCAATCAAAGCTATCATTAATGACACATCTTACATGACATGATAGTACTATCTCACTCCTCTTAAACCCATAGCTACCATATGTTCCCACTCATCTGGAATAACATCTCTCCTTATGCATGCTAATAACCTTGATAGATGATCTTTTAGAGTAAGCTCCATCCTCACTTGTATCCATACACACACAACTCAAGTCACATCCCCTTTAATATACTCTATCACCACCTTTCTCCATTCTCATTGGGATAACTACATTGGTTTGAGGCCCTAAACTGACCTATGTAGGCCACACTCAATTTACTTGGGGTCTTTTGAGGTTAGCTCAGTCATATACCCACCTTACTAACTACATTAGGCTTCACTACCTCTCTCTCTCTACCCTAGGCCTACCCACCTATTCCACCTCTAGGCCTCACTACCTATATTATTGACTCTTGACACTATGACCTATATTTTAAGCCCTATACCTCTCGAACTATCTTAACTTACTTTTTTACTAAAACATACCTTTTTAGATCTTTTTCCTAGATTTTGGGAGAACTACATTAGCACGAGGCCCTAAATTAGGCTATGTAGGTAGAAATCAGATGACATAAGGTCTTTTGAGGCTAGTTGACTACTTTCATTGGAAATAAAAAATTCACCCTTTCTCCTATTTTCTACTTTTCAAATAGTAACAAATGTTAGCATTAATGCTGACATTAGTGATTTATCAGCCTATGTCACAGCCAATGTTGATAAAAAAACTACCAACCTTAGTGCCATATCAACTGATGTTGATTAACCTTGATGCCATGTCCACTGATATTGATTGATCTCAGTAATGTTGGTGACTGGTTTGGCCTTAAGGCCAAACAACCCAAACCCAACCTACTCATTTCCCCTAAAAACATACTTACAAATCCCCCTAACTTATCCTACACCTACCCTAACCTATTTTCTACCCCCAAATCCTATTTCTTACAACCCCACCTCTCATTTAACCTCAAAATTATAAATAAACAAATCAAATTAGTTTATGTTCTTATCTCATCTCTCCATCTCCTCCTAGCTGACACTACTAGCTCTTATGGTCATGCACCTCCCACTAGGTCCCCTCTTTGCACTGCCATCTCAAATTGCTCTCAAGATCTATTTGTTCTCTCCAATCATAAAGTTACAAATGAGTTTTGTTGGCCACCAAAATCCATTTTTTGGGTTTGGTTATCCACTGATGTGAGCATTCTTGACCTAACCTATTAATGTTGGTGCTTATGCCTACCAACATTGATAATGTTTCCCTAGTTGTATCGATATCAACACTTTATATTATTGATATTAGCACATATAATCAATGTCGATACCACACCACTACTATTTTTCAAAAAAAAACCCCTTAACTTTGTACAACCTTACCCATACATTATAACAACTGGATATCACATATATATCCCCCTAACCATGATACAACAACATTTCAGATCAGTTAAATATTCACCCTTGATTACTTGTCTTGGAGATCATGAATATTTCCAAGCTCATTGACCTTTTTACATTAGGAGTGCATTGCTTGTTCTGACTACTTAGGCTATTCCACTATAGTTGGATATTATGCACATACATGTATTTTAGGTGTTATGGATAGAAACCAAGCCCATCCTATCACCTTCACCCTTTTTGTGTTTCTTAAGGGTAATTCCTACCTTGGATACTTGGGACACATTGACCATTTGAGACATAAATTTGATTGATTTGACCTGTCATCTATCACTTATAAGATGTGTTTTAGTTACTTCTATCTAATTCCTCCTTAACCTTACCTATTCTTGACATTATGAACTATATCTCATTGTGGCCTACACATACGGAGTGATGCTCAATTCTCCACTAGTCACCCAATTACCTTTCTATCAAACTAGTACTCAATTTTGATTTCTCCTTTATCAATTCCCATTTTGAAGGAGAATACTTCATCCAATACTTAGAGCAAATAAATCTTGTTTTTTTGTCTTGCAACAATTCAGTAAAAATTACAAAAAAAAGGGGGAAAATGTAGACACTAAACTATGTCACACACATTTACATAACTCCTTGTATTGAAACCCCCCTAAACCCATTTTAATAATAACAACTAATCTCCTTAACCCATATTTTTACCCCTCACACATTTAATTAATTTAAAATACTTAATTAAGTTAATTAAAAACCCCTATTACCACCTTGCCTATCCACCTCACCCTATGACTAATTCTCCCTTGATTAGTCACCTCAAGACCTAGTCCCCTCATCTTAACTACTCAAGACTTATTCCCACTTCCAAACTAAATTCCTAAATAAATAATTCCTTCCTAACATCTTATTTTTACTATTTTATAATGGGTGTCACACTTAGTGTGCACAAAAAAAGAAAACATGACAAAAATAGAAATATTTACCTATTCTAGGGTTGCCAACATTGGTTAACCCATGGCTAAAGTCGATGGGATCATCGACATCAACAATATAAGCCAAACTCCAACTTATGATTTAGGTAAAAAAAAATTAAAAGAATCAATTATTACTCTCATTCAGGCTCTCAACATTCTATTTTTGACATCCAATCTTACAATCACCCTACGTAAGTCAATTGCAATCAGCAACTGAGCTCTTGAGGACTAATATCACCTACTTGTTCTCTCTGTTTAGACACTTAGGTTTGGACTTCCTGATAGGGACCATCAACCTAACACTTATCATTTAATAGCCACCACAAATAAGGATATCATTGATACTGTAGGTCATTTAAATATTTATTTTTCTATTTCTATATATCTACCCTACACTGCTTTAAGCACTTTTGACCATACCCCCGTGAGGGAGTTATAAAACTTTCTTATTTGTTTCCCCTTTACCTGACATACCAAACATCTGACCAGACTTAACCAAGCCATAATCTCCCTCTCATAACTCTCTCAACCTCCCTAACCTGATCTAAACCATTTTTGAGACTCAGGAAAGCCTTTTATAACTTTCAAGATAATTATTACCCCTATCGACCTCGGTAGCCTAACTTACATCACTAACCTCACTAGTAACCTCAGTAGTATAACTGATATCACTCACACTCCTACCAATGTCTATGACTATCAATTTTTTATCCTCTTTAAAACCTACCTAGATAACTTCTAAAACATAAACAAAGTGCCTCACTTGCACCCTATCACTCTCTACTACATACAAGTTATTAATAATGATAATTTTATCTCTCTTTCACTCTCTCTTTACCTATCTTTTAGTTATTTATTATTATTTTTCCTCTTCAAAGTGTATTATCATCTCTATGGAAGTTTCACACTTCTTAGAACAAGCACGTAGCTTGGTAGCCCAATCATTTATTTGATAACAAACATCTTATGGTAGTGTTTTCTTATTTTTAGGTAGTCCTCCCTAGCCAAAGAGGATTGATAACAACATCTAGATATAGTGCCTAAACCAAATCTAGGTTCATTCTAATCACTTATCCTCATCCTTCTTTCTATTTTCCTTTAGACTTAAAATAGACAAAATTTAGTGAAACAGGTCCTTCTTGCAAGTTTAACCACTTGAAGGTGATCAAAGGTACAATGGTTAACAAAGAGGATATGTCTTGTCTTCAAGACAAACTAATATGTGCTTTATCAAATGTCAATTCAAGCATGGATGATGTGAAGACATAAGTGAAATATCTAGAAGTAACATTTAAGAATCTGTAGGTCATGATAGATAAGGGTCTTAACTAAAGGGTGGAACAATTGGAAAATAAAGTCATGAATTACTCAGATGTGTTCTTATCCAAGGATAAAAGGGATTTTAGCTCAACTAAAAGGGTCAATAATGAATATTCATGGATCAATAATAGTCAAGAGAAAGGAATGTCAAATATGAACAATGTCTTCAGTGAGTATTGCTTATCCTACAATAAATTTGGTCATAGATATAGGGATTATTATTTCTCTGTAGAGATCAAATGGAATATCATATTCTATAATTGTAACCAACAAGGTCATATAGCCAAGAACTACAAAAGACCTATTTGGAAAAAGTATACACAAGTCATTGGCACCATCAAATGGTTCAAAGAGACTAAGTCTAATATTGAAGAAGAAAAGAAGTAGAATTCAAGTAGTCCACCAAAAGAAGAGTTAATTTTTGTTCACCTACATACTCAAGAAGATGGGAATAAGAGATACTTCATAGATAGTGGATTCTCAAATCATCTGATAGGAGACAAGATCAATTTTATCTCTCTTAGGAAGACCAACCTAGGTTCAGTGAGATTTGGTAATAACAAATATGCTAACATAGTTGGAAAAGGTATTGTGAGTTTGGACAATGGTCATACTAGGAATGAGAATGTCTTATATGTATAAGGTTTGAAACATAATATTTTAAGTGTGAGCTAAATGTTGTAACTTTTTATGGTGATGTATGTGAAGTAAGAAAGGCTGGTAGATTAGGTTAAAATGCTTATAAAATAGATAACATGTATGTATTTTTATGAATCTAATAAGGAGGAGTGCTTCCTGAGTCAATTGGAATAAATTTGGCTTTGGCATAGAAGGATTGGATATAAAAAATTTGATAATATGGTAAAGATCAATTCAAAGGGGTTGGTAAGGCATATGACCAAGATTTCTAAGATTCCTCATTCTCTTTGCAAGGCATGTCTTCATGGGAAATAACACCAAAATAAGATACAAATACAAGGAGTTCTCCACTATAAATACATTATAGTTGATCCACATTGATCTATGTGAACCTATGAGAACTCAAAGTATTCAAGGTAATAGCTACTTCATGCTTCTCATTGATGATTTTACTAGGATGACTTGGATATTTTTTATTAAGTAAAAATTAGAAGATTTTGAAAGATTTATGAAATTCAAATTTATTGTGAAAAATGATAAAGGGTTAAAAATCAAATGTGTAAGATCAGACAGAGGAGGTGAGTTTTGGTCTCATGAATTTGAATATTTTTGATAGAAATAAGGGATAAGAAGATAATATTTTTCTGATAAAACACCACAACAGAATGGTGTTCTTGAAAGTAAGAATAGGACTATTTAAGAGATGAGTAGAGCCATGATTCAATATTCTAAATTATAAAATGGTTATTGGGAAGAGGTAGCCAATAATTTAGTTTACATCCTAAATAAGTATCAAATAAGAGTAAATGGTGATAAGACTCCTTATGAGCTATGGAAGAATAGAGCAACTAATGTCAAGCATTTTAGAGTGTTTGGGAGCATGTGATTCATCAAAAGATATGAAGATAATCTTGGAAAATTTGATTCAAGGTCTAATGAGGGCATCTTCCTAGGTTACTCTTCTATCATTATTGCCTATATGTATTTCAACAAGAAACTTCACAAGATTATTCAAAGTTTAAATGTAAGAATAGATGAGACAAGTAAAGTCAAAAAGCAAAAATTGTAGGTAAGTGACTCAATTCATAATTATATTTCAAAAAATGATGAGTTATCTATTCAAATAAATGATGAAGATGAGGAGGAGGAAGAAAGACAAGACTCTAAATATCCTTATAGAAGAATTTAGAAAGATCATCTAATCTATCAAGTTATTAGAAATGTTAGTGCTAGTTTGTAGACTAGAAGGACAATGTTGATCAATTAGAATGAACAAGACTCAGCTCTTTTATCCATTATTTAACCCAAAACATTCATGAAAGTTAGCAAATATTAAAGTTGGAATGGTGAAGTGGATGAAGAACTTGATCAAATAGTAAAAAATGAAACATGGGATTTAGTTCCTAGGCCAAAAGATAAAAATGTGATAGGTATCAAGTGGGTTTTCAAAAAAAAGATAAATGAGAAAAGAGAATTCACAAGGAACAAAGCTAGATTGGTGTGTAAAGGATATGCTCAAGTTTTAAAGAATAGATTTTGATGAGACTTTTGCTCTTGTGGAAAGAATGGAAACAATTAGACTCTTCTTGGCATATGCAAGTTTCAAAGGCTTTAAGGTATACCAAATGGGTGTGAAATATGCATTCTTGAATGACAACTTAGAATAATAAGTCTAAATTGAGTTACACGAAGGATACTTGTCAAATAAGAAATATTTTATGTGTAAATTGAAGAAGACTCTTTATGGTCTTAAACAATCTCCTAGAGCTTGGTATGATAGGTTAGATAAGTATATTTTGAGTCAAAGGTTTTAAAAAGGGGATAAATGATAGTAATTTATACAGTAAGACATAAGGTAACCATCAATTGATTATGGTTGTATATGTTGATAACATAGTTTTTGGATCTATTAATGATAATATGAGTAGAGAGTTTGCAAATACTATGAGGACTGAGTTTGAAATGTCAAAGTTGGGAGAAATTTATTTCTTCTTAAGATTGAAGATTAACCAACTTGATCTAGGGATATTCATTTCAAAAGATAAATACATCAAGGATATGCTAAGGAATTTTGACATGATAGATTGTAAACCAATAAGTACTACAATGACCACTGGATGTAAGTTAAGTAAACTAGATGACTCACTAAAAGTTTATCAAACTTTGTATAGATCTATGATTGTAAGTATTTTTTACTATAATAATTATAGGCTTGATATCATGCAAGTAGTTGGTCTTGTAGGAATATTTCAAGCTTATCTTAGATAATCTCACTTGAAAGTAGTCAAAAGGATCTTAAGGTAACTCAAAGGCACCATAGAGTATGGTTTATGGTATCCCAGGAGTAAAGAATTCACTTTGAAATCATATACTAAAGCAGATTAGGTAGGATGTGTGGATGATAGGAGGAGTACCAGTGGTGGGGTATTATTCATAGGGAAATTCTTGGTGTCTTGGTTAAGTAAGAAGCAAGCCTTATTGTCTCTATCAACTATAGAATCTAAGAATATAACAACTACCTGTTATTGCACACAAGTCATATAGATGAACCAACCTTTGGAAGATTATATGGTAAGACAAAATGGACCTTGTACTATCTACTATGACAATACTAGTACAATTAGTATTTCAAAGAATCTTGTTATGCACTCAAAAACTAAGCACATTCTTATTATAAATCATTTCTTGAGATAATAAGTGAGTAATCAAAGTCTTAAGTTGGAGTATATGTCTACAAAATATAAACTTGAAAATATTATGACCAAACCATTGTCAAAATCTATTTTTGAGTATCTAAGACAAATCTTGGGATTCATTTATTTCTTTGTGAATCAATATGTATTTTGGCTAAGGGGGAGCAATAAGTTCATGATCTTGCTCCATAGGTGGCTTCAGAAGGCTAGTAAGAATGTGTGATGGTTATTCATGGTGTGTGAAGATCTAAGGATGATCAAGAGGTGCAATGGCTCATAAATCTTAGGGGGAGTCCTTATTAGATGTTTGTTAAAGAGTTTCATTAGATTGTAGTGTATGGTTGAGAAGTACAAGGTGGTATCCATATAGCTATGGAGAACTAACTCAAATCACTTGAATAGATTAAGGAGCTATGCATGATGTGAGGGGAAGCATATGTGAGATTGTTTAGTCATATTTAATATGTGATATCTTCCAATAATGATATTTTAAGAAGGTTGATATAATTACTTAATCAAACCTAGTCATAATTGTGTGTTTTTTTGATGGGATACCATCACCCTTCTGCAAACAGGGCTAATCTGAATGTAGACAAAATATTTAATCTTCACACTCTCCCTGTAGAAAGGATTTATACAGCCAGCGTCTATGTTAAGTACTCTTCATAGACAATTTTCAACTCTGTCTTTCTAACATCATTTATCAAGTGTTCTATAGAGATATTCCCAATCTCATCTTAGTAATAAGTAGAATATGCTCCAGGCGGTAGCTTTACCACTAGACTCCTAAACACACCACCATGAACAAGATGGAAATGTTCTGTTATCTGAACATTCCTCCATTGTGAAATTTCAACTTCCCACACAAGTACCTTAATTACTGGAAATGGTTGATTATTTTCAAAGTGAACAATAAAGGGCAAAAAGGAAAGCACAGGAAGATTCTCATACAGACTATACTTAATTTTTGGATCCACAACTTTTGTGGGATCAACTTTGGTGAATGACTCTATTCTAGAACTTGGAGTCTTGACAGTTGTAGTTTACACTTTCTCCCAATCATGGGGACGATGCTTCAGAGAATAAAAAATAAGTTTATGATAGGTCACTTAAATCTACAGCAGGACACAACTTAGTTTCAAGGAAAACAAAGGTGCTATTTCATTGTAATAAAGAGATCAAACAATTAATCAAATATCTGAAGGGAACATATCAATGTTCTAGGCACTATTTCCAATTCTGATCAATGTTAGATGGATGCGCAGTCCTATTGGATTTAACAAAGTATCGAACACCAAATAGATAATAGACTGGTCTTCATTTGGTTACTCTATGCATATGTCAAGGCCACTTTAATGTATATGGCATAGTTTATTAAAAATAAGAGAAACATCACTTGCTTTACTTGGACTCAACGACGCTCCTTCCTAGCCTACAGAAGTCACAGCAGTGAAGAGTGGATCCTTTTCTAACAAGTTGACAAAGTTCATCACAATAGTAGAATGCTGTTGGGACCAAAACCAATCACATGCTACAGGGTCCTTCAATGAAAGTTGATCTCTAATTGAATTATCTAATGGGTTAGATTGGCGTAATAGACATCATTGGACAAAAATATTAACATCTCGATCCCTGCCATGTCCTCATGATGCAATTTCAGTGGCTGCTTGTAATAGAGCATGTATAAAAGCCTGATATGCAAGTGTCTTAATCCAAGCATTCTTATCAATTCCAAGTCAGGCCTTGGCAAACTAGGGACCTCATGTTAGAGATCTTTGCTACTCATTAGCAAGCTCAAATACTCATGCTGCCTCATGCAAACTTTGTACCAGGTCATTACTTGCATCTTCATCTTGAAAAGACTGATTCAATTTTAACCTCATTTCTTCATATTCTCCATCAGAATTTGCATGGAGACTCCCATTAACAGAGATCCCGTCCTCTGGAGTAGCTAATGTAATAAAAAATGCAATAACTTGTGTTTCAAATTACATAAAGACTGTAAAATAACCAACCTATTTGAATTGCTCGATACTTTCATATGTTGTCAATCTTGACCATATCCGCTCTTTGTCCATTGCTCCCCAAAGTTGTTGCTGAACCAAATCAACCCAGAATGCTCCTTCATCTCTCTAAAAGAGATCTTCCTTCTCTTCCTCCCCTATTTTTTTCCTCTTCGTCCCCTATCCTCTCTCCTTTTCTCTTCTTTTTTATGTACTCCCTGTCCTTTTTTTTTAATGAATTTTCTTTCCTATTCTCTTCTCTAACCTCTACGCCAAACTTGGCTTTAAAAAAAAAAACAAAATAGAGTTTTTAATCTTTAACAATATGCTAAGGTTGAAAATATTTTCAACCATTTCTCCCAGATTTCCTCAACATCCCCAACAACAATTACTTTTTACTTTTATGTTTTTACAATTACTCCTTAGTAACAACATATTAGAGGGAAAATACAAATTATTGAATTTGAATTAATCATGACTATGTCTTGCCAAGACGTATGTAGATGCTCCTGCATCATACTCTCCCTCTAGAAAGGATTTGAACCTTAGTTCAAATGAATTGCTGCCTCCATGCACTAGTCTTCATTATATGCTTGGATCCCAAGGTCTTGTTGTGAATGCTAATGCTGGTGTTTGTCTTTGGTAGTATATTTTTTTCATTTTGCTTTTCTTCCTTTTTATATATGTCCTTTTCATTTCCTTCTCAGCTGCCATATCCCACTTCCATGCTTCTTCATCTTCATACATATCTTCTAGATCTTCTTGTTGTTCTTCTTATTCCATGAGCTTATCCAATGACTCATGTATGTCATTCACTTTATCAATCTTCATACCTGCATACAAAACATTCAAAGCCACCTTAGAATCAAAATCTTTAGGCCATGAAGCCTCTTGGCTGTCTCCATGTTCTTGTTCCTTGATCAAAACTGCCTTTGTCTCTTCACTCTTTTGATCTTTTCTTGCTTCACTCTTCCCAATGGTGTCTTGACCATGGCTTATACCTTCATTCATCTCTCTTGAATGACCAAACAACTCCTCCAACATCTTTAACACTTCCTTTAGTGAGCTCTCATCTATCTCACCATTCTCTTCATCAAACTTGGGCTGATCACTCACAAGGATTACTTGCCCTTTACCTCTTATCTCTTCTTTTCTTAGCTTGTCTTCACATAAACCAACTTCTTCATCAACATCAATATACTTATCAAATATAATTGTAGTATTCTTACCTTCTGTTTCCTTGTTCTCTTCAATCTCTGCTTGAAGCCATCTTGTTTGTTTTGCTGCATACTTTCTCCTTTCCTCATCCTCCATCCGTTTGGAATTCTCTCCTTGCTGCATATTAGTCCACATAGCCACTTTCCATCTTTCATTTCTCATGAAAATATCATTGAAGGATTAAAAAACATCATCACAAACAATTTGTTTACCTTTCATCTTTGTATCCTCATGCTGTTAGGGTGTGGAGCTAAAAGCTTCACTGATGCAGACACGGAGAAGGCCATTAGAGGGGTTACTGAAGGTTGCTCAGCGTCAGAGCAATCGGTGTCGGTCTGATCAGCTGATGACGGCAGGATAGTGAAGAGAAGCAACCGATGTCGGTCAGGGATCGACTGGCGTCGGTCACCTCCAGGCAGACAGGGACCGACATCGGTCGCCTATGTGGTTTGACTGCAAGCTTATTATGGGTAGTTAGCTAACGAACCAAGTGTTTGCATGATTAGAGCTATTTTTAGACTGAGATCTGTGGATCTAATTATTGTAATTAGATGTCTAATCATTGTTTGGATGAGATCTATATAATAGACTCATGGTTGTATTGGAAAAGTGTTCTAGTTTGAGTTGAGCAAACATTGCTCCTTCTGTGTGTGAGGTGAGCAAGGGTGTTCCTCCTAGTTCCATAGCAGTACCTAGGTGGGTACTGGTTTTGGAGAGTCAGCAAGATTCTTCAGGTGTGTAGGATCTTGGTCACAGGTGCATGGCCTATATAGGAGATCTACATGGTAAGTAAGATCGTTGATCTGCAGGTGTATGTGTGTGCAAGGTCAAGGTTCACAGGTGTGCAGAACTGGGTTGATTTGTAGGTGTGCAAGATTAGATAGGATAGCAACACAATAGGGAGCAGTATCAGGCAGGATCTACTTGGAGTATAGGTGTGTACTCGGATAGAGCAAAGAGGAAGGCAAGGGAGTTCCTTCCATAAGTATGGTCTGTTGAATTGTAGGTTGTTGCAGGTTCATGGGAGATCTACTTGAAGTACCTTGAGTACTTGTGGAGTACTTGTGGAGTATGTGGAGTACTTGTGGAGTGCGTGGAGCACTTGTGGTGTGCGTGGAGCACAGGAGGTGAACACCAACTCTGTATTTGAGTTGGGTGTTGGGACCTGAGAGGGAGAGCTTTGGGGAGAAGAATTACTGTTCACTTGAGGTGTGGTGAGCCTCTGAAGAGGTGGTGGAGAAGAAGTGGCATCTTCTTTATTGTATTCTTTTCTGTAAAGTATTAATACAAGTTGTGTATTGTCTCTCATATCATGTGTTATTTTGAATTCTAGTTACTTGGTGAATCTGGTTTATTTCCGCATATTAAGTTGCTTGGTTTGGTAATCATATTGTGCTCTTTTGGTGGAGCAAGATCCTGACAAGTGGTATCAAAGCTTTTGGTTGGGATACTAATAGATTGGTTTAGATCTGGGTAGTGTGTTTTGATTACAGGTCACTCTCAGGGGTTTTTGATTGAGTGGGAGTAGAGAAATGGCAGATGAAAGTAAGCTAAGAATGGAAGAGTTGAAAAGCATAGATGGTCTCTTAAGGTCCTAAGGAAAGAAAGAGTAGGTAAAAGATTATTGTTGGTTGGTAGCAGATCAACATGAAGAAATTGAAGAAGCAGATGTAGCAGGTGTTGTTGCACAGGATGCTCTGGGAGGTTTCTTGGATAAAGTTGAATCTTGGATAAAATATTCGGTTGCCTCTTTCCATGCAGCCCCAGGTAGAGGAGCTGGTGAGCCTTGCCAAAGAACTGGCAAAGGGGAAGTGAAGCTAAAATTGCAGGTGGCCAACACACAGGTGTTGATGAAGGTCATGCAGGTCCCAGGTTTGGAGATATGGCTAATTTCTTCAGAAAGATTAGGTGATGAGAGATGCACAAGAACTCTCACAGTGGATGCACTTGAATTAGCTGGTGGTAAGAAAACAGGTACTCTTTATATACTTGTTTATATTATTGATTCTTCTTCTGTTGCGGAGATGTGGCTTCATAGGCTTGGTCACATGAGTAGGAAGGAGATGCATGTTCTTAAGCAAAAGACAAATATATTTGACAGGCTTAAGAACTGGAAAGCCTTGGTGTTCTTGGAGGAGATGGCAGACAGAACCCAGTGGATGTGGCTGGATACTTCTGAGCAGGGCAGTTTGGACATGGGTTTTGATTCAAAGGAGCTCATGGGTAAAAAGTCATCACTCACAGGTGAACACAGGTACCGGCATCACTCAGGAGGAACCGGTGTTGAACAGAAAGATGCCGATGTCGGTCATGTGCAGACTGAAGCCGGTGATGTCAGGCAGGGTAAGACCGACGTCGGTCAGGAGACTGACATCAGCAGTAGGTAAGACCGATGTCGGTCAGGAGATCGACGTTGGCAGTAGGTAAGACTGATGTCGGTCAGGAGGACCGACGTTGGCAGCAGGGACACTGTAGGGTCGGTAGTCAGGGATAGACGCATGGGAACCGACGTCGATTAGATGTAGACTATGGAGTGACTGAGGTCAGTCACTGTAACAAATTTTGGGTGGACAGCACACTATCAAGGAGTCTCAAACACCCATATAGAGGACTGAAGATGTAAGTAGGCCCTCAAATTTGTTGTTCCTCTTTTTTATACATGTTGCTGATTGTAGAGCAGGAAGGATCTAGGAAATAGGTGTGAGCTTGGCATGGATGAGGATGTGATTCCTTGGAGGAGAACCAAATAGGTGTTTTTGGTAGGATTGCCAGTGGGAAGAAAGCACAGAGACGAATGGATACCTTAGTTGAAGAATAGAGAGAATGGATATGTGAGACAGAAGACCAGGTATATGGTCTTGAGGAGCTACAGGACAATGGTACAGGTTTTGACAGGTGGAGGATGAAGCATGGCTTCAGTCAATGTCAGGGTAACTACTATGGTTTGTCTTACTAGGGGGATGATGATTACAACATCATTCTGTTGCTGTCTGTGGATGGTATGTTTTGCTAGCAGGTTTGTACATACAGGGTTTTGCTGAGCTAAGGGTAAGATTAGTTCAGTGGCATGTCATGAGGAGTTTGGAGCAGTGGAATTCTTTGACATGGGAGACATGGAGATCACAGGTTGATTTTGTCTCGAGTGGGAACTGATGTGAATCAGGTGTTGGTGAGGTTTAGGATGCAGAGCCAGAGCACACTAAGGGCTGGATAGGTACAGTGTCTGAAATCACATGAGGTTTGGTATAGACCTGAGTATTCCCATGCAGTGGGAGATGTCAGAGAGTTAGGAGCCAATTCAGGGAAGTGGGTTCTCAGGCATTTGAGAGGGACCAGCAGTAGGTATACATGCAGGGTCAAGACTTCACTACATATGTTTGTAGGTTCAGATGTGGCAGGGTACTCGGATGACAGGAGGTACATCACAGGTGTGTGGTGGGTTGTCTTCAGGATTGATCTTGAAGAGGGATACAAACCAAGAAATAGATTAGATGGAGTACAGGTACAGGTATAGTGCAGCTATTTATCTCCAAGTGGGAGATCGTTAGGGTGTGGAGCTAAAAGCTTCACTGATGCAGACACGGAGAAGGCCATTGGAGGGGTTACTGAAGGTTGCTGAGCGTCAGAGCAACCAGCGTCGATCTGATCAACCGACGATGGCAGGATAGTGAAGAGAAGCAACTGATGTCGGTCAGGGATTGACCAGCGTCTGTCACCTCCAGGTAGACAGGGACCAACGTCGGTCGCCTGTGTGGTTCGACTGCGAGCTTATTACCGGCAGTTAGCTAATGAACCAAGTGTTTGCATGATTAGAGATATTTTTAGACTGAGAGCTGTGGATCTAATTATTGTAATTAGATGTCTAATCATTGTTTAGATGAGATCTATATAATAGACTCATGGTTGTATTGGAAAAGTGTTCTAGTTTGAGTTGAGCAAAGTTTGCTCCTTCTGTGTGTGAGGTGAGTAAGGGTGTTCCTCCTAGTTCCACAGTAGTACCTAGGTGGGTGCTGGTTTTGGAGAGTCAACAGGATTCTTCAGGTGTGTAGGATCTTGGTCACAGGTGCATGGCCTATATAGGAGATCTACATGGTAAGTAAGATCATTGATCTACAGGTGTATGTGTGTGCAAGGTCAAGGTTCACAGGTGTGTAGAACCAGGTTGATTTGCAGGTGTGCAAGATCAGATAGGACAACAACACAACAGGGAGCAGTATCAGGCAGGATCTAGTTGGAGTATAGGTGTGTACTCAGATAGAGCAAAGAGGAAGGCAAGGGAGTTCCTTCCATAAGTATGGTCTGTTGAATTGCAGGTTGTTGGAGGTTCATGGGAGATCTACTTGAAGTACCTTAAGTACTTGTGGAGTACGTGGAGTACTTTTGGAGTACGTGGAGTACTTGTGGAGTGCGTGGAGCACTTGTGGTGTGTGTGGAGCATAGGAGGTGAACACCAACTCTGTATTTGAGTTGGGTGTTGGGACCTGAGAAGGAGAGCTTTGGGGAGAAGAATTACTATTCACTTGAGGTGTGGTGAGCCTCTGAAGAGGTGGTGGAGAAGAAGTGGCATCTTCTTTATTGTATTCTTTTCTATAAAGTATTAATACAAGTTGTGTATTGTCTCTCATATCATGTGTTATTCTGAATTCTAGTTACTTGGTGAATCTGGTTTATTTCCACATATTAAGTTGCTTGGTTTGGTAATAATATTGTGCTCTTTTGGTGGAGCAAGATCCTGACACAAGCTCTACCTCATTATTCTTGGAGAAGTTTTCTTTCTCATCTTCATTCTCTTGACTACTGGAATCACCTTCAATCCTCTTCCATTGAATTATTAGTGTTGCTGTCTCAACACTCACATCTTCTTCACTCTTTGCCTTCTTAGGTACCAACATTTGATTCTTCTTCTTATCATTTGACTTCACAAGCCATTTAGGCATCCTGTAACCATGCTCTCATACCAGCACTTCCTGTTGCTTAGGAGTTTGCTTCTTCCACCATTTAGGCATCACATATCCATGGTTAATTGGAAACTTCACCTTTCTCTTTGCTTCTCTAACATGTATATCAATAGTTTCATGCTTATAAGACAAATAAATTTTTGAACTCACCTTTACCTCCTTAACGGGCTGCTCCATTAGTTCTTTGACTTGCATAGCTTCTTGATTATTTGTTCTTTCTTCTTCCTTTATGTGTGGCTGTTCTCTTTATTCTTCTTGGCATTCAATGGCATCATGGAAGTCATCCTCATCTTCCATCTCTCCTCTTGCTTGTATGGATTCTTCAACACCTTCCTCATGCATTAACCAATGCATCTCCTCTTCTTTATCAACATCAGAAAACTCACTTCTCTTTCTTGCACATTCACTTGTGCACTTGGTGTCTCCTCTTGTACCAATCTCTTCACTCTTCAAGGCCCTTCTCTTGACCTTCATAAGGCTGCTCATACATGCATTTACCCATGTCAAGACAACATTAGATATAAAAACAATAGACCCCAAGGTCCCTATGAGTACTCTCTTCACCCACACTCTCATCTTTTCAAGTGCTCTTCCTGGCACTTCATCTTTTCTTTCTTCTCTTCTCTTGTTCTCCAGAATGAGAACCTTCTTCTCCACCTCTTCCTCTTGCTACTCACTTGGCAACCTTCTTATCTTCTTCAAGCCTCTATGGGCTTCTCTCTTCATGGCAATCTTCTTTTGCCTTCTTCTCCTCTTCATTAGGAGATCTATAGGCCACTTCAACCTCTTCCTCATTGGCCATACCCATGCTTGCTTGTCCATATGCATCCAAGACTCATATTCATCTTTAATCTTAGCTAACTCTCTTTTTAAACTATCCATCTCTTTATCAATTGCAATACTATCCATACCTTTGATGCTTGCTTTCTTCTTGGTGCCCTCATGTACCTTGCTGCTCTGTAGTACCTTCAACAGTACTTCCATTTTTGAGATCTTCACCCAAGTCTTTTCCACCTTGGTCTCTTGATCCCTTGTCTCACCCAAGCCTTTTCTCCTTGACTGGTCTTTTGACAATCTCCTTGATCTCACCTAGGCCTTTTGCATCCTAGTCTTTTGGATCCTTTTCTCAATCTTGCAGCAACTCTCTATTCAACACTTCATCAAACACAAATCACAAATCCAAGCTTACCTTGCTTTGGATCTTCCTCTTGAGCATTCACTTGCTCCCTTACTTTTGAGCTCTCCAAGCTTCTCTTCTCAATTCTTCAAACTTGATCCTTTACCTCACCTAAGTCTATTTCACCTTAGTCTTTTGGCAAACTATCCAAGCTTCTTCTTGGATCTTCACTAAGCCTTCTTTGGCTTATTCTCTTCTCCTCTTAAGCCTCAATGGATTTAAACCTTCCTTTTTCACCTATTTGTTTCTTAAACAAAATAAACTCAAATCAAATATCATAGACTACTCATACCTTTCTTCCACAGGGTCTTCTAACACTTTGTCCTGTTGATCCTCTTGCCAAATATTGTAACAATTCATTAGAAATCATAACCATCAACAAATTACCAATTCCCAAGAGCTTCAAGCTCTGATACCAAATGATGAGATACCATCACCCTTATTCAAACAGGGCTAATTTGAATGTAGACAAAATATTTAATCTTCACACTCTCCTTGTAGAAAGGATTTATACAGCCAACGTCTATGTTAAGTACTCTTCATAGACAATTTTCAATTCTATCTTTCTAACATCATTTCACAAGTGTTCTGTAGAGATATTCCCAATCTCATCTTAGTAATAAGCAGAATATGCTCCAAGCGGTAGCTTTACCACTAGACTCCTAAAGACACCACCATAAACAAGATGGAAATGTTCTGTTATCTGAACATTCCTCCAATGTGAAATTTCAACTTCCTGCACAAGTACCTTAATTACTGGAAATGGTTGATTATTTTAAAAGTGAAAAATAAAGGGTGAAAAGGAAAGCGTAGGAAGATTATCATATGGACTATACTTAATTATTGGATCCAAAACTTTTGTGGGATCAACTTTGGTGAATGACTCTATTCTAGAACTTGGAGTCTTGACAGTTGTAGTTTACACTTTCTCCCAATCATGGGGTCGATGCTTCAGAGAATAATAAATAAGTTTATGATAGTTCACTTAAATATACAGTAGGACACAACTTATTTTCAAGGAAAACAAAGGTGATATTTCGTTATAATAAAGAGATCAAACCATTAATCAAATATCTGAGGGGAACATATCAATGTTCTGGGCACTATTTCCAATTCTGATCAATGTTGGATGGACGCACAGTCCTGTTGGATTTAAAAAAGTATCAAACATCAAATAGATAATAGACTAGTCTTTATTTGGTTACTCTATGCATATGTCAAGGCCACTTTAATGCATATGGCATAGTTTATTAACAAGAAGAGAAACATCACTTGCTTTACTTGGACTCAATGATGCTCCTTCCCAGCCTACAGAAGTCACAGCAGTGAAGAGTGGATCCTTTTCTAACAAGTTGACAAAGTTTGTCACAATAGTAGAATGCTATTGGGACCAAAACCAATCGCATGCTACAGGGTCCTTCGATGAAAGTTGATCTCTAATTGAATTCTCCAATGGGTTAGATTGGCGTAATAGACTTCGTTGGACAAAAATATTAACATCTCGATCCCTGCCATGTCCTCGTGATGCAATTTCAGTGGCTACTTGTAATAGAGCATGTACATAAGCCTGATATGCAAGTGTCTTAAGCTAGGCATTCTTATCAATTCCAAGCTAGGCCTTGGCAAACTAGGGACCTCGTGTTAGAGATCTTTGCTGCTCATTAGCAAGCTCAAATACTCATGCTACCTCATGCAGACTTTGTACCAGGTCATTACTTGCATCTTCATCTTGGAAAGACTGATTCAATTTTAACCTCATTTCTTCATATTCTCCATCAAATTTTGCATGGGGAGTCCCGTTAATAGAGATCCCATCCTCTGGAGTATCTGATGTAATAACAAAATGCAATAACTTGTGTTTCAAATTACATAAAGGCTGTAAAATAACCAACCTATTTGAATTGCTTGATAATTTCATATGTTGCCAATCTTGACCATATCCGCTCTTTTTCCATTGCTCCCCAAATTTGTTGCTGAACCAAATCAACCCATAATGCTCCTTCATCTCTCTAAAAGAGATCCTCCTTCTCTCCCTCTATTTTTTTCCTCTTCGTCCCCTGTCCTCTCTCCTTTTCTCTTCTTTTCTACGTACTCCCTGTCATTTTTTTATGAATTTTCTTTCCTATTCTATTCTCTAACCTCTACACCAAACTTGGCTTAAGAAAAAAAAAACAAAATACAGTTTTTAATCTTTAACAATATGCTAAGGTTGAAAATATTTTCAACCATTTCTCCCTGATTTCCTCAACAGCCCCAACAACAATTACTTTTTACTTTTATGTTTTTACAATTACTCCTCAGTAACAACATATTAGAGGGAAAATACAAATTATTGAATTTGAATTTAATCATGACTATGTCTTGCCAAGACATATGTAGATGCTCTTGCATCATATTTCTTCATTTATTTTAGTACTTGGTTGAAGAGAGTATTGGTATGTAGTAAGAGGATGTTGTCAAGGGAAATAAGAGGTATGATAAAGGTAAGGGGGAGTTTGTATCATATTTATAATGTGGTCATATCTTGATTGATGATCTTTTCAAGTCCTCAGGATTAGTTGGTGCCTATTTTATCATTGTGTCAAAGGGGAAAAAGGTTTCTTGTGAAGAGTGATTGAAGAGAGAGAAGGAAGAGTAATCATATATTGTTTTATGATGATGTTTGACATCAATGACAAAGGGGGATATTTTTAGAGAGTTTTCAATGATGTCAAAGTGATGTAATGAAGGTGTCCAGGTGAGTGGATGAAGTGTCTTGATTAAGTGATAATGACCAAGTGTGCAATATGCTTATCTTAGTATGTTTGAAGTAGGCTTGGTTGATCTTTAGAGTTTATATGGTTAAAGAAGTTTAGGTATGAGTATGGTGATTTGAACATGTTAAATAGGTTCTATTAGAGGTCAGAGATGATTATAGAGCTTGTGTGAATAATTTAAACTCATCTAGTAGTCCATAGTTTTCATCTAGACATTTTGGGTATAGTGGCATAAAATTTGAGGAGGCAGTTTGATGCCATCATAATTTCCACATGTGGATGAGTCAGTGGTAGATGGTCATATGGTTATGATAAAATTAGTCCCAAGTTAATATGGTCCAAGTCTCAAATCATGCGATGAAGCACAACCAAAGCTATGTGTGTGTAAAGCTAGGTTCCCAGGAAGTTTGATAGTGTTTTCCCATACTTAGCCAAATTTTCTTGTGGCAAGAAAAGAAGAGTATGAATTTTGATGTAGTCATATTTTATACATGTGGAAGTTTCAAGAGATGTTGATCATATGGGTTTGTGAATTTTTGTGCCTATTTTATATTTTTTAAATTTTATGTCATGAAATAAAGTACATCAAAAGATATGCATGTGCAAAGTTGGCCTTTCAGGCAATTTTAGGCATAGTTGGTTTTATGGCAAAAAATATGAGTGAGCATATTAATGGTTTTATATCTCAAAAATTTAAAGTTTATAATATTAGATTGATATATGGTTGGATTATCCTATATGAGGAGATCATGTGGTCCAAATTTTAGATCATGTAGCTAAGTGCAATAAAAGTTATTAATGTCCAAAGTTGCCTTCCAAGCAGATTGAATGGTTACCATACTTAGTTGATTTTGCAAGAGATAAATATCATGAAAAAATGAAGATTCAATGGTTCACAAGAGATCATACATATTCATCTAATGACATGTATCGAGTCAAATAGGTTAAGGTGATAGTTTCTTAATTATAGGTAGAGGTAAAGATCAAGAAACTTCTAAGATCTGATGGTGATTTGGTGTTCATACTAATCAAGATCAATGATGATTATTAAATGTAATTATTTATAATTGTCCAATGTTTAATATAGATAAATCTCAATCTATGTATAGGATTTTGATAGAGTGTGTTTGTTCTAGGATGTCAGGAAGAAGCAAGATAATGCTAAGTGTTAGAAGTTTAACATTTACGCAGTGGTACACTATGAGTTAAAGTTAGAAGAAGATCAATAGTGCATGATTAATCTAATATGTAATGGAATGAGATGCATTTTAAGTGACTGAAGTTTAACTATGATTATTTGGATTTAAATATTCAAATTTTAAAAGGAAAAACTAGTTCTCAATTTTTGTGCTATACCTTTTGATCTATACAAAATTTTCTCATGGTGTAAAAATTGAATTTTTAGAGGAATCCAAGGAAAATATATTAATATAGATTTAAAGATATGAAAGTGTGTATAGTAAATGATACTGAGGTTCAAAATTGACTGTGATTTTGTGCATGTTTTATAAGTAACCCAAAAAGGGTATTTGAGCTGTGATTATTGGTATCTCGATGTTTAAATGCAAAATAGATATTGAAGTATGTTATAGACTATATGAGGACCATCAGTGTGCATTATGAAGGTTTGACCAATCATATGTATCATGAAAAAAGGGAATATGAGCTATGATTATTGGTATCTCAATGTTTAAATGTGAAATAGATATTGAAGTATGTTATAGACTATATGAGGACCATCAGTGTGCATTATGAAGGTTTGACCAATCATATGTATCATGAAAAAAGGGTTATAAGTTGACTATGTTTTCATTCATAATGATTGTGTGTATAAAGAGGTGTTTCAACTAATTGGGGGTTAGTAAAAGAGTGATATGATGGGTGATTTCACTTAAAGGGGACCTATAGATCATGTGGAATTCCCATGAGTTGGAAAGTGTTCCTATGTGGTTAGTTTTCTGGATTAAGTGCTAAATGGGTGAATAGGTCTCTATGAGACCTATAAGGGCTACAAGGGCCTAATTGAAAGGTGTAACTACGTAAGGGTGACCCATAGATGGTATGAAAAACCTATGAGGATTGTATTGAGCCATGTATTGATGTAAGAAAATACTTAAGGGTTAAGTCAAGTCTAATGGCTGACTAAGAAGCTGTTTATCATAAAGAATCTATATATAGTGATACTAAAGGAGATGGTTTCTAGGCTTGTATGAGAGGAGTATGCATTGAAGTGAATAAGAGAGGATAATTATTTATAGGTTTAAAGGAGAAATATGTATGAAGAGGTATAAGTGTTTATATGAGGGAAGTTTGAGTGAAGGAGAGAGATTGTGGCATGCCTATATGAGAGGCCTATATGGGATAGAGAGGGAGTTTATGCCAAATTTAGAAAATTAGAGATCCATCATTAGGTGTTGGAAAAATTAGTTCTAAGGTGGAGGTGTTCACTTCATATCAGGGTATTAAGGAATTCATATTATTTAAGGGATGTTTATCATTGTGAAATAGGTGTTTCACTAAAGGCCTTTGGTCAAAAGTACCTGACCAAGGTTCTGGGTCAAAAGGACCTGACCAAGTTTTTGGGTCAAAAGGACTTGATCATATTAGGGGTAGGTGCTCCTTATGGAATAGGTTTTTAATTAAATACTAATCAAAAGGACTTGATCATTCTCTTGTTTTTAATCTTTTTTAGGACAACTAGTCCATGTGTTATAGGCTTGAGAGTCAAGTTTTATTCCCCATGAGGGTTTCCCATATGAATTGTGTTGTGTGTTTGATCTTGTGTATGCATTGAATGAATGAGATATCTTGTTAATGTTACTTTATCAAGATGATTTATGCTTATTATTTAATAGTTTTAAAGGATTGGAATTGAAATTGGAATATTTGGGCTCACTAATTCACCCTTGCTCTTAGTGATTTCACCTCTAACACAAATAACAAATTTAAATGGGGATAAATTATAATCAAGATGTGTTGTACACACTAAAGTACACATTTATTTATTTCAAACCTAGTAATTTATTCCTTATGTATTACTATATTACAGGGAGGATTTCGATACTAATATTTGATTATATATGATATGTTAGTATTGTACACTTGAAAGATACCAATCATGTCTCAACCCTTTAGTTCATGACCTCCTACTACCAAAAGACTTTCATTATCCATCTCTCTATGCCTAAATGATTATTTTATAGTCCAAACCTAATATTATGATTACCTAGATCAATTTTATCCCATTATCTATATAAAACCTGATTAATATCCTACTCTTACAATTACAAGTCCTCAAAAACTTTATATCCTCTTTGACTCTACCATTCAGACTAGGACACTAACATTGATTCTAGTGTACCAGGTTTGATGCTAGAGCCTAAACCTTACAAATTATAAAATTTGAAAATATTTTGACATGTATGGGTTAGCCTATTTGTCTTAATTAACCTTTCCATGAGATAATTTCAAAACTTGTGGTATAAATACAAGTAAAAGACCATTCATTATCATCAAGTACAAATAGATCACACATATGTATTATACCAAGAAAAAACACATCTAAATCTTACAAAACTACCCTATTATTCTATATTTACATAGAAACTATTTATGAAGTATATAGCACCTCAATCTTGTACACTTGGAAAACTTAGACCTTGGTTGTTCCTCTCAGTTCTAGACCTTTTCTACTTCTGAAAGTCTCACATATATTCTCTCTTTTTTCCCTTTTCCTATCTATTACTTTGAAAAATATTATGTTGATGACCTAGGCCTTATATCTTTACAATAATGATTAAAATATACTTATCTCTATTCTCTACAAGTTTTGAGCATGTACTTTCTTTTTTTCTCCCTATACACTTGAATCTCAGATAGACATGTGCATCCATACTAGATTCCTACTTTGATGCAAGAGTTTAGTACCATAAAGCCATCCAATTTTCAAATGAAACATATCCTAATAGTTAATCTAAAAGATTTAATGTGATTTATCTATCTAAATGGATTGGTATAAATATAAGATCAACCCTCACTCCTCACTTAACACAAACCAAGGAAATCTATCAAAATTATTCAATCAAACACTCAATAAAGCAAAACTTTTCTATTTTATCCTATTATCATATAAGTCATAAGAACAACACATACACATTTTTGAAGTACTAAAGGAGTAGCCAAAGAGCCTATTTTCTAATTTATAATCTAGGCCACTTTTGTAATTGATTTACACATATTGCATGACTCACACACAAGACAACATGTACAAGAGAAATACATAGGTCAGAGTCTCTCTTAAAAGCATTAGATATGTAGACAATGCTCATTGATAGAGGGGTATTTAGGGTAGTGACACCTATGCCCACTAATCTATTTTTACCATAACCACTATAATGACAAAAACTAGAGTTTTATTATCTGAAAAGGAGTGAGAGTCCATAACCCACATTTGAATGCACATGAGTGAAGACAATAAAAAACCCAGAAGCATCCAGGTGGTCACATCCTATTTTTGTAGGTATTATATATAGGCACCTATGTCTAACAAAGAAACTAGATTAAACACAACCATCCCAAGATGATGCAAGTGTCTACAGTTGTAGATGCACTTAATCCAAACTTTGGTGACTATTCCAAAATAATCCTCTAATTTGCTTCTTACCTATTCCATATCTAACATACTTTTAATTTCCATTTAAAGCTTATATCAACATAATAAATTTAGTAAATTTTATATGAGTTTTATAAACAATTGGATTGCTATAGATCTAATTTATCACCCTTGTATTTATTCAGTTCTATATCCCCTTTAACTGTAGATACCCCAATATAGATTTTTAGGGTTAAAAATTTGATTAACACAATATTTGAACATAATTATTACTTAAAAATTCTCTTTTAGATGATTATCACATGTATTATATTAATATTTGTGCTATTTATCTCTCTCATCATGGATGATATCAATTACTTTGTTGACCATGATTATGAAACTCTCCAATTCTCCCTTAAGGAAGGAATCAAAATTGATTACTCTTAAATTTGTCTAAGTATTAAAACATGTAAAATAAAATATTTGAATGGTGGTATCTACTATCCCTCTAATAAAGTCCATGTTCCCACCATGTCACAAAATGAGATGATCCATATGAAGGAAGATCAAAAGATTTTTCCTTTACCTTCTACACAAAGATTGGTTTCATATGGAAAATGTGTTCCTTCATTTAATTATGATAGATTTCACCAAAACCATAAGGATATCATGGAGGATTTGAAAATTAGTTATAAATGGGATGTTCCTTCAATATTGTTGATCATAACGCCTCATATTCCAACATTTCCAAATAATATTCCCCTTATAAAAGGTGATGACTTTTTCCTAACTTCATTTGATATTGAATTTTTTAAAAAGGTTAAATAAGAGATCATGGCATATTTACCAAGTAACATTAGGCCATAAATAAGAATAAATAATTATGAACCTAAAGTGCAAGGGTTCCTAATGTTCAAAATAAGGAACTATTACCAATATCAACCAAGACAAAAAAATTAAAGGATACCTTCCAAAAAAAGCAGTTAGACAAAAATTTTCCACGATACCAAGAATTTGACTTAGAAAATATTTATCAAATTCAAATTGTTGTATAATTAGAAAAAGTGAATGAACCAATATTTTCCAATGTTGCGAGATATTAAAATAGTATAATAAAGATACCATAATTCAAATATCAAATAACACTTCCAAAGCACCTTAAATTTATTGATCATAAACTTTCACTTATTATCGATGAGGATGATGATATTCATATGCGTAGATTAGAAAAAGGTGTTGGGTTGGAACCAATGATAAAAATGATGACAAGTACTACCATTCTCATGGAATATATTATTTTTATGATGAACATTATTAGGGATATTCAAAAATAGGTTTATATACTTCAAATACAAATGGATTTCCATAATACTAATGTAAATAAGATCTCATTCAACAATCAACCTCTTTCATAATGTATACTTCAATATCTTTATCCACAAGATTTAAAACTAACATATTTACCTCTATTTTTGAGTCATAAGGACCCATTTAACCACATAATTAACTATGTACATTATTTTGGTCAATGGGAAAAGATTATAAACTATTACTAAATTTATTTCATATGAGCCTTTCTGATGAGGCTCAAAATTGATTATATAGCCTACCAAAAAGTTCCTTAACAAATTTTTTACAATTGGAAGATGTTTTGTTCATGGCCTTCATTATCCATATGGTTATAAAGCTTACATTATCACATTTTCAAAATTTCAAGAGATTCGATGATGAATCCATTTAAGATTATAACATTCGATTCAAAAGTACATCATATGAGTTGGCATTTAGACCCTCAAATTTATAATTACAATTTATTTTTAGTAGAGGGATTATTTACAATTTAAACAAAATATATTTGAATAAATAATATGAGTCATTTACCCATTTATAAATGAAGTGAATATATATGATCCATTGATATGTACTCATCCAAATGAGTGTAATATACCTCCCTCCAAATAATAAAGTTTTATCCCTCACACAAAGGAGGGAGATAAATTACCTAGGGAGCATTATGAATAAAAATGTGGTGCCCCTAATATTTATATGAATGGTTTGAAAATTTTACTTAATATGGGTCCAATTCAAGGACCATATCCTATGTCTTAAACCCAAGTGGAAATACAAAAAGTGTTCACATCACCAGGATTTAACAATCACCTTATTCATGAGTGGTGCTTAATTTTGTCATAACTACATTAATACTACAAAACCTAGAAAACTATTATAGTGAAATATGTTTTTCAAAACTTGGGTGCCATGATAAACATCTACATGATAAGGTAAAATATAAATCTTCATTTGGTTTATTTATTATCCCTACTAATTGTGGGCCTCTTTTGTTCCTTATAAAAGTATGGGTCTTACCCCATACTCTATTAGATTCATTTACATTAAGTAGATTTTGGTTATATCAAATGGAATATAAAATCAATCCAAATCAAAAATTTATTTCTTTTTCTCATGAAGGAAAACTAATACATATCTAAATGATAGCATCATTTCTTATACTACACATGTAACAAGGAATGAAGAACATGCTATTTACCATTTAAACTTATTAAATCATGATATAGCATGCAAAAGATATAATGTAAGGTTGAGATCTCTTAAATATTCCAAAAATACCCAAAAAATCAAAACACTATTTTTTTTAGTGTATATATATATATTCTATGGACTCCTTGACATCTATGTATTAGTTATGTGTTGATGTATAACATATTAGTTTCTTCTACATATACATGTTCTTCACTCTTCTAGTTGAGTGTGATACAAGAATAAATAAATACATGATTTATGCACTTATATATGTTGGGATTTACCTCTACTCACATTACTAGGACATTGAAGGAATATACCTCTATGACCACAATACATCTAGGTTATATCATGCTATGGTCACTTTACATTATCATGCTTGAGCTCATATATTTACTTAAACATGAATTTATCCATGATTATATATTTCATAGTGTAATTGATATGCTATATACTTTTAAATTTTTTCTAACACATTTGATCCATGAAAAACTATTATATATTTATACTCGTTGCTTGTGATTTCCTTTATGCACTTTCTTGAGTGTCTTGCCTTGCTATTGTCTTATTTTTTGAGAATTTAAATATACTCAATTATTTGTGTCCCCCATGAATTTGTTTCTTATTTTAAATTTTAATATGTCATTGATTATTTTATGTAAATTTTAATATGTCAATTTTGATTTTATGGATATTTGACCAAGTCATTTCCATTCGATTATGAAACATTTGAATATGCCCCTTGTTTACAGTCTCCTTAGACCATTGCATTTTGACATGCACTTGAGTACTATTATGCATGTGCTTAATTTTATTTTTTGATCTTGTAATGTTAATATATGGACATTTACATGATATTCATCATGCATCTTAGGCCTTGATGTGATCACATTCTATTCACTTCAATGATACATTTACTGAGACATGTTCTCTAATATGCTATATAGTTCATTCAAAATTATTTGATTATCTTATAATTTTGAGGTTAGGTAACTACCCAATTTATATTATTACCTCACCTAAAATGGGGGGAATATAAATGGGGGCATGTCATAGAGGCATGACTTTCACACATATTACAATTTTAGATTTAAATGGGGGATTGTCATAGCGACATGGCTTTCACACATTCACAGTTTTAGAAATATATTGGGGGCATGTTTTGTAAACATGTTATAAAAATTGGAACTTATATTAGTTTTAAAATTTATCCATGTATAAAAAAAATATGTTTTGTAATCATCTTCTCCACACTTACATAATTTCTAAATTAGCCAAAATAAATAGTTATATGATTCAAATACACATTTGTGGCAGAATTATATACATTGGTACCATTTTTATTAATATTTTCAACATGATAAATATATAAGGTACATATTATATGAAATTTATGCCTAATATTAAAAAATATAAACCAGTTTTAGAAATTAAACACTTTCAGGGACTGTCATCATCCACCAGGTCAAAAGTTGATGAACTATATTGAGCCAGTCTATTACAATAATTGGTTCACTTTTTGGTATGGTTGAGATGATTAAATCATTTAATATTTCCAAGATATTATGTTATAATTGATTTTATCATCCATCCTCACCAAATTTATAGTATTTTTTGACTTTGTTTACTCACACTCGATAGGTTATAAGTATGATTAGGTTGCAAAATTAAGCTAGTCTCAACTACCATGTGGTAATATACCTTTTTATCCAAGGTTGGGGGAATGAGCCATCCTATATATATATATATATTTATATCCTTAGATATATACACTTTTAATATTTATATTTATCCTAATTTTAGTTTTAGTCATTCATAATTATACATTTTTTAATTCAAATTTTCAATAGGCATGGTGGTTACATCGATACACAAGTGTACTCCTAAACCTTGATCTCTTTATATTTAAATAATTTTAATACTTTAAATTTTAGATAATATTCACTAATTATATACTATAACATGCTCTTGGCTACAAGCCAGTCACTAGAAAAACACTCCAATTAGACTCAAGCAGAGATAAGGTGTGTTATACCTAGGTATGCATTCCTTTTGTTTAAACTAGTAATTTAATTACTAGATTAAGTATGAGAAAATATAGAAACTAATTATGAATTATTTATCACCCCAATCTTGTACACTAGGTAAAAATAGACCTTGGATGTTCCAACCTTTCAATCTTCCACAAGTCTTGCATATGTTCTCTTTTGTGTCCCTTGACCTATTTCTTAGTCTAACCAGTATAATGTTGATGACCCAAGACTTATATCTTGTCCAAAATTCTTATAAATGCTTATATTCCACCTCTACAAGTTTTAATCCTATACCTACTTTTCTACTCCCTAGACACTTGCATCTTAGATAGACACATGAGTCAACATATGTGTCCTACTTTGACATAAGTGTCTAGTGCCCTAAAGTCATCTAATTTTAAAATGAAATATATCCTAATGGTTAGCCTAAGTAATTTAATCTAATTTATTTATCCAAAAAATTATTATAAATATAAGATCAAACCTCAATCATTCCTTACCTAGTACATAGCAAGGAAACCTATAAAAATCATTTAATTAGACACTCAATAAATCAAAGCTTTCCTATTTTATCCTATTCTCAAATTTTTCATAGGAACCAAAAAAACATAGGTTTGAAAAACTGAAGGAGCATCCCAAGAGCTTAATTTTATAAGTTAAAAGCTAGGTCACTATTGTACTTTATTTCCACATATTTCATGATTTACACACAAGCCAACATGTAGGGGAAAAGTACATATGTTTAAGGATCTCTTAAAAGTTTTGGCTATGTAGGAAATGATCATTGATAGAGGGGTCTTTAAAATAGATCAACACCATGTGCCCAATAACCCATTTTTCCCATAACAACTATGAAGATGAATAACTAGGGTTTTTCTATTTGATAAGGAGAAACAATCCATGACCTAAATCTAAATACACCAGAGTGAAGGCAATAAAAAAACCATTGGAATCTAAGTGGTTGCATATTATTTTAGTAGGTATTACCTATAGGACAATTTTATCTAACCTATACACTAGTGTTAACATAATCATCCCAAGATGACACAAGTGTCCATGGATATAGAGGAATTTAATCCAAAATTTGGCAACTATTTCAAAATAATCCTCTAGTCTACTTCTTTCCTATTCCAGATCTAGGTATATATTAGCATCAAAATCAACTATCTTATTTATTTGTAATTTCCATATCTATTATAACTCTACTTTCCATTTTTAGCATATCTCAACATAATAAATTTAGTATATATTATATCTAAGTTTCATAAAATAATTGGCCTGCTATAGATCTTTTTTATCACCCTTGTGTTTATTAATTTGTATATCCAATTTAATCCTAGATACACCAATCTATATTTTTAAGGTTAAACAATTTCCAAATCAATCATCCAATCCATATTCTTATAGGTCTGAAGCATTTAAATATCAACCCATGAGTAATAGTTTTCAATTTACAAGTTATATCACAACATGCACTCACATATATCATATTACATTATTATTCACACATAATCCCACATAAGTGGAAAAGTAAATTATTCTGAGGCCCTCTTCAGAGTATATGGTTATGTATTTAATGCTCATTCATAAAAGGATCTTTAAGGTTAGATCAAATTCACTTGAGCCCACTAACTCCTATTTTTAAAGGTGACATTCCCTAATTCAAGGACCTAGGGTTTAAGCTACATAGTAATATCTAAAAACTATACACATGATCTGAATTGATAATATGCAAGTTGATAGTGAACCCTAATAGGCATAGGTGTTCATTATAAGAAAGGGTTATTATTTTGTATAGTATAGAAGATTTGAACCTAGGACATAAGTGTCGATGGTAGTGTTTAAATCCCAAAAGTAGTGTCTAAGCTAATATAGAGATAAATTTTAGAATCTGACAAATCATAATAGAGTACCAAACTATCTCCTTCTGTACCTATATTATATATATATGCTTACACATCAGTAAATAAGATAAGTATTTTTTATTATTCATGTTGCTACTTCTTTAATAATTTTTGGCATTATACTTTCTATATTTAACATTCTTTCATAATTCAACACTGTATCAAAATATTATGAATCTAAATTATTTAATTGACCTATTTTTAGAATAGTTTATTAAATTTTTATTAGTCTATTCTCCACCTAAATCTTTCCAAAAAGGGATAAATAATAAAAATGTTATTCAGGTTTTATTTAAATGGATTTTTTTAGGTGACTATCAAATGGAAGCCAAACTTAATTTTTAAATTAAAAGTGAACACACTCACTACATTAAAACCCACCACCACCCCCTAGGATTCCATTATAGAATCCCTGCTAATGTAAAAATATGTAGTGTATATATCTATAGAGCCCAAATCTATTGTACATGCTTAATTAATTACTATATCATTGTAACATAACTAACATACATATCTTAGATAAATTTATGTAAAAGGCATCGAAGGATATGATTCTTGAGATGCTTATATGATTCTAGATTTGTGAAATAAATGGAATGGGACACCTTGAGAATGATATCTCTTGACATATTTTACATATATTTATCAAAAATATGTGTTCCCAAAATTTGTCACTTGTTTTTGGGGACAACATATCAACTATTTTGGTCCTGAAGGCCAAAATGATCTCTTCCCTTCTCAAAAAAGTTTTGAGTATTCAAATTCTTCAATTATTCAAGTCTTCTCAGCTAAATAACTCATATGTTCAATGGGCAGGATTTCTCAGAAAGAAGTTCTAACACTTAGGCAATTTCAAGGTTGGTTCAATGCCAAGGTTCAATCAAAGGTCCATTGACATGCTTCAAACAAGTGGAATGAACCATTGAACCATTAAACCTTGAACTTTCACAAGTTCAAAGTTTAAAGTGGTTCAAAGGTTCAAAAGGAGTTAAGTGCTTCAAAGGATCAAGAAATTTTGAAGATTTTGGCAAGTTCAAAGGTTTAATGACTTCAACAAACTTAAAGAAAAGAAGGCTTCAAAGAGTTTAAAAGGTTCAAACTAAAGATTCTAGAAGATGTTCAAAGTGGAATATTCTAGAAGAATATTCCAAGTAAATGGTTTAAAAGATTGGTTTAACAAATACATTGAACTCATAAAAAGGACTAAGTGAACGCAACCCTTTGTAAGAAACATTGAACCGCTGACCATTGAACCACTTTGAACTATTGAAACATTGAACCGATGCATTCCAAAGGTTCAAGGTTCAAATTGGTTTAAGCCACTAAGTGATCAATGACATCCGCGCAGATGTCAAATATAGGGTAATGAAATATCTATTGATTTTCAAAGATGCACACCTAAGAACAAACTCAACGACCAAGAAAATAAGGAGCCAAAAAAGCTAGATGAAAGCGAGAAGATAGCCCTAATAGCTCAGATCACCAAGGAAGGACAAAATGTGGCAAGGAAAGAGAAAAAAACTACAGGAAATCTATAAATATTTGTAGGAGAGTTATTTCCAATAGGTGAAATAGTCCACCACGTGGACATCATAGAGCATGAGAATTCAAAGATGTGGCCTATTTTTTTGCATTAAGTAAAGATGAATGGATAGTCATGTAAGCATCATAAAGAAGACTAGACAACTCATGCTTAGGAGGAGACATTCGAGATGATTCAGAATGCCAAAGTCAAGACTAATGACCTATTCCAGCATGGGCCTTTCACAGATATTTAAGGCATTCAATTTAGCATGGGCCATTTTCATGAAAACAAGTGCCCAAGTCTTTCATGGAATGCTATATATTGTAATCTCCCATTTTATAAGGGGGATATCTCTATTATCAAAAGCAAAACTTTGCCCAAATTGAAAGGCATTCCTAAGACTTTGATCTCATAATGTTAATCATATTTTGTTATTTGAATGAGAAAACAAGTGACCTTTCAAAATTTGTGCTGGAATAGCTTGTGTTATTTAGGAAATTTTTCTTATGTCTATTTCCTAGAAGCATTCTTGTCCATTTAATTTAACAAGCAGAACTAGTGGAAGTAATCATGAAGGTGTCCTGAAGCTGACTGTGGAGAGACTTTGTGCTGCCACAATGGTATTTAGTGTGTTGTTTTCTATATCTATGTAAAGGATCTTGGGATGACTTTGCTCCCCCATTGTCCTTCGTATATTTCACTCTTTGGTAGTTGAGGTGGAGACTTTGTGCTACACTTCATCCTATTGTGTTACTACGTCTAGTTACTTTTACTACCCAGGAAAGAATCTGGTTGTTGACTGAGTATTACTTCTGAAAGAAGAGAAGTACCTCTATCAATCACCCAGGAATTCTCCTATGTCTATGAACATCATCTTTGAAAAAAGAGAGATGGATGTTGTTATCCTACCTTATTATTTTTAGCTTATATTTATAGTATATTAATATATCATAGTTATAGGGAACCTCCCCTTGATGAGATGAGAGATTTGTCCCCTTTGATGTGGTTGACCTACACATTTGGCTAATAAATCTCCCTATGCTATAGTTAAAACACCTATTTTTTCCTCAGTTAGTTGGTGACAAAATATTCACCCAATAGTTTTTGGTGACTTTGTTGGGGAAGAATGAGAAGTTTGGAGCCTCAAGCTCTAAGCTGAAGTAGGGCCAGTTATTTTCCATTTTTTTTCTACAATCTGACAGCTCCATGTTATACAAGAAGCTAAAAAGCTCAAGGTGTTGTTGACCCTATTTTTGAGTTAGTGCAGTAGAGTAATTTTGATTTTTTTCTTCCACAACCTCACTTTCAATGAACTAGGAGTCTTCCTCCTACCAACACCAGGTTACCAATACAAGGTAGAGCTTCTTTTTCTTCTGTTAGCAAAGCTTTGCCCGTACATACCCCACCAACATTTGTTATCTCCCCTTTCCATAGTCATATAATGGCAACTCAAGGCCCCTGGGGTAACTCTTTTGGCCCACTCAATTTAACTCCACCTCTACATGAGCTACCACGTAGTTCAAAGAAGAATTTCCCCAAATTATTTGGTGATGTGAGAGTTCATTCTAATGAACATATTACAACCTTTAGCATATCCTATTGCATAATAGGTGTGGAGTATGAAGATGTAGCAGTCAAGATATTCATAGAGACATTACAAGGTGCTACTACAGATTGGTTTTACCATCTACAAGCTCGATCACTGATTGACTGGAACACTCTCAAAGCCAAATTTGAAGCCAGGTTCAAGCCTGTAGAAGATGTGCATGCCCTACTAGCTTAGCTCACATAAATGAAGAAGGAGCCTCATGAACCAATGAGATATTTCATAGCCAAGTTAGACAAGTTGAGGAATAGGATTCCTATAATTACTCAGCCAATAGTTGAGAATCTCAAATGCTTCTTCATCAAATCTCAACTGCCTGAAGTGAGTTTTCTAATGAGATGTGCTGGCCACATAGACCTTGCTGTAGTGTAGGATTTAGCTATTGAGGTGGAAGATGATCTCATCTTGGCAAGAAAGATAAGGAGAGATCCTAACAGAGGTAAATTTTCTTCATCCTTTAAATATCCATTTATAGGCACCACTAATCTAATGGTGTAAAAGTTGGCAAATGAGTTACTAGATCTTAGAAAGTAAATGGCACAAGGGATGTCTGCTCCTCCTTCATACTGAGATATACCAAGGAAGACATTCCCAAATTAGTCATACCAAGGTAACACTACTAGGAATCAAGGGAAGCTAAATCATCTTCCTCCCCCTCAGGGGAAACTTATTATTGAAGTAGCTCCAACCAACCTAGTAGTTAGATACCTTGAAACATAATCAAATTTTTCTTTCCAATCTAAGTTGAACTAGGAAGATGGCACTGATCTCTTTGTGGAAGACCAAGATGAATCAGATGGTGACTCCAACATTAGTTTCTTGAATTACCAGGATGAACTTAGAAGTAAAGGTGAATCATTTGATGGATCATACACTATATTCACCCAGTCATAGAACTAGTCAGCCCAACAAGCTGATAAAGAAAATATAAAGGAGTGAGCTCAACCATAAATTTCAATTTCTAAGTGGGGAACCACTCTGCCTTTTCAATCAAAGGATCCAATGATCACTAAAAAGGTAAGTACATAAAGTTTTCCTTCATCTTCTACTTCAAATTCGTAGACTAGTACCACCCCTCCTAAAAACTATAAAGATGAACTACCTTCCCCTATTCCTAATTTGTTTCAGACATTTGATATAATCGACCATGTCAAGAAAACCAAAATTCAAATTTTTGAATTTAAATTCTTTCAATCCAACCTTGAGTAGTTGGATAAGTTGGTTCAATGTGTAAAGAATAAAATCTTCCCTACAGGACCAGTTGTTCCAAAGGTGACTCCCACATCCACATGAAATAACCTTGTCATTACTCTTCCTACCACTCCCAAGAAGATATAACCATTTTATGTCTCCTTGTTGATAAATGGTCACCAACTGAATAATTGCATCATTGACTTAGGTGCATCTGACAATGTCATGCCTGCCAAAGTGGCAAAATCTCTTTGTCTCACACTGACCAAGACATTTGGGAGATGCTTCTCCATGAAAAATAAATAAGTCCCTTTGCTGAGACAAATCAAAGATGCCCAGTTTCCATTTTTGGCCATTTCAAGAAAAATAATTAAGATGACAGTCCTGGTGGCCGACATCCCAGCCTCCTACGACATCTTTCTTGGTCAAATTTTTTGCAAGGATGTTGGTGGAGAAATAAGTATGGACCTATCTGAGGCAAGGATCCATATCAAAGGCATCATGTAGAGACTGCTCCCTAAAAAGGAGTTAAAGTACATTTTCACCTAAATGATAGCCCCCAAAGTTCAAATTCTATTTGAGTCTTTAGGGGTGGTTAATTACTTCTTGACCACAGAGGACGTTCATGTTTTAGCAGATGAAAGCCTTGTAGGTGGTGATCCAAGAATTTATTTAGATGAGACAATAGAAGAATTAATAAAGCATAGCACAAGTGCAAAAGGACCCTCCCCTTCAAATGAAGGAAAATCTAAGAAATGAGTAGTTTTCAGTGGCATATGGATTCTAGAATTTGATGGCAATTTCTCTTCTACCAGTTTTGGAGTTGAGATTGTTTTAATATCTCTACAAGGAGATATTTTTCCTTATGCTTATAATTTGTAGTTTAGGAACACCAACAACACTACTGAATATGAATCTCTGATACTTAGTATAAAGGCTACTCCAGATAAAGGTGTTAAGCTCCTTCATGCCAAAGGAGATGTTGAGCTGGTGGTTTGTCAAGTGAAGAACCTGTATCAAACCAAGAATGAAAGATTGTGACATTATCTCAATTAGGTATGGGAATGGCTTGAAAGTTTTGATGCTTTCAATATTTTTGTAGTGCCCAGAGAGCTTCATAATCATGCATATTATTTGGCTATCTCTACAACCGTCATGGTTCCTCATAAAGATTTTGAAGAGCATCGTTACACTATCAAACTAGTCTTTGGACCAAGTGTACCTGATAATGCCAACCATTGGTATGAGTTTGATGCAGACAATCAAATCATGTGCTTCACTAGACTAGAAGAGAAACAAACTATGATAAAGGACCATAATACTGTGCATCAAATTTAGGTAAATAAACTCTCCAACAAGAGAGAAGGATTCATAGATTTCAGATTAGAGATCCAGTCTTGCTATGGGGAAAGAGCAGAGAACCAAAAGGAATGCATATAAAATGTGATTCTTGGTGGAGAGGTCCATTCACCAATCATCAATTCTAGGGATAAAATGGTTTATTACTAAAGTATCAAGATGGCACACCATTTTCACTTCCTCACAGTGGGTAGCATCTGAAGCACTTCAATCCTTGAAGTATCAGATGACATTAGTTTTATATATTTATATAGTCTTTAGTTTAGTTTTGTTTGGTTCATTTTTTTTTGTTTTTGTGCCTTTATTTTTAGGTAGCATGACTCCATATCCCAATGTCATACATGAAGGCACTGAGATTCTATATTCTACTCCCTTCAATTTTTTTTGCAATTGATGGATGTTCCCCAACTAGAGCCAACTATTGTTCCCAAAATCCATCACTTGTTTTTGGAGACAACATATCAACTATTTTGGTCTTGAAGGCCAAAATGATCTCTTCCCTTCTCAAAACTGTTTTGAGTATTCAAATTCTTCAATTATTCAAGTCTTCTCAGCTAAATAACTTGCAAGTTCAATAGACAGGCTTTCTTAGAAAGAAGTTCCATCACTTAGGCAATTTCAAGGCTGGTTCAACACTAAGGTTCAATCAAAGGTCCATCGTCAAGCTTCAAACAAGTTTAATGAACCATTGAACCAATGAACCATTGAACCTTGAATTTTCACAAGTTTAAAGTTTAAAGTGGTTCAAAGGTTCAAAAGGAGTTAAGCTCTTCAAAGGATCTAGAAAGTTTGAAGACTTCAACAAGTTCAAAGGTTCAATGAGTTCAGTAGACTTAAAGAGAAGAAGGCTTCAAAGAGTTTTAAAGGTCCAAACAGAAGATTCTAGAAGATCTTCAAAGCAAAATATTCTAGAAGAATATTCCAATCAAATGGTTCAAATGATTGGTTCAACAAATACATTAAAATCATAAAAAGGACTAAGTGAACATGGCCCTTTGCAAGAAACATTGAACCACTGACTATTAAACCAATTTGAACCATTGAACCATTGAATTGATGCATTCTAAAGGTTCAAGGTTTAAAGTGGTTCAAACGACTAAGTGATTAGTGATTTCCTTGTGGATGTCAAATATAAGGTAATGAAGTATGCATTGATTTTCAAAGATGCACACCTGAGAACAAACTCAGTGGCCTACCAAAGAAGGAGCTGAAAAAACTAGCTAAAAGTGAGAAGATAGCCTTGAGAGCTTAGATCACCAAGGAAGGACAAAACGTGGCAAGGAAAGAGAGAACAACTATAGGAAATCCAAAAATATCTATAGGAGAGTTATTTCTAGTAGGTGAAATAGTCCACCAGGTAGACATCAGAGAGTGTGAGCATTCAAAGACATGGCCTATTTTTCTACATTAAGTAAAGATGAATGGACAGCTGTGTAAGCATCATAAAGAAGACTAGACAACCCATGCTTAGGAGGAGGCATTCGAGATGATTCAGAATGCCAAAGTCAAGACCGATGACCTATTTTAGCATGGCCCTTTCACAGATATTTAAGGCATTCAATTTAGCATGGGCCATTTTCATGAAAACAAGTGCCCAAGTCTTTCTTGGAATGCTATATATTGTAATCTCCCATTTTATAAGAGGAATCTCTCTATTATCAGAAGTGAAACTTTACCCAAATTAAAGGGCATTCTTGAGACTTTGAGCTCAGAATCTTAATCATATTTTGTTATTTGAATGAGAAAATAAGTGACATTTCAGATTTTATGCTAGAATAGCTTGTGTTATTTAGGAAACTGTTCTTATGTCTATTTCCTAGAAGCATTCTTGTCTATTTAATTTAACAAGCAGAACTAGTGGAAGTAATCAGGAAGGTGTCCTGAAACCAACTGTGGAGAGACTTTGTGCTACCACAATGGTCTTTAGTGTGTTTTTTCTGTATCTGTGTAAAGGATCTTGAGATGACTTTGTGCCCCCATTGTCCTTCGTATATTTCACTCTTTGGCAGTTGAGGTGGAAACTTTGTGCTACACCACATCCTGCTGTGTTACTGCATCCAGTTACTTTTATGACCCATGAAGGAATCTGGTTGTTGACTGAGTATTACTTCTAAAAGGAGATAAGTACCTCCAATAATCACCCAGGAATTCTCTTATGTCTGTGAACATCATCTCTAAAAAAAGAGAGATGGATGGTGTTATCCTACCCCGAGTGTTATTTTTAGCTTATATTTATAGTATATTAATATATCATAGTTATTGGGAACCTCCCCTTGATGAGAGTAGAGATTTGTCCCCTTTTAATGTGGTCAACCTGCACATTTGGCTGATAAATCTCCCTATGCTGTGGTTGAAACACCTATTTTGCCCTCAGTTCGTTGGTGACAAAATATTCACCCAATAATATGTATGCTAGTTAATTATCAATTTAAAATAATAAATAAATATATGAAAAAATAATAATAATAACTAATATTCTTTTTAAATTATTATTATTTAATTAAATTTCTTGTTTTGGTTCATATTTTATCTATCACACACATTTTCTTGAGTACTTATAGTTTCACCTTAAAACCATGTATAGTGCATATGTATATCAATTATAGACATAACCACGAGGACTCAAAATCACTTTATAAAGTTGTGTTTATTAAAAATTCATCCGTAATAAACTTCACTCAGTGAAAATCAAAGTTTATAATTTCATTTTATTATATCTCTAGTTCAAATGGGTCTAATAAGTTTTATTTTTCATCATTGCCCTAAAAATCATAGTAAAATATGGAAACACTAAAGGAAATACATATATAGTTTGGTGTTCTCAAAATTTCACATATATAGTTATTTAATTTTGATTATAATTAACATATTTTTTTAACATAAATCCATCACTAGTACAAGGATCATATTTAGTTTACAAACTTAGGTGTAATTCTATTATTATTTAAGCCATAGATGATTAAATTAAAAAAATAATTGTCACATCGGGATCCTACATATTAATTAACATATACAAAAAAAAAATGATTCTTCTCTCAAACTCTAGCTAAAAGCTCACCTACGAAATAAATAACATCCCAATTTTTAATCTATTAGAAAAATATTTTTTTGAGCGTGGAAATGGACCTAATTTTATAATTACCATTTAATATATTTGGAGAGATTGGTTTCAACACCAATAAAAATAGACTTATGAGTATTAGATGAAATCATAATATATTACTTACAAACACACAACAACATTGAAACTTAAATAAAAAAAAACCAATTTTACTGCACAGATTGAAAAAAAATGTATAAAATTTGGTATAATTGATAGTCATAATGGTATAAAATTATAAATTAACAACCTCAAAATTCCAAATAAGATAAAATTAATGTGTGAAGGTGGAGTGTGGGTTGAAAATTAAAAATATACAATTTAAACTCTTAACATATAATAATGTCCGCTCATAAAATCATTTTTTAATAAAATATAATATGGTATAATAATGACATTTTGGTTTCAAATTATAATAATGTTCATTCATAAAATTATATTTTAATAAAATTTAATATCGAATAATAAAATTGACTCATCTTTTTTATAAATGGGAAATTTTTTAAGTGATATAATTAAATGGATGTCAAGGTTAAGGTTGGAATTAAAAGTGAACACATGCACTACATTATAATTAACCATCGCCCCCAAAATGTGATTATATAATTCCTCTTGGCATAATTATGATGAAGATGTATATAAAGGTAACAACATATCTATCACTATTAATCAATGACCAAAACTATAGTTGTACATGGAAAGACCATAAATTAAATCGACATCATTGATTCCATTAACACTATTCTATTATAACTATCTATATCATTATTTTAAAATGTTAGATTGGGATTCCCTATTTTGGTTATTTTAGAGAAGTAAGGAACAAACATTTTTGTAAATTATTTGTTTTTAGGTTGATCAAATTGTACAATGCTATAGTTTTTTCAAAGAGGTCACACATTGCCTTATGGATTGTAAAAACATAGAAATAAAACACATATGCCATGATTATAATGGACCATCAACCTACGTAGGATATGGAAGCCATAACCAAAATTAAATAATTTACATATTGAAGACAAACAACATTTTAGGCTTGTTTTTAGTTTTTTTTTTCTTATTTCTTTCTTTGAGCCATGTTGAGGATATGCATGAACAAAAAAGGGTTTTTTTAAGTGTAGCACATAGAGAACATAACTCTATTGGTTTTATTAATAGGATTGATTTCATTGGATTAATAAAAATATAACTAATGGTGGACTAGAATAGAAGAGATTTATATGTAGAGGAGGTAGTGTTGGTGCTTGAAAAAACTTGAAAGTGCAAGTGAGAGATAAGGTATAATGTAGAGCTTAAATCATCCCACATATACCCTACTTGAAGGCCAAATTTTGATAGAAGAGGAAGATTTAGAGCTATATATGATTCTAAAGACTAAAGAAACTATTTTAACATGAAATAATAGGACAAACATGAATATTCTTGGGCTTCATGGTGGTTAGGAAAGTAGTTGAATTTGGGTGACATTGAATGGGATTTTTTTACAGATCTTATTTATTGTAATTTACCATTTTAGATATATAGTAGTTAGTAGTTAGTTGATAGTAAATTGTTTTTGGTTTGTTTTTGATGCATACAAATGGTTAAACACCAATTTATAGAGCAATGCTCTGAGCATTATTGAATTAACCACTAGATAATAAGATGGAGAGAATGATTGTGAACAAACATCACTAAAAAATAACAACATTATTTTATGTGATTCATGTGCACCTTTTTATTTTTGTATAAGTTCCTTTATCGCTATTAGTTACATTATTGACATTGATTTGTTTTCATTTATTTTAATGTAAGTTATGATGATTTTCACAAGACTTATAATACCAAATCACGGTATCATGTCTTAGGATGCTTAAAATTTCATTCCGATAGATTGGTAATAAAAAACTTGATTTTATTTCTTTTTTTTTAATCTTTTTATCTATTATTTGGTTGCATGTTATTTTTTATGTTTAAAAAAAATTGAACCTCTAATTGATATTCTAAATTAGTTTAGAATATAAGATGAATGTTCTCTTCATCTATAATGAAGAGACATAATAGTTGAAAATGGAATGTGAAAAGGAAATGTGTATTTTAGAGGGTTCAAAAGCATTTATATATGGCTTTACCTTTGTTGGTTCTATAAACCTTCAAAATTTGGGAAATAAGTGTATGAATTTGAAAATAATATGGATTTGTTGACACACATTGATAGATTATATCCAAACATGGTCATTTCATATCCTCCATTTCTAGAATAAAACATAGAAGAAAGGGTGAAACCACAATATAAGGTTTCAAAATCTCTAAGTTTAATGCAACCTTCCAATAATGTTACAAGTATATCCTTTACTTTTTTTCTAAATGAGAATAAATTAATGGAAAAGGTTCTACAAGATAATCATGTTGTAATAATGTTATGTAAAAACATGGGTATTTATAAGGACATCTAATTCCATGAAGGCCATTACTTTTTGTTTTGAATTATTCCATGTTAGGTTAGGTTTACATTTGAACCTAGAGCATATGAAATCAATGGGGTCTCTTGAATGATAGTTATTTATATCTAAATAGTAAGGCCTAAATGGACACCTTTTTAGAATGCACAATGTAAAAACATTTTGGTGGTAGAAAAAATTAACTCTTATGATTTTGTAAAATAATTTCAGTTAACATGAATTTTATTTTCATAATTTTGTCAATTTTTGGGAATTTCCAATTCTTATATTTTACCTTTTGATAAGCTTCAAGTTTTGATTCATGAATTGTCAATAGTAAGAAATAATCAACTTTGAACATGTACAAGGATATTGAAAATTCCCATGTCCTTGATACTGATAAAAAAATATGTTACATCCAGACAAAATGTGGGTTGCTTTACCTTATAATGCTATTTTTTTAGTTTTAATGATCCCAATATCATCAAGTATGGTATATGATGGACATAAAGGCAATTGCATCTTATTTTTATTTAATAGGTCAATTACATCTTATTTAATATAGGTGTTAAGGGTGATTATAAATAAATATTTATATTTTGAGTACAAAATGTTCAATGTTGCATAGATATATAACATCCACTTTTTATTATCATATCTTTCTTATTACAATGTCCATATCCATGTAATATAAATATGGAAACATTGTTATCAGTCTTGATCAATGGACATAACTATTTTTCTAGATGGAAAGACCATAAATTAAATAAAATTAATTTATTTCATTATTAATGGTATATTATAATCACCCATATGACTATTATGACATGTTATCCTAAACTTCCATATTTTGGTCAGGTGTGAGAATTAAAGATAAAAACTTTATTTTGATTTTGTATATATAAGTTGATCACATTTTAATAGACTATAGGATATTCAAGGAGGCCATGCATTACCTTATGGATTGTGTAAACATATTAAAGAAACCCATACATGGTGATTGTACCTAAAAATCAAACTGCATAAGATAGGGAAGACATACCCAACATTAAACAAGTGCGCATCTCTTGGAGAAGCAATAATTTAGGCTTATTTTTTTTTCTTGTTCATTTATTTGGGCCATGTCAAGGATATGCATGAAAAATAAAGGGTTTTATGAGTGTATAACATATATAACATGACTTTATTGGGTTCATTAACAATATTAATTTTTATCGCTTGGATTTGCACCCTTTGAGGAGATGTCAAAGATCTCCTCATGCAAGTGGCACAATGTTGCATCTTATTTTTATTTAATAGGTAAATTACATCTTATTTATTATAGGTGTTTAGGGTGATTATAAATTAATATTTACATTTTGAGTACAAAATGTTCAATTTTGCATAGATATATAACATCCACTTTTTCTTATCATGTCTTTTTTATTACAATGTCCATATCCATGTAATATAAAATGGGGAAACATTGTTATTAGTCTTATTCAATGGCCATAAATATTTTTGTAGATGGAAAGACCATAAATTAAATAAAATCCATTTATTTCATTACTAATGGTATATTCTAATGACCCATATGACTATGATGACATGTTATCCCGAGCTTCCATAATTTGGTTAGTTGTGATAAGCAAAGATAAAACCTTTATTTTGATTTTGTATATATAAGTTGATCATAGTTTACTAGAATATAGGATATTCAAGGAGGCCATGGATTACATAAACATAGAAATAAAATCCATACACCATGATTGTACCAAATAATCAAACTGCATAAGATAGGGAAGACATACCCAATATTAAACAAGTACACATCTCTTGGAGAAGCAATAATTTAGGCTTGTTTTTATTTTTTTTCTTGTCCTTTTATTTGGACCATGTAAGGGATATGAAAGAAAAATATAGGGGTTTATGAGTGTATAACATAAATAAGATGACTCTGTTGGTTTCATTAACAATATTAATTTTTGTCACTTGGATTTGCACCCTTTGAGGAGATGCCAAAGATCTCCTCATGCAAGTAGCACAATGTTGCATCTTATTTTTATTTAACAGGTCAATTACATCTTATTTAATATAGGTGTTGATGGTGATTATAAATGAATATTTACATTTTGAGTACAAAATGTTCAATGTTGCATAGGTATATAACATCCACTTTTTATTATCATGTCTTTTTTATTACAATGTCCATATCCATGTAATATAAAATGGGGAAACATTGTTATCAACCTTGCTCAATGGCCATAATTATTTTTGTAGATGGAAAGGTCATAAATTGAATAAAATCTATTTATTTAATTATTAATGTTATATTCTAATCATCCATATGACTATTATAACATGTTATCTTGAACTTCCACATTTTGGTCAGGTGTGAGAAGCAAAGATAAAACCTTTATTTTGATTTTGTATATATAAGTTGATCACATTTTACTAGACTATAGGATATTAAAGTAGTCCATCCATTACCTTATGGATTACATAAACATATAAATAAAACCCATACACCATGATTATACCTAACAATCAAACTGCAAAAGATAGGGAATACATACCCAACATTAAACAAGTGCACATCTCTTGGAGAAGCAATAATTTGGGCTTGTTTTTATTTTTTTTCTTGTATATTTATTTGGGCCATGTCAAGGATATGTAGGAAAAATATAGGGTTTTATGAGTGTATAACATATATAACACTAATCTGCTGGGTTCATTAACAATATTATATTTTGTCACTTGGATTTGTACCCTTTGAGGAGATGTCAAAGATCTCATCATGCAAGTGGCACAATTTTGCATCTTATTTTTATTTAATAGGTCAATTACATCTTATTTAATATAGATTTTGAGGGTGATTATAAATTAATATTTACATTTTGATTACAAAATGTTTTATTTTGCATAGATATATAACATCCACTTTTTATTATCATGTCTTTTTTATTACAATGTCCATATCCAGTAATATAAATGGGGGAACATTGTTATCAGTCTTGATCAATGGACATAAATATTTTTATAGATGGAAAGACCATAAATTAAATAAAATTCATTTATTTTATTATTAATGGTATATTCTAATCACCCATATATCTATTATGACATGTTATCCTGAACTTCCATAATTTGGTTAGGTGTGAGAAGCAAAGATAAAACCTTTATTTTGATTTTGTATATATAAGTTGATCACATATTACTATAATATAAGATATTCAAGGAGGCCATGCATTACATTATGGATTGTATAAACATATAAATAAAACCCATACATGATGATTGTACCTAAAAATCAAACTGCATAAGATAGGGAAGACATACCCAACATTAAACAAGTGCACATCTCTTGGAGAAGCAGTAATTTAGGCTTATTTTTTTTCTTGTCCATTTATTTGGGCCATGTCAAGGATATGAATGAACAATAAAGCATTTTATGAGTGTATAACATGACTCTGTTGGGTTCATTAACAATATTAATTTTTGTCACTTGGATTTGCACCCTTTGAGGAGATGTCAAAGATCTCCTCATGCAAGTGGCACAATGTTGCATCTTATTTTTATTTAATAGGTAAATTAAATCTTATTTAATATAGGTGTTTATGGTGATTATAAATTAATATTTACATTTTGAGTATAAAATGTTCAATTTTGCATAGATATATAACATCCACTTTTTCTTATCATGTCTTTTTTATTACAATGTCCATATCCATGTAATATAAAATGGGGAAACATTGTTATCAGTCTTGTTCAATGGCCATAAATATTTTTTTAGATGGAAAGACCATAAATTAAATAAAATCCATTTATTTCATTATTAATGGTATATTCCAATCACCAATATGAATATTATGACATGTTATCCTGAACTTCCATATTTTGGTTAGGTGTGAGAAGCAAAGATAAAACCTTTATTTTTATTTTGTATATATAAGTTGATCACATTTTACTAGAATATAGGATATTCAAGGATGCCATGCATTACCTTATGGATTTCATAAACATAGAAAAAAAATCCATACACCATGATTGTACCTAACAATCAAATTGCATAAGATAGGGAGGACATACCCAATATTAAACAAGTCCACATCTCTTGGAGAAGCAATAATTTAGGCTTGTTTTTATTTTTTTTCTTGTCCATTTATTTGGAACATGTCAAGGATATGAAATAAAAATATAGGGGTTTATGAGTGTGTAACATAAATAACATGACTATGTTGGTTTCATTAACAATATTAGTTTTTGTCACTTGGATTTGCACCCTTTGAGGAGATGTCAAAGACCTCCTCATGCAAGTGGCACAATGTTGCATCTTATTTTTCTTTAACAGGTCAATTAGATCTTATTTAATATAGGTGTTGAGGGTGATTATAAATGAATATTTACATTTTGAGTACAAAATGTTCAATGTTGCATAGATATATAACATCCACTTTTTATTATCATGTCTTTTTTATTACAATGTCCATATCCATGTAATATAAAATGGGGAAACATTATTATCAACCTTACTCAATGGCCATAATTATTTTTGTAGATGGAAAGGTCATAAATTGAATAAAATATATTTATTAAATTATTAATGGTATATTCTAATCACCCATATGACTATTATGACATGTTATCCTGAACTTCCATATTTTGGTCAGGTGTGAGAAGCAAAGATAAAACCTTTATTTTGATTTTGTATATATAAGTTGATCACATTTTACTCGACTATAGGATATTAAAATAGTCCATGCATTACCTTATGGATTATATAAACATATAAATAAAACCCATACACCATGATTGTACCTAACAATCAGAATGCACAAGATAGGGAATACATACCCAATATTAAACAAGTGCACATCTCTTGGAGAAGCAATAATTTAGGCTTGTTTTTATTTTTTTTCTTGTATATTTATTTGGGCCATGTCAAGGATATGAAGGAACAATATAGGGTTTCATGAGTGTATAACATATATAACACGAATATGTTGGGTTCATTAACAATATTAATTTTTGTCACTTGGATTTGTACCCTTTGAGGAGATGTCAAAGATCTCATCATGCAAGTGGCACAATGTTTCATCTTATTTTTATTTAATAGGTCAATTACATCTTATTTAATTTAGGTTTTGAGGGTGATTATAAATTAATATTTACATTTTGAGTACAAAATGTTCAATTTTGCATAGATATATAACATCTACTTTTTATTATCATGTCTTTTTTATTACAATGTCCATATCCATGTAATATAAAATGGGGTAACATTGTTATCACTCTTTCTCAATGGCCATAAATATTTTTGTAGATGGAAAAAACATAAATTAAATAAAATACATTTATTTCATTATTAATGTTATATTATTATTGCTCATATGACTATTATGACATGTTATCCTGAACTTCCATATTTTGGTTAGGTGTGAGAATCAAAGATAAAACCTTTATTTTGATTTTGTATATATAAGTTGATCACATTTTAATAGACTATATGATATTCAAGGAGGCCATGCATTACCTTATGGATTATATAAACATATAAATAAAACCCATACATGATGATTGTACCTAACAATCAAACTGCATAAGATAGGGAAGGCATACCCAACATTAAACAAGTGCACATATCTTGGAAAAGCAATAATTTAGGCTCGTTTTAATTTCTTTATTGTCCATTTATTTGGGCCATGTCAAGGATATGTAGGAAAAATATAGGGTTTTATGAGTGTATAACATATATCACATGAATCTGTTGGGTTCATTAACAATATTAATTTTTGTCACTTGGATTTGCACCCTTTGAGGAGATGTCAAAGATCTCCTCATGCAAGTGGCACAATGTTGCATCTTTTGTTTATTTAATAGGTAAATTACATCTTATTTATTATAGGTATTGAGGGTGATTATAAATGAATATTTACATTTTGAGTACAAAATGTTCAATGTTGCATAGATACATAACATCCACTTTTTATTATCGTGTCTTTTTTATTACAATGTCCATATCCATGTAATATAAAGTGCAGAAACATTGTTGTTAGTCTTGCTCAATGGACATAAATATTTTTGTAGATATAAAGACCATAAATTAAATAAAATCCATTTATTGAATTATTAATGGTATATTATAATCACCCATAATACTATTATGACATGTTATCCTGAACTTCCATATTTTGGTTAGGTGTGAGAAGCAAAGATAAAACATTTATTTTGATTTTGTATATATAAGTTGATCAGATTTTACTATATTATAGGATATTAAAGGAGGATATGAATCACCTTATGGATTGAATAAACATATAAATAAAACCCATACACCATGATTGTATCTAACGATCAAACTACATAAGATATGGAAGACATACCCAACATTAAACAAGTGCACATCACTTGGAGAAGCAATAATTTAGGCTTGTTTTTATTTATTTTCTTTTCCATTTATTTAGGCCATGTAAAGGATATGGAGGAAGAATATAGGGTTATATGAGTGTATAATATATATAACATGATTCTATTGGGTTCATTAACAATATTAATTTTTGTCACTTAGATTTGCAGCCTTTGAGGAAATGTCAAAGATCTCCTCATGCAAGTGGCACAATGTTGCATCTTATTTTTATTTAATAGGTAAATTACACCTCATTTAATATAGGTTTTGAGGGTGATTATAAATGAATATTTAGATTTTGAGTACAAAATGTTCAATGTTGTATAGATATATAACATCCACTTTTTATTATCATGTCTTTTTTATTACAATGTCCATATCCATGTAATATAAAATGGAAAAACATTGTTATCCATCTTTCTCAATGGCCATAATTATTTTTATAGATGGAAAGACCATAAATTAAATAAAATCTAGTTATTTCATTGTTAATTGTATATTCTAATCACCCATATGACTATTATGACATGTTATCCTGAACTTCCATATTTTGGTTAGTTGTGAGAAGCAAAGATGCAACCTTTATTTTGATTTTGTATATATAAGTTGATCACATTTTACTTGAATATATGATATTAAAGGAAGCTGTGAATTAACTTATGGATTGTATAAAAATATAAATAAAACCCATACACCATGATTGTACCTAACAATCAAAGTGCAGAAGATAGGGAATACATACCCAACATTAAACAAGTGCACATCTCTTGGAGAAGAAATAATTTAGGCTTGTTTTTATTTTTTTTCATGCATATTTATTTGGGCCATGTCAAGGATATGCAGGAACAATATAGGGTTTTATCAATTTATAACATATATAACACGAATCTGTTGGGTTCATTAACAATATTAATATTTGTCACTTGGATTTGTACCCTATGAGGAGATGTCAAAGATCTCCTCATGCAAGTGGCACAATGTTGCATCTTATTTTTATTTAATAAGTCAATTACATCTTATTTAATTTAGGTTTTTAGGGTGATTATAAATTAATATTTACATTTTGAGTGCAAAATGTTCAATTTTGCATGGATATATAACATCTACTTTTTATTATCATGTCTTTTTTATTACAATGTCCACATCCATGTAATATAAAATGGGGAAACATTGTTATCACTCTTTCTCAATGGCCATAAATATTTTTGTAGATGGAAAGAAAATAAATTAAATAAAATACATTTATTTCATTATTAATGTTATATTATTATTGCTCATATCACTATTATGACATGTTATCCTGAACTTCCATATTTTGGTTAGGTGTGAGAAGTAAAGATAGAACCTTTATTTTGATTTTTTATATATAAATTGATCACATTTTACTAGACTATAGGATATTAAAGGAGGCCATGCATTACATTATGGATTGTATAAACATATAAATAAGACCCATACATGATGATTGTACCTAACAATCAAACTGCATAAGATAGGGAAGACATACCCAACATTAAACAAGTGCACATATCTCGGAGAAGCAATAATTTAGGCTCATTTTTAATTTTTTTGTTGTCCAATTATTTGGGCCATGTAAAGGATATGTAGGAAAATTATACGGTTTTATGATGGTATAACATATATAACATGACTCTGTTGGGTTCATTAACAATATTAATTTTTGTCACTTGGATTTGCACCCTTTGAGAAGATGTCAAAGATCTCCTCATTCAAGTGGCACAATGTTGCATATTTTTTTTATTTAATAGGTAAATTACATCTTATTTATTATAGGTGTTGAGGGTGATTATAAATTAATATTTACATTTTGAGTACAAAATTTTCAATGTTGCATCCATACATAATATCCACTTTTTATTATCATGTCTTTTTCATTACAATGTCCATATCCATGTAATATAAAATGTGGAAACATTGTTGTTAGTCTTGCTCAATGGCCATAAATATTTTTGTAGATGGAAAGACCATAAATTAAATAAAATCCATTTATTTAATTATAATGGTAAATTATAATCACCCATAAGACTATTATGACATGTTATCCTGAACTTCCATATTTTGGTTAGGTGTGAGAAGTAAAGATAAAACATTTATTTTGATTTTGTATATATAAGTTGATCACATTTTGTTATACTATAGGATATTAAAGGAGGACATGAATTACCTTATGGATTTCATAAACATATAAATAAAACCCATACACCATGATTGTATCTAACAATCAAACTGCATAAGATATGGAAAACATACCCAACATTAAACAAGTGCAGATCTCTTGGAGAAGCAATAATTTAGGCTTGTTTTTATTTTTTTTCTTGTCCATTTATTTGGGTCATGTAAAGGATATGGAGGAAAATATAGGGTTTTATGAATGTATAATATATTTTCGGGTTCATTAACAATATTAATTTTTGTCACTTGGATTTGCACCCTTTGAGAGATGTCAAAGATCTCCTCATGCAAGTGGGACAATGTTGCATCTTATTTTTATTTAATAGGTAAATTAAATTTTATTTAATATAGGTGTTGAGGGTGATTATAAAATAATATTTACATTTTGAGTACAAAATGTTCAATGTTGCATAGATATATAACATTCACATTTTATTATCATGTCTTTTTATTACAATGTCCATATCCATGTAATATAAAATGGAAAAACATTGTTATTTATCTTGCTCAATGGCCATAATTATTTTTATATATGGAAAGACCATAAATTAAATAAAATATAGTTATTTCATTGTTAATTTTATATATTAATCACCCATATGACTATTATGACATGTTATCCTGAACTTCCATATTTTGGTTAGTTGTGAGAAGCAAAGATAAAACCTTTATTTTGATTTTGTGTATATAAGTGAGATCACATTTTAATAGACTATAGGATATTAAAGGAAGCCATGAATTACCTTATGGATTTTATAAACATATAAATAAAACCCATACACCATGATTGTACCTAACAATCAAACTGCATAAGATAGGAAAGACATACCCAACATTAAACAAGTGCAGATCTCTTGGAGAAGCAATAATTTAGGCTTTTTTATATTTTTTTTCTTGTCCATTTATTTGGGCCATGTCAAGGATATACATTAAAAATATAGGGTTTTATTCATGTATAACATATATAACATGACTCTGTTGGGTTCATTAAAAATATTAATTTTTGTCACTTGGATTTTCACCCTTTGAGGAGATGTCAAAGATCTCCTCATGCAAGTGGCACAATGTTGCATCTTATTTATATTTAATAAGACAATTAAATATTATTTAAAATAGGTGTTAAGCATTATTATAAATTAATATTTACATTTTGAGTACAAAATGTTTAATGTTGCATAGATATATAACATCCACTTTTTATTATCATGTCTTTTTTATTACAATGTCCATATCCATGTAATATAAAATGTGGAAACATTTTTATCAGTCTTACTTAATGGCCATAAATATTTTTATAGATGGAAAGAACAAAAATTAAATAAAATCCATTTATTTCATTATTAATGGTATATTCAAATCACCCATATGACTATTATGACATGTAATCCTGAACTTCCATATTTTGGTTAGGTGTGAGAAGCAAATATAAAACCATTATTTTGATTTCGTATATATAAGTTGATCATATTTTACTAGAATATAGGATATTAAAGGAGGTGATACATTAACTTATGGATTTTATAAACATAGAAGTAAAACCCATACACCATTATTATACCTAACAATCAAACTTAATTAGATAGGGGAGACATACCCAACATTAAACAAGTGCACATCTCTTCGAAAAGCAATAATTTAGGCTTGTTTTTATTTTTTTTCTTGTCCATTTAGTTGGGCCATGTCAAGGATATTCAAGAACAATATAAGGTTTTATGAGTGTATAACATATATAACATGACTCTATTGGGTTAATTAACAATATTAATTTTTATCACTTGGATTTACACCCTTTGAGGAGATGTCAAAGATATCCTGATGCAAGTGGCACAATGTTGCATCTTATTTTTCTTTAATAATTAGATTACATATTATTTAATATAGGTCTTGAGGGTGATTATAAATGAATATTTACATTTTGAGTACAAAATGTTCAATGTTGCATAGATATATAACATCCAATTTTTATTATCATGTCTTTTTTATTACGATGTCCATATCCATGTAATATAAAATGGGAAAACATTGTTATCCATCTTGCTCAATGGCCATAATTATTTTTATAGATGGAAAGACCATAAATTAAATAAAATATAGTTATTTCATTGTTAATTGTATATTCTAATCACCCATATGACTATTATGACATGTTATCCTGCACTTCCAGATTTTGGTTAGTTGTGAGAAGCAAAGATAAAACCTTTATTTTGATTTTGTATGTATAAGTTGATCAAATTTTAATAGAATATAGGATATTCAATGAGGCCATGAATTACATTATGGATTGTATAAACATATAAATAAAACCCATACACCATGATTGTACCTAACAATCAAACTGCATAAGATAGGGAAGACATACCCAACATTAAACAAGTGCACATCTCTTGGAGAAGCAATAAGTTAGGCTTGTTTTTTTTTTCTTGTCCACTTATTTGGGCCATGTCAAGGATTTTCATGGAAAATATAGGGTTTTATTTGTGTATAAAATATATAACATGACTCGTTTGGGTTCATTAACAATATTAATTTTTGTCACTTGGATTTGCACCCTTTAAGGAGATGTCAAAGATCTCCTCATGCAAGTGGCACAATGTTGTATCTTATTTTTATTTAATAGGTCAATTAAATATTATTTAATATAGGTGTTTAGGGTGATTATGAATTATTTTTTACATTTTGAGTACAAAATGTTCAATGCTGCATAGATATATAACGTCCACTTTTTATTATCATGTCTTTTTTATTACAATGTCCATATCCATGTAATATAAAATGGGGAGACATTGTTATCAGTCTTGTTCAATCGCCATAAATATTTTTGTAGATGGAAATACCATAAATTAAATAAAATCCATTTATTTCATTATTAATGGTATATTCTAATTATCCATATGACTATTATGACATGTTATCATGAACTTCCATAATTTGGTTAGGTGTGAGAAGCAAAGATAAAACCTTTATTTTGATTTTGTATATATAATTTTGTCACATTTTATTATACTATAGGATATTCAAGGAGGCCATGCATTACCCTATGGATTTTATAAACATAGAAATAAAACCCATACACTATGATTGTACCTAATAATCAAACTGCATAAGATATGAAAGACATACCCAACATTAAGCAAGTGCACATCTCTTAGAGAAGCAATAATTTAGGTTTGCTTGTATTTTTTTCTTGTACATTTATTTGGGCCATGTTAAGAATATGTAAGAATAATATAGGGTTTTATGAGTGTATAACATATATAACATGACTCTGTTGGGTTCATTAACAATATTATTTTTTGTCACTTGGATTTGCACCCTTTGAGGAGATGTCAAAGATCTCTTCTTTAAATTGGCACAATGGAAACACCTTTGGACTTTTTGGTAGCCTAAATAGGAGGTGAATCTCTAGATAGCTCTATCACCCTTGATGTACCACTTTGGATTGCAACTACAGCTAAAATTTGGGGTGGAAAGGGAGTGTTTTATTATTTTAAAGAAATTAAGTGTTTAATTTCTAAGTAAATAAAAGGTTTGAGAAATATAAATGAGTAAATAGATATGATTTAATTAAGCTAATAATTTGTGTAAATATATAGTGGTTTTTATTTTTATAAATATATTAGTATGTGGGAGAAATTAGAATAGCTTATTCTGGCTAATCTAGACTAAGACAAAGTTTGATACTAGAGGAGCAAGATTGGAAAATAGGCTAGAACAAGTTCTTAAACTTCATTTCTGAGTTATATAAGAGTGAAAAAAGTGGACACCATGATATCTGGTGATATATTCCTATTTTATCACTATTGTCTTGAGGCTAAAATCTTTTTGGGTTTTGTTTGGTAGGTTTATGTTATCCTGTTTGTGAAATTTTGAGGCCTAGAAGCTTTCATAGCTCACTGTGTGTCTAATTCAATCTTTGAAACCCTTAAGAGATCCTAGTTCTTGAACTTGAATTGAAACTTAGGGAAAGAAGAGAAGGGGTTAGTGTGTAAAGGATATGCTTGATGCACTTCACACCCCATGTGTGGACACGCTACCTACATATCAATACTCTAAAGAGGGATCAAGCTAATGTAGTTCTCCCATTGAAGTGATTGGTACAATAATGTGTGATGTATCTAACTAGATGTGAAACTAGATGTACTTTGGATTATTATGGACTGGTACGAGTTCTTGAATAGGCTTGAGATGATATTGTAAGGTTACATACAAAGAATAGAGAAGAGTTCTTGAGTATACTTGCTTGTATTCTTGATTCTTTCCTATAAATGAGTGCCAAACACACTAAATGGACTTTGAATGACCTTTTATAGGGTAATTAATGATCATAGGTTAGATTAAATTATATTAGGCTGACAAGTAAAAAGATAAGGATTCGAGAAAATTTAACTATTTGAGGTAAAAATGAACTTGGACAATAGAACCAAAAATAAGACACCCTAAGTTCTGGCATTCCTATCTAAGTTAGACACTATTGTCACAAGGGGATGAGACCTAGGGGGATAGATATAGGCCTAAGATGGATGCTTGGGTCTAAAAAATCTCAATTCAAAAAGCTATGGATGACTGGGAATCAGTGAAAGACTAATCAAGAAGGGTTGTGTGAGCAAGAAAGAGGACCTATAGGTTGGGTGCTATTAGCCATGACTAAGTCATCCAATTTGGAATTGTATATGACTACATTTACCTTGCCTTTATTTTAGTGATTAAAAAAAATGAAATACTAGGATAAAGGAAAAATGGAAAGCATACCTGAACTTACCTGTAAGGGAGAAGCTCATGAAGCTTTGTGATGCTAGATGTGCATAGAAAGAGCATGTTGTGAAGTGTGAATCTGTAAAGGAAAATATAAAGTGTATCAGTTATTACTATATATACTATATCTAAAATAAGAACATATGAAGCTAAGTAATAAGAAAAGAAAGGAATAAATACACCTCACTAGGTACATGAATGAATACAAAACCTCTTGTGATGCTGGATTGTGTTGAGTATGTGTTGAATCAAAAGTAATATCATGAACAACTCTGAGTGCTCAATTCCTTAAAATGTATCTCAAGAATATATAAGTTGGCCCTTTAGATCCATCATTTATAACTAAGTGAAGTTAATGAATCATGCATGTGATAATCGATGTCTAGACTATATGTTCAATCCCTCTAAATAGTGTTGTTCCCAAAACCTATCACTTGCTTTTGTGGACAACATACCGACCATTTTGGTCCTGCAAACCAAAACTCTCTCTTTTCTTTCTCAAAAATATTCTGAGCAGTTAAGTTTTTCAAATATTTAAAGCCTTTTTAGCTAAGGAAGTCGTAGGTTTAGAAGGAGAGCATTCTTTAAAGGAAGTTCAAAACACTTAAGGCTTTTTCTTAGTGTTTTGAGGATGGTTCAACGCAAAGGTTTGATCAAAAGACTTAACGGTGGGATTCAAAAAATTAGAATGAACCACTTTGCACCATTAAACCATTGAACCCCATCTTTGTAAGGTTCAAAGAGTTCAAAGGTTCAAAGAATTTGATAGACTTAAAGAATAAAATGAGTCAAAGAGAAGGTTGAATTGTTGAACCATTGAACCTTGAACCAAAATGGCTCAAAGGTTCAATGTTTAACGAGTTCAATAAGTATAAAAGACTTAAAGAAAAGAAGGCTTCAAAGAGTGAAGATTGAACTATTGAACCATTGAACCTTGAACCAAAAAGACTTCAAAGGTTCAACGAGTTAAAAGCTTCAATGACTTAGAAAATACAGAGAGTTTGAAGCTTCAAAGAAATCAAAGAAATAAGATTGAATTGTTGAACCATTGAAACTTAAACCTAAAAGGTCAAAAGGTTCAAAGGTTCAATGGGTTCAAAGGGTTCATAAGTTTGAATGGAAGCTTGAAGCGATTGGATGAAGTGAAAGATTCCAAAAAGAGGTTTGAGCAAATAGTTAAACTGAATGGTTTAAAAGAATGGTTCAACGAAAGAAGAAAAAGAAAGTGAACATGGCCCTTCACAAAACACTGAACCATTAAACCGTTGAACCAAAAGAGTTCAAGGTTCAAGGTTAAAAGAGGTTAAAAGTGACTAGTGATGTCCCTATGGATGTCAATTTTAGGGTGATGGAAGAATCATTGGTTTTCAAAAGACTTGAGAACAAACTCAGTGACAAGCCAAGGAAGGAGCTGAAGAGCTAGCAGAAAGCGAGAAGATAGCCTCAAGAGCCTAGATTTCCAAGAAGATAAAAAAAATGGCAAGAAAAGAGAGAAAAACTACAATAAATCCAAAAATATCTATAGGAGAGTTATTTCTATTAGGTGGAATAGTCCACTAGGTGGACATCAGGGAACACAAACATTCAAAAGCGTGACCTATTTTTCTACATTAAGTAAAGGTGAATGGATAGCCATGTAAACACCATAAAGAAGACTAGACAACCCATGTTGAGGAAGGGACATTTGAGATAATTTAGAATGCCAAAGTCAAGGCTAATGCCCTATTCTAGCATGTCCCTTTCACAGATATTTCAATGCATTCAATTCAGCATGGGCTGATTTCATGAAAACAAGTGCCCAAGTCTTTCTAGTGATGCTATATATTGTAATCTCTCATTTTGTATAAAGGATATCTCTTGTATGTTAGAAGCAAAGCTCTACCCAAATTGAAAGGCATTCTTGAGACTTTGAGCTTAGACTATTAATCATATTTTGTTAAATGAATGAGAAAGCAAGTGACCTTTCAGACTTTGTGTTGGAATAAGCTTATGTCATCTAGAAAATTGTTCTTATGTCTATTTCATAAATGCAGTCTTGTCCATTTAATCAAACAAATAGAACAAGTGGAAATAAGCTAGAAGATGCCTTGAATCTAATTGTAAGAGACTTTGTGCTACCATAATTGTCTTCAGTTTATGTTTTGTGTAAAGGATACTAGAAAGACTTTGAGCTCTCTTTATCCTTCATAATCCTTTACTCTATTTTAGTGTTTAGGTGCAGAATTTGAGCTGCACTTAATATTGATATGTTAATTTGTCATAATATTTACGAGAGACAACTTAAGACTTTGTGCTTTTGTTGGTTTCTTGTGGTTTTTGTTTCTACCTGAGAAGAATCCTATTGTTTGCTGAATATCACTTCTGAAAGAAGAGAAGTGCCTTTTCAGTAATTACACTAGAATTCTCCTCTATTCTATGAACATCATCTCTAAAAAAAGAGAGATGGATGGTATGATTTCACCTCTGTGTGTATTTTTAGCTTATATATAATATACTATAGTTTATAGGGAACCTCCCCTTGATGAGAAGAGAGATTTATCTCCTTATGATGTGGTAGACCTACACATATTTATGATTAAATCTCCTTATGCTATGGTTGGTTTTATCATCTACAAGCACAAATAGTAACTAACTAGAACACTCTCAAAGCCAAATTTGAGGCCAGGTTCAAACCTACAGAAGATGGACACGCCCTATTAGCTAATCTTACACAGATGAAGAAGGAGCCTCATGAACCCATGAGAGACTTCATTGCCAAAATCGACAAGCTGAGGAATAGGATTCCCATAATTTCTCAGCCGACACTTGAGAATCTCAAATGCTTCTTCATCAATTCTCAACTTCTTGAAGTGAGTTTCCTATTGAGGTGGGCTGGCCAAATAGATCTTGCTGCAGCTCAAATTTTTCTGATTGAGGTTGAAGATGAACTTATCTTGGTAGGAAAGATACGAAGAGATCCTAACAAAGGTAAACATTATTCATCTTTTGAATATTCATCTACAGACACCATAGATCCTATGGTACAAAAGCTAGAAAATGAATTGCTAGCTCTTAAAAAACAAATGGCACAAGGGATGTCTGCTCCTCCTTATTATTGGGATATACCAAGGAAGACGTTTCCCAACCAGTCATATTAGGGAAATGCTTCTATAAATAACCTTGTGATTACTCCTCTAGTTGCCCCTAGAAAGATAGAACCATTTTATGTCTCCCTGCTGATAAATGGTCATCAGCTGAACAATTGCATTATAGATTTTGGCACATTTGACAATGTCATGCCTACCAAGGTGGCAGAATCTCTTGGTCTCATGTTAACTAATAACTTTGGGAGATGATTATCCATGGAAAAAAAATAAGTGACACTTCTAGGACAAATCAAAGATGCTCAATTTACATTTGTGGCCTTCCCAGATAAGAGAATTAAAATGATAGTCCTGGTGGCCAATGTCCTAGCCTCCTATAGCATTCTTCTTGGGTGAAATTTTTGCAAGGACATTGGTGGAGAATTGAGCTCGAACCTGTCTGAGGTGAGGATTCCTATCAAGGGTGTCATGCAAAGGCTACTTTCTAAGAAGGAATAAAAGTACATTGTCACCCAAACATCAACCCCTGAAGCTCAAATTCTATTTGAGTCTTTAGGCATGGGTAATTACTTATTATCTACTGAGGATGTTCCTATTTTAGTAGATGAAAGCTTAATAGGTGACAATCCAAAAAATTTAGACAATACGTTAGAAGAATTGGTAGGGCATATTATAGATAAAAAAGAATCTCCTCTCCCTAATCAAGAAAAATTTGAAAGAAGATCAAATTCTAATGATTTCTAGATTCTAGAATTTAATGGCAGCAACTCTTTAACTAGTTCTAGAGCTAGAGTTGTGTTAATATCTCCTCAATGAGATATTTTTACCTATGTATATAAGTTGTAGTTCAGTAACACCAATAACACTGCTGAGCATGAATCACTGCTGTTTGGATCAAAGGATACTTGAGATAAAGGTGTTAAACTCCTTCATGCCAAAGGAGATGTTGAGCTAGTGGTTTGTCAAGTGTTCAATGATGACAATCAAATCATGTGCTAAAATGGAATAGATGAGTAGTGAATTTTGGTAGTGGATTGTATTGCCACATATTAGTACTAGGTAAAGAAACTCTTTGGCAAAAGAGTAAAGATTCATGGTAAAGATCAAATCCTGTTGAGGGGAAAGAAGAGAGAACTAAAAGGAAGACACAAAAAATTGGATTCCTGGTGGAGAAGTCCATTTACCAATCACCAATTTTGGGGTGAAAATAGTCTCTTGTTGATTTATCAAGATGGAACACCATTCGCTCTACCTCACAATGGGTAGCATCTAAAGCACTTCAATCCTTGAAGTATTAGATAAGTCCAATTGTATATTTGTTTATATGTATAGTCTTTTTTTGTTTTATATTTTTCATTCATTTTTGGCACCACTTAGTTTTTGGCACCTTTCTTTTTAGGTAACATGACTCCATAGCCCAATGGCATAGATGAAGGCACTGAGATTATAGATTCTACTCCCTTTGATTGCTTCTATTTCCAATCGATGGAAGTTCCCCAACTAGAGCTAGATATTGTTCCTAAAATCCAACACTTGCTTTTGTGGACAACATACCGAACATTTTGGTCTTGCAGACCAAAAATCTCTCTTTTCTTTCTTGAAAATATTCTGAGTAGTTAAGTTTTTCAAATATTTAAAGCCTTTTCAACTAAGGAAGTCACAGGTTTAGCAAGTGGGATTTCTTTAAAGGAAGTTCAAAACACTTAAGGATCTTCCTTAGTATTTTGAGGATGGTTTAATGCAAATTTTCAAGAAAAATACTTAATGGTGGGCTTCAAACAAAAAGAATGAACCACTTTGAACCATTGAACCATTAAACCCCACCTCTGCAAGGTTTAAAGAGTTTAAAGGTTCAAAGACTTTGGTAGACTTAGAGAATAAAAGGAGTCAAAGAGATAAGGTTGAACTGTTGAACCATTGAACCTTGAACCAAAATGGTTCAAAGGTTCAAAGTTTAATGAGTTCAATAAGTCTGAAAGACTTAAAGAAAAGAAGGCTTCAAAGAGTGAAGATTGAACTATTAAACCATTGAACCTTGAACCAAAAAGAGTTCAAAGGTTCAATGAGTTCAAAGGTACAATGAATTAGATAGACTTAGATGGATGTCAATTTTAGGGTGATGGAATAACTATTAGTTTTCAAAAGACCTGAGAACAAACTCAGTGACCAACCAAAGAAGGAGCTGAAGAGCCAGTAGAAAGTGAGAAGATAGCCCCGAGAGACCAGATTGCCAGGAAGAGACAAAACATGGCAAGGAAAGAGAGAACAACTATAATAAATCTAAAAATATCTATAGGAGAGTTATTTATAATAGGTGGAATAGTCCACTAGGTGGACATCAGGGAACACAAACATTTAAAGGTGCAGCCTATTTTTTTGCATTAAGTAAAGGCGAATGGACAATCGTGTAAACACCAAAAAGAAGATAAAAAAACCCATGCTGAGGAAGGGACATTTGAGATAATTTAGAATGCCAAAGTCAAGGCTGATTCCCTATTCTAGCATGGCCCTTTCATAGACATTTCAATGCATTCAATTTATCATGGGCTGATTTCATGAAAACAAGTGCCCAAGTCTTTCTAGTGATGCTATATATTGTAATCTCTCATTTTATATAAAGGAGATCTCTCAGTTATCAGAAGCAAAGGTTTGCCCAAATTGAAAGGCATTCTTGAGACTTTGAGCGTAGACTATTAATCATATTTTGTTAAATGAATGAGAAAGCAAGTGACCTTTCATACTTTGTGTTAAAATAAGCTTGTGTCATCTAGGAAATTGTTCTTATGTCTGTTTCCTAAATATATTCTTGTCTATTTAATCAAACAAGCAGAACAAGTGGGAATAAGTTGGAAGATGTCCTAAAACTAATTGTGGGAGACTTTATGCTATCATAATTGTCTTTAGTATGTGTTTTGTGTAAAGGATACTAGAGAGACTTTGAGCTCTCTTTATCCTTCATAATCCTTTACTCTATTGTAGTTTTTAGGTGCATACTTTGAGCTGCACTTAATCTTACTGTGTTTCTTTGTCCTAATAATTATGAGAGACAATGAAAGACTTTGTGCTTTCATTGGTTTCTTGTGATTTCTATTTCTACCCAAGAAGAATCTTGTTGTTTGCTAAATATCACTTCTGAAAGAAGAGAAGTGCCTTTTAAGTAACTACACTAGAATTCTCCTCTGTTTTGTGAACATCATCTTTGAAAAAAGAGAGATGGATGGTATGATTTCACCCCTGTGTGTATTTTTAGCTTATATATAGCATAATATAGTTTATAGGGAACCTCCCCTTGATATGGTAGACCTACACATTTTTCTGATTAAATCTCCTTATGTTGTGGTTGATGCACCTATTTTGCCATCAGTCAGCTGGTGACAAAATATTCACCCAACAAATAAGTGGCTCAAGAATACAAAGGTTGGCCATTTGGCTCCATCATTACCCTATGGAGTGAAGCTATGAAGTGATACCAATGTATAGTAAATGTCATATGAGATGGAAAATAAAGGCCATGGATGTGTTGGAAATATTTACAATGTGGCATGGATAGCTTGAATGTGTGCTAGAAATTATGCCACTCTTGGCCATTTTGAAAGATGGAGGTAAGACTTATATGAAATGCACTTCAAATTGATGTAATAGGATTATATGAAAGCTAAATTAGGAACTTGAGTACTCAAAACTTTGAACTTATATGAAATTTTAACTTGAATGTGATGCCAACTACCTGTAGATGGAGTAAGGCATGTAACTACTGAGAATGCTTGGAATAAATTGAAACTTAGAAATAAAAGAAGATCAATGTACTGCACACATTACCTCCAATCATTGATATTTGGAACGCAGATTTTAATCTAAAAGTTACACCAACTACCTAATCTGAACTGTAAGTGAGAACCATAATGCCACACATGATAAACCCTTGTATCCGAGAAAACTATGCTAAAACTACTAAATCTAATATATATAGAAGTGCAAAAACTACCTTTAAACTAATTTTTTCCCCTATTTATAGAAACATTGAGTGTTATTCTACCTAGATAGGAGTGAAAAACTGTGGACACCCCTATGTTTGGCATTGCTATCCATTTTTAGTGCTATTGTTTGATGTGAAAACTGACTATTGATTTGAAACTATCACTATTTTTTTGCTTTGATTTGACCAATTTGACATCTAGATTCTATGTTGAGTGTTTTGAATGCTGCTATTTTGATTATTAGGAGGTTTGATCTCTATGACAAAACCCCTATTTTATGCCCCCTATTTTAAGGGTAGGAATGGTGAAATTTTAATGATTTCCCTAAAAAAACAAGTCCTACAAGAGTGTTAAGCTATATAGATATATGACATAGAATTTATATTTAACAAGATATCACTAGATATAACAATGTTTGTATTGTGAGATTGTTAGATCAATAGGGGTATGCCTAGATAGATATAACAATGTGAAAGCATGTGTAAAGTACTAAACTAAAAATGTTATATTTTAGTTTTTAGTTGGAGGGATGGAGTATGATGTCCATCATGACATCCACAAAATCAAGGTAAATGCATGATATAGATCATGGCATTGTACATAATGAGAAACAAGCAAGTAATCAAGTAGCAAGTAAAAAATAAGAAGTGTATAAGGATGGCCAAAGGGCCATGCAAACAAGGGACATGTACACATGTCACTCAAATTAGAAGACAAGAATAGAAGACATGTTCAAATGCCACACATACATATAATAAATAAGTAAAGTTGGCACAAGGGCCTTATACACATATAAGAGTAAAAAAAAAGGACATTGGAAAATATTCTAAGTCACACACATGAATAGAATTAAAGGACATTGGAAAATGTACTAAGGCAAAATCAGGAGATAAGCTGGAATGGGAAATGCAATCACACAAGCTATACTAAGCAAGCAGAGTAAGAATGTAAGAACTGGAAAGATACAAACACATGTAACTAATCAAATAAAATGTGAGAGTATGGAAAACATGTTTGGTATAAGACTAGGTATATGCTAAGAAATACACAACTACTAGATACTAGTGAAATGTTGACATAATATTTTATGTAAGCTATAAAGTAATATACATCAGTATGATAGCTCAAAGTGTGTAGTTTAGGAATGACATAACCTAGATGTTGTAGTCATATAGAAGATGCCCCCAGTGGGTATGTATATCAATGTGTATCTCAAATGTAAAAGTATGAATCCCTCTCAATGGCTAGAGTAAAGCCATCAAATAGCTAGATGTCATTACATAGAATCAAATAAGATCAAGTGAAGCATGGTAATGTCAAAAATCAACATACAATAGCATGGAACAACAAATGTAATTCTTCGTATGATAGTAGTAATGTAAAGCATGGATGATGTATACAATCAAAATGTTTTTAGTATTTTTGATATGTTTTGAATGTTTTTATATTTTGATATAAGTTATGTACATGAAATACCAAGAATAAATGATATTAACTAATGAATCTTAGATGAAACTACCTATTATGGTGTCTTATATCGAATAACTAAATTATGTATCATCATCAGTCATATGTGTATGTTTGAGATTGTGAAGCTATTATATATGTACATTGTAACTTCTCTAAATATCTAAAGTGAAATACAAATGTGGGGTCGCACTATAACTATGAGAAGTAGATGCAACTATAGTGCTCTTAAGGACCCATCTAGAAGTCGAAGGAGCTCTTTGAACATGTGCTCTCTATATAGCTATATGAGACCTTAATGTAACTACCCTATGTGTGAATATTGTCACTAGATTTTTTTTAGAATCTTGAAACTATGGGTATGTATGAACCATCTATACTGGAAATGGATGTTGAAACTATGGTTGGATCTGAAGTGTAAGCTATACTAAAACTAGAGGAGAAACTACAATGGATGGAAGAACTGGAGCTGGTGAGTAAACTAGTAAATGGCTCTTAAATGGGGAGTGGTGACTCATAAATAACTCTGCCAAATATGATAAATTTATTAGTGTGGATGAAATTTAGGCATTTTTGAACTATATAAGGTACTACCCTAGGTTTTTAAATCCATGGTCAACCAAGTAATATGTCAAAAACTCCTACACTAGGAACTATAGTAAATGGTGTTGCCAAATATGTAGGACTAACCTATACTAGAAGTACTATCTCACCTAATGAACTCTATATGTGCCCACTAAAACCACTAATAACTATGTCTATTAGAGTGATATCCTACTCTGAATAACCCAAATGTTGTAGTAGTATCAAGGTGTACATGTTAAGGTTGGAACCATTATCAATAAATACACTATGAATAAGCTAATTATGAACGTGTACTCTAATAAAAAGTGTATTATAGCCTATATTATCCTCCACAATCTCTTGATTTGAAAAATATATTGAAAGTCTAACTATAAATTTGGACTCATACATACCTATCATACCTCTTAAAGGATGTGCCTCAGCTAAAGGTGCCTAGTATGTAATTGGTGGAGGATGTGTATGGTATGTATGGTGAATCCCTGATGTGTCCTCTTTATCCTATTTAGAATGCTATGGAAATGGATCTAAAAATATTTTCTAAGCTTTGTCTTGTTTTGTCTTTACATTTGGAGGCTCAATTGAAGTGACCAAATCAAGTAGATTGTCATCTATCAAGTCCTGTATCTTATGTTGTAAATTGATGCATCTATTTGTTGTGTGGTTTGGTGCCCTATGAAAATTGAAAAATGCATGCTGATCATATCCCCATAGAAGAGGATTTGTTGGATTTTCTTCCTAGATAGGTAGGAGAGTGATGATGTTACATTCCAATAACTGCTATAAAACCTTATCAAGATAAACTGGTAGATTGGTAAATGCACGATGATATGGTGCTAATAAAACCACATGCTAAGGGGGTTCTAAAGACACATTAACTATTGGTTGATTTTGATTCTTTTTATCACTAATTTTGACCTTATATGGGACTTTACTATTACTCTTGTTTTTTGTGTCTAAGATACTTGAATACTTGAGTTTGACCATTGAAATTAGCTTGACTTATCTTCCCTTGAGTGTATGACATAATTCAGTGAAGGAAGATAATCTTTTGAACATAATAGATTCATGAAATTTTGGTAGAAGGCTCTATTTGAAGATGTCATGTAGCTCTTGATCAACCATGGGGCTAGTTAACTTTTCCATAATAGTCTTTTAACTTAGAACATTATCCATGAGGGGCTCATTTAACCTTTGTTTTTACTATGCAATTTGTGCATATGAAACCTTGTCACTAATGTTGATACTGGAATGTGTGAGGAAAATGTGTGCTAAAGGATTGAAGGCTATGATTGACTAATTTGGTAGACTATAAAATTAATGTTAAGAATAATCCTTTAGAATTTGTGGAAATGTCTTGGTAAGTAGCCAATCATTAGGTACATAATCCAAGCATGCTACGTGAAAATCTCTCAAATGTGTCTCTATATCACCCTTACCATCATACAAAGTAGGTTTGGGTTGAACAAAACCTTATGGAAAGGGTGTAGAATAAATATGATGTACCAATGTTGTATGAAAAAGAGCAAAAGAATCCAAAGCCTATGTAGGTCTAGTGGTACCTTTCTCAAGTTGTTACACCTTGGATTGAAGAGATTAGATCTCTTACACAAGGTCTACCACATCAGGAGATAGGGATGTACTAACTATAACTGGTGGCATAGAATAATATTGGGGTGCTACAGGGGGTGGTTGAGACATAGTTTCCCCCATAATGTCATTTGCAAATAGATGATTTGAATGCCTAGAAGACTCAAATTGCGTAGCCTTTTTGATTTCTATGATAGACTGCAAAATTAGTGTATGATATTAAGGTTGTTCCTTAATTCTTTCTCTAAAATTTTGTAAAACCATATCTTTGTTGAGGACTAATTAATTATCAACAATAAGTGGTAGTAGTATTTTATCTTTTTCTAAATATAGTGATATGTGTGAGGAATTAAAACTTAGCTTATTCTGATTGATCTAGATTGAGATAAAGTCTGATACTAGAGGAGCAGGACTAGAAAATAGACTATAAAAGGATCCTAAACTTTGTTTATGAGTTGGATAGCACTATTGAAAGTGGACACCCTACTATTTGGTGCTATAGTCTTATTCTAAAACTATTGTATTGGGGCTGAAAGCTTTTTGGGTTCTACCTGATAGGTCTATGTTGCCCTGTCTATGAAATTTTGAGGCTTGGAAACCTATAGATCTCACTATGTGTCTCATTAAATACTTTAAACCGTTAATATCTCTTGGTGCTTAAACTTGAATTGAAACTTAGGAAAGAATATAAGTGGTTAGTGTGTAAAGGATACATTAGATGCACTTCACACCCTATGTGTGGGTACACTACCTACGTGTAAAGGATCAATCTAATGTTGTTATCTTATTAAAGTGCTTGGTGTAATAATGTGTGATGTATGTAACTAGCTGCAAAATTAGATGTACTTTGGATGAAAAAGAACTAGTATGAGTGCTTGAATGGGCTTGAAATGATCTTGGAAGGATAGATGTAGATAATAGGCAGAGTGCTAAGGTGTATTTTTTTGTATTCTTGATTCTTTCCTCTAAATAAGTGCCAACCCATCTAAATGGACTTTGAATTGAATTTTATAGGGTAATTAATGATCATGGGTTAGATGAACTTGTATTAGGCTAATAGGTAAAAAGATAAAGACTCAAGAAAATATAACTATTTGAGAACAAAATGAACTTGGAAAATAACATTGAAAATAAGACACCCTATGTGATGGTGATCCTATCCACATTGGGTGTTATTGTCCTAAGGGGTTGAGACTTGGGGGAACAGATCTAGGCCTGAGAGGGCCACTTGGGTCTCAAAAAGCTCCATCTAAAAATATACAAATGACTGGGAATTAGTGAAAAACTAACTAAGAAGGGTTGTGTGAGCAAGAAAGAGGACCTATAGGTTGGGTGCTCTTAGCCATGCATAAGTCATCCAATTTTGCATTTTATATGACTACATTTTTGACCCTTTATTCTAGTGATATAATAAAGCAAAATACTAGGATAAAGGAAGAATAGAAAGCATACCTGAACTTACTTTTAAGGGAGAAGCTCATGAAGTTGTGTAATGCTAGATGTACATGGATAGAGCACATTTTGAAGTGTGAATCTACAAATGAAAACATAAAGTAGATTAGTTCTTTCTAGATACACTATATCTAAAATAAGAATGCAAAAATTTGAGTAAGAGGAAGATAAATGATTGAATACACCTCATCAGGTATGAAAACCAATAGAAAACTTGTTTTGATGCTGGATTGTGCTATGTATGTGTTGAATCAAGAGTACTATCATGAATAGAGCTGAGTGTTCAATTCCCTAGAATGTGGCCCAAGAATGCAAAAGCTAACCCTTTGGATCCATTTTCATTGACTCAGTGAAGTTAATGAATCATGCAAGGGCTAATTGATGTCTAGACTATGTTTCTAATCCCTCTAAATAGGTGGATCAATAATACAAAGCCTATCCCTTTGGCTCCATCATTTCCCCATAAAGTGAAGCTATGAAGTGATACTAGTGTATAATATATGTCATATGAGATGGTTCATGGAGCCTGATCCAAAACATAGAAGTTTTGATTGACAAATATTTGAAAAACACAAAAATAACACAATAACAATGATTTCTCTGAGAAGAGATTTTTTATTACTCAAGATCACAATACAACTATATGCTTATCTCTGGGAAGAGATGTCTAATTTCCATTTTAGGTTACATCTTCATTTATAAAAATTTTTAAAGTAGGAGGAGGATGTGGAAGGTCACAAATCTTGAGGGAGATTAAGTGGTTCAACTTCCATGATTTAAAACAATACAAGATTTGAGGAATTACTTTTTTTAGAAACTTACTATTTTTAGACTACACTACTAAAATTGAAATTTGGGGAACTTCCATTCGGTTTTTAGGGATAAAAATACATTGAGTATATCTCCATGTCATCTCACTATGTTCTCCTTTTTATTAGCTTTCCAACGGTTCAAATGGAAAGTCAATTGGAGCTATGATGCAAAAGTTATGGCTCCCAAAAGTTCCATCATCAATTGGGGTAGAACCGGCACCTGAATTGTGGCCTGAATAAGAGCCCATGGATATGCTAGAAATATTGAAAATGTGGCATGAACAACCAAATGTGTGCTATAAGGTATACCAATCTTGTCCATTTCTAAAGATGGCGATTAAGTTTATATGAAAGCCACTCTGAATTGATGTACTAGGCTTATATGAAAGGCAACTCAAGAACTCAAGTACTCAAAAATTTAAAATTGTATGAAAGTTCAACTTGAATATGATGCCAACCACCTATAGATGGAGTAATGCATGTAAATAATAATAATTCCTAGAATAAAATGAAACTCAGAAATAAAAGAAGATCAATGTGTCATGCACATTGTCCCTAATCACTAATGTTTGGAGCATGGATTCTGATCTAAAGTTTATGCTAACTACCTAATCTAAATTTTAAGTGAGAACCATCATGGCATGCATGATAACCCCCTATATTTGAGCAAATTGTGCTGAAATTATTGAATCTAACTTATCTAGAAGAGCAAAAACTATGCCTTAACTAAAATTTTTGCCTATTTTTGGAAACCTTATGTTTTTTTCTACCTAGACAAGAGTGCCATAATATGGACACCCCTATGTTTGGCACTACTATCCATTTATGGTGTTGTTGTTCAATGTGAAAACTAACCACTAATCTAATTGTCACTATTTTTTACTCTGATTTGACCAATTTGACATATTGATTCTATGATGAGTGTTTTGAATGCTACTATTTTGAGTGTTAGGAGGTTTTATATCTATGACAAAACCCCTATTTTATGCCCCCTCTTTTGAGGTTAAGAATGATGAATTTGTAATGACAACCCTCATAAGAAAAGAGTCTTTCAAGTGTGTTAAGATATATAGATATATGATATAACATTTATATTTGACAAGATATCTCTAGATATAACAATGATTGTATCGTGATATTGTTAGATCAATAGGGGTATGCCTAGATAGATATAACAATGTGAAAGCATGTGCAGAGTACTGAACTAGAAATGTTAGATGTTAATTTTTTTTTGGTTAGTTGTTAGTTAGGGGGACGGAGCATGAAGTCCATCATGAAGTCCAAGAAAGTATGGTAAATGCATGATATGGATCATGGCATTGCATAAAATGAGAAACAAACAAGTTATCAATTAGAAATAAAGAAACAAAAAACATACAAGGATGGCCAAGGGGCCATGAAAATAAGGGACATGTATGCATGTCACTCAAACTAGAAGACAAGCATGGAAGGCATTCTTAAATGCCACATATACATATAAATGAACAAGCAAAGTTGGCTCAAGGGCCACATGCACATAAAAGAGTACAAACAAAGCACATTGGTAAATGTCCTAAGTCACACACATGAATAGAAGCAAAGGACATTAACAAATGTCCTAAGACACAAGCAAGAGATAATTTGGAATGGGAAATGCAATCACACAAGATATGCTAAAAAATTAGAGTAAGAATGTAAGAAATAGAAAGATACAAGCACATCTAACTAATCAAAGCAAATGTGAGAGTATGCAAAACATGTTTAGTATAAGACTAGGTATATGCTAAGAGATACACAAGTGTTAAATACTAGTGAACTGTTGATATAGTATTCTATGTAAGATATAAATTTGTATACATCGATATGATAACTAAGAGTGTGTAGTGTAGGAATGACATAACTTGGATGGTGTAGTCATGTAGAAGATGCCCCCATTGGGTATGCATATCAATGTGTGTCTCGAATGTAAAAGTAGGAATACCCCCTTAATGGGTAGAGTAAATCAATCAAATAGCTAGATGTCACTGCACACAATCAAATAAGGTCAAGTGAAGCATGGTAATGTATAAAATAAACATAAAATAGCATGTAATATCAAATGTAAGTCTTGGCATGATAATAGTAATGTAAATCATGGTTGATGCATACAATTCAAATGTTTTTAGTATTTTCGATATGTTTTTGTATTTTGATATAATTTATGTACGAGGTATAGATGTATGTCTGAGATTATGAAGCTAAAAGTTGTGTACATTATAACTACTCTAAAATATCTAAAGTGGAAGATGAATGTGCCCCCTATAACTATGACAAGTGGATGTAACTATAGGGATATTAGGGACCCATCTAGAAGTAGAAGGATCTCTTTGAACATGTGCTCTCTATGTAGCTATATGAGACCTTAATATAACTAATATATTTGTGAATACTATCATTTGAAGTTGTCTAGAATCTTAAAATTATGGGGATGTATGAATCCTCTATACTATCATTGGATGTCACAACTATGGATAGATCTAAAGTGGAAGTTATATTGACATTAGAGGAGAAACTAAAAATGATGGAAGAACTGAAGTTGGTGAATGTAAACTGGTAGATGGCTCTAAAGTGGGGAGTGGTGACTCATAAATAACTCAACTGATTATGATAACTTGATTAGCATGAATGAACTACAAGAATTTGTGAACTGTAGAAGGTATTTCCCTATGTTTTTGAATCCATGGTTGACCAAGTAATATGTCAAAAACTCCTACACTAGGAACTATAGTGAATGGTGTTGCCACATATATAGGAATAACTTGTAGTAGAAGTACTATCTCACCCAATGAACTCTGTATGTGCCCATTGAAACCACTTATAACTATGTCTTTGAGAGTGATATCCTACTCTAAATAACCCAAATGCTTTAGTAGTGTCAAGGTGCACATGTTAAGGCTAGAACCATTATCAATAAGTACACTACAAATAGGCTGATTATATTCTTTTTAGAAAATTAAGTGTTTAATTCCTAAGTAAATAAATGGTATGAGAAATATAAATCAGTAAATAGATATGCTTTAATTAACTTACTAATTTGTGTAAATAGATAGTATTTTTTCTTTTTCTAAATATATAAGTATGTGAGAGAAATTAGAACTTAGCTTATTTCTACTAATCTGGACTGAGACAAAGTATGATATTGGAGGAGTAGGACTAGAAAATAGGCTAGAATAGGTTCCTAAAATTCATTTTTAAGCTAGATAGGAGCACCAAAAGTTGACACCTTATTGTATGATGCTATAGTCCTATTATGGCATTGTTATCTTGAGGATGAAAGCTTTTTGGGTTCTATCTAGTAGGTCTATGTTACCCTATCTATGAAATTTTGAGGCCTAAAAGCTTATGGATCTCAATGTGTTTCTGATTCAAACTTTGAAACCCTTAATATTTCTTGGTTATTGAACTTGAATTGAAACTTAGGGAAAAAAGAGAAGAGGTTAGTGTGTAAAGGATACACTTTATGCACTTCAGACCCCATGTGTGGGCATGCTGCCTACATACCAATACTCTGAAGAGGGGTCACGATAATGTAGTTTTCCCATTAAAGTGCTTAGTATAATAATATATGATGTATGAAAATAGATTCAAAACTAGATGTACTTTGGATGACTATGGACTGGTATGAGTTCTTGAATAGGCTTGAAATGATGTTAAAAGGTTGTATGTAGAGTATAAGGAAGAGTTCTCGAGTGTACTTGCTTGTATTCTTGCTTATTTCCTATAAATGAGTGATAACCCCTCTAAATGTAAATTTAATGACATTTTATAGGGTAATTAATGATCGTGGGTTAGATGAACTTGTATTATTATAACATTTATAAATCTAAAGATTTGGGAAAATTTGACTATTTGAGGTAAAAATGAACTTGGATAATAACAAAAAAATAAGACACCCTGAGTTTTGATGATCTTATCTAAGTTAGGAGTTATTTTCATAAGGGGATGAGACATAGGGGATATATCTATGCCTGAGAGGGATACCTATGTCTCAAAAATCTTAGTCCAAAAAGATATGGATGACTGGGAATTAGTGAAACACTAACTTAGAAGGGTTGTGTGAGCAAGAAAGAGGACATATAGGTTGGGTGCTATTAGCCATGCCTAAGTCATTCAATTTTGAATTTTATATGACTATAGGGAGAGAGATAAATAAAATAAAACTATTCTAAGGGAGGTGATACACCAAATAATATGATTACTTTCAACTAACTTCATGTTACACATGAAATCAAGGGACACACTAAACATGCACTTCTCCGATCTACATCTTCTCACATCAATGTTACATTATGAGGTTATGGATGAATGTGAAAATATTTGAGGGACATAAAATTGGCCTTGAATGAAAATAATGAAAATAATAACTCAATTATCCTTGACATTTCCTAGAACACTTCACATGCCCTATAAGAAGAAGCTTTCCAACTATAAAAAGGGTGAAAGAATGAGATCAGATTCAAAGGAATCCATAGTCTTCACTAAGAAAGATTCATCATATAGGTAAAAAAACCTTATGAAAAATCATTAATATTTTAAAATAATTAGTATTATTGATCAAATAATAATAAAATGAGTAGGGCATTGACATACTTAGGTGGAACATTAGTTATAATGGCCAAAATGGCTAGTTTTTATAGAACTTGAGAGAGAGAGAAGAAGATAGAAGTCAAAGGGTAACAAGAAAAATGGAAATATGAGAGAAATATTTAATTGTGCATGATAATATTAAATGGGATGAAACATTTAAGTTTATAATATAAAAGTGTCCATCTAAGTTGTAAAACGCATGAAAAGTGGCATGAAACTCCTCATTATGGCTTAGATATTTGCCTTCATGATTTGGACATATTTAAACATAAAAAAAATAATTATGGATAGGTATGATTATTTTAAATAAGGTTAATGATATCATACATTCCTCTCCATGTATTGGTTGTAGGCTTGGTCCTTTGGAATCACTTGGAAATGAGCCATAATCATCTACAGTCCAAAAAACTCCTTCTTCATGCACCTTGCACACTTGTCTTCAAATTTTGATTTATATTCTCATAAAAATACATGGGAGGGAGTGGATGTAAATTTAAAAAAACCTCATGTCCTTATAATCATTTTGTACACCTTAAAATTACCCCACTTGAAGTTTTCCACCCTCTTCACTAGCTTGTCCAATATGCTAGTTTTGACTGGCTAAGATGAGAGATCTAGTTTGAATACTTATGTTTTTTTAATTTTAATTAAATTACAAAAGGTATTTAATAAAAATCCTAATATTACTTCCAAACTTTATTTCATCTTTTGAAACCTCCTATAGCCTACAAAACACATAAAAAGGTGAAAAATACCCATATTTTGCACCTTGTCTAAACAAGTCCATATATCCAAAAAGCATGGGAAATATCTTGAGGGAGTACTCTATAATTTAATATAAATTTAATGATAAAAATATTCCATTATAATTCATCTCTATCTTCATTTCTCATATTGGGTCCCTCCAAGTGTTTTGCATGGGTTTTAGGCCTATTTGACCTCTTAAGGTTCATTCATAAAGATTTGAAATTAGAGTTGTATAAAAATTACATTTTTTTTAATAACCTATTATAACTTATATAAACCTCTTTGGATATAATTAAAATCATCAAGAGAGATATGAGTGTTCAAACTTATCCTATCAAGCTTTTTCCTCCATTTCATACAGGTCTAATGTTACTTTTGGGAAAAAAATGGCTTACTTGATGTTTCCTTTGACCTAAAAAATATTTATCACATTTTTATCCATCATAAAAACATGTTTTAATCCATGGGGATACTCATATTATTTAATGATAATATAAAAACAATAATAATTCATTCATTCAAAATTTAGGTCAAGTTTACACCAAGCATCTGGATTCTCTTACTCTCTGCCCTTGTTTGTGACAATCAATAAAGTCAACTATGTTTTAGAGAAAAAAGGTTTGATAGCACACATTTGTTCCAAAAAATGTGATATCATTCCATTTATAAACATTTTATAATCAATTTGTGCCAAGAGGGTTATTATATTTATGCTTAAACCCCTTGATATAGACTATATACATCTACAATTAGTTATAGGTTACACTTGTGATGAAAAGGGAAACTATAGGTGTATCTTGAGGACAAAAACTATATATATCCACTTTTTTTTGTGTTATTTATATTAATTTTAAACCTTTTACCCTCCCAAAACACTCAAAATAATATCAAAGTGTTATATCTTCTTGAAGGTTACTTTAAATCACTTCTTAACCTCTCTGCTATTGTAGGTGAGGATTTTGGGGTTAAACACACCTGTAGGTGTGTATGGGATCTACCACCTTATCCTCAATCTCATGTTGGAACATACTTGAGATAAAAATGTCTTATCTAATAATTTAGAAACATTTAAATATGGGTTTGAGGCTTGAATTATAACTTTAGGTTTGAAAGTCTCATTTTAAGCTCCAACTATAGGTTTTCACTCCCTGGGAATAGTGGTTTAAAGAGCATTTTTAGGCCTTCCTAGTAAGAAATCCATAGGGCCAAACCACCTCATTATTTTCTAAAGATGTAATATTATGATAGGGAAATAGGGAAAATGAATTTAAAAATTTCAAAACTATTTATAACACCTTAATAAGATATTTATAGAATGGCTTGAACCTCTATTTTGCTAATTTAGGGAAAAAGGCCCTGAATTCTATCATTTTGTGTTTTGAAGGATTATCCATCTCAAATTACCAAATTGACACATAAAATGGCTCTAATATTACATATTAAAAATATTAAGACCTCATGGAAGTCTTCAATATGTTTCAATGCTTCAAAACAAGACTTTTTAGTTCTCTATATTGTACCCTGTAGGTGACCATTTTTGCATATGCAAGTAGTGAAGAGGATTATGGGTAATATGCATTATGTTAGGATATAAAAATTGTTTTATTCATATCCTAACACCTCTAAAATAATTTCAACACTGTCATAAATGTTAAACAAGTATCAACACCTCCCTCTTAACTTGAATTTATCCATGCAAGCACCTGTAAGTTGTGTGTTAATGGCAGAATTATGTGTGAATGTTATATATGACTACAAGTCATGGAGAATTTGAATTATAGGATTAAATTGAAATATTAGGGGGAAAATAAGACATTTAATACATGGTTAAGGACCAATCACAACCTTATAAATCCATTTACAAAGCATGAAGATCTGGAAATGATGAAAACTACCTATAACGCAAAAAGGTGTATCTTCTTGAAACTTTGAGCCATTTGACTCATATAAACACCTTGAAATGTGAAAAAAATAATGGGTAACATGAGGTTACATATTCAAAATCATTTATAATCAACATCACCAACTGGTTTGTACGAAATTTCCAAAAATAGAGCAAAACTTATAGGGTGCACAAATTTGTAAGTAAAAAAACACAATCAAATTTATGAGGATGGTTCATGAATCACAGGACACCATTATTAAAATTAATTATATGGAAATTAATTTATATAATTTTAATACAACATGATAAAATCATTTGATCTGAAACCTTCTCTTATGATTATACCAAGTACAAACTTAAAGACTACTTTTACTTGCCAAGAAGGGTGAAAAGGGAACAAAATAATTTTGGGCCAAAAATGGCACTTGAAAAGAATTTAAATCACTAATATGGATATAATTAATTTTAAGAGTCATATTAAAACCTTAGCCCATGTGTCACACTTCCCCATGAGCTGTACAAGTGCCACACTCAACTTTTTCCTCAATAAAACTACCCTTTCTTCTGAAGAATCTACAATATTTAAATTATGTCAATTTATTAAGACCTATTGGGACACATGGGACATGAAATAATATTTTTTAACATTAAAAATTCCAAATAAATCTTTACAACTCATTAAATACCCCCCTTTTGACCTCAAAATTACTCAAAATGACTAAAAGGATTAAAATGACTAAAGACCAAGGATAATATAACATTAAATGACATTAATTAACCTATAAAAAACCTTCTAAAATATGTATTATACACCCAGAACACCTAAAAGTCAAGTTTTTACCTATAAGGGTCCTAATTTGACCTAAAAGACAAATTTGGTCAACAAATTGGTGACTCATAGGGGTAGTATGCCTGCTATACTAACTAGACCAATAGCCTTATTAGTCCATTGGGCTTGGGGATTCATTTGAGGTCTGAGACAAATAATAAAACCTTTGAACATTGACCATAAGGATTTGATCAAGATAAGATCACTTGACCACCTCAACCACACAAAGGAAAAGACACACACTAAACAAAACAAACACACTAACAAGACACACACATGTAATCAAAGCACTTAAGGGAAATAGAGAAAAAAATATTATGCACAACTAGGAACTAATCATACCTCCTTTCTAGGATCAAAAAAAAAGTTTCTTGAATCATCCTTTTGACGAGATGGATCATAGTTCCAAGCAAGTTTCTCCTTGAATTTGATGCTTTGTAGATCAGACCTTATCCTTGGTACTTCACTTGACCTGCTCTCAAGTAGATCATACTAAAATAGGTCTCCAATGTAGATATATTAATCTTGAACATGTTTACATACTTCTTAATACCACTCACTCTTTATTTCATGGTCAATTTGTATCTCCTTAGTAGGCATGACTAGGAGAGGATTGGTTTCTTGTTCCTTAAACGATTGGGGATAAAAGGAGCTTATTCCATCCTTAAAGAGATGATATGTTTATCCCAACTAATTTAGAGGATGATATCCCATCTTTATGATTTCAAACATTTCATTATGAGATGCATATTCCTCTTGGAAGAATAAATTTGAAAGATTGCCTTTCCTTTGCATACTTACTTGAGTACCAAGGCTACCTTCTCCATCTTTGAACAGATCATAACCTCCTTGAAGAAGAGTATATCATGCTCCAATGTCTAAAAAAAATTCATACAAAGGCTGGTTTTGATCTTTTTCTTGTCAATCCATAATATCTTGTAAAGTGATAGAAGAGCTAATGATTATTTCTTCTTCTTTGGCAAAAGGAGAACATTCTTCCTCATGAACCCAATTAGAAATTTCAACACAAGAGACCACATATTATTCATAATTTAGGACCTATTGAGGGATCTAAAGTTTCATCTCAAATTCCACAACAAGACTTTGGTTCTCAAGGGCTGAAATATTATCCATTTCTTTCTCCTTTGTGATTCCAAGACTAGGCATTTTGAATTCATGTGACTTAGTCCAATGAGGCTACCAAGGAGATAGAATTTATTAAAGAAAAAGTTATAATTTTTTGTCAAAAAAATAATCCTATTTATGATTCCATACCATAGGTACATCAAGGAAATTGGTTATGGGGTGAGTATATGATGAACTAGTTGGTGGAGGTGGCACATAAAACTCAAAATCAGATTGAGAGTGAAGTGTAGTGGATTCTTTTGAAAGCTCTTGAGGAAGGGAAAGCACACCTTGGGCTAAATTAACTTGATTATTTTGCTTACACTTGATAATAACTTCACTCACATTTGATTTATCTTGATCATTCTCTTGAGGGATGTTAGATGGGATGTGTTTAGGCATAAGATCTTCTTTTGGGTCTAAACCTTCCATCACACCTTGAATCAACAATCTCATATTTGAATCTAACTCTTCAATTTTATTGGATAGGTTCTCTTGGAGAAGTATTTATTGAATTTTATAGGAATAATCATAAGTATAAGGAAAACAAGAGGGTTGAAATGGAACACAAGATGTTTTTTGAGGAAGGTGTTTCTATGCAAAATTGCTTTCTACATTCAAAGAAGAAATAAGAAACTAAAAGAAATGGTCAAGGCTAGAAGATTCCTGATAAAGTCGTGCGCACCGAAATCAGACATTGGAAGATTCTCCTCTTTGGCTGTGGAGGAATGACACCTGTGAAGAAAAGAGACTGAAACACGGAAAAACGTTAGTCAAAGATATGGTGGGCTGTCAGGCGAACGCCCGATCTCGAAAGTATGAAGACTTCCTAGAAGGATATCAACCCACTGATAAAAAAGCAAAATTTGGACTAAAGTAGATATAATGAAAGATAAAATGACAGAAATAAAGGACAAAAAATAAAATGCATACCTGATAATGAAGTAAACTGTTCTGTGCAGTCACCGATGTCGGTCTCTGTAGTGCCGGTGTCGGTCGGACAGGTGCCGACGTCGGTTAAAGTGCCGGCGTCGGTCAGGGTAGTGACCGGCGTTGGTCGGGGCAAGTTCTGGATAGAGTCTGGGTGAGTTGCAGAAGATCCGGTAGAGTCAGGATAGGGTCTTGGTCAGGATCGGGATAGGGCTTTGACAGGGTCTAGTCAAAGTAAGGTCAAGTTTGGACAGGGTCTGGGGGTTTTGGTCGAGTCTAGACAGGGTTATAGATTTGTATAGTGGGCAGAGATGTAAAGAAGGGACTCAGGGTTCAGGTCTATGATTTGAAGATCCAAGGTGATAGAAATAGAAATAACAAACAAATAATAACCAAAAAGAAATAAAAATAGAGGAAATACTTACCTGTCAGAAGACATGATAAAAGCCATGATTGAAGTCGTTGAAGCGTTGCCGTAAGTTGATTAAAGTGAATGCCGATTGGTCAAATGCTGGAGTTTGTTGATCACCAGAGCTGATTGGTTGCAAGAGTCTGTGAATGTCAGAGTTCGGGGATTGATTGATTGATTAGCCTTCGGGATTGATCAGCGGACGCTGATGAAGGCGAGGGATGGTTCGGGGAATGGTTCGATAACCGATCGGGAAACCGATTGGGAACCGAATGATAACTAAAAATGGGTAACGGTAAGGTGACCGACATCGGCAGGATTGCCGACGTCGGCCGGGTAACGACTGTCGTCGGCAGATGCACAATGGGGATAGAGTCTAGTTTTAGCTCTGTGCTCATTTTTACATGCTGCCAGGGTCAAGGCTAGTGGAAAAAGTGGTCAACAAGGGTTGAATAGGTGAAGAAGAATAAGACGGGGGATGACCAGGGGAGTCGACATGATTTCAGTGTCTACATTTTCCCCTTTTTGTCTTGTTGGTTATTCTAGATGAACTGCAAGAAAAAAATAGGAGTGATTGCCCCAAGTGAGGGATAAGGTTGATTTTGTCTTGTTGGTTATTCGAATGAACTGCAAGACAAAAATAGGAGTGATTACCCCAGGTGAGGGATAAGGTTGATTTCATCTTGTTGGTTGTTTGAATGAACTGCAAGACAAAAATAGGAAGTGGATTGCCCCGATTATGGATGAGGTATTCCCCCTCAAAGCAGGAGTCGAGGGAAGGGAACTAGGAATCGGGTGCTAATTTGACAAAGAGTGGATGAAAAAGGGGTGAGGGTGAACGCTAAAAAAGGTGTGATTACATGCATACCACTGCACGAGATGGTTAGGTCAAAGTGTCACAGGTCAAGGGTCGAAGAGTGCCAAAATTGAAATAACCAGGCCCCAGCATTTAGTCGTCTGCTGATCAGGTTATGCAATCTAAGCTGAAGCTCCAAATGGGTCATCGCGTTCTAGGCATCTCGGGCTTAGGAAGTGCTCCTAGAAACATGAAAAAGGTCACAAGTAGTGTGGATCAACCGGCTTGCGATCCTATACTTGTGAGGGTCCAAAAAAAGTCTACGCACAATTCTGCTAACAAGTCATGAGATAGCATACATGCAAAAACAACCAAGGCAACAGTGTCTTGGAAGTGGTCGAGGTTAGAGGAGATAGGCATGATCTCCAATGGTCAGTGGTCGAGGGGAGGAATGGACGAAAGGATGTGGTTGAGCTAACCTCAAAAGACCCCATGTCAACTGAGTGCTGCCTACATAGCCCCGGTCATAGGGCCTTAGGCCAATGTAGTTCTCCCTAGAAGGTAGGGAGGGTCAAAGGGATGGAATTGGTTGTGGTCAAGGCTAAGGTTATGGTTAAAAGAAGGAAAGAAGGTTTGTCCATCAAAGAGATGAACAAACGAGGGTGGTCGAGCTAACCCCAGAAGACAGTCGTGTCATCTGAGTGCTGCCTACATAGCCCCTGTGGAAGGGCCTCAGACCAATGTAGTTCAGACAAAGGGTCCGAGTAGTAGACAGGTGGTCAAAATGGTCGATAGATTAGTCTTGGCTATGATGAAATGATGAGGAGAAGAGATGTTGCAGCCTTTTCCAAATGGTGTATTCTGCAACATTGGGCGAGAGGTCTGTCATCCCTAGCAATATTCCATATTCATGATGGATGTATGATAAGAATGAATTGAGGTCTATTTATGCTTCATCAAGTATTGGTTTATGCTTAACATAAATTGCGGCAGGTCGATAGTTTCCATGTGTATTGGTGTCCATAGAAACTAGGGTAAATAGGATATGGGAGTGGTCTGAAAAGAGAGTTGAGTTGAGTCAATTGACAAGTGATGAAGGTGAATGTGACCAAAGTGCAGAAGAAGTGAAAAGCATATTGCTCTTTCATTGACAAGGACCAAAAAGATAGCATAGATAGGGGTTATGAGAACCAAGAGCCCCATTCATGCGTGACGTTGTTGACCATAGTTATGTTAGAGCGGTAATCGAATCACTTTGACATTAAAGTGAGCTCGAAGTCCCTTGAGCAGGTGATAGGAGGAGGAAAAAGGGTAACCCATTTTAAGAGTAGAGATAACTTTGCCCCTTTTTATAAGAGACCCTGAGACAACTATAAGTCAAGTCCATGACTCATTTCATCAGTTTTTTTTTGTGTGCAGACTGATCAATGCAGGAAGCCTGCATAGAGATGTCATTTGCTTGGTGGTCAGTTGTGAAGCTGATCAATGTGGGATGCTTCTAAAATAGTGCTGTTTATTGCAAGATTAGTCATAGCCATCCTTCGAGGGAGTGGTCTAGATTTTTGTTTAATATAAGGGATTTTGAATAGCTGTCCTTCGAGGGAGTAGTCTATTAATTACAGCAATGATAATACAACTGTCCTTCGAGGGAGTAGTCTGCCTTTTGATTTTGATAGTGATATAGTGACCATGGATATTGTGACATCTTGATTTGTTTTTACAGAAATGTGAGTCATGGACAAGATTATAGAAGGTCAAGGGCTCCCTTTTAGTAGGACAAATCATCCATACAGAATAAAAGGGTTATAAGAATTGTTAAGAGGAATAGGGTTGAAAGGAATTAGGACTAAGAAGATGGGGATTGCTCAAGGGACGAGCTCAAGTTAAGTGTCAAGTGGATGAGTACTCGACTAGCAGTAGAACGGTCACAGATAAAAGGCATAAAAGGGCTCAGGGTCTAATAAGTCCCTGGTGTATGCTTGTGCGTGATAAGGTCCGAGTCAATTAGGAGCAAACTTGCCTTGTTTACTTCGCTCCATATTGGTCACATGTTGATTGATGAGTGGATGTGAAGTTGGTTGATATGGTGGCTGATTGGTTGAGACTGGTTGAATATTTTGATAAAAAGGTTGGTTGAATGTTTGGTTGAGATTTGGTCATTTGATAGTTGGTCAATGGTTGGTCGAGGGTTGATTGGTTGGTATTTGGTCTTTGGTTGGGTCGAATGTTTGGTTGAGGTTGGGTTAAATGTTTGGTTGCTAGTCTGGTTGAGGCTAAGTTGAAAGAGTGATTGATATGTGGTTGAGACTATGTTGAAAAATTGGTCAAAGTTTGGATGAAGGTTGAATTCCCCCAGCGGCTAGGGAGAATGTTTGACGGATTGGTTAAGGTCGATTGAGGCTTGGTGGTTAGATTGACAGTGTTGATGTTGAATAAGGGGGTTAAAGGTGGTGAAGGGATGCTAGTTTGGCGTGGAGATCCTGATTTAGGTGATGAGGTTGGAGAAGCATGGATTGGTGTTGATGATTTGTCAGAGGGATGGTTAAGAGGATACTTGATGAGAAGGGTATCCTTTCTCTGTTGTTGACAAATAACAGCTTTGAGAGCACAACAATGCTCAGTGTCATGTCTCAGAGTGTGATGATAATGACATAATTTAGAGTTGTCAAACCAAGATGGCCTTGATCCGAGAGTTGATGAGTGGGGCGGTATTGAAGGTTTATTGATGATGTAGTTGAAAAGAAGGGTGTCATTCCCCAGACATTGGCGAATGACAACCTTGAGGGAACAACAATGCTCAGTGTCGTGCCCAGGCATGCGATGATATGCACAAATGCAAGTGTCATCGAACCAGGGTGGTTTTGGTCTGAGAGATTGATATGGTCTAAGTGGTGGGAGATAGATACGAGAGGACTACAACAATTGCCATAACAGCAAGGCATAAGAACCTGCTAACGGGTCTGGATGTTTTGTTGCAGTGAGGGTTGGTGAATTTGGTTTGGGAGGCGTAAGATGCATAGGTTGATGGTTTGGAGGAGATATAAGTCTAGTGGGTTGAGAGAGTAATGGAGGCGACGTGCCTCTGTGAAATATGGGAGTGGGAATCACTCTGAGTAAAGTGGACGGATGTGGGCCCAAAATTGAAGGTAATGACGAAGGTGGGGGAGGAGGCCTCCGGTGTGGTTTAGTAGCCTTCATTGGTTTGGGTTGAGGGCCACCTTTATACGAGGTGAGGTTAGATGTGGGTCGAACACCAAGAGGTTTAATCTCTTTGGGCATGATGGATGCCTGCGTGGGTTTGGACTTAGATGAGGACGGTTCTTCTCTCGATGGAGAAGAGATAAGAGGAAAGAGCACCTGAGTAGTCATGGCTTCTGCGTGTGGTTGAGGAGTCAAAAAGGTATGATCATCTATTGATGATAATAAGGATGAAGGTGAGGCAGCTGGTGTTGATGTGGTCAAAGCGTCCTCCAATATGGGAGAAGTCAATGGAGGACAAGTAGGAGAAGAAAGTTCTTCGGTTGGTTAGGGACAAGAGAAAAGATAGTGTCGACCATGTGTATATCATGGTCTTGAGGGTCATTGGTCATGGTTTGGACATTGTCTTGAGTAGGCGGGTGATTAGGAAAGGGTTGCTTGAAGATGTCAAGGTTTTGGTTGGGCGGTGCGTTCGGGTTGTCCAAGATAAGATCCCCCTTGTCTAGCATGTCCTGGACGATGTTTTTGAAAGTTTGACAGTGATCCGTGTCATGGCCTTTGACATGGTGATAGTTGCAAAAGTGGTTCTCCCTGTACCATGTAGGGATAGGTGTTGAGGGGTTGAATTGATGTGGTTGGATTGAAGGGAGATTGAGGACCCCCTGCTTGACGAGTTTATCCAAGACAGAGGCATATGACTCCCCAATTGGAGTGAATTGACGCTGTAAGGATTGACGTTGAAAATGTTTATTGATGTAGTCTAATGTTGAAGATGATGGTCGATTGGTTATTGTTGAAGATGATGGTCTAAATATGATAGTGTTTGTCGACCCCTTGGATTGAGAGTGGGCAGAAGAAGGTCTGGAAGAAGAATGGTCATTGGTTCTTGTGTTAGTGTTACGCAATTTGACCTTATCTTCTTCAATAGCGCGGAGTTCAAGCTTTCGGGCCATGGTGAAGGCCTCGTCGAAAGTGTGGAATGTTTGAACCCGCAAGGTGGATGAGATGTGACTGGCACATGCTTGAGAAAAGAGCTCAATGAGCTCGGGTTGAGGCAAGGAGAAGGAGAGCAGGTTAATCAAGTCTCTCCAACGGGCGACAAAATCGACTATTGATTCATTGTCAAATTGCCTAATGGAGTAAAGGTCTGTGATCGAGACTTGTTTAGTGATATTGATTGAGAAATGGTCAACAAATAATTGGGCAAGTTGAATGAATGAAAAGATAGAATGTCTGGCAAGAAATCTATACCAGTCAAGGGCAGGGCCAGAAAGAGACATAGGAAACGTGCGTAGAAGTAATGCATCATCGTGGGCGATAAGGTAATAGGCATGTCTGAATGCCCGTAAGTGTTGTTGTGGGTCTTCCTTACTCTGAAAGTGAGTAAATTTAGGAAGCTCCCAATGGTTGGGGTATGGTCGGATAGGGACATAAGGATGGATGGGCTCGTTGCAAGTCTGGTCATATGAAGAGACATTACTTGAACCAGAGATAGAAGCTTTGAGACTGGACATTTTATCCATCAGCATCTTGATGACGTCTGCTGACAGATTGGTGGACGGAGCACCCCCTAGGTTGTAAGGTGCTTGAAAGAGGCTAGAAGAGGCGTACGACGAAGTCAGTTGTACCAGTAAGGGCGCAACATACGGATGACTAGTTGCAGTGGCAGAAGTAGAGGCTAAGGGTGGTTGGGTTATGAAGGTAGAAGGCATAGGCTGACTAGATACCACCAAAGGAGGTTGTGTGGTAGCATGGGCAAAAGAGGAGGTAGGCACTCCTGCATATATAGGTGCAAGAGTGTGTGGGGTCGAGACAATCAAGTTCTGGTATGATGTAGAACTTGGTTGAATTGCGTGTGGTTGAGGGGGTAATGGAGCCCTGATGGAAGTCAGTTTAAAAATAGATGAGGAGGCCAAACTTTCCGTATTGGCCATGGTCGAGTTAATGGTTGAGGCAAAAGGCTGGGTAGCAGATGATGTTGATGTCATCGCCACTTCACCCGAAAGGTCCCGCGTTGAGTTTCTCGCGAGATAGTTTTGGAGGGCTGCGGTATTGAGGTCCAAGAATCGTGCAAAATCTTGGTCCCCTTCTGGGATGATAGGCGTCTGGGTTAGGGATGATCTAATAGGAATTCTTTCAGTCTCCGAATTGAACTCCATTATAGGGCTGGTTATAGGCAGGGTAGACGGAAGAGGATGATGCCTCACGTGATCGACTAGAGCGTTGGCTTGGCTACGAGTTAGAACCATTCAAGGTAGGAAAGAACGTCCTCACAAGCTCAAACAAGCAGATAAGAACTAAAAAGATGAAGACACAAGTAGATCCTAAAACCCTAGGAGTAAATTATTAGGATTATAGTGGCTTATGCCTTAGATGAGTGTTTGGGAAGATTGGCTTTGAGTTAGGTCCTAGAAGAAGCAGTCTATGGATGGTTTTGGGTTTTGTTATGGTGCTCAAAAAGTCTGTGTTAGCTTTTGTATAGGCCTGGTGCTAAGGAGCAAGCTCCCCTCACTTCACGATTCCAGTGGTTAGCTGGTTTCACTTAGCCAAAATATACTTCCACTATAGTTTAGACTCTGCCAGAGAACAGAGTTGGCTTTCCCCTTGGTGATGAAATCCAAGTAAGATCATCGGGACGGGTAAGGTATCCACTGGGGGATGAAATCCCAGTCGGGCCTTGTCTCAGGTAAGTTAAAATGTTTGTTTTGTGCAAGTGGTTTGGTCGTGTAACATCAAGTGATCTAGATTAATTCAATATGCAGTTTAATTACTATGTGTGGTCTAAGAGATGCAGGCAAACAGAAATGAATGCAAAGTGTTTTAATGCCCAAGTTGAAATGTTTGTTTGTATGAAGACGAATGGAGAAAGAGTCAAAGAATATGAGTTTTAGCTAGTCTAGAAGTGCAAGAAAGAAAGAAATGTTCTTTTTATTTCCTGCTTATGATGTCATTTTAAGAAGAGACGAAAGGAGGCAAAAAGGAAGGAACCTAATGCACCTATATGAACGAAAGAAAGAAAGAACCCAAGGAAGGCCCTAGGGTCCCACCGGGCGTGCCAGATGTTTCTATGCAAAATTGCTTTCTACATTCAAAGAAGAAATAAGAAACTAAAAGAAATGGTCAAGGCTAGAAGATTCCTGATAAAGTCGTGCGCACCGAAATCAGACGTTGGAAGATTCTCCTCTTTGGTTGTGGAGGAATGAAACCTGCGAAGAAAAGAGACTAAAACATGGAAAAATGTTAGTCAAAGATATGGTGGGCTGTTAGGCGAACGCCCGATCTCGGAAGTACGAAGACTTCCTAGAAGGATATCAACCCACTGATAAAAAAGCAGAATTTGGACTAAAGTAGATATAATGAAAGATAAAATGACAAAAATAAAGGACAAAAAATAAAATGCATACCTGATAATGAAGTAAACTGTTCTATGCAGTCACCGATGTCGGTCTCTGTAGTGCCGGTGTCGTTCGGACAGGTGCCAACATCGGTTAAAGTGCCGGTGTCGGTCGGGGTAGTGACCGGCATCGGTCGGGGCAAGTTCTGGATAGAGTCTGGGCGAGTTGCAGAAGATCCGGTGGAGTCAGGATAGGGTCTTGGTCAGGATCGGGATAGGGTTTTGACAGGGTCTAGTCAAAGTAAGGTCAAGTTTGGACAGGGTCTGGGGGTCTTGGTCGAGTCTGGACAGGGTTATAGATTTGGATAGTAGGCAGAGATGTAAAGAAGGGACTCAGGGTTCACGTCTATGATCTGAAGATCCAGGGTGATAGAAATAGAAATAACAAACAAATAATAACCAGAAAGAAATAAAAACAAATAGAGGAAATACTTACCTGTCAGAAGACATGATAAAAGCCATGATTGAAGTCGTTGAAGTGTTGCCATAAGTTGATCGAAGTGAATGTAGATTGGTCGAATGCTAGAGTTGGTTGATCGCCAGAGCTAATTGGTTGCAAGAGTCTGTGAATGTCAGAGTTCAGGGATTGATTGATTGATTAGCCTTCGGGATTGATCGGCGGATGCTGATGAAGGTGAGGGATGGTTCGGGGAACGGTTTGATAACTGATCGGGAAACCGATTGGGAACCGAATGATAACTGAAAATGGGTAATGGTAAGGTGACCGACATCGGCAAGATTGCCGACGTCGGCCGATAAGTGACCAACGTCGGCGACGTCAGTTGATAAGTGACCGACGTCGGTGACGTCGACCGGGTAATGACCGTCGTTGGCAGATGCACAATGGGGATAGAGTCTAGTTTTAGCTCTGTGCTCATTTTTACATGCTGCCAGGGTCAAGGCTAGTTGAAAAAGTGGTCGACAAGGGTTGAATAGGCGAAGAAGAATAAGACAAGGGATGACCAGGGGAATCGACACAATTTTAGTGTCTACAGAAGGGTGGGAAGAACTTGCAAAGGATCAACTTCATTCACAACTTCACACTCTTTATAAACCAAACTTCTATGATCTCTCTTTACCCATTATTCCAATATATTAATCCAATTTAGTATGTTAGGATTAGAATACTTTTATTTTATAAGGGTGGGAAGAGTTTTTATAGGATCAAGATCCTTCTCAAATTCACATTCTTTGTCAAGACTCTTCTCCTCTTTATTTTCCCATGACTCCACTGTCTTATTCAAGATTAGTATTTTAAGATTAGAAGTCTCTTTTTGAGGTGGTGGGGATTAAATGTGAGAGGGAAATGAGGGTTTTAATTCCAATTCCTTTGCTTCTAACATGGGTAACTATATATACATATTAGCCAACTCAATTTTCCTATCAAGATTAGCTTTAAAAACAAGGTTTCTTCTTTCAACTCTCTCCTCCAAATAATTGGGAAAATGATGAATTTGATATCCTTAATTGGGATCATGAGTAGGGATAAAATATGGATGATATGAATCTTTAGGAAGTGGATATTAAGGTTGATAGGTTTGGTGAGTTTTCCTTTCATGAAGTCTTAGCCTATCCTCCAAGGAAGAAACTAGGCCACTAACATCAAGCATATCACTTGTGATCCTTTGCCAATTGACTCTCTCAATAGGTACCCACTCTAATTTGACCAAATATAATTCATATATAATATTATGAATAAGATGAATAGGAACCTCTTGACCACATCCCCTTAGATTATCAAGACACAACATATACCTCTCATAACCCAAGAGTGTTTTGTTGAAAGTGGATATAGATTGACTTGAGAAGTGACTAGGTTGACTAGGGGAAAGATATGGAGAAGGTTTATTTTAGTATTTTATACACTTCATGAATTATGTTATTGAGAACATATTCATATTGATAATGAATGGCACAAGCTTTAAATGTCTCACCAACTTATGTAAAATAGTGCTCAACACAAAAATTAGTTATGAAACTTCATTGAAAGAAAGAACACAAAGGAAAATGTTACCCAAAATATTCAAAGGATAACTTGGGATGATTTATTGTATGATATATCTATGAAATCACCATTGATGGTTGGATATATGCCTCCAAAGGCTGATTATTGAGAGACAACACCAAAAATATCTCAGCTTCTTCGACCAAGAGTCCTACTGGGTTTGCCAAAAAATATTTTAATTTAGATTTTTGTCCTTTGAGTTTATGGTAAATCCCTCCTTATACAATTGGAATAATGGAAACACCTCTATAATTGTGGGTAGCCTAAAGATGAGGTGAATCTATAGATAGGGATAGCTCCCTTATGTACCACTTTAGATTGTAAATACACCTAAACTTTTGTGGGGAAAAAGGATAGAGATAATTAAAAGTAAAATATTATAAGGGAGGTTATACAAAAAAAATAATTTTATGAATTCTAACCATCTGCATGTTACACATGAAATCAAGGGATAAACTAAACATACACTTATCCAATCAACATCTTCTCACATCAATGTTACATTATGAGGTTATGGATAAATGTGAAAAGATAGGAGGACTAGACAAGAGGAATTGAATGTAAATAATGAAAATAATAAATAACTCAATCATTGACATTTCATATAACACTTCACATGACCTACAAGAAGAAGCTTTCTAACTACAAATAGGGTGAAATAATGAGACCACATGTTAAGGAATCCATAGTCTTCACTAAGTAAGATTCATAATAAAATTAAAACGCACTTATGAAGAGTCATTTATAGGTAAAAATAAGTTGTATTATTGATCAAATGGTATACAAATGAGTAGGTATTTTCCATACTTAGATGGAACATTAGTTATAATGGCCAAAATGGCTAGTTATATAACTTGAGAGAGAGAGAAAAAGAGAGAAGTATAAGGGTCACAAGGAAAATTATAAAGATAATATGATTAGTTAATTATGAATTATAATATGATATGAGATTAAACATGCAAGGTAATAAGATACAATTGTCCATCCAAGTCATAAAACTCATGACAAGTGGCTTGAAACTCCTTATTCTAGCTCAAAAAACTGCCTTCATGATTTGGACATATTTAAACATCACAAAATTGATTAGGGATAGGTATTATGATTTGAAATAAGGGGAAGGATATCCTAAATTAATTTTCATTAATTTTTTGTAGGCTTAGTCATCTGGAATCACTTAGAAGTGAGCTATCATCATCTATAGTCCAAAAAACTCCTTCATGCACCCTACACACTTGTCCTCAAATTTTGATTAATTTTCTCATAAAAATACATGGGAGGGAGTGGATGAAAATTTTAAATACCATACATGTCATTATAATAATAAATCACACCTTAAAATCACCCCACTTGAATTTTTCCACCCTATTCACTATTTTGTCCAATATGCTAGTTTTGACTAGCTAAGATGAGATATCTAGTCTGAATACTTATGAGTTTTTAATTGAAATTAAATAACCATAGGGAGTTATTAAAATTCATAATATTCATTGAAAACTTTATTTAATCTCTTGAAACCTCTTGTATCTTACAAAACACACACAATGGTCATAGATACCCTATTTTTCACCTTGTCCATATATGTCCATACAACCAAAAATCATGGGAAGTATCTTGAAGAAGTCCTATACAATGTAAAATAACTTTAATGATAAATATATTTCATTATAATTCATCTTCAACTTCATTTCTCAAATTAGGTCCCTCCAATTGTAAAGGTCTTAAGCCTGCTTGACTTCTTAAGGTTCATTCATAAAGATTTGACATTGGAGTTGAAAAAAAAATACATAAAGTGTTTTATCAAGACCTATTATAATTGTTATAAACCTATTTGGATCCCATAAAAAACATCAAGAGAGATATGAGTGTTCAAAATTGTCCTATTGAGTCTTTTCCTCCATTTCTTACAGGTATAATGTTGCTTTTGGGCCAAAAATGGATTCCTTGATGTTTCCTTTGCCTTCCAAAAGATTTATCACCTTTGTATCAACCATATAAACATGTTTCAATCCTTGGGGATACTAATATTATACTATAAGTTTGAATATACATGATAGAGTTACTCCAGTAGATATTATAACACTTTGACCTCTCAAACACCCTTCATACTCTTGAATTCATAACATTGAGTCTCTTTTCTGACTGTGTTATATTATTTTCCTCCTTCAAATGTGAATCTTGTAGATGTTCATATAAGTTTAGGATTTAAATATATTTCACAATCCCCATTAAATGATTTCATGATAATATATAAATAATTATAATTCATTCATTTTAAATTTAGGTCAAGCTTACACCAAGGATCCTGATTCTCTTACTCTCTACCTCTGTTTGTGACAGTCAACTATGTTTTGTATAAAAAGGGTTTGTGTAGTCATATAAAATGTAAAAATTTGTACATTTAGCATGGATAATGGAAACTAACCCATATTTCCCTCTTTATTTCTCTCACAACCCTCATAGGCATCTTTTCACTATTTCTCAATCATTTTTAGCTTTCCAAACTTGATACCAACTGAGCTAGACTCATATTTCCATGATAGATCCATCCCTCCAGGTCCCATATGATAAAGATAATATCACCACACTAGTATTATAACATTGTTTTCACTCTTGTCCACTTTCAATGCTCTTGTCCAAGTCCATTTATGGCCCTGATGGTCAATTTCTTCTAGTTCTCCATCCTTCTCCTTATTAGCCTAATGTGAGTACATTCAACCCATGGCCAATAGATCCATATAAAATCCCATTAAAAGATCATTTGGAAAGGGGTTGAAAAATATCACTAAGAAATCAAGAATAAAATCAAGACTACTTAAGCAATATTCCCCATTCTCTATATATAGCCAACTAATACACTTATAAGCTTATTCAAATCCTTACACCAATCACTAGCCACCTCAAACACATACAATTTAGCATTATATATATTCATACAATCAATTGCACAAAGTATCCCATGTGGAATAACTACATATGGCCTAATCCCTCTTCAGAGTATTGGTATGTAGACATCATGTCTACACAAGGGGTATGGATGCACATTCAATTAATATTACACACACTAACCCCCTGTTTCTCAAAATTGGTCAAAGCATAATGGATTATAGGGTTTTAAGGGAAAAATTTCTCTATAGGGAGCTCTATATATATTTTTCTATTAAAACTTCATAGATAGGGTCACAAAGATCTAGTGAACAAAACCCTAAAATATTATATCCTCAAGATAATAATAGTAGAGGTGGGATATAACATCAGTGCCACTCCTATCCACTTATAACGCTCCTATCCAATCACAAAATTAAATCTAGATTTTGGTTTATGATAGTGTCCTAGTCCTACATGGTGAATATTAGAGCCTATCTCAATCATATCAATTAGTTTCCAACTATGTTTTCTTTTCTATCTCTTATTACTATTTTTAGAAAGGTAAAAATTAAAATTTAATTTACATAAATTAGTAGCTTAATTATTTCATATTTATTTAATAATTTTACTACTCATACCCTTTAACTAAATGAGGAATAATACACCAATATTCCCAAAATTGTTAAATCATTTGGTGAACTTGACTTACTTTGTTTGAACATAAAAACCCTAGAAACCCTAGGGTAAATTTCCTACTAGTTTTTCCTATATTTTTTTGAATTTTTAACTACATAATTAAATTATAAATTAGCATTAAAATTTAAAATTTCATATTAATTTTAAAATAGTTTTCTTTCAAACCCTAGTTGTCCATACTAGGTCCCAATATTTTCCCAGTAATTTTCCAATAAAATTCTATTTTTTACTAGCATATTAAAATAAAAAATTCACTTCAAACTTCAAATTTCAATAGTAATTTTCAATTTTTTTTTTCAAAACCCTAGTTGCATATACTAGATCTCTCTAAATCACAAATTTTCCAATAATTTTTTTGTTTTTTACTTGCATACTTAACTTAGAAATTCATTTTATATTAAAAAATTTCATAGTAAATTTTCAAATAATCATCTTTCAAACCCTAGTTACATATACTAGGTCTCATTTCATATTAAGGTATCAACTTACATCTAAACTCATATTTCACATCAAAACAAAAATGGATCTCACTTATTTCTAAATATTTTTTACATTTCTTGCAAATAATAAGGAGACCATATTTGGTCCTATCATGTACATGAGTGATGAAGTTTACCATATATTAATGCAAGGTTTAATTATTTCCCTTTCATGCTTAATTTTCATAATAAGGGATGATATTACAAAATTTATTGCTAAACATGCACAAGATTTTAATATTTATTTTGCATACTCTCTCTCTCTCTCTCTCTCTCATGCATAATAATTAAAAATATATTTTACTCAGCATGTTAGAAGTATTATGTTGCAAGTCAAAGATATTTATGAATTAATGAAAAATTTCATGATAGCTACCCTTTGATTTATATCTCTCATATGGAAAAATTTTCAATTTGATCTTGCCACACATATTATACATATCATAACACATGTAAAAGTTCTTTATGCATTAGTACACAATTTCATGCTCTTTATCCCTTGTTTGCTCTCTCTCATGTGGAATATTACTTGTAATCATATTGATTTAAAAATTATAACTCCAATTACATGAATTTCATCTCATATGCATGGTTTTTACCTAGATATAACTAACTCCTTGGCTACATGGTTTTTACATAAGCTAATAACCACTTGTCAAGTTTCAATGTCCTATCTTATACATAAGAAATAGTCTCCTTCTCCTCCTCTACCCCTAGAGGGTGATAGATACTTTACCTCTAAATAGGTCCATCCTATCATCCCTCCAAAATGTGAGTCATACCATACTATTGTTTCTAATGCATATATTCAGCCTATGGCTTCTTCAAAACCTCTTCAACATATGTGCTTACATGTTCAATCGAAAGTAACCAAGGTTTGCACTTATGAGACTCTAAGGGATAAAATAACTAGTATGAGAAAGTTAATTTTATATTTATAAACAAAAAATAATTATTACATAAAAATATCACAACATTTAAAAATTATATTATAACACAAAAGCCTCAAGGTCATCATAGTGTCAATCATGTATATGCACCTTCACCTAGTCAATTGGTTGCAAGAAATGTTAAATATCAAAACAATAAATCACAACAAAGTAACTCTATAACTAGTGATTAAAACAAGATGCAAAGATAAAACAAGAGTTAAAGTGAGGTACTAAGGGAAATGATTAAATCTAAGTTGATCAAACTACCTCCTCTACATCTAGTGAGAAGATCTAGATATTATTGTGCATATCATAGAATGCATGGGCATCACACAAATTCATTTTTGGCATTGAAAAAAAATATACAATATATAATAACTAATGAGGATCAATACAAATTAAATCAATTAATCAATCCATAATGACATATGAACACATTCACAAAGGGTAAAATTAAAAAACATTACAAAAGTGGTTACCAAAGCATAACTCAGAACAAAAAAAAGATCAAAAAGAAAAATTAGAGAAATAAATAGTAACAAAAACATAGGTAAATCACAAAAAATATTAAAATCTACCTCTCAAAAATGAGGCTCAACTTTCAAAGCTATATGGGTTTGGTCAAAAATATCTACAACAGTTTGATTTTCAACTTTCAAAGCTGTATTCTATTAGTTGATAATGTTTGTCACCAAGGGTTGGGATTTATTGAAAATCTTAAGGAGAATCATTCACAGACACAATTTATCAAATGAAAATATCTAGATATGATAAAAGTCAACACTAGCATTCCATGGGTTCAAGATCAAGATAATAAAGATGAGTAGAATAATATAGGTTATTATGATTTCCAAGATACCAAAAATGAATTCAAATATTTAAAGTAATATTTGAAACCATTCCCTCATGATTCAAAATCACACATGATGAATTTTTTTGATACAAGACACCATGATAGGGTTTCTCCCATGACTCTCATCGGTTAGAATCATCTCTTTTCAGTCTTACTTATACATAGTTTCTTTTTGCTTTTCTTGTACATAGTTTCTCAATTTTTATTATACATAATATTATTATGTTTGATTACACATAACTCACTATAACTCATAAAAAATAGAAAAATATAACATTTTAAAACATAAAAACATTGAAATATATCAAAACACTAAAAATATTTCTATTGTATGCATTATCCATGCTTTATATTTCTACTATTATGCGAGACTTACATTTATTTTTCTATGTTATTAATTGCCAATTTATCTACATTACCATGCTTACCTTGATCTATTTTGAGTGTGAATAGTGACATCCAAATGTTTGATTCCTTCACTCTACCCATTGAGGGGGAATCCTACTTCTACATCAAGACATGCATTGATATATATACCCATTGCGGGCATCTTATATATGACTACACCATAAAAATTATGTCATTCATATACCTCACAGTCTATTTATGATGTTGATGTACATTAATTACTAGCTTACATAGATTACTCTATCAACACTCACTAGTATATAGCACTTATGTATTTCCTACCATATACCTAGTCTTGTACTAACATGTCTTGCACAATTTCACTTCTTGCTTTGATTAGTTAGGTGTGATTATATTTATAGTTATTACATGTTTTTCTTTCTTAATTTATGTAGATAGATATAATTACATTTCTCATTTTTTTGTTTTTCTCTTATATGTGCCTTAGAACATTTGCCAATGTCCTTTGATTCTATTCATGTGTGTGCCTTAGGACATTTGCCAATGTCATTTGCCTGTACTCTTCTATGCGATTGTTGATTTCATGCAAACTTTACTTCTTTTAATTGTATGCATATGTGGCATTTGAGCATGCCTTGTATGCTTGCCTTCTAGTATGAGTGACATGTGCCCATGTCCTTTATTCATATGGACCCTTGGCCACCCTTGTATGCTTCTTGATTATTTCTTTGTGTACTTTTTGATTGTTTGATTCTCATTGTTTACAATAACATGATCCACATCATGCATTATCTTTCTTTATTGGATGCCATGATGGACATCATGCTCCATCCCTCCAACTAATGACTAACAACTAATCATAATTTCATTCCTAGTTTAGTACATTACATATGTTATTATATTTTTATATCCATCTAGGCATACCCTTATTGATATAATAACCTCTTAATATAAATCATGCTATATTTTGAGATATTTTATTGATTATCATTACTATATCATGTATATTTAAAGAATAACACACTTGTAAGGTTATTTCTTTTGAGGGTAGTCATTGAAAGGTATTCATTCCTACCCTCAGAAGAGGGGGAAAAAATAGGGGTTTTATCACAAAGATCAAAACTCCTAACAGTCAAAAAAGTAACATTCAACACACCTAAAATAATAACCAAACATCAAAATAGTTAGAATAGAATAGGAAAATAGTAAGGATATCAAAATAGTTACTAGATCTAGCCCAAAAAAATAATGGCCAACTTGTACTATAGTGTTGATTGCACTATTTTCCACTTTTGACACTTCTATCCATATAGTAAAAAAACTAGACTTCCTAGAAGCAAGCAAAAAAGTAGGTTTGACTACAATTTTGCATAGGCAAACCAATTTAGAATTAGTAGTTTTCAATATACTTTTACTCAGAGAATCTAGATATAAGGGGCATCATGTGTAGAAATATGGCTCTCAATTTTAGTTTTAGACACAATAGTTGTTAAAACTTCTAGATCAAAATCCATGTTCTAGACACCAATGATTGGGGGTAATATGCATGGCACATTTTTTTTCTATTCCTTTTTGAGTTTAGTATTGCCTAGGCATTCTTAGTAGTTATCTGACTTATTCCATATATAGGTGGTTGGAATAATTTTGGAATGGATTTCATACAAGATTAACTTATACTTTTCCAAGATATTAAGTTCTCAAGTGGCTTTCATATAAGCCTAGTGCACTAGTTTCAGAGTGGCTTTCATACAAGCCTAATCTCTATCTTTTGAAGTGGCCAAGAGTGGCATAGTTTCCAACATACATTAATCTATCCATGCCAACATTTTTAGATCATAGTGAATTAATGGGCTTTAGGAGCCATCTCATATGACACACATTTTATACTAGTATCAATTCATAGCCTCACTTCATGGGGAAATTATGGAGCCAAAGGACTAGCTAGCCTTGTATTATTGAGCCACCTATTTAGAAGGATTAGACACAAAGTCCAAGAATTTATCAACACATGCATGATCACCTAGCTTCACTTAGTGGGTGATGATGGAGCCAAAGGGCCAAACTTTACATTCTTGAACCACTCTCAAGGAATTGAGCACTCAACTCTATTCATGATTTTACTCTTGGTTTAACACATATTTAGCATTACTTAGCATCAAAATAGGTTTTATATCGGTATACATACCTGATGGGTTATATTGATTCCTTTTTCTTCCTCTCTCTCTTACCTAACCTTTTATAATCTTATTTTAGATATATCGTATCTTGTAAGAACTGATCTACTCTTTATTTTTGTTATATATTTTCACTTTATAGTATGTTCTCTCTACTCACACCTAACATCACACAGCTTTAATAACTTCACCCTTATAGGTAAGTTTAGGTATGCTTTCTATTTTTCCTTTATCCTAGTATTTTTCTTGATACATCACTAGAATAAATGGGGGGTAAATATAGTGATATAAAATGCAAAAACTAGTAACTTGAGTATGCCTAATGGCACCCAACCCTTATGTCCCTTTTTATTGATTTTAAGACCCTCATAGGCATATTTTAATTAATTATTATTCATTTTTAGCCTTTTATAATTGATCTTAGATGAGACAGACTCCTCTTTCCATGATAGATCCACCCCCCAGGTCTCGTCTACTCAAGACAATAACACCACACTAGCACTATAACATAAGTGCCACTCCTATCCATTTTTAGCACTCTTGTACAAGTCCATTTCTAGCCCTAATGGTTAATTTATTATAGTTTCCCATTATTATCCTTATTAGCCTAATGTGATTACATTTAACACATGACTAATAATTCCCTATAAAATCCCATTCAAAGATCATTTGGAAAGGGGTTGGCAAATATCACTAAGCAAGCAAGAATACAAGAAAGACTACTCAAGAAATCTTCCCTATTCTCTACATACATCTAGATAATACACTTAAAATATTATTAAAATCCTTGTACTAGTCCCTATCTACCTCAAGCACATCTAGTTTAGTATTCTACATATTCATATACTCAATTGCACAAAGCGCACCAAATGGGATAACTATATATGGCTTGATCCCTCTTCATAGTATTGGAATGTAGGTAGTGTACCAACATAATAGGTATAGATACATTTTAAATAAATATTACACACACTAACCTTAAATATTTCTCAAAATTGGTAAAATTGTAATGGATTATAGGGTTTTAAGAGAAAATATACTCTATAAGGAGCTCTACAGACTTCTATTTGCCAAAAATTCATAGATAGGGTCACATAAACCTGAGAAACAAAACCTAGAAAGTTTAGATACTCTAGATAATAGTGGTAGAGTTAGACTATAGTTATGGTTCCACTCCTATCCACTTTCAACACTCCCATCCAATCATAAAATGAAAGCCAGATTCTAGTTTGTGACAGTGTCCTAGCCATTACTTTAAAAAAAATAGTATTTCACAATAGTAATTTAGAAAACAAGTCTCTCCTCTATTTGAAGGGGAGTTTCACTTTATTGAAAAAAAGAAAAATATAAATAATCCTATTTACAATATTTATAGGTTGAATGGAGTATTGGTATTTATTACTTTCAACTATTAAAATAAAAATAAAAAGAAGGAAGGTGAAGGGACATGTATGAATGAGAAAACACACATATTTTTTTTTCATGACAATAAGGAATTATAACAATAGTATGCTAATTTAAGAATAAAATAATTATTTCTTGAGAGTTGAGGGATATGTATCAAAATAAGCAAAACACACATACACAAGGGAAACACTAGGCACAAAGTTCTAGAATTTTCCTTGTGTTCCTCATTAGAATAATAAACACAAAGTTTATTTATCCTTTACTTTTAATAAGTATTAAAATTAACATCAAACTGCCCTTGCAAAATATCCATTTCCCCTATTTATAGAGATATGATGGAATGGGCTGACCCTTCACATTCCATTGATGGCCTTTCAAATTCCTCATTTTAACTTATTCACTTTATAATTTTATATTATTTTCTACAAAATGATATTCATATTTTTATCAAGAGACAAAATTGGAATAAGACAAAAATTCTTCCAGGAAGTCTTCCCAGTATATAGACTTGTAGTTAGAGGAGGTAATGATTTGGCTTTCTTCTAAAGGGAAGTTTTACATATCCTAAATTTATTGACTAACTTAGCAATTGAGTTCCCCTTTGGAATTTCCATATTCTTTTGACAATTAATCCATTTTTTAGATATCAACATCAGTGTATGAGGGGTGTCTAAATATTATTTCCATTGAGCATTCATTTCCTCTAATGAAGTGTGAATTTCATTGATTATATTCCTAGAAGATATATTTAAGGTCCCTTATTTGAACAAATTCTCCTTAATTAGCTTCCTAAATTAGTCCATGATGACATCCACTAAACGAAGCCTTGAAATATCATACTTGAGAAATTCATAATGAAGTTTCCCTAAATTAGAACATGATTTAGACATACTATATCCTCCATACTTGGACTAATCCTCCAAGTATTCTATGACTTGCTTAAATTTTTTTGTCTTGTACATAACACATTGTAACAAATTAAAGGATAATCCTTTTTAATTTTTTTTAAGCGAATATTCATAATTTATAAAGAATTTTTGCATTAATGCCTGCTATCTCATCAATATCAAGAAAACATTTTTCCATATGTTGATTTCATCTTGATGGATCTTCATCTACCTGTTGACTTTTAGTTGCTTTGAATCAATATTTTCATAAATCTTTACCATATCATAAACATATTTCAAACCATTCGACAATAATTATTCTAACCAAAGCCTCAAGTGTATTCCTATAACTTTTATATTTGGATATGGCTAGAATATCTTCTTTACTTATTTAAGGGACTTGTGCAAGGGATTTGACTTTAGAGCTAACATGAGCTTATATTGGATTTATGAGATAGTTCACATATCCTAAAAGATTCAAATATTGATCTTTTAACTATTATTGTCAATTCATCCTCTTTAAATATCTTGATATTTATCTCAATAATCACTCAAACATTATGAACATCAATTTTACGAGTGGATACACCCATGGTAACTCTTGTGAAGATGTAGCTAGAGATAGTCATATCTCCCTCATCCTTATTGACATTTGAATTTGTAATATCAACAAATTGTATATGGATATATGACCAACCAAGAGCTATTATTGCTATTTTTATGAGGAAGAGTCACAGTAAGATTTTCCAAGGTAAAAAATATGGAAGCTCCACATCTACTATCTTCTTTATTTTTCCTAGTAGTAGAGGCATCCAGTAAAAATATAAGTTACTAATACTAACCAAGTACATAGTATCTACACCAATTGATGAATTAGTTGGTTTAGATTTCCTTTTAAGAGCATAATGTGGTGAGAGTGGGATGTATGGAGAAGATGGGAGAGTACGAGAAAATGGTCTTGGTGAAGTAGAAGCATGTACCTCTCTTACACCCAATGATTGTTTCATCCCTTAATAAAAAGCAAGCTAATATTATATGGTGTTATTAATAAGTAAAGATGGATATCACATATGAAAGGAATATTTACAAATTATCACTAATTTCTTAGCTTTCCATTTATTCCTATAAGGGGGACCTAGCCACAAGTCTTGCTTAGTTCTTTTGCTTGGTTTGGGTATTTATCATTTCCATCACCACCACCTCAATAGTGGGATGAGTGATAGTATAAAAAATAATGTATATTGTTTTGATTGTAGTATACATAGGGTCTCATTTAGGCAAAGTTACAATGTTATACTTTTAGGACCTTATAGATTTTGTGAAATATACAATAATTTTATCGATCTACTTCAATGATCTTCTCAACATAGACTTGGTTCTCTCTTACAGGTTTATGATTTTAGGGGTTGGACAAATTATGAATCTTAAAGGACCCTCCATGACTCCCTTAATGTATCCTTTATCAAAGGGTTCATTCACATCATTAAAAATTTCATAAAGTACCCATCTTCACTAAAAAACTCCATATAATCTAGGCTTAGACATAACCAATCATCCCTTCAAACTTCAAATTCATCAACATAGTCATCCCAATAATATTATGGAGGAGGTTTATGAATATATAAAGATATAATAACTATATTTACTTTTACATTACCCTTTAGTGTCAAACAAATATCTACTTGTGTGAGGGTATAATATGAAGTGATATATACTAGTTTCAATGTTTAGAGCATCTATTGCATTCTTGCATGTGTAGTATCTTATAAAAATTAAGAATAATAATCCTAATAAATTTATCTTTTTTCTTCTTGATTAACATTTGAAATATGTATGCACAATTAAATCAACAACATTTTGTCATTAACCAACCTCAGTAGCCTCATGGGACAAGATTTAAAACCTCCAACTCTAATATGCAATAATTTATGGAGTTGGATAGAATTTATTCCATATTATTACATAATTTTGATTACTTATTATGAAAATATATCTATCAAGTCTTATTTTATTATTTTATCTATACTCATGGTGAATGCATCATTCACTCATCTAAATTTCTTGTTGATCTATTCTAAGTTTAGTTTTACGAAAACCTCATATGATCTTGAATTTGGTCCCTCTTTTTAAAACTCTGTTAGGTCAAGGTATACATATTGAGATGAAATAGTGTATACCAAATATGAATTAATATAAAATTACTTGGTTGTAGTCACCTTGGTGAGATAGTCATGAAATGCATCATTGATCATGATCCCCCAATCAATGAAATAATTTCCAATGTAAATGATGACCATGTGAAAAAACATTCAAGGATGAAAATACGTGGTATCATAATTACCTACCACCCTATTGAGGAGGGTGATCATATATAATAATAATTATACAAAATAATCTTTGATGAAACTCTTAGGAAAATTTTAAGATGCCTTTTCATTTCACCTTCAACCAACTCTTATTCATGATTGTAAGATGTTTCTTTATATTTTTATGCCATACATATTTCCTAATCTTTACACTCATCCTAACATATGTATTCTTTTATAGGTTGTGAAATGTGAAATCAATAGAATCTTAACCAAGCTATCCAAGATGATCATATCTCATAGAATAGACTTACCTTATTTTTGTCTTATAATATTGTGAATATGCTAGGACTAGATCTGAACACTCCACAAGAATTATAATTTTATCTACTTTAAGAAGACTATTTCTTACCATGAGGGACCTCATAGGCTTAGCTAATATATTATAAATTATTTTATGAATTTTTTATATATCTATATGTCAAATCACTAAATAATGGATTTTTGAGACATCACTTTCTAAGATGGACAAGGGATCATAATCCTAATACTTGTATTTCAGCTTGAATGCTCTAGTGATATGGAATGCAACCTCGACCAGTTATTTGAGATTGACATAGGGGTTTAGTGAGAGAAAATTATTATGGGGTTATGTAGTGAAGATGATGGTGGATATGAAACTATTTGTCTTTTTTGGTAATTCTTCCTTTGGAGTCTATGGTAATAGATTGAAACTTTGGTGTTCTCAAGGCACCAACATATCTCATGTGAGTAAAATGTTCTTGAAATGGAATTTTCACTAGATGATACTTATATAGCTATGGATTAATAAAAATTATTAATGTTTTGAATTTATTTTGGAAAAATTTAGCTTTAACTTGAGAAAATTGTGGGATAATAGAGTTTTGGCATGGCTGAGGAACAAAGTGAGAGAGATCTAAGGGTGTTTGAAGTGGTTGTGAATTAAATTAAGGGTGAAGGTAATTATATATGTGAAAAGGGTATCATGGATGTTACATGTGTGTCTCATCACCCCATGGCATCATTGGCTATGTCCAAGCATCCATCGTGTCCTAGGGATAAGACATCTTGGAACTATAAGCATACTGAGTGTGACAAGTTCAATGAGTGTGGTGAATGCACCATGGGTTAAGACACATTCCCATGTCCCACACTCCTAGAAGGTTGATCAAATTTTCCAATTATAAGTTAGGTTGAAGAGTTGGTATCGATAAAATTATTTTAAAAAATGAATAATGTAAGTAAAAGTTCTCAAAAGAGAATCAAGGCATGTAACTATGCCCTATGCATCTGAGAGGCTAGGAAAGATTTTCACTTGATATGTTTATTCTAAAAATATTTTATCGATACAAAATATTAAACCTAAATCCTAATTGGTAAATTTGATGTTACTAGGACTTACACAATATCTTCAACTTGAATTGACCTCTTAGTTTTTACCCTGATTTGAAAAACTTTCAACTTGACTCAAATTTTCACTAACACCAAAATTTCAATAATTTTAATTGTGAAAATTTTGGAAACAAAAAATAGCTCAGGTTGGGGACATGGACTTGTAAAATTACATATGTTAGTCTCTTAAAATGTCTAGTTTTAAGACATAGTGTTTTGTCCATTGGGCTACATAGTTAGTGTTTTATATAGCTGAAATTAGAAAGGAAACATAGAAATAATAGAAAAGGAAAGGGAAACACACGATATTAAATGACACAAAAAACATGAAAGGAAACACATAAAATGAAATTAAACACACAATATGAAATAAAATACACAACATAAACTTAAATCATGCACGGGGGTGGTAGGTGATAACCTACCTTCACTATTTGTCATGCTTCAAATATTGCCCACTATAAGGTAGTAGAAGGTGAGTTCCATCTTGATATGCCAAATAGTATATGTTATCTCTAAAGAAATGGAAAATATTGAAATGTCCCATCCATAGGGAGTCAAAATTTTCATGACTTCCCCTTGGATCTCTCCTTTTATCCCATAGGAGGACCAAGTCCCACACATGGAAATCTTGTCATCATTTAGTACTCTTTTTTATTTAACAATGAAATGCTAAAAAAAAATTACTATTAAAAATTGATTTAGATATATAAAATATATAAATATAATAATTTATAAAATTTTAAATGGGATATAAGTCATAAATTGACATAAATATATACAAACCTAGTTCAAATTAAAGTAATGTCGATTACATATGCTAATTGTTAATGAAAACTAATTATAAAAACCCCTTAACTATGTTGCATCCAAAACATGAATTTTAATCTATGCTAAGATAATGCCATAATAAGAATATAAGTCCACACTATAGCCTTAGTTGTTGACCATGTCTACTTTTTGGTTGACTATGTGTTTAATTTTATGATCTGGGTGCGTATGCTTATCTATCTATGATGATTTTATCATTGGTTGTGTATCCTAGATTACAACATATAAGACCTACAAAATCAAAACTATATCCCATACATAATAAATAAAATATAAATAAAATACAAATGGGGGAATCAAGAAAGGGAAATAATAGATATATCATTAGAAAAACATACGTAATCTGAGTGTTGCCTACATCATCCAAAAGGGCCTTAGGATGATATAGTTATCCATCCTATATTGAGTGTGTGAATCTTAATATTTTATATATGAATGTAAGGAAATAGATTGATTTGAATTATTGACAATAATTTCCCATGACCTATAATAAAATGGATCCATATTTGGTTGATGATTTTTAGAATAAATCATATTTGGAATTGGAAATAATAGTGCTCTTTTATTTAGTGTGGATTAGAATTTCCAAGTGATTACTAAATGTGTTTGGAGATCCCTTGATGTGATTATATAGAGGAATACTCAAAATATTTCCATTAAACAAATTTGATAAAAAATAGTGGGAGGGGTAATATAAAATGTTTCAAATTTAAAAATTTGCCTTAGATCATGGGAGATAAGGACACACTAAGGGATGAGGCTACACCATAGCCCTATCTGCCTAGTGGGGTTTAGTCCTAAGAGGATAGAGACTATTATGATCTGGATAACATGAGTTTGTAAGTGGAATAGGGATGTATGAATGATGTTTCTTGTATTTTCAAGGAAATACTTAGAATAATAAAGGCTCACATATAGATTTAAAGTTAACATAATCATGAATTGGCCAAGTGAGGTAAGGATGTCAAGATTAAACATTATCAAGCACTTAATGATTAAATTTGAGTGTATACATTTATTCCCAATTTATTCTAGTGATGAAATTAAGTGAAATTAGTGAGTATACACACTTTGTATACACACAATATTTTTAAACTTTATCAATTACTTATGATTTATCCCTTATATGAACCCATCGAGTCTCAACATCTTTGAGTGCATGACTTGAAGGGTACACTAAGAAAGAGGTGGGAAGACCTTTAGTGTTTTGTAAGATTTTTTTTACCTATACTAACACCTAAAACCAATACAAAACCCTCATATACATTTAACGAAGAATTGACACATCATTTGCACTCTTTTCTAAGCAATTCACCACCTCAACTAGCCCCTACCTAAGCAAACCCCTTTTTACTAGTTTCTTAACATAGTCGAATGGGTTGACCTAGTTTTCTGAATAATTCATGTTATGAGATTCAATTGTCCTAAGTTGACTAAGTAAAGGACCTAACAACTCTATTTTCTAACTGACAAGGTCAACTAGGCCAATTGAATTGGCTAAAATTCCAAAAGGTCTTATGGTCAAATAAGGATATATATACCCTTCTTTCACCTCACTTTTAATAGAGAACATCATTTATTTGCACTTATTTATCTTTATTTATACCATTCTAATTGAAGAGTCATTCCTTAGGGTTTCATGCTTCTTGGAGGAAAACCTTTGCCTTGTGAAATCTTGAGATTCACTAGGAGGTCCTTGGCTAGACTATAGTCCATTTTCCATCCTTAACTTCTTAAAAAATACATAACCACCTCTTGAAAAGCACCATTGGCCAAGGGATAGGTTCATGATCAACAATTTCATCTTCAACGTAAGTATTCCCAACTCTTACTCTTGTATTTTAGTAGATAATTTCACATGAATAATGGATAATGAATGCATTATCTCTAGTTGCTTAGGATTACCTTTACATTAACTTGAGTAGAGTTTTACTTTGCATATTTATTATTTATGTTTATCCCCAATTTGTGCCAAAAGATTTAGTGAGCACTAGATTAAATTTACTTTATTATTAGACCTAGATAGGGTTATTATGTGATGTTGCTTGACTAGAGGCTTTGAAATCTCTCTCTAGCCAAATTATATGATAAAATATCTCTTAAGTAGGTTTACCAAATCCATATTTGTCATGACCTTGATTATCTAAGTATCAGTAGTGGTATAGTTAGTTTATTTACCTTTTATGAGTTAGGATTAATTTATAGACTAGCTTCACTTTTACTTACATATATTCTATTGAAACTAACATGAACTAACCCTTGCATACTTTTAATTTTAATTTTCATATTAATGAATTGCTTTTGTTGACTCAATATAATAGTTTTTGGATAGGTATTAATAGTCATTTGATCTAATCAACTTAATTTAGCTCTATATGCAAGTAATTTGTTTCTACAAATAATAAGATCGATCTAATCAAACTAGTTTAATACTCTTTATATGTCATCTTCTACTTTGTCAATTTGATCGACATAGTTAGGGAATAATTTTATAAGTTTTCCAACTAAAGTGAGCATATCAATCTTGTTCATCTCTCTATGATTGAAATTTACATACTATCACACTAGATCGATCCCATTGATTTAGTTTTTCATCATATCTCTAAAATTTTATAACATGTTCTATTTAGACTACTAGGTCAATTTTTTAGACATAGTTATTTTGGTTTTTTAATTATTTAGCTTTATGAAAACTCAGTTGACTAGTTTAAATCTATTTTAAAATTCTATCTTGCAAGTTTGAACCCTCATCTGGACAACACAATTTAAAAATAATAATAATTCAACATATCTAATATATTACTAAATCAAACTAATTGAATTTATCTTAACTATCAGGTTCATTCTAACCAGCTTAGTTATTTTATTTTCTCAAATTTATTTTCAACCTATTTTTCAAAATTCAAAATTTAGTCCTACTATCCCTAGTTTTCTAGTTATTTAAAATTGTAACTTTAAAATAAACTATCTCAACTAGATCTACTTAGTTTTATAACTTATCTTTACCCAAGAAACTCAGTTGACTTCCTCGAATAAATTTATTTAGACTATTTTTCAATAGATAGAATCAACCAGATTGACTATGTTTTATACAATTTTCATACTAGGTCAACCCAATTGACCTAGTACTATGTATTTTTCAAATCAAAATAATTTAACCCACATTTGTAGTAATTAATCCATTTTTCATATATATAGTTTCTTTCTTAGAGTAGTGCACATGGTATAACTAAGAAGGTTAATTTATCATACTAGTCAAATTCTTCCATCATACACTACCAAATCATAAAAACCATCAAATAAACATTTAAACAATTCTACCTAGGTCTATCTACTTGGATTTCATCACCAAGGGGGAATTTGAATTGGTTTTTTGGATAAGTATAAATATGTGGTTGATGGTACATTGGAAAAGCACCTGACACCCTTATCATTGTGGGATTGTGAAATGAGGGGGTATGCCCTAATACCAATCTCGTACCATCAACAATACATATCCCTTTCATCCTTAACAAACTTAAAACCATTTTTAGCTTACCTCTTCTTAGTGATTTTAAAAATCCAAGCACCTTATCACATTTTAAAACATAATTTAAAACATATAGGAATGTTCACTCATTATATTAGCATTTACTTTTTAGTATTATTGTTTTCTATTTGTAAATTGTATTTTTTACTTCAAAACTTTTATTAGCTAGTGTTGGTACAAGGTTTGTGCTATGTGATGCAACTAGATCGACCTAATTGACCTAGTTACTTGTGTGTTTAACTTAATTCTTTGTAAATAACCACTCAATAATCTAGATTTATAACATTTCAATTTTTTCATACCTATAAAACATAGTCAACTCATTTGAATTAGTCTCTTATAGGTTGTTCTAATTGCTTTCTTATAGAACATCATTGACTCATTTGACTCGATCTCTTATAGGCTATTTTGTCTGTTTTCTTACATAACATAGTCGACATGTTTGACTCGGTATTTGATAATTTATTTTTCCTTCCTAACTTAGTTGATCAGTTTAAACTGGAATTATCTATCTAGTTATGTACCCTCTTTCTAAATTAGTTCTTTTTTAGAACTACAATTTAGTAGATCTTGTATAGTATCTAGATGACTTTGTTCAAGTTTCATACTTTTCTTATTATTTTTAGATTCTTATTCTAAAAATCATGAAATTCCCTAATTAAAATCCTCTTGTATACCTTAATCCATTTAGATGATACATAAGTTTTTATTTTCTTCCTACCCTAGTTACCCAAGAGGATACTCACTCTTGGTGTACCTTCTCTCACCCTTCATCTAAGGATTACAATATGGTTAAAATTACCCAAAATTATGGAATCGATGGATTATATACATTTCATATTCTAAATACACTACCGTATCCAAACTAACTTATTACATTATAGGAATAATTGATACAAGCCTAAAAAATAATCATATAAGAAATCCATTAATAGGAAACATCCTTATTCCTAATAATGAGAATATTTCTCCTCTTAACAACACCAATATTCCTCATTATACAAATATTAGTCTTCCCCCTTCAAATCCTAATAATATAAAAGCATAAATCGATACTAAAATCCTTGCACAAATAGTCCAACAAATGAATATTATGCAAACAATAAATACATCTCAAATGGTGAAAATGAAACAACAATTATTAAATGTGAATAATAAACCTCCTCTTATTTTACCTTAAAATAATAAAAAAATTATCCCTCCTCCTCTTAGATATGCCAATTTAAATATCATTTCACAACCCCTTATGCATAACAAGATTCTTAAAAATATCCAAAATGAACCTTTAGATCATTTCATTGTTTATATTTATATTGTAAATATTTTTTCAACTATTGAATATAATGGGATGAAAGACCCTACATCCTTCCTTAAGGCATTTGGTAATCTCTATAAAGACTAGATTCAAACAAACACCTTTGCTACCACCAAACTTCAAGTTAGAACCTTTACATGAGATGTCTTAGAATGGTATATTCACTTAACTCAATATTATATATGGTAATTAGAAGATTTGGTTAATGCCTTAGTCAAGGAATTTAAATATAATGACCTTTCTAAAAATTGTCTTAGTCATTTTATCAATTCTAAATAATCATCATCTAAATAATATAAATCTTTGGCTCATAAAGTATATCATAACATGAATGATGATAATACTTTTAAATTTTTTATTACCATGTTAATACCCTCACTTAAATATAAAGTTTGAACTTTTCTCCACAAAATCTAAGTGACACACTTGATCAAGATAAAAGAAAAGAGTTTCTTATGAAACACTTTGAGACAAATCATAATTCCATCAAATTATCTTTCCAAAATTCAACTAATGTAATTAATATCACTCTTCAAACAAATCTAGGATTAGTCAAAGCATATAATCCCTTTGCTTCCCATACAATGTTAATAGTCCAATAAATGAATCAACTATTATCTCCCTCTAAAACTTTCACCTATAATAATGCCCCCCTTCATGGTATGACCCTAACAAATTTTGTTGGTTCCATTTTGATGTAGGTCATTATCATGAAACATGTCATGGGATTCTTAAATTTATTAACTCTTTTATGATAGGAGATACATTTAACCATGATAATATGATTAAATTATGTCATCATGATTATATCAAAGCCTCTCAAAATAAATAGTTTATAAAACCTTCATCATTTAAACCTCAAAAAGTTTTCTCTATTTCTAACCCACAACATTAAAATGAGGATATCTTTGCAATCGATGTTGATTATGACCAATATTATACAATTCCCAATATGTGAATGTAACCAAAGTCAATTTTAGACAAAAAATTTCCCACAAGGATTTGGTCACTAAACCTAAAAAACTATCATCCAAAGAATAACTACTTAAAGATACCACAAGTACAATAACCATACCTTCTAAACCAAATGAGGAAACACTCCCACAACCAAAACACCACTCTACTTCTCCTATTCTTACAAAAAACATGATATCTCATAAACTTCATGTTAAATATTCCTCTTATAAATCACATTGGAATTTCCTGGAAGAACCCCATTCAATGCCTTGTAAAATTACCCTCATGGAGTTAGTTTGTACTTCTCCATATCATCATAAATTTATAATGCATAATTTACAAGACATTGAATAACCACCATCCATTGATTTGTCAAATCCTCCTAAGTATCGTTCACCTATAGAAGTACATATTATTGAAACTATTTGTACATATTCTAAACCATCCATATAATTTATTGAAGAAGACATGATTAACAAAAAAAATATTTTTTGAGCCAATGATCCACCTTTCTTTATTAAAATTGTAATCAATAATACCCTTATTTAAAAAGTCTTAATTGATGAAGGAACATGAATTAATGTTACCTCTCTTTGGTTAATACAACTATTGGATATACCAAAGATAATCTTAAACAAACTCATCTCACATAGAGGATTTGATAAAACTAATAAAAAACCTATTTGGCTCCCACTCACTATTGGACCCAAGATAATACACACTAAGCTCATGGTTCTTGACTTACCACTATCTTATAATAGACTCCTTGGTTGCCAATGGACACATCATATGCAGGGTATTGCATCCTTAGGAAATCAATGTATTAAATTCATCCATAATGGAAAATGATACAAACATGAGGTTGATCCTAATCCATGGAGTATATAACTACCAAACCCAAAATGTCAATATCATATTCTAACCATTCCATGCATAACTAGTTCAACTCTACCTAAACTTGTTAACATGAATCCATATTTATAGGTCACTCTCACTAATTTTGATAATGATGAACCTAATAACTTAATAAATAATTTTAATACCACTACATTAGCTCCTTACATTATGGAATGGATTCATCCTTATTTACTTTGATGTGATCATACCATTCCTCTAATTGATGATATCACTAAAACTCCTCCTCTGTAATGCATATAAAGCTTATTACATAGAAGATGATTTCACATGTGATGAGTATGGAGTGGCCAATTTTTTTCGATATCGTTTAACAATGTCTCCTAAAAAATTAACAATTTAGGCATATCTACTTTTTATTCTCCCATAGAATAGATGCATTCACTATTTCCCACACATATGATGATAATTATAGCATGAAGCAAGCACAACCATGAGATTTAGATGTAAAACACTATCCAAAGATATTATCCAAAATACATACCTTTAACCATGATTTACATGTCATTCACATATCAAATGATATATAAATTAGTATTTGAGGGTTATATATCTCCCCTTAACCCTCCACTATTAGATACCCCATGGGTACTTGAAGAACTCTCAACTCTAAAACCTTCTACACTTTCTACACAACCAAACATTTTACAATATTTTTCTTACATTGATACAATTGCATCTATCCACCTCAATACACCTAAATGTTCATCTATGATACAAAATAACATACCTATCACTAATTTGGTTTACTCCACTCAACCTCATACCCTTCAAATCGAACCTACACCCAAAATTACCTTATACATTAAAGCCATAGATGTATTATAGATAAATGCTAAATATGATTGTAATGGTAACTAAATCATTGATGTCAAAGTAAATGTTGAATACTATGGATCATTACCAATGCTTCGTAGTGATGAAGCTATACTTAAACTACTCCATGATTGAGAACCATAGTTCCATGACAACATCATAAAACTGGAAACTTTACATAAAAATATCCTTGTTTTAATAATTTTATTTCTAGTGTGGATCCTACAAGAAATCCTATTTCTTGTTTCCCTCTTGTTCCTTATCATTTCTAAGATGAAAACGTTATGCTTATTAAAGAAACCAACATAGAATATGGTAAACTAACATCTCCTCAACCTATTATTGTCTCTAAACAACTCACTCCAAAAGATCATGATAACTTTAGTTTATTATTTAATAAGTACCACAAAGCCTTTGATTGATTATATGAAGATATTCTAGGTATTGATATTTGCATCATCTTATATAATATCATCACTTACCTAGATGCCAAACTTGTTAGGCAAAAACAATGAAAATTTCCACCTTAAATCTATACATTGTGTCACAAAGAAATCATTAAATTTTGGATTCCAAATTCATCAAGCCTATTGAATATTTAGAATGGGTATCAAACATTGTTCCTGTTCATAAAAAAACATCACCATGGTTATTCATATATGCATTTATTTTCATAATCTTAACTTAGCATGTTAAAAATACAAATTTATCTTACCTTCAATAGATGCCATAGTTGATTCCACCACTAGATATGAAATGTTATCACTTATGGATGGTTTCTCAATCCTAAAAACTAATATAAAACAACATTTACTATAGAGTGGGGCACCTATTATTATGTCAAAATGCCTTTCAGTCTTAAAAATTATGGAGCAACCTATAAACATGTAATGACCCACATTTTCATGGTATTATACATAATATAGTGGAAACCTTTGTAGGTGATCTCAATTCCAAATCTAAAAGTTATACAATGTACTTCACTGACCTAACTATAATTTTCAATTGATTTATTAAATATAAAGTTAGACTTAACCCATAAAATGTGTATTTGGAGTTACATCTGGTAAATTTTGAGGTTTATTAATTTTTCTTTGAGTTATTTATGTTGATCCAGACAAAATAAATTCCATCATCAACATGCCTATTCCTCACTCCATTCTTAACATACGTACTTACCTTGGAAAATTTGGTAAAATTTGATGGGTTATCCTAGAAATGACTTACGGTATATATTTTTTCAATTCACTTCTCAAAAAAGGTAATGCTTTAAAATTGAAAAATTCATGTCAAAAATCATTTGATAGTATGAAATAATATTTAATCCATCCTCGTATTCTTTAACCACCTTCAAATGATTATCCCTTAATCTCATATACCTCCTCTACCCCCATATCAATTGGGGCAATGCTTTTCTAATAAGATGATACTAGTATAGAATAAGTTATATATTACATCAGTTAATGACTCATTGGCTATGAAAAATAATATACTAAAGTATAACATGATTGCCTTGATATATGTTTTTAATCATTATATTCTCTATCAGACCACTTATGTCATTATTTATTCTGATCCACTTTGTCATTTCTTATCCAAAACATTCTTACCTAGAGATAGAATTGGAAAATGAGTGGTCCTATTAATGGAATTCAACCTTCAAATTTTTAAGTAGAAATTTAGTAAAGGATAATTCATCATTGAAAAATTTCCACAACATCTTTGTTAGCCATAAATCACCTTCAAGATAATCTCCCTGATAAATAAATTATTTATATCAAAGGTCTTAACTAGTCTATATCCATCAAAGATTATTTTCATGATTTCACTACTGGTCTAGAAGAAAATAATAAAAAAGATACTGATATCACTCGTGCTACTACTAAACCTAATTTATTTTTCAAATAACTACTTAAAGTTACCATTGATTTACATGAAGACACCTAAACACTTTACTTTGATGGTGCAAAATGTCTCCAAGGAGTTGAGTCAAGACATTCTAACAAATCCACATGGTAAGATCATAAATTTGGAATTTAGATTAAATTTTGATTTCAGTAATAACATGGCTAAACATTAATATCTAATATTAGGCTTGAAATCCACAATTAACTTATATATACCATACTTACATGCTTTGAGTGACTCATAACTTATCTATCACTAAGTTAATGGTGATTATTAATGCACAATAAAAAATTTGATCACATATCATCAAAATGATACTATACTTTCCAAATAATTTACTTATTTTACCATCAAACCAATTAAAAGAGATCAAAATTCCAAAGATGAATCTCTTACTTCATCAACATCTCTATTTCAACCTCATCAACTACTTCATGATTTCTAATTTCTTATCTAAATTAGAAAATCACCTTCTTTTATAAAAAAAAAACAATTCATTAATCTATCACATTGAGGTTGTCACTCTTTGAAAAAGTCCATGGTATAAAAACATAATTAAATTTCTTAAACATCTTACTTACCCTCAAGTACAAATTCTTGTGAAAAGATTTGAATGAAAAAATAATCTTTCAATTATCTATTTCGATCAACACCCTTTACTACCATAATATATAAGGAACCTTACTCCATTACGTAATACAAGAAGAGGTTCCTACTCTGCTAGAACAAACACATGGTGAAATTTGTGGTGGTCACTATAGTGTACACACTACAACCCACAAATGATTTTGTATGGGTTGCTTTTAGCTTACTCTAGAAAAGTATGCTTTTAATTTTGATAAAAATCATAATCCTTATCAATTCCATGATGATATAATCCACTCACCATGGACTAAGCTCTAAATAGCGGATTTTCCTTGGCCATTCTCTTTGTGCATATTAGACCTCATCGTAAAATTACCTTGATCAAAACATGGACATGTATTTATTATTAATGTTACTAAATATTTTACAAAATGGGAATAAAACATGCCTCTTATTAATGTCATAGGAACCACCATTTCAAATTTATTCTTACCCAAATCATCTGCTATTTTGTAGTTCCCCATACCATTATCTCTAACAATGGTGGAAAAACAAAGACATGAAATAATTATGTAACAAATTTAAAATTTATAAAAATTTCTCACACCTTACCATCCTAAATTTAATGGTTAAATAAAGGATACTAACAAAATTCCAAGTAAAATCTTACAAATTATTAGTAACTAAACTCGTATTGATTGGCACCATCATCTATATCCTACACTATAGGATTACTATTCTAGCATATGTATTGCCACTGGGGCAACCATTATCACTTATATATGGTTCTAAATTAGTATTACCATTAGAAGTTTAACTCCCATCCCCATGTATATCTCTTCATAGTATAATTCCTGATGAATAATTATGTGAAGCTCATCTTCATGCTTTAAGTTTTATTGATGGACACCATATGACCACTTTAAAACATAACCACCAATATAAGGCTCTCATCTTAAAAATAATAATAAAAAAGTCATAGTCTGAACATCTAAAATTGGTGATTTAATCCTCAAATTATATTATACAAATGGTGGGGCCCTTAGTAAAAGACATTCTTCATCCTAGTACTTATTGTCTAAAAAGTATTGAAGGGAATGTTTTCAAAGAACCCACCAATGCATAATTTTTAAATAAATATTTTGCTTAAATACCTCATTTATTTTCGTAATTCTATAGATTGTAAATACTAACACTTCTTGCAAGACATCTCTAACAATTTTTCATTTTTAGGAGTCTATTATGTAAATAAATCTTAGTCCTCTTCTTTGGTATTTTGGTTTCTATTAATTCAATAGTTGCATTATAATACTATGGATAGGACTTGATCTTCCTCATGAATATCTTTTCTTTCATACATCCATTTTTTCTTCTTAATAATAATTCTATTATTTTAAAACATTTTATGTTCATTCTCTTCTTTCTTTTGTGAGTTGAAATATAAGACCATGGATAGGACTAGACATTCCTCAAAAATACCATTTTTATATTTTTTACCTACTTCAGTTTATGTTTTGTGAGTTGTAATGTAAGACCATTTATAGGACTAGACTTTCCTCATAAAACCTATATATTCTTTCAAACCTTTAAAAAATTGAGTGTTCTTTTTAGAATGTAAATAAATGGTTAAAAGTTTCTGATTCCATATTATCAACCTCAATTTTTTGTTTCTTTTATGGATAAAACTTACTCAAATTTTTTTTTTAGCATATTTCCCTACACTTACATACAATCTTATGATATGTAATCATGCTTACCTATCATTGTATCCCTTTCCCATTGTCACATTTTTTATAATTTGAGATAATTCAAATCATTTCATGTTCATTTCCCTTCATCTCCTTTACTTTTATTCCACTTTGGACAAAACAATATCGAGGTCAAGATAACATTTTTGTTTAAAATGAATAAACAAGACTATTAGACACCATGCTCTCTAATTCATTTTTCTTAACTACCAAGTTTGAAGTTTTCTAACGATAGTCATTTTTAGCACCCATGTTCAGTTATTTGAATCCTTATGGAGGAGGAATAGAAAAACCAATAAAAAATTTAAAATCTAAATCATTTATAAAATTCAATGATCAAAAGGCAATATAAAAATAAAAAAAGTCATCACAACAAAATACATGATTCATAGCACATCTCCTATTCTTAATCGAAGCTCAAACTCCATAATTGGCCTCATAATAAAGAAAAGGTCTATTGAGGTGAGGTATTCCATTATATTAGATAGGACAATTAAAAAATTTATATAGTGCTACCTACTTTTTCATATAAGTACCCAATCTTCATAGTATACTGATAGTTCTGTAAGGGGTCCTGAAGAACGTGGAACATGTTGTGGGAAGGTAGGTCAATTTTAATTTTCATGAATATATACTTCATGGGATGATATTCATAATTAATTATATAACCCAATATTTGTGTGTTTATGAAATGTTCTTTAAAGTCCTTAATGTTGAAAGTTTTTGTGTTTTGACAAACTTAATTTTAGTGTCTTGACTTTGATAAATAGTTTATCTACCTTAATTTTTCCTACATTTCCCCCACCACCCATTTATTTCCCTAATTGATAAGAAAAATTAATTCTAAATCTATTTCCACACTTATATATTCATTATTATTCACATCTTAAAGCATACAAACATTTATTTGTTTTAGTTTTATCTATTTCTAGAAAAAAATAATATACTTGAGTGCCTATGAATTTTTTCTTTACACCATTACTTTACATTTCTATAATTTCCTTGGTTTCATTCAAAAAATTTATAACATTACTTATCATTATTTTTTGAGAACAACTACATCCATTTCTCCATTTTTTACTTTTTCCAATGTTTAATTAGTTTGGATGGTCACTTCTCACTAACCAATGTTGTTTTTACTTCACATAGGCTTTCCACTGATGATTGAGTTTGGATTGTTACTTCTCACTCATCCATGTTATGTTACTCTATGTTTATTTTCCATATTTGTCTAAATTTTGGTTTGTTACTCCTTTTTACATTGATGTTAGACTTATCATATCACTTTTACACATCCTTAGTCTAACTTAGTATGTCACTTTTCTTATCTAAGGAACACATTTTTGTCAAGTTTTTAGACATTTAGTAGCCTTGGATTTTTGGATACACAATTTAATCTACTTTTGGTTTGGTTATATTGGTCCTAAATTATAAATTATCACCATATATTACCAAATTTACAAGTGCATCATGCCTACACATTTTGACTAATTTTACTTCCCTATGTTGGTTTTTTTTACTCAGTTTTGTATCCTTAGGTTTTGTCCAAAGCAATTTATTCACCCTCTATGATAAAAAACATAAATGAATCATATAAAAAATATAAAATAAAGTTAAGGTATGTATATATTACTTTTTTACTTCAGTTATTTCATTATTTTTCATTTTATTTTATGCTTTATATTTCAATTTATTTAGTTTAGCATTGTTTGTTTCTATGTCTTTTACCGAAGCACCATCCCTTATTATAACTGTATGACACAGGATGATATTTGAGTGGGGAATATACATACACATAATATTTTTAAAATTTATCAATTAATTATTCTTTATATCTTACAAGAACCCTTTGAGTCTCAACCTCTCTGAGTGCACATATTAAAGGGTGCACAGAGAATAGGGTGGGCATATTTTTGGTGCTTCATAAGATTTTTGTGCTCTATACTAACACATAAAACTAATACAAACACATTTTATAGATTTACCTAGGATTTAAAACCTTTCACACAATCTTATCTAAGTAATTCATTTCCATAAATAGACCCTACCTAATTAAAACCATTTTTACCAATTTTTGAACATAGTCAAATGGGTTGACCTAGTTTTGGAAAAAATGCACATTACAGTTGTGAGTGGGCCTAGGCCAACTTACTTCAGGGCATAAAGAATATATTTACCAACTAATAAGGTCAACTACATAAAATAAAATTTTAGAATGGATTAGGGTGAAATAAAGATATATATATATATATATATATATATATATATATATATATATATATATATATATATATATATATATATATATATATATCCCTATTTAATCTCATTTCCAATAAAGAGAATCATTGATTTGTACTTCTTTATCTACATTTTAGCCATTCTTTTTGAGGATTCATTGCTTAGGGTTTCATGTTTCTTAAAGGATAAAATTTGTCTTATGAAAGATTAATATTTAATAGGAAGTACTTACCTAGACTATAGTCCATTGTCCATCCTTAGCTTCTTCAACAATACACAACAACCTCTTGCAAAGAAACATTGGCCAAGGGAGAGGTTGAGGATCGACGGGTTCATCTTCAAGGTAAATATTCCTAACTCTTAATCTTATATTTTATTATATGTATTTTCATGAATAATGTATAATGAATATATTATCTCTCCTTTCTTTGGATTAAATCTACATTAAATTTAGTATAGTTTTACTTTGCATGTATATTATTTATGTTTATCCCTCATTTGTGTCATAAGCATTAGTGAACACTAGAATATATTTACTTTAATATTAGACCTATCTAGGGTTATTATATGGTGTTTCTTGAATAGAGGCCTTGGAACCCTCTTTATCCATATTAAATGATAAAAAATCCCTGAGGTAGATTTAACAGATCTATATTAGTCATGGCCTTGATTATCTAAGTATTGCTAGTGGTATAGTTAGATTATTTATCTACTATGAATTAGGATTTAGTTGTATATTAGGTTCACTTTTACTTATATACACACTTTATATTTTTATTTGAATCTTGATTGTGCAAGATTCCTTAATTCAAAATCTAAAACAATGCTATTGAATGTAGTTAATGCTCATATTTGAAAATATTTAAAGTTTTAAATTTGAAATTTAAAGAGAGAAATGAAAGAATAGAATTAAAAGAGTATGTAATCTAGTTTTTGTGAAACTTTAAAATGGATAATTCCATACCCCCTTATTGAGGCATTGGGAGAAATTTTGAACTCATGAAAAATTGAGAGAGATCAAGTCTTAGTTTGAAAACTAGTGAAAGCACTTGAGTTGGAAAGATTGTATGCTCCAACTCTTATCTAAATAAGTAGAGTAGTCTATAACATAATTAAATTATGGATCCACCAAATGTGGCTCACTATAATGGAACCACTAAATATGGCCCACTATAATGAAACCACCAAATATGGCTCGTTATAATGGAAAAAATAAAATTATAGATGTTGAGTGTCACTAGAATCTAACGTGTCCTACTTGAAAAATGAAGACAAATAAAACCACTATTGATGGATCTAGATTCTATCTAAAACTTTTCACTTTGAAAATTTTCAACTTTTTAACTTTTGAAATTTCAAATTTCCATGAATAAATGTGAACATGAACGAGTATCATGCACCTTGTATTTGTACTGAATTGAATTCCAATTCTATTGTAACTTGTAATTATTTTACACTTTCCCATACATATGCATTAAGTATATGTGAATATGTACTTAAGTAAATATATAAGTGAGTTCACATGTATGTCACATACACCTATAATATAAAAATGTTGAATCATATTGAAATATTACTATTGTATACTATTATAAAATTGAAATTTGTTGCTCATGAAGACTTGAATTATCATAGCAAGACCATTTTAATGCCCCCATTTTGAGATAAGATACGTATCTTGAAAGTCACTTATATCAAAATAAAGCATATTTGAAATATATAATAACATATTAACACTTTGAAAATTTGAATTTTATTACATTATAGTATTCAATTAACATTGGATTTGCATATGAAACATGTGTTAGATAAATATAACATTGAAACACATAAGTAGCATGTGCATGATATGTATCATGGTGTTTTACTCTACTTTTTTCACTTTTTTTAATTTGAAATAGAAAGAGATAAAACTAAAAATAAGGGTAGTGGTTATGAGACCTTGTTTGTTTATGCACTTGTTGAAGTCTTGATGTTATGAAGAAATCCACATTGGCTTGTGAGGATGACTTGTAACAAATGAAGCACTAAGAAAACTTATTTGTTAGACAAGTAGTTAGGTGGATTGCCTAGTGTGAGCTAGATCCTAGAAGCATGAACTTCCTAAGAGGATACAGATCCATCTAATTTAAAAACTTATGTTGGAAAATAAATGATAATAATCTTGCATTAAATAAATATAAAAATAAAAATTAAATTCAAGAAAGAAAATTAGCCAAATTAAAGGTTGTGGTTTTGGTTTATAAATATGATAAGTGATTGAGAAAAGGTGGTTTGGTTGTTTAGTAAATGGTTGAGATGGTAAAAGGTAAAGGGGTGAATGGTTGAGAAGGTGATAAGGTAATTAGTTAATATGGTAAGAAAATAAGGGGATAAAGAAGGTAAAGATGGCAAAGGTATAAGTGGTCAAAAGGGTGAAGATGACAAAGGGGTGAAATATTAAATTATGTAAGGATGACAAAGGGGATAAAGGATTAAGTGGGGATAGAGAAACTAAAAGGCCAAGGGGATAATAAATTGAAAGGAAATAAATTAACAAGGTTACCTTTGAGATGGTTGATGATGATGGTATTGTTGATGATATTGTTGATGATGGAATCCTGTAGCAATTCTGGCAAAGCTTCAATGCTTTGAACTCTTTTTATCTAAGGTGTGGATGACCTTCTTCACAAGTGGATTACCTAAAAGATGAATTATTAACCAAAAACCAACTTAACCCATGGGTAAAGGGGAAAGGTCATATTTATAGAATTTGACATCAAGAAACATGCCAAAAGAAGGGAATAGTGAAATATGGTGCCATTTTCTAAGTGGTCTCATAAGTTAATCATGGGATAAAGGTGGTGGGATTACTACTTTGTTAATGGGTCTCCCATTTGGGTTGGTGTCTCCCACCTTGCATATATGGTCAAAAATAGTGGAGATAATGTCCATGGACCCAAATGAGTCCAAGAGACTTTCCACATTGCTTTCATGTCTTACCCCAATCACATAAGATGGTAACTCATAAAATATGGGACCATTTTCCATATGGGTGCATGAGTTAGTCATTGGAAAAGGGTGGTGGGATTTTCACTTAGCTAATGGGTCTCCCACTTGGTTGGTTTGTCTCCAACCTTGCTAAAGAGTCCAAAATGGGTGGAGATAGTGCCCATTTGTCCTTTTTCAAACACTTATAAAGTGGTAAATCCATTTTAAGATCACTATTGAGGGAGAATACAATTTTTAATGCATGATGATGGCCCTATGGGAAAAATTAACCATAATTTGGAAGGGAGACCTTGTGATGCTTAAATGAGGTAATTACGCACCTTGGATGAGGGTTCCAAGTGGGGTATGATGTCCCACTTCAAGGAACCTCACTTTCAATCCATGTCACTTATCGTATCACTTGACATATCATTATTGATTCACCTTGCCATGTCACATGCTATGTTACCATGAATAGTGATAGTGAATAGCGACTTAGAATAGTGATTTCAAATAGCACTTTTAGAATAACACTTTTAAATATTGATTCAAAATAGTGACTTGGATAGGTTAAGGGTCAAGAAGGGTTAGGTGGGCCCTAAGGTGGGCCGAAGGCATTCAAAAATCTAGAATTACAAGTGTGAATTTTTCTAGTGTCTACATTTTACCCCTTTTTGTTATGTAACTTTAAATTAACAAGATGCAAAATAAAAATAGATCACTTGGTCAAAGGTTAAGATGCCTTGATTATGGGAGGAGGTGTTTTCGCTCAAACTAGGATTTGATAAGAGAATGCAAAATTAGGTGTGGGTTTGATAAGTGATTGATGGTGAGTCACTAATTAGTGAAAAAAGGGTTTGACATTTGAAATGCAAATATAAGCACAAAATGTGACTAAATTTGCCAATGTTGGTAAAAATAAGGGTAAAATTTAAGGGAAAACTGACTAATGTACCATATGACTATAGTTATGGATGGGTACACCTATTATTCTCTTAGATAAAGTTAGTGTTTTCACATGTATCTAAGTTCAAAGTGCTGTATTGAAAAGAATAAATGGTCTGGTCAAAAAGGGTGGCTCAAAGTTGAATGTTCAACATGGAAAAAATGGTTAGTGTGGTTAAAAGGGACAAATCAAGGTCATCATAAAATATACAAATAATTTGGGAGAAAAATGGCCAACATCAAGGTGGACATGGGCTAATTGTCAAATAGTCAAAGAGAGTGGTCAACAAGGGTTCATGTAGGGGTGGCTGAGTTGACTCCATATGCACTAGGAAAATGGATGCTACCTACATAGTTTTGTGGATGTGATATCCAACAAAAAACATCAGGCCAAATGTTTTTCTTGTTATGACTAGTTAATGTTGGTTAAATGGGTTGCCCCGATTTCATATACCACATAGTTTAAGTTGGGTTAAAGGTATGTAGAGAAAGGGAAGCTCCAAAGGGCAGAGAAGGTGATAACAAGGGTTGAATAAAGGTTGGGTACTAAAGTGAAATAGGTGTACAAAGTGCAACAAAAAGTGTGATAGCCAAGATCATGTAAAGACAAGGTTGTCATGATTGATAAAAATAAAGGGAAGTGCTAAGGGATAAGTGACCAATATATCATGTGACCAAAATTATGGATAGATACAACTATTAGTCTCCTAAATAGGGTTAATGTTTCCATGGTTATTAATAATTTAAATTAATCCCATGGAAAACATAAGTGGGTCAAGTAAACATGAGGTGGTGCAAATTCAAATGGTCAACATGAAAATGTTATCACTATGATCAAGAGACTAGGAAAAAGTTGTCATAAAACATGCATAAGTTGGGCCAAAAGGGACCAAGAGAAAGGTGATGAGGTTTCTAGGGTGGTTGTTAAGCATAGATTTATTATAAAATGGGGAGAGCATAGGGAATGGTTCTCATATAATGGTGAGGGTGATGACCAGTGAATAATGAAAAGTCACCATAATGATCCCACACTCATTGGGAAGATAAAACATGGGTTTGTAGGGTAGGATAAATAAAGGTTTAACACAATGTTAAACACTACAAAATGTATATAATGAAGCTAAGACAAAGAAGAGGTACCTTTATAATGAGATTACACTTTCTAAAATTATGTCTAGATTACACTTTCTAAAATTAAGTGAGGGTATAAGCATAGTGATGACATCTATCACTACGAGCTAAGTTTTAGGAGATGGGTGTCTATTAGGATCTACATAATCTCATTGGAAAAAGGTCCTCATCACTATGAGATTATTTTTAAGGGTAGTAGCAAAGTGATATCCTACAAAAAATTTATTTGATGGCTAAGTAGAGTCTATGAGGTAAAAAATTAGTAGTGTGGTGAGTGATAGAGGATGAATCATGCGTTACTCAAGAGCTAAATAAATAGTATGGGAAAAAGTTGTTCATGCCTACATCTTCTATCCCATTACCTTGAAACTAATGACTTTGGGTTCCACTCATAAGAGGTGTTGCTAGTAGGGAGCCATGTGGCCTAGGTTATTGAGTATATAACTAGATAAGATAGGGTAAATGTGACAATGACACAAAAGACCACTAGGCCCACAAAGACCACAAGGTGACAAATTAATTAAAGTATTCAAATATAGATTATATGATAAGGGAAATAAAAAGATAACATGATAGTGCATAATGACTTTATCAAGATGACTAGTTAGATCGAGGGCTACATGTTCAAATAAAAAGGTAAGTAAACATGACAGTTTCAAGTGGGAAGACTATTCAAGGGAATCAATGACATCATAGGACCCTCCCCATTTTTGGAATGGATAATCATGTCAATAATGAATAATAGTAAGGTATTATATTTAAATAATCATGTTAATAATGAATTTCCATGGTTAGGTTGTCATTTGGTTTTGTAGGTTTTTGATAGTGTAGGGAACTACACAAGGTTAAAGATGGAAAAAAATAAGAACAATGGTAGAGATAATCAACAACCTCCAAGTCCCAAAATAATTTATATGGTGAATGTTTGTATCTAGAAAATATTGTAACATGTAATGGTGATAATTTAAGTACTGTTAAACCAACAACAAGAGGAAAGGCACCCATGACCTAAGCTTGAACCTGAACTCTTACCTCCTCTGTAGTGAAGAAGGCAAGAATTTTATTGCACAAGATGTAGGGTTAGAGAACATGAAATATGGCCTATCCATGGAGGAAAACCTCATTATCTAAGGGGATTTGTTTTGAGGAAATAATAGGCAATACCTATGTAAGCAAAATAACCAAAATAGAGGGATGTAATGGCTGTGATGGTTGAGCAGGGTGAAAGACCCAGAGCACAATATGATTTCTACCCTATGGGGAGGAATATGGAAGAGGAGACCAAAATATGCTACCTAGTGGCTATCAATATGGGTAATGTTGTTGAAGCTAGTTGAATAAGAAATTAGCAAGGAGGATGTCTTAACACAAATCTAGAGTCACCAGATAATTAGTGTAATGCCTAAGGAGTAAAGCTATGTATGTAGGTGATTTGGGCAATGTGTGTGTCATATGATGAATTTGTATGTGTCATGTAACACCTCACACCCTAAGTAAAATATTAGATATTTTAATGTTATTACACTTATAGTTATGCAGATATTAATGATTATGGTTATTATAATCCCACTCAAGGTAAAGGAAAGGAGGTAAGGTAATGAATAACACTAGATGGTAAATTTTAGAATATAATCAAGAGATAAATGTCATAATGAAAATATCAACTAAGCACATTAGAATAAGAAGAGGGAATGACATTTAGTCTTTGACAAGGACTAAAAATAGACCTAAAGTGAGATTAGCGTAATGAACATAAGCCCTAAAAATGCATCACATGAGTATGCTTTGAAGGATAATAAAAGATGTTTTGATCACACTATGTCAAGTAAGCTCAAAATGTGTATAGGGTTTAAAGGGGAAATAGGTTGGGTATACGGTGAAGGGAGTATTTGGAGAGGGACAAAAGGAGGACCCATGCTTAGTAAACAAAGACATTGAAGGAAGAAATGGATGAACTTTAAGTAGTGAACCTGATAAGATTTCTTGCATTAAAACAAGAGAGAGGAGGACATGAGGAAATAGTCATAGATAAGTAGGTTCAAGAAATACAAAATGGTGAACACACTCTAATGACTGAGAAGCAGGAGGTAAAATGGGAGAAAATAAAGGATATCCAAAAAGGGATGATGTGAAGGTAGAAAAAGAGATGGATGAAGTAGGAGTGAAAATATGATGAAGTCATATATAAAGATGAAGTTGGATAAGGATGGAAGGAACCAAACATGGATATGGAGGGAAAAAAAGATCATGAAGAACAAGGTATGCCATTAAGGAAGACAAGAAAAATGAAATGAAATAGAGAATTGAGAAGAAAAATAAATGGTATAAGATGGGGGTGTGAGGCGTGATAGATTGGAGAATTGAAAGAGATGGGGAGAGAAGTGTAATCATCATGAAGGGGAAGGGGATAATTGGGAATATGGGAGGCCATGAAAGAATTAAAAAGAGGTCTAAAAAGAGACCAAGGAGAAAATAGTTTGGTGATGATAATTAAAAATAAGGAAACACATGGAAGATAAGGAAATATGAAGAAAAAGGATCAAAATGAGGATATAAAAATGATGACAAGAGAGTGAAGAATTAGGTGGCAATATGACCAAGAAAGCATGCATGATTATAGATAAGGAGAGGAACAATAAAGAAGATTAGATGGTAGTGTTGGAGATGATAATGGCAGGATGGGTGGACAAAAAGGTGAAGAGATAAGGTAGGTGTCAATATATTTGTTAAAAAGGGTTTACAATATGAATGGGTAATTTAGGAGAGATTGAAAAGCTGAAAAATGGTGAGGTGGTGAATAAATACGGGAACATAAGGAAAGAGAATGGGATGAAAATAAGATATGAAGATCAAGGATGATAAGAAGAAAAAGTAAGAATTGAAGTAGGGATATAAATCATATATACTCACACAAATGTAAAATAGAATTGAGTACCGAGATGGAAAGAGGAAAAGGGGAATGCAAAGTGTAAAATGATAGAATAGATAAGAAGAAAAGGTCAATTATGGAAAGCTTTTGAGAGAGTAAAGATCCAATTAGAAACTAGTTGTGGACAAAAAAAAAGAATGGAAAGTGGAAAAGGTGATAAGAGTGTCAAATCAATAGATAATGGTGGTACATGTAAAGAAAAAGTGGGGGGTGTAGCAAAAGAATAGAAGAAATAGAAATTATGAAAGATTTAAAAGATGAGGTGGAATTGGAGAGGAAAAGAAAGTGAGGAAGAGGGCATGACAAGTTTCCAAGGGAAAGGGGAAATGATGAAGATGGTGAAAGAAGATGAAGGGGAGAAAGGGAAAGGTTGGTAAGAAGTGGAGAGTGGGACAAAAAACATGAAAATTGGGTGGGGGAATGAGTTACAAAGCATACATAAGGAAAGCTGATAGGGAGGCCAATAAAGTGGAATAGATGGTGGTTTTATGTGAGATAAGAGGGGCTAATAAGGAAGGCTATCAATAATTATGTTAAAAGAGATTAAAAAGCTATAAAAGTGGTTAAAAGAGATTAACACGTTAAAGGGAGGGAGATGGTAAAGATATAGGTGGAGAAGTGGAGGAAGAGATGTTAGGTGAGAAGGGTAAATAAAATAAAGGATGCTACTGAGCTAACCTTATTAACTGAGCACTACCTACATAGTCCAAAAAGACCTCAAGCCAATGTAGTTCTCCCAATAATGGGGAAAAATAAAGCGGAAGTATTAGATGATGTTAAAATACATGGATGCTAGAAAAAATTCAAAGCTTCCCTGATATAGGACTCCCTAAGAAAGAGGGAACTGTTATAAATAGAAATTAATGAGAAGAAAAAAGGGGATGGTGATTAATTTTAATTCACCAAGATGCACTCAAAAGTCAAGCAGTTCCTATATAATCCATGGACACTAGGTCAATGTAGTTTAACAAGTGTTTGAGAGTGCTACTCAAATTGGTTTCCCCAATTTGATAAACCACATGGTCTAGTTTTGTTGAAGTGTGGATGGTTGATAGTGGTGGCACATAAGTAGGTTATATGACCATACTAGATGTTGAAAAAGACATTAAAAATCATGAGACATAGGTCAAATAGAATACATGAATTAATGATGAGCAAATAAGAGATGAGGTATAATGTTTATTTGTTAACAAGGAAAAAATAAAACAAAACCCAAAGTTGGATTTGATTAAAGAACATAAACCTTTTGAATGCTTTGCATTAGTGTGTTTTGGTTGATAAAATAAGTTTCTTGATCATAATGTGTCAATTAAGTTCTAAATACCTTGATTTATAGATAGTATAAAGGGAAGATGGGTGATAGGTGGTGTGAAGGATAATGGGTAATATGTATGGTAACCTTATATGGGTTAGTTTTCCCCTTTTATAGGTGACCTAAGAATGATAAAAAATAAGTCCATACCATATGCTAAATGTATAATGATCAATGAAGGAATTATACCTATTAAATTCGATTACAACTTCCACCTTATTATGTTGTTTGAGAGCCGATTACAGCTTTAGATTTTGTTGTGGTAATGGGTCTTTTACTTTATTACTATATATGGGAAGCTAGTCGATGTGGGAAACTTCCAAGAAATTACTCTAGTTTTGACAAAGTTGATTTATCCATCCTTCAAGGGAGTGGTTAAGTTTATATGCTTTTGATAACTATCCTTCAAGGTAATAGTCTACCTTTAGTTCAAGAAATTTTTATTTTATTTTTGGGCAATTGTACTTCAAGGGAGTAGTCTATAATGCTTAAGATATTGACCCAAGTAATATTTTGGTATCCAAATTGTTTTTGGATGTGATGTATTTAGACATGGGAAAGCCTAATTAGGTTCAGAGGTTTACCTTTATGAGGTCAAAACTTTAATACAAGAAGTTTAATGAAATGTGAAAAGGTGTGGTTGTGAGAGATAACGACCATGGGATTCCATCTTGTTAGAGATAAAAAGTATCGATGAGAACCATGTTATAAGTAGAGCCATAGTACTCATATTTAGTATTAGGCTATGACAATGATGTTTAATCACATGGTTCTATGTTGTAATTAATTTTCCTAAAAAGGAGAGGAGGAAGATGGGTGAAGGTGAAAATATCATAATCAAGAGATGAGCTTAAATTAGACAAAAAATGTAATCTTGATCCTTTTTTCAACAAAAGAATAGATGTATATGTGAATCATTAACAAGCTTAGGTTCTATTTTGCCTTTAAGAGAGGACAAATGATAAGTTCTTGATCCATACTTATTGGTTATGATATAGGGTCCAAGCCAATTGAAAGCAAACTTGCCTCTTTTGATTTTCTCCATATTGGTCACATGTTGGTTTTTTTTTAGGATAATCAATTTTCCTAAAAAGGAGAGGAGGAAGATGGGTGAAGGTGAAAATATCATAATCAAGAGATGAGCTTAAATTAGACAAAAAAGGTAATCTTGATCCTTTTTTCAACAAAAGAATAGATGTATATGTGAAGCATTGACAAGCTTAGGTTCTATTCTACCTTTAAGAGAGGATAAATGATAAGTTCTTGATCCATACTTATTGGTTATGATATAGGGTCCAAGTCAATTGAAAGTAAACTTGCCTCTTTTGATTTTCTCCATGTTGGTCACATGTTGGTTTTTTTTTTAGGATGAGGTCTTTGATATTTAAGTCTCACACTTTATGGTTTTTGTTATAGGAATGATTGATGCATTCTTGATAGACATGAAGATTGTTAAAGGTGGCTAGATGACACTCATTGAGTAGCTCAAACTGAGACAAATGGTGTTGATGATAATCATCCTCAGAGATGAGATCTTGAAAAGATAAGGAAAGAGATGGGATTTGGAATTTTAGAGGTAAGACTACCTTTGCTCTAAAGACTAGAGTGAAATGGGTAGCACCTATAGAGGTTTTAATGCTAGTGTGATAATCCCATAAAGAGAAGCAAATGTGTAAATGCCAATCCTGACCTGAAACATTAACTACTTTGGTTATAATTTTATTGAAGATTTTTTTAGAGGCTTATGCCTAGACATTTTCCTGTGGATGATAAGATGAGGAAAAACACAGGTCAATTCTAAATGTATCACATAGACCCTAAAATTGCTTGTTTTTGAAATATTTTCCATTTTTAGTGATAATTTTATGAGGAACATCGAAGTGGTAGATGTTATCATGGTTGATAAAGTTGAAAATATTCTCTACTTTGGTCGAGACTAGAAGAATAACCTCTACCCACTTGGTGAAATATTAGGTGGTTGTGATTATGGAGTTATGCCACTATGAGGATTGAGGGTTGATCTCACCAATAAGATCTAGGTTGCATTATGAGAAAGGCCAAAAGTCCTTGGATACTTACATAATCACAATAGTCTTGGTTGAGCATGGGATAATAATAGCTAAGATGAAGGATACGTTTAGCAACATCTAGACCACTAAAGTGTCCTCCACAAATCCCATCATGTATTTCCCTAATAACATATGAAGCTTCATGGTTGCATAGGCAATGTATAAGGAGATCATCAAAACCATGTTTATAAAGGATTCCACCTAGTATGGTGTAAAGGGAGGAACTATGAAAAAAGGATCTTTGAGCATTTTTAGAGAGGTTGGGAGGAATGATGCCAAGGTTAAGGTAATTAAAAGTTTCATCATACCAAATAATAGATAGGGATTCTTCCACACTACAAATGGTAGGGAGGTTAGATTGGTTATAAGAGGGTGTAGTAAAATGATGAATGGTGACAAATATTTTGAAATTGAAAGGCTAAGAATGGATCTAAGAACAAGGAAAGACATTATATCCATAAATGTTTTAGTAGATCAGGGAATAGATTAGACTAGGTAACGTTTGAATGATGCTAAGAGTTTGTAAACTAAAAGTTTGTATTTTTGTAAGACATCATTCTTACATTCATATGAACCATTTACTTAGTTAACCATGATTTGGGAATCACAAAAGACATTGATTGTCTTAATTCCCAAGGCTAGAGTGGTTTAGAGACCTATGACTAGGGATTCATACTCAACCATATTATTGGTACATTCAAAGTCAGTTTTGAAGGAGAGAGAAAGGGTTTTGCCATTGAGAATAATGATAAAAAATCCAAAAACCCCACCTTATTGACACTTTAAACCATTTAATAACATATTCATTTGGTAGGTTATGCCATCCTCTTTAAAAATATTTATGATAGACTCATCTAGAAAAGCAAGAGGAAGTGGTTAGTTATCTCATAAAACAGCTTCAACCAATTGGTCAACAATGAGTTTCCCTTTGATTGACTTATACTAGGTGAACTCAAGGTAAAAATTAGCTATGAGCATGAGCCACTTAGCCATACACTAGTTTTGGTATGGTTTAGAGTGCATATAGTTGAGTGGGTCAGTGTTAGTGATGATAAAGGTTTTGTGATTGAGGAGGTAGTGGAAAATTTTTGTGGCCACAAAGACCAAAGCTAATCAAATATTATTCGTATGGGTTTATCTAGTATCATACTATATAAATTTTTGACTTATATAATAAATAGATTTCTCCTTTTTTTTCATCATGTTGAGTTAACATTGACCCTAGGGAATGGTTAGTGGTAGATATGTAAAGGTAAAAGGGTTGATCCTCTTTAGGAGGGATAAGAATGGGGGAGAGAAGAGGTATTCCTTTAGGGAATCAAAGGCTTGTTGGCATTCCTTAGTCCACTTAAAGGTGCTATCATTCTTAAATATATTATTAAAGGGGTGGCATCTATTCGATAACTAAGAAATGAAGTGATCAGTGGATTAGAGTTTTCCTTGTAGGCTGCAGAGTTTCTTAAGGTTGGTAAGATGACGCATCTCTAGGATTTATTAGACCTTGGTGGAGTCTAATTTTATTCCTTAAAGAGAGATGATAAATATAAAAATCTTTCCTAAAATAACCCCAAATACACATTTATTGGGGTTGAGTCTGATATGGAAATAGATTAGGCATTTGAAGTTAATGCTAAGAACTTTCAAATGATCTTTGTGAGATTTGGATTTTCTCAAGAGATCATCAACATAGTCCTGTACAATGGTATGGGTGATGTAATGAAAAATGTAGGTTATGGCTCACTGGTAGGTTATGTCAAAATTATTTATACCAAAAGGCATGACCCTATAGAATAAAGTTCCCTATGGAGTAATGAAAAAAGTTTTATGTTGATATTTTGGAGTAATCAAAATTTGATTATATCCCAAAAAACCATCCATGAGAGATAACATTTTGTGGCCAGTTATAAGATCAATAAGTTGGTTGATGTACGATAAAGGGAAGTCATCCTTTGGATAAACAAGGTTGACATCACAAAAATTGATACAGAGGAAAAGTCCCCTAATAGATTTGGTAATGGAAATGATTTTAAAAACCCATTATGGATAGTTGATGGCTTGAATGAAATCAATGGATATGAGACATTGAAGTTCTTCTTTGACTAGAAGGGTTATGTAAGGGTGCATCTTATGAAGTTTTTTCTAATTCAACTTAGCATTAGGATGAGTGAAAATGTTGTGGAGGGAAATATAAGGATCAATTTTGAGCATCTTCTGATAGGACTAAGCAAATGCTATGCTTTGGTTATGAAAGAAAGAAGGATAATCTTATTGTTCTATAACATTCAAGGATTTATCTATTTTGACAATGTGGGGGTTATATTGAGTACCTAGGTTGACATCGATAGTGGATTCATTTAATATATTTTGGTTCTCAAGAGGAAGGGATTTATGGATAAAAGAATTATTTACACTAAGATAGGTAATTATGGAATCATCATCTTAATTTTGGATGGTGTCTATGGAAAGAGAATCATTTTCTACTATTTCAAGATGAATGAGAGGAAAAGTTTTAGTTTGGTCATCCTTTTGATAGGTCAAAGGGTCCAAACTAACAATATTGAATAAAAATAAATTTAGGAAGAATGATGTCAAAATCCTTAGACTTTGAAGGAGGTTGGGTTGGTGAGAAGGGGATGTCTTCCTTAATGGTGTGAATTGTTTTGGGGGGATTGGTGGGCTCTTTAGGTAGTACAAACCCAAGGCCAAATAACTCATGAGGTTTTTAGGTTTTGATTGAAGTTAACTCATGAGGTCCTTGTTTATATCAACCAAGGCCAAATCCCTTCAAGGCATACCTATGAAGGTATACTTTAGTGACTAATGGTTTTCCAAGGTAGGAAAAGTTAGACATAAATGGTTAGATAGAAGAGGTAGTGGTAGGAGCAAGAAGTGGTCAATCAAGTCCCCCATGGATAAAATTCATTTAATAGTTGGGGGAATCAAAATAAATAATGGTTTTGATGTTAGGGTTATAGGAAGGGTCATCTTTGAGGTTCCCATATTCTTGAGGAGTAGGGAAAACATCCATAGCTAGAAGGTGATACTCCCTTAATGAGAGACATCAGAACATAGATTCTAAGGGCTTCTCTATGGGGATTTATGAAGAACGAATGAATGAACTAGTTGATGCTTCATTGATGGTTTTTGGTTGGGGTATAAATACTAAAGGTATGTTGGATGGGGGTATAAGGAAATAATTGGGGTTATAGGTCATGTTGCATGTTGAGAAAGGACTTGGGTCTACTTAGATGGTGATGACCTATCCCTCATGCTCGAATTTGATGCAATGATGGAGGGTAGAGGGAACACAAGCCATGGAATGATTCCAAGGTCATCCCAACAAGATGTTGTATTAGAATTCTCCTTCCACAACATAGAAAAGTTTGGGGATTATGTGAGGTCCTATATGGATATGAAGGATGATAGTTCCCAAGCTAGTGGCCAGATGTATCATTGAAGGAGCAAAGGATGATTGAGGATTCAGTCATGACATTATTTGATAAGTTGAGATGGATATAGGTGTAAGAGGAGATGATGTTAATAATATCTCCCTCATCAATGATGACTTATTTGATATAGGATTTGTTGATGTAAGATATAACAAAGAGTTGGGTATCTAGGTCTTTAGGGTGGATGGAAGGTATTTTAAAATCCTTGAAGGTGACAAGGTTGGAAGTTTGATTAAGGGTACCAACAAAGGTTGATAAAGGTTGAGGGTAATTAGGTTGGACCTAGATGGATTGTAGAGCCTCTATGAGTGCTTGGAAATGATTGGGAGAGGTATAAATCAACTCATAAAATTTCATTTTTACTCGGGTCTAATGAATTTATTTGAGAATAGCTCTCTGGATAGATATTACATGAGTTTTAGATTGAGTGGCACCCAAAACACACACCTTGGGTTTGGTTGAAGATGGATATGGTTGGGTGTGGGTTGGTTGGGAGTCTAAAGAGGGGTAAGTCCAAGGAATAGACATCTTACCATTTATTTTATCCTTTTGTTGTGATCTAGTGACAACATTGATACTATGGATAAAAGGAGAGGTTGAAGTAGTAGAGTGATCATTCTTAGGTGAGAATGGGGGAGTCGGTAAATGTTGAGTAGGTATGGTTGATGGTTGGGTTGGTATGGGTGACATAGGAAGTTTATCTGTTAATAGATCATCCTCATCATAAAGCCAATGGATAAGAGTTTGGAGAGCTTTACAGTTCTTCATATCATGTCCCAATGTTCTATGGTATAAGAAAATCAAATTATTATTGAACCATGAAAATTTGGGATGTGAAGGGTCGAAGGGTTTTATGGGTGGTAGGCTCAAGGATGAGGTTTGTAACAACCTTTATAGAATGTTTGAATAGGACTCAACTATAGGGGGCAAAGATTTAGTGGTTTATGTTTTGAGTGTTGAGTAGAAGACTCTTTGGAAGTATGTTTTTCATTGGGTGCCTTAAGTAAGGTGGTATGTTTGGTTGATGGTTTTGGTTTAATTGAGGAGGTTGATGAGTTAGATGTGGAGGATCACAAGGTAGGTACCTTAGGTATTATTGGTGTAGTAAGGATAAGTAATTTAGAAAGCAAGTATGAAGGTGTAACCAATAGAGGTAGTGGGGATTTGGTAATGATAATGTGTTTCTTTCTCAAGGTAGAGGGATGAGGCCCCAAAATGGAGGGAAAGGTTAAGGGAGGTAAAATTTGGGGTTTTAGGCCTTTGGATAGTTTTACCTCTTTGTTTACTTTGGTTGTGATGATCAAATGTTGTTTCACTAATTGGTTCTTTATTTCAAAGGTTAAGCCTCTGGTTGGAGGAGAAGTAACAGTTTCTTTATGTTTATCATGGTTTTTGATGGAAGGTTCCAAAATTAGAGGTTGGGTGGATGAAATGATCTTTTCTTGTTGGATAGTTTCCAAAGAGGGAATAGATGGTTCTATGGTAAGGGAGAGAGGTGTGGTATCCCCCAATGAAGGTATGGATATGGTTACTTCCTTTGTTTAGATGTATAAAGGAATATAGGGTAGTTATACCACTTGAATGGGTGGAGTGGAAGAAGAAATGGCTAGACCCAAGGTTCCCCATTTGGTGTTTCTATTAAAGGAGAGGTAGATTGGGATAAGGTTTCATTAAGAGAAGGTATAGGGTTAGTTGATTCTTCTATTTGGGTGTTAAAAGGAATAGAAGGTGATACCACCACTTCCATTAGTGGAATGGGAGAAAAGTCAGTTTAGGTAATGATTTATTCAATAGTGGGTTCATTAGTAACCACATTGATAGTGTGTGCCTCATGAGAGTGAGATGGATTTGGTTTATTGTCATGATAATAGGTAGAACGAGCATTATTATGAAAAGGTTTGTGAAATATGTTTAGGTATTGATTAAGAGGTGCATTTGGATTATTTAATGTGAGAGCCCCCTTGTTAGTGAGGGATTAGACAAGGTTATTGAATGTATTTCACCTATTTACATGATAGAAAGCACATGAATCATTCTCATTGTACCATCTTGATATAGGATGACAAACATAAAAGTGTTGGGGTTATTTTATAGGTAGAATTTGGATGATGTTATCTTTAATAAATTTAACCAAAACTGATGCATATGATTCTCTTAAAGGAGTGTGTTTGTTTGGGGAAACTCGATTTTGGTTTTGGTTTGTTTGATTGGTACTAGACAAGTTAGAGGAATTAGCTGAGTTGGGTTGGTTGATATTTGGAGGGGGAGTGGTTTTAAGTGTGACCAAGTTCATGGTTGCATTTGGTTTGGTGTTGGGATGGTTGGATTGGTTATTTATTTTAGAAGAAGAGGCTTCATTATGGTTGGATTGGTTATTAAGTTTAGAAGAAGAGGCTTCATTAGATTTGTTCTTGAGCTTACTTGTCATGATAAAGGCTTCATCAAAGGTCTGAAAGCTTTGGACAAGCAACATGGAGGAGATATGCTTGGCACATGCTCAAGAAAAGAGATCTATGAGTTCAAGTTGAGGTAAGGAAAATTAAAGTTAATTAATTAGGCTCCTCTAATGAGACACAAAAATGGAAATAAATTCATCTTCAAATTATCAAATGGAGTAGAGGTAAGTGATATAAAATTTCTTGGAGATGTTAATCAAAAAGTGATCCAAGAAAGTTTGGGTTAGTTGAGTTAAAAAGAAGATGGAATGCTTTGGGATGGTAATATACAAATCCAATGCTAGTCTAGATAATGACATAGGAAATGTGTAGAGGAGAAGAGCATCATTATGGAAAATCAAGTAGCATGAATGACAAAACACTCTTACATGTTGTTGAGGGTCCTCCTTGCTTTGAAATTTTGAAAATTTTGGTAATTTCCATTGAGGTGGATATGGTTGAAGAGGAACTGATGGATGGATGGGTTCATTAAAAATTTGGTCATAAGAGATAAGCTTATGTGATCCAAAGATGGATGACTTAAGGATGGTCATTTTATCTATTAGCACCTTGACCAAGTTTTTTTGGGGTTGTTGGGGTGTATAGTTGTATGATATGTTATTTTGGTGTTAGGTAATGTGTTAATAACTAGTGGATGGTTGAGATAATGCCATGTATTGGTATATGGTCTTTGAATGTTGGGTGGAGGATGCCCCATATGGGTTAAGGGGTATATAAGATTGGGTTGTGAGTGGAGGCATGTATCCATGGGAATTAGGAATATATTGATGAGATATCATGGGTATGCATTGAAGGGTTAATATTGGTTGGTTTATGTATGGTGTTTAAGTGATGAGTGGGTTAGTTGGTTGAAGGTGAGTGGTTACCATAGTACCGATAGGTTGTAAGGTGGAAGGTATGGAAAGCACAACATTTTAGAGTGGGGTGGAGATGAGTGGGTTGGTGATGGTGAGGGTGGTATTAGTAAAATAGGTAGAAGGTATTCCCATGGTAGATGAAGTTTGGGTAGTAATTGGTGAAGTTTTTCCTATGGTGGATGGGATATGGGTTGATGTAGGTAGTGTTTGGTTATTGGTTAGGGGTATTTTTTTATTAGTTGAATTATTTGATGATGTGGATGGTGCTTGATTATGGGTTGGGTTGGTTGAAGAGGATGCTTGGGTGATAAAAGGTTGTGTGGAGGTAGAGCCAACCATAAGATGAGAAAGCATGCCCAAAAGTGGGTCACTTGGAAGAATTGAAGTAGTAGAGGTATGATGGTTCAAGGTTTGGAGGTAATATTTAAGGGCAATGGAGTTTTCATCAAGAAAATTGGTAAATTCTACATCACCTTGAGAAAATAACCTAGGTATGGTAAAATGAGTAGAAGTGTGAGGTGAACCCTCAACATATGATATTTATTCCATGGAGGAAAAAGAGGATGAAAGTGGTTCTTGATTGGTTTGGTTTCTCAACTATTGTCTAGTGAAGACCATGTGAGAAATAACCAAAGGATTGGTATGAAATCACACCTCAAATAAATAGCAATAAAAAATGATTCAAGGTAAAAAATGAAATCAATAAGAGTGCATAATTCCTAGGATTCGTTTTAAATTACTTTTGTCTTATGGCTTAGAAATTGTGAATAGTAAATTGGCTTATAGAACAGGTCTTAGAAATAAGTCTATGTTTCATTTTGTGTTATGTTTAGGTGCTCAAAAGATAATTTTTATTAGATCAGGTACATGTTTTAGTAATTGGGGCTTGCTCCCCTCACTTCATGATCCTATAGCTAATGCAGGTGCTTAGCCAATATACCAATTACTAGAGTTTATAGTCAACCAGAGCACTGATTTAGTTATCCCCTCAATGATTAAATCAAAGTAATATTATAGGGAAAGAGGTAAAGTGATCTGTTAGGTGATGAAATCTTAGTTGGGCCTTATCTCAAGTATGTTTTGATTTTTGATTGTGAATGTGGTTTGGTTTGTGTAACATAAGTGATGCTACGATTAATTTTCTTTGATTAATTAATCTAGGTGAACTAAGACAAGTAAACAAAAAATGTATGCAAGTTAATTTTAAACCCAAAGTGAATTTTTAAGATTTATTTGAATGAAAATAAAAATCTCTGCAAGATGAGAATTCAAGTCTCAATCCTAAGATGATTGCATTTTTTTTTAATTTTCTCTTTTAGAAATGTAAGGAGATTTTTTTTTTCCTTTTCTAAATAAAAAGAAACTTAGTTATCTTAGTTTTTTTTTAACCCTTTTCATCCACAAGTTTATAGGTAAGAAAGTGTTTCAAAGATTGTGTCAAAGGAACTAGCCCTTCTAGAGATTCAAGATCTCTAGAAATCTTTGAATCCAACCTAAGTGCAAGATGAGAATTCAAGTCTCAATCCTAAGATGATTGCATTTTTTTTAATTTTCTCTTTTAGAAATATAAGGAAAATAAAAATTTTCCTTTTCTAAAAAAATGCAACTAAAACTTGTGCTTTGTAAAGAAAGAAATAAAGTTTAATTTTACAAGAATGCAACTAAATGAATTTAAATAATTTAATTATAAATGTCTTAAAAAAACTATTAACCCAAGAAAAATCTAGGGTCTCATTAGGCGTGTCAAAATATTTTACTCTATTTTTTTGCTTTTTCTTAATTTGAAAGAGAAATAGATAATACTAAAAATAAGGGTAGTGGTTATGAGAACCTATTTATTCATGCAATCATTTAAGTCTAGATATTGTGAATAACTCCTCTTTCACTTGGGAGGATGACCTAAAAATAAGGAAGCACTAAGAAAACTTGTTTGTTAGATAAGTAGTTAGGTAGATTGCCTAGTGTGAGCTAGATCCTAGAAGCATGAACTTCTTAGAAGGCTATCAATCCACTTGATTTAGACATTTAATTTGGAAAATAAATGATAATAAAATTACACTAAATATATAAAAAAATAAAATTAAATACAATAAAGATAAATAATTTTCTAAAAATATGATTAAAATAAAGCAATAGTTTGATTAATACTAATGTTGAAAATTGGCCAAATTAAAGGTTGTGGTTTTGGTTTAGCAATGTGATAAGTGATCAAGAAAAGTTGGTTTAACTGGTTGGTTGGTAAATGGTTATGATGGTCAAAGGTAAAGGGGTTAAGGGTTGAGAATGTGAGAAGTTAAGTAGTTAAGATGGTAAGAAAATAAGGGGATAAAGAAGGTAAAGATGGCAAAGGTGTAAGTGGTCAAACGGGTGAAGATGACAAAGGGGTGAAAGAGTAAATTATGTAAGGATGGAAAAGGGGATAAAGGAGTAAGTGGGGATAAATAAAATATATGTCTAAGTGGATAATAAAATGAAATGAAATAAATTAACAATGTTACCTTTGAGATGGTTGATGATGGTGTTGTTGATGATGGAATCCTGCAATAATTTTGACAGAGCTTCGATGATTTGAAATATTTTTATCCAAGGTGTGGATGACCTCCTTCATAATTAGATGAACTCTAAGATGAATTATTCCACCAAGAACCAAATTAATCCATGGGTAAAGGGGGAGGGTCATATTTATAACATTTGATGTCAAGAAACATACCAAAAGAAGGGAATAGTGAAATATGGTGCCATTTTCCAAGTAGACTCATAAATGAGTCATGGGATAAGTATTTTGTGATTACCAATTGATTATTTAGTCTCCCATTTAGGTTTGTGTGTCTCCCACCTTGCATATATCATAAAAACTAGTGGAGATAATGCCCATTGATTGAAATGAGTCCAAGAGACATTCCACCTTGATTTCTTCTCTTACGCCAAATACTTAAGAAGGTACCCCATAAAATATGGCACAATTTTACATATGGATGCATGATTGAGTAATTATATAAGGGTGGTGGGATTCCCACTTAGCTAATAAGTCTCTCACTTTCTTGGTTTTTCTCCAACCTTGCTAAAGAGTCCAAAATGGGTGAAGATAATGCACATTTCTCCTTTTTCAAACACTTATGAAATGGGAACTTCATTTTAAGACCACTTTTATGGGTGAATACAATTTTTAATGCATGATGATGGCCCCATGGGGATAAATTCACCATACTTTCAAGGGGAGCCCTTGTGATGATTAAATGAGGTCATTAAGCACCTTGCATGAGGGTACCAAGTGGGGTATGATGTCCCACTTCAAGCCACCTCACTTTCAAGACATGTAACTTGCCATATCACTTGCCATATCACCATTGAGTCACCTTTCCATGTCACTTACCATGTCATCATGAATAGTGACAGTGGATTTCATAGTGAATAGTGATTTCAAATAGTACATTTGGAATAGTAATTTTGAATAGTGATTCAGAATAGTGACTTGGTTAGGTTAAGATGGGTTAGGTTAAGGGTCAGAAAGGTTTAGGTGGGCCCTATGGTGGGCCCAAGGTATTAAAACAACTATAATTACAAGTGTACAATTTTCTAGTGTCTACATATGGCACAAGAGTAAAACTATAAATAATGCATGATATGAATCATGGAACCACATTAAAAATAAATTAAAATATAATGAATGTCATATAATTTCAGAGATAAATCCCAAAGGGACACATATAAGGAATGCATAAATGTTGTAAAAAAATGGCCAATGGCCACACATAAATGGTATGATGATGTCATACAATAAATAACTATATATATTTCAGACACAAGGCCAAGTCTCTCACATAATAAGCAAGTGAATCCTAACTTATCATGTAGCAAAATAAGAATGTAAAATGAAGCATAGATAAAATGAGACTAGTTTTCATAAACCTTATATATGAATTTCATTGTTAACAAATAAAAAATCCATGTAACATAATTTAAACTATGAGTGATTAGCAAAATATTTCTATGATATATAGATGAACATGGTATAGAGGTTGTGGATAATGTACACACAAAATTTAGATCACAAGTAATATAAACTTAAATAAACATGATATACCTACTCTAACATGATAATTAACTTTATATTGATCATAAAATAGAGAAATAAAATGATCCATATTCACTGAATTATGAAGTTCATATTTTGTTGTGTGGAGTGTGCTTGGATTATGGCTATTTAGTTGGAGATGCACAAACACTTTGATAGAATCTCCACTTGGCTGATGAATATGTAGATGGATTATATGGATTTATCTCTCATTTTAAATAATTATATGAGGCTATGTGAGCTTGTTCAAACAAATGGAGGAAGGTTATATTTATAATTCTTCTAGATGGAAATGGATGGTCAGATCTGATATGAAATGAAGGGATAGATTGAAGTCAAAATCCTCATTGAGTGATAGGATTTGGGAATTAAATATGGGGGGATGTTGAGGATGTAATGATTTTTGTTTATGAGTAGTGGATTGATTTTCACTTTATCACTAATCATTGGGATTTGTTGATGTGTTAACATGATTTGCTAATTGGGTTATTTGATTAGAATTTATTTTACTATTTTTTTATATTTGGAACATTATATTTTCCATGAATTTTATGATTAGTATTAATCAAAAAACTAATACGATTGGTTAATTGATTAATCTAGATTTGAATTTGGTGGGATTAGATAAGGTTCAAGTGCAATATGATTAATTGATTATGGATGATGGTCAAATAGTGATGGGTTAGGCTAAGGATGTTGAAAAAAAAATTAAGGTTATAGTATAATGTGATGATAATATTAGGATTATGATATGATGAGGTTAGAGATAAAATGATGTTTGAATTAGGATTTAAGGTTCAACAATAGAAACATAATTATAGATGATGTATGGTGTAAAATAGAGAATAGTTAATGGTGATGACATCATAGTGGTGGAAATGAAGTGTCGACATTTTTAACCTCTTTGAAAGGGAATTATGACTTAGAATAAATGGTGGAATTTTAAAGAACATATAAGAAGATGAGTATATACAAGATGATGTGGAAATATGTGCATGATGAAATTAAGAGGACATGATTCCACCTTGAGAGGGCATATGGGGGTGAAAAACTTGGATGGGATCTTAAAACAAGATGAAATTCTAAATATGAAAGAAAATAGGTAAGAAACAAAGAAATTAGAGTTAAAATTATGACAACCAGGTTCAAATTTGAAAAATGAGGGGAAATGAAGGGATGGGATGAATAATTAAGGATGGGTTGGGTAAAATGGCTAATTTACACTCTAGGACTATTAAGATTCAAATATCTACATTTTCATAAGACCTCTTACTAAAATTGATCATGTACCATCACATGAGCAATAGAGTGAGTAAGTGAGAGAGTATCGATGACCACACAATAGCATGTTATTCATAAGTCAAGCTTTCATTTAGTGATTTTGTGTTTATGGTTTATAAATATAGGTACCAACATACATGACCAAAAAATATTATGAGAAAATTTTTCCTTAGGGAATTTACATACTACAAATGGTGTTTTCATCTTGTTTATGGCATTTATGATTTTTTTGATATTTTTTTGATCATAGTGTTTCCATTATATAAGTAATTTTTATTTCACATTAGTACCATATACATCATAGTTTATGTCATATGTGTCACTATGACATTTATGAATACATCATGAAGTCTATGTAGACATTACAATGTTTACCTATACATATCGTTTATGCTTAAAATTTTGATTTTGAGATGAAAATGACTAAGTATGCCCATTATGTTATGATTTTATAAGTGTATACATATCATCATAGCCTATAATCACCATTCTATAGTGTTAGCATTGGTGAGGCCAATGGATGTAATTGAGTGCAAAGTGTTAGAGGTAGTTAGCCTTTACCATATAATAATAATGCCTAATATTAGGGTATATAATTTATTTTATTATATTGGGTGAGCTAGTCATTCAAATACCAACACATTTTCTTTTCAATTGATGAGATAATTTTAACCATTAAGAATGTGTGGAGGATCTTGTGGATCCATATATGTGGAGAGAGGATATACTTGAGGGATACAAGCTTAGGGTATTAATATAGATGATAATGGACATGCCAAACATCCCTCTATGTGAACATGAAATTGAATTAGATGAATTATTTATATGGGTTTGGATAGATCTATTTATCTTAGCTCTTATGGATATTATTAATGACATTCTACTTATTGACAAGATAGGTTGATTATTTTATATGGGTTTGGTAGATGTGATAAAAAATATGATATAGGATGAAATAATATTCTCTGATAACCCTAAAATATTAAATAAGTTTGACAAGGATCTACATTTGATTATATGTCAGATTTGAAAGAGCCTTAAGGCTTCCAATTTACTACATGTGTGGGTGTGGGGTCACAAAGTTATAGAGAGGCCCATGGGTACATGAAGTTAGTAAGATAACAATGAGTCAATATCATATGGATGGATGATAATCATTGGATCACATTGTTGACACTTAAGAGATATTTATTATTATAGATGGGTGATAAATGAGCTATAGACAGAAGACATATTCTAAAGGTTGTACAAGGGAATTTTTCTTGTATTGGAAATATGATTTTGGATACTTAGATTACACCATGATAGATTGTTATATTACCATGTTTAAATATTATATAAATAACTATAGGATAGATAGTGTTTTTATGATAGTTTGGTCTTTAACAGGGTATTCCATAAGGGTTTCATGTGTTTGCTCATATATATATGGAGTTTTAATAGTGGAGGCCTCATGTAGATTGAAGAGTCGCTATAAGTGATTTGGATTTTATCCAAGGTGTACACTCAGTTGATAGGGTGGCCATAATAGATGCAAGGGTAGCAGGGGAATATGATGCTTGGTGGGCCCAATTGAGGCTTAAGATATTTAAAGTCCCAATTTAGAATTTGAGGATTCTACAAGATAATATTAGAGATATTATGTAGACATTGCCAAGATGGAGGTGATAACGGAGAATGAGGTAGATTATGAGTCCCATGTAGGTAGGTGGGGATGGATAATGAAGAAGATATGGTGGATAGAGGTGTATCCATAGTACATATTATTTATTCTCTAGTGTAAATTGTTGTTTCATTAGTTATATCTCTATTGGTATAAGAGATAATAAATAAAGGTATGATAATGGTAGTAATAATGCCTACATGAGGTGATAGGTAGGGTCATCACAACCACCATAAGGACCAGAGGATGAAACTTTGATTAGTAGTCTCAAATGAGAGATAAATGTGAGATACATAAATATTTAAGGTGTAAAGAGTGTTAATTAAGTATTTTACATGTAGATGGTAGCCTATGATGCATAGGCTTATGCAATTGATGTGATAGGTGACTTAACTAATTATAGAGGTTTAAAGACTCTAAGGTGAGAAAAATACATAGGGCACATGATTGATAATGAGGTGAATCAACTTAGTGAAAAGGTATAAATAATCTATGGTGAGTAGGATACAACTTGCTCTATTGTGATTACACAAGGATAACAAAGGCCTTTTTTAATCATATGAATTCAATGAGGAAGGTGACATATTTTGAAAATATCTAGGGTTTTTGGTACTTGTGGATTAGATAATACCATCATATATGGAGTACTTGAGGATGTGATATAGTTAATAAATAAGGGCATACTTAGTAAAAATATCACCATTAACATGCTCAAATCAAACCCTACTTAGTAGTAGTCCACCACTAGGGAGTTTAACACTATGTATCCCACCACTAGAGGGACATAGGGAGAGATAAATATTGATATTATATCTATAAATTTTTATAGACATATGTTTATATGATTTTTGATATATGTAGATGGATATTTTATATAGTGATGACATGGATATTGCATATACAGACATTCAATAATTATGGAGATAATTCATTTTTTATTTGTTGCATTGTCTCATGATTCATTATGATGGATGTGATGTAGTTTGACTATGTGTATATGGTATTGATAATATGGTTATGATGTGTATTGATTACATGTTATGATGTTATATTATGATATACATGGATGATTTAGATGATATGATAGGCCATTGTGACACTTTTTATTTTAGGATTTAGATGCATACTTAGTAATTATGCATTAATAGATGGATATTTGGATATGATGAAATGAAATATTATATTATACATTTTGATGAGGTAAAAATACATGCTAATAGTCTTAGATGACTTTACACTTGTTTAAGAAACCTTATTTTTGATATAAAACATGATAGGATGCATTGTGATGTCATTGTTATCATAAGCCAAAGGATTAACACAGATGTAAAAAAAATAAAAAACATAAACAAAGGAAAAAAATAATAAATATAAACAATATTCAAAAAATTCTTGAAAATATACAAACATACAAACAAACAAGATGTTTTAGCCCAAATCAAGTTAGCAACTCAATGCATGAGTAACACTGATACTGATAGCTTCATTTTGCCCCAAGTAATGATGTTTGTAAAAGGGTGTGATTGGGAATGATATATATTGATTAATATGAAAATATTTGTTTTAATAATGATGAAGGATTTATAATAATACTAAGGATAAGCTAATTGAATTTTGGATTTTTTTGGCTTTTATATTATTTTTATTTTTTTGGATTTTCTAAATGTTAAGTTGTTTTAGATAATTGAAAAAGGATACTAGTAAGTAGATAATAGATATATAAATAGGAATGGAAGTGGTATCGGATAGAAGGATTCAAGAGTATATATCCAAGGATTACATTGCATATGCTGAATTACCCACATGTTATTGAATTTATATTGTAAAGAAGATGACATCCTCAAGTACTACCATAATATGTTCTCAAAATTTCCTCCATATACCTATCAAGGTTAGAACGAGAAGGAAAATAAGCATGATGGTATGCAAATGGGGATGGTTAAATATAGTGAAGGTGGGATGGAATGAATATGTCCCCAAGTGTAGGGTACTTGAAAAAAACATATGGACCTCTAGGCACGAAAATGTTTCAGGTACATGATGTTCATTATTTCATCTAGATCTTGACTATCTTCTATAGATAATTTATATGATCTTGAACCAAACTTAGAAATGATAACGTAAGGACATAACCAATTAGGATAAAAACTACCATTATTTTATTAGTCCTAATTAGTATTTCATTGATTTTCCTTTAGAACAAGGTCATTAATTTGAAATTATCTAGATTTGATGCACTTATTATAATTATAATGGAGCTTGTTTTGATATTACAATAGATGGTTCAACACATTGTGTTATTTCTCATAAATAAAATATAGCTCATGGAGCCATGAAAATAAATAGTCCTCATTACTAATTAAATTTTTCAAAGAGATGTGTAGAGAGGGTAGTTCAATCTCAATGGGCAAGATGGATTGAAATCTAAATACCAAGGAATATGGTTTGGTTCTTGTGGTATGCAAATGATTTTAAGGTAAGACCAAAATGAAGGATAAATCTATACATTCTAATATTTAATTTATTCCTTTATGATTTTTTAAAATTATTTTAACAAATATTTTATTAGACACTCTAACTATGCCATTGGATTGTGGATAGTAAGGTGTGGACCACCTATGTTTGATAAGGAATTGGGTACAAGGGGTTTTAACTTTCCTATTCTTGAAAGAATTTTTAATGCTATAGGTTTCACCCTTGATGAGGAAAGTATTTTTAATATCCTAACCCTAAACCTAAGTTAACATCGGAATAGCCTTAGGCTATGGGTTATCTAATAAGTAGGTCAGACCTCTAGATTTTAAGGGGCTAGTTCCCCTAATTGATTAATTTGAATATATTTTTTAGTCATAATCCTATTTATAAGTTGTAATATGTTGGGATGGAAAGGGAAAACAAGTTTCATGAATGAAAACCTATCCTAAATTATGGTGATGCACATGATAATCATTCTATCCATTCATTCAACTTAGACTCTCAACACACTAACAAATAATGCATAGAGCTAAGAGACCATCTAAAATGAATTTTAAACATGAATATTTCATCTAGAGATTATTTTAATGACTGAAGTTATAGGGTTAAAATGAGAAGGCTTGGTTCAAGTCACTTGGAGCCTAATTTCCACTCCCAACCTAAGCTATCCACCTTACAACACACTAGACAACCCGTGAAGAATATTGTTAAAACTTAGGTGTAACTTGGACCTAAAAAAGGGAATTTGATACCAATGTCACATATCATAAAATCATGAACACATAAAGTATAGACCATGAATAAGCTACAAGATGCTCTATTCATTATTTAAGAGGTACATAAGTACAAATACTGGTACAATCTCCTCATACCAACTTGGATGAAAAAAAGGCAAGAAACATTGAATATATAGAAGAGATGAGGAGAGAAGAATGGGAATATATCATGGAAGAGTTGATAAAGGGTCATGAAAGACTAGATACACTAAAAATAAGAATTATAATAGTTACATAAACCTCCTTCAATCCTCTTATGCATTGATGTTCCTTAATTGCTCCTTTTGGCATATAAATGAGAGTAGTGGGGATAAGTCAGCTTAAATTACCATTTTTAAAAGGATTTAACATGAGTTTAATAGTCCACTATTACTCCATATGGAATTTATAAGATGAATTAGGCTACCATAATCATGTATCATCCCATACTCTTCTAGAGCAAATTGGTAGAGTCAAGGAAACTATCTCAACCTTTATTATAGATATGGAATAAACATTAAATATTATTCAAGGATCATTTATCAATGTAACATCCACGAATTGACTTTGTATATTATCCTTAAATGATAATTGGGCTCTCCTTATAGACCAAATATGTAATTAAGCCTAATTGCCTAAGTGTTGAAACTTAAAAAACATTATAGACCTATAAAAAAGATTTATAACCTATGTATGAGTGACTTTCATGCCTAAAAAAACATCCTTAACCATGAAATAAACTTGTATAAGATTTAGACATTTGAAAACCCACTTCTCCAAGTTTATTGGTTCATCTCTCTTAAGCATGGTAGACTAGTAGTTTTGAATGTACTTTTATAGACTCTTTCAAGTGAAATATTGGGTATTTTATGCCGTAAGAGTTTGGATTAAGTCAAAAACCATACATTCCAAGAATTAAAATCATTAAGAGTTATCAAACATTCTTATTTCTAATAAAACCCCTTAAAATGCCTATTTTTGAGGATTTTGTACCATGTCCATACAATCAGGTACTGTCAAGTGAATCCTCTCTAAGTTTACTTTACCTTACATGATATTTTTAGACAATTCTAGGATGTCAAGGCATAAAAATATAATTTTTTCTAAGACTGGGTTTGATTAGGGTTTTAGGGAGGTTTAAGAGTGCTTAGGAGTCTTAGAGATGATTCATAGTGTATAGATGTCTAAGTTTGGAATAAGTTTCATGAATTTATAGGGTATTGACCCACTCAACTTTCATGAGTGTCATGGAATCCCACGTAAAGAGTGGATGAAGATATGAATGTCAAGAGGTGACCCTAGGGTAGTCTATAGGCCATTTATGAGTACCTAAATTCTTAAGGTTTGTTCATAGAGTTTGGCCTCCTAATCAAAATAAATCTATCATGTATTTTTATATCATATGTAGAATTAAATATACCTAAGATATGTATTCCTAATAACTTATTTGGTGGAGTGGGTGAGTGCTTGAAGTTGGTATTTGGGTGGACTATGAGAAGGGTTGAGGGTTTTTAGTAAAGTTTTGAATATATTCTAACCCTTACCAAAATTTAATCCATCCAAACCCTCTTAATTAGGGTCTTTAAATCCTCATACTTCCACATTTAATCATACATTTTTTTTAAGGCTTGAAATATTTTAAGGTGGTAGTGTGGTCTTTAATTAGGCTTAAGTGCCTACATATTTAGCTCACCCTCAATATCATTTGACTATATTTATGGATTTTGGCCATTATGAAAAGTTATCATTACCATTTAAAATCATGATATACTATCCTAAAACCTTTTTTGGGTTACTATCCACCTCAAAAACCCACCAAACTTGGTTTTACCTACGTATCACCTAGATTGTCTATCTTGACATTACCTAGTATGGGACAAAATAATGTGTATACCCACTATTTGTATAACCAAAATAATATAATGGATTCCCTTAAGTAATAATAAGGTAAATATCACCAAAATTTGAGTACTTAACTCTACCAATAAGGGTCTCAACTGACTATTTTGGCTTAAACTAGCGTTACACTACCTACAAACTGTATGGCTAAGTGCAAGGTTCTAATGTAACCTCTTTTTCTTATTCCCTTGAGGATATCTAGGTTTAAACCTAATTTGATAGTCCTTAGACATCTAAATTATTCCCTCATAATTCTTCCCTTCTTAAATTCATCCTCTATCTACAAATGTTTTTGTGTTTCCAATGCATATAAATGCCCTCTTAGGGCAAGTTGACTAAGTTTTACTTAAAAACCTATATATACCCTTTCTTGTTTGTAACTTGACTGATGATGAGATCTAAGTGATTCACATGCCTCATTAGAGGTACATATGATCAATATTAATTAAGGTTTGAAACTTGTGTATTAAGATCCTCTACTTTCTTTGAATGGGTCACATGCATTTTGAAACCATATATTTCCTCCTTTTATGATTTGACTAGGGGTATGGTATTAGTTACATAGGATGAGTTTTATACCTCTAAATTTATTTTAATATTAGACATAATGATTAATGAAACCTAATTACCAAGAAAATCTCTTTTCCTTGGCTTTTAAGCCATTACAATAGTCATGTACTTCTTTTATAAAATCTTCCTCATAGGGCTAGTTTATAGATGTCCTTTTTTATGTCCTTGGCTGGGTGACAGAGAAAAATTCATTTCACATGAGTATCTTAGAGTTATTTGGAGTAACCTAAAATTTAATAGGTATCTTTTAGTTCAACCTTTCCTCCCATTTCCTCAATAGTTACCTCTAACCCCTATACATGGAAGATCATACCTTGTTCTCATAAACTAAGTGTGGGGGTATATAGTGTTGTTATAGGTGCCTATCCAAGAAAGGGTTTAGAATGGTAACATACCATATTATTATATTCAATTTAATATATTTTTATGAATTATATTATTTCACAACCTACCTCTTTGAATCATTGTTAACCTACATCATTTGTACTTATTTGCTTATGACACAATCAAAGATAGAGAGAGATAAAGATACAAATGTTCTTTAGATTGAACTTCAGACCTAGACTAGGTCCAAATAGACCTTATCATTGAGATGATATTAATTTTTAAACTTTTACCCTTAATATTTCTTCAATCACATGGTGGTTCTAACCTCTATTTCCCTAAACCTTATATGATCTACCCTTAACATGTTGACTATAGGTGTGTGATAGGATTGCTTTAAGTCCTCATCTTGTATTGGGCCTTATTTAGAGATTCAAAGATTTACACTTGAATATTTTAGTTTTAATGTCACTAATAACACCTTGGACTTATCAAGACACCTCATAGTCCCATGGACATATTCCTCTCCTCAACCTTCTTCTCATGCTCTAGATAGGCTAGTCAAGGTGGTAGTAGGTGCTCCTCTGCCACCACATAGCTACTTGTAGTGGAGGTTTTAGGTGGATAGGTGGTTAACTCATTTTGAAAATATCACTATCCATATTTAATGATGTTTCATTATTACTTCAAACTTGAGACCAAAAATCTAACTGTCTTCTCATTGCTCAATTACTAACGAATTTAAACTATGTTGTATGGATAGAGAACATCAAGTATGTCACTTGAGAGGAGTGATCTAAGATAATTTATGTGTTTATATGGTACTAGGTACTTGTTTATCACTCATGATCAAATCTATATTTTCTCCCCTATATGTCCTTAAATAGGTTTATTTTTTTACTCATGGAATGTTACTTTGAACTCTACTATAGTGATCAAATGGTCAGTTGCAAGTGGTATTTTTTCCATTTTAACAGGTTCCAAAACCAATATCAACCCAAAATCTCATGCCTTCATAGGCTCTAAAAATTACCAAAGATGTATGGAGGCCTAATATCATGGTTTATACCTATAAGGAAGGATGGATGGGTGGAGAAAGATGGATGTGGAGTGATAAGGATGAGATAGAGGAAAATAAGTTGGTAACATAGTGAACTTGGCGGTGATGATACAGTGAAATAATAATGGTAGGGAAAATTTAGGAAGTAAATGGTGAGACTCATTATAAGACCAAAATCATGCACTTTGTATAACCTCATACCAATTTAAGAAATAATGGATGTTTATACACATCATATAGAACCTTAAAATGAAACCTTAATATATCAAAAAACCTTAATTTTTACTTAGAAACCTTAAATTCTGATAAAAGGGAATGGTGAGTTTGGGAAGTAAAGAGAGATGGTTTGTAAGACTTAAATATAATAATTAATTCCATGATATTGTTAACCATGGCATGAATAACCTTAATCACTAATATAACATCATGTTTCAATGATTTTGAGCTACATATAAACACTATAGGTGTCTTTAGACTATGCACAATCCTTATCAACGGTGATCTCCACCTATGGATAAATATTCTTTCCTTGAGATAGTTTGAGGTAAAAAAATATATTAAACACTCAAAAAGGTATTTGAATCATTAAAACACCTCTCAAAACTCTTCAAAACAATCAAATAAACCACTGATGAAGACCTTTAAATTTTTCCAATACAATCAAATTTCTTGTAGGTTACACATAGTAGCTAATCATGGATATTTGCATGTTATGGGGGATCACATATGTAATAAAATTATTTAAAGTACCATTTTATTCTATTTCAATACTTATGAAATTAGGATTAATCATTATACTTAGCAAAAAAGACAAATTCCCATGAAAACCACCCAATTAAATATGGCTTGTTTAGATGTGAATGGCATACACATTCCTTAACTTATTAAAGAAGGTTCATAAAGTTAAGGAGAATAATACCCATATAAATTACCATTATTTTAATCTAGTTGAGTCTACTTTCCATGGCCATGGACAGGGACCTCCACTCTCTCTCTCTCCTTTGTATGGTATAAGCAAAAACCTGAGTAGATGTCCAATCTTGTTAAGAAGGGGAGGTGAAATACATAATGGTTTTGAGCTTGTTTGACCTAAAATAAACCTTAAAATTTGATAATAAATAATTCATGAGATCACCTTCATACCCTAATCCTCTTATATATAGTATAGTTCATACAATTTCGTACAACTAAAGAAAATTAGAAACTTTTTTGACTTCCCATCATTTTCTCTATATTTCAGACATTTCAATGCCATTTAGGGGTCAAATGAGGTGAACCAAAAATTAATAGGCCATTTAAAAGTAGGATAAAGAACAAAATTAAGAGGGAAAGCCAAAAAATGGGATGTGGGGCCTACTTGGCTAATGAAAGAGTGTGAGTGGGCCTTAAAGGGACTCTAAGTGGCATGAAATGCTTAGGGAGAGAAATTTGGCATGGATAAAATCTATTCAATCACATTTTCAATGTAATTAATCAATATATTTCCTTTCTTAAGGTTTTCCAATGTAAATAAACTCATGAGGTGGGTTTGAGGGGTGATTAATGGCCTAGGAGAGGAAATGAAGGAGTTAAGTGAACTTAGATGAATATATCATGGATAATAAACCTTTAATACATTATTATATTCATATCATAATCCCCAAAATTATTTGAAACACCTTCATATTAATAAATACCATTATATTCCTCAAACATGGATAAATCATTCATTGGCTTTCATGATGTCTTGACAACCTTCTCTCTTATTAATAGATTCTATGACACCTAACAAATCATCCTAAAGATTACAAGAGAATCATGACATAATGGGTCAAATGTGGAACCATGACACATCAAGACACTCCTAATCAAGATCCAAAGACTCTCATCGAGACAATGATGACATGACCATGCTAGGAGTAATCATAAGTTGGTTAGGATTATGGTCACTAAAGGTTTTTGATATAGAGGGTTGAAATTTAGCTTGTAAGGCTAGAAATTCCAATATTTGTAGTGAATTTCTTGGGTTAATATCCTACTGGTCAAGAGAACCTAGTCACTTTCATGACAAAGTGACTCAAACAAAGAAGCATAAGATGATGAATCCTTGGATTATCAAACTGATTTGTACCTTTGATAACTTAATTAATTGTAGTAGAAACAATACACACACAAAAAAAATACAAACCTAACACTAATAATCACATATAACAACTGAGGACAAACAAAGGAAGGAATAAAATAATAAGACGCTACTTAAAAATTTGTGCAAAGCACTTATTTGGATAAAGCAACTAACCACTAAGCTAAATTTGAATTCATTCCCCCAAGGTCAAATGGTAATTTCATTTTATTACTATGGCAACATTATGTGGAGTTGTAATATGATGAATTGGGTGTAATAAGATTTTAGTCAATGTGTGACAACTTCCACCTATAATTAGCACTCTCTTGGTCACTTGGAAGAGTGACTAGACCTTCTGGATTCATCCCTAGTTACATGGGTTGAGTATGAGGGTCAAAAAATGAATAATATTCTTGTAATATCCTCATATTGTGCATCATTTGACCCATATCCTATTCATTCAGGGGTTGTAAATAATTCTACTCATAATATTTGAGATGATCAACTACTAAAGTATCCTTGGCAAGGTCCTTTTTAATATTTGATTGGTGCATATGTGAAGTGTCTAAATTCAAGGAGAATATTTCTAAGTCCTCCCAAAATGACATATAATCATGTTAAATTAAAAAATAATAAGTTTCATTTATAGACATGATACTAATCACTCATAGCTTTCTCTTGGATAGGGTCCTAGAAAGGTTCTTGGTCTAGCTAAGTTTTCTCCTCTACATCTTCAATGAAGGGAGATATCTCATCAATAAATTAAAGAAAAATATCTTCTTGTCTTGACACTTCTTGATCCATATTCCCATCCTCACTTGGAACATTAGTCTATTATCTTATCACCTCATTCAAGTTTGTTACATTGAGTCTTTTAAATTCATCCAAAAACTCCAGGTATAGGCCCTAAGGATTATCTTGAATTTCATCAACATCAGTTCCAACATTATGATATTACATCTATCTCATATCACTTAAGTTCTCCTCATGTCTACCTTCTAGTCCACTAGAATGCATATGAGTTCCAATCATCATATATTCTTCATATACACTTGAGGTGTATTATTTAATGTGTTCTTGGGACTCACCAATAACTGTAACACTATCAAGTTCTTAAATAACTACCCCTTAATTGACTAATCATGATATTTTGTCCACCATTCTTGGCTGGTCCAATTCTAATTTTAATGAACTTGACTTCCCCTCAAGAGAGGACAGGATGGGTGGGTAATAAACATCATTATGTTGTATGATAATTTCAAGGGTATCCTTCCAATGAGGGAGCCTAAATTTTTTTTTTGGGAAACTCTTGGGATTGATGAGGGATGTGAAGAGGGTCAAAATGCACTTGAGTAAAAATAAATGAAGGATTAATAGGTGTATGCTTCATTCTAACCTCTAGCTCTTTATCTATTAGTTGTTGTTTATGGACTCCCATTTTTAGTATATTTGTCATAAAAGAGGAATGGTTAGAGATAGAACATGATGGTTGGTTTTAAGGGGTATTTTGATGAGGAATAAGGACTTAACACTCACTTTTCTTTTTTTGTCTAAGATATTCTTGTAACTTGTCCCTTTCTTTCCTTAATTTCTCAATCTCTAAGTACAAATGGTCATTATTTGGTGAAATTTTATTGTAAGGGATATGAGATTGGTAATATAACTGATCATAAGGGTGAGAAGGTTACCATGGAGGTGGAGGAAGCTCAAAATAAGGTGGATGGTCTTGGTAGTATGTAGGATGTCCATTATATGGTTGATAAGGGTCAATATAATGATCATATGGGCTATGATAAGGTGGATATGGAGGTGGAGGATAGAAGACTACCTCATAGTCTACTATGAATCCTCATATGACATACATATCAGATTATAACCATAACCAAGAAGTTATTACATTTAAAACAATGAAACCATGATATCACTGAGCTTAAAACTGAATACAAATGTTCTCAAAGATGCTTAAATCTACCCAAGGTGACTATATATGTTATTTTTGATATCCTCAGCTTCCAAATATTTTATAATGTCTTTAGAGCATGATTCAAGGCACTTGAAATCTATCCCACTAGGTGTGCTAGAACTATTAGTGCTCTAGGTTTCACCCTAGCTAGGGAAAGGATTGTTCATGTCCTAACCCTAAACCTAGGATAACATGGGAATGACCTTAGGATATGGGTTACCTAATAAGTAGGGAATACCTATATATTTTAAGGGTCTATTTACCTTGATTTTTTGCTTTGAATCTCTTTTTGAGTCCTAATCCTATTAATAAGTTTTAATATGTTAGGATGGAAAGGGAAATGAAGTTACATAAATGAAAACCTATCCTAAAGTGTGGTCATTTACCTAATAATAATTTTATCCACTCATTCAACTTGGACTCTCAACACACTAAAAAATAATGCATACAGATAAGAGACTATCTCCAATGACTTATAAAGATCAATATTTCATCTAGAGGTCAGTTGAATGACTAAAGTGAGAGGGTCAAGAGGAGAAGGCCTAGTTTAAGGTACTTGCAACTTGGTTTCCACTCCCAACCTTAGCTATCCACCTTATAAAACACTAGACAACTTTCCAATAATATTAATAATACATAAGTTTAACTTAGACCTACAAAATGGAATGGCATACCACTATTGTATATTTGACAATCATGAACACACAAAGTATAAACCATGAAGAAGCTTGAAATGTTCTATTCATTATTCAAGAGGTGCATAAATATAAATACTAGTAGAGTCTCCTCATGCCTTCCTGAGGGATGAAAATTAAGGGAAAAATCCTTGAATATATAAAATACATGAGGAAATAAGAAGGGGAATATAGCATGAAAGAGTGGATAAAGGGTCATGAATGACCAAGTCCACTCAAAATAGCAATTACAATAGTTACATAATCCTCCTTCAATACTCTTATGTGTTGATGTTCCTTTATTACTCCTTTTGGCATAGAAATGAGAGTATTGGGGCTGATTCATCTTTAATTACTATTTTTCACAGGCTTGACCATGCCTAAAATAGTCCACTATTACTCTATATGGTAGTTATAAGATGAATTAGGCCACCATAATCATGTAGCAACCTATACTACTATAGAGCAAATTGGTAGAGTCAAGGAAACTATCTCAACCTCCACTATGGATATGGAATACACATTGAAATCTCTTCAAGGATTAATTATAAATATAACATCCCAACATTGACTTATTCTATTGGCCTTTCAATGCCAATTGGGCACTCCTTACTAAATAAATAGGCCAATTAGGCCTAATTGCTTAAGTATAAAAACTTAGCAACCATTGGATACTTATAAAAAATATTTATAACCTATGTATGATTGTGATTCATGCCTAAAAAAACATACTCAACCATGAAATAGGCTTGTATAATCTTTATACACTTGAAAACCCACTTCTCTAAGTTGACTAGTTCATCTCTGTTAAGCATGATAGATTGGTAGTTTTGAACATAATTGTAGAGACTCTTCCAGCTGAAATATTGGGTATGTTATACCTTGATAGGTTGGATTAATTCCAAAATCATCCATTAAAATAATTTGAATCACTAAGAACTATTAAATATTCTTTTTTATACTCAAAACCCTAAAATAATGACTATTTATGAGGATTTTATACCATGTCTATGCAATCGAGTGCCATTAATATAATCTTATCTAAGTGTAATTTACCTTCCATGAGTTTTTTAGACAATTTTTGGATATTAGGGCATTGAAGTATTATGTTTTTTGAGAGTGGGTATGACTAGGGTTTTAGGGAGGTTTAAGAGTGCTTAGGAGTCTAAAAAATTATTCATATTGTAAAAATGTCCAAGTTTGGAATAAATTACATGACTTTATAGGATATTTACCTACTCAAATTCCATGAATGGCTTATATTCCCATGAAAAGGGTGGATAAATATATGAATGCCAAAAGTTGACCCTACGATAGTCTGTAGGCCATTTGTGAGTTCCTAAATTCTTAAGGTTCATCATAGAGTTTGGCCTACCAATCCAAATAAATCTATCATGGATTATTATCTCATATGGGGACTTAAATTTCCATAAGATATATGGTCTTGAGAACTTATGTGGTGGAGTGGGTGATTGCTTAAAGTTGGCAATTGGGTAGACTATGTATAGGGTTAAGGGTTTTGAGATTTTTTTTGAATATATTCTGATCTTTACCATACTTTTATCCATCTAAATCATATTCATTAAGGTATTTAAATTTATACTCCCCCACTTGATCATACAACCTATTATATGATCTTGAAAGATCTTAAGGTGCTAGTGTGGTCTGTAATTGGGCCTAAGTGTTTACCTATTTAGCTTGTCCTCAATAGAATTTGAATGTAGTTATGGATGTTGGCCCTTATTATAATGTATTATTACCCTTAAAAATAATTATATAATTTATTAAAAACTTTTATGGGTTCTAATCCACCTTGAAAACCCTCCAAACTTGGTTTTCCTACTTAACACTTAGACCGTCTATCTTGACATTTCTTGGTTTGAGACAAAATAGTGGGTATACCCAATATTTTCTTGACCAATACAATATCATGGATGCCCTTGAGTAATAATAAGTTAAATATACCCCAAATTGAAGGATTTAAATTGCCAACAAGGGCCTCAACTAACCATTTTGGCTCAAACTGGCCTTATATTGCCTACAGACTGTATGGCTGAGTGAATGGTTCTAATGTAACATATTATTTTTGTTCCCCTAAGGATATATAGTTATAAACTTAATTTTATATTCCTTATATATCCAAATTATTCCCTCCTACATATCCCATCCTTAAATTCATCCTCTATTTAGAGCTTTTTGGTGTTCCCAATGCATATGAATGCCCTTTTAGGGCAAGTTGACTGAGTTTATGTATATACCCTTTCTTATCTATAACTTGACTGATGATGGGATGAAAGTGATGAAATGTAATAATTATAGGTGATTATGATCAATATTAATTAATGTTTTTAAATTTTAAATGAATATCCTATATTTTATTTGAATGGGTCACTTGCATTTTGAAACCTTGTATTTCCTCCTTCCATGATTTGATTGAGGGTATGGTATTAGTTGCATAAGTTGAGTTGTACACCTCTCAATTTTTTTAAAATATTATACTTAATGATTAATTAAACCTAAGTACCAATATATATTTTTTTACTTGGCCTCTGAGCCATACAATAGTCATGTACTTTTTTTTATCAAATTTGCCTCATAGGGCTAGCCTGTAGAAGTCCTCTTTTGCATATTTGGTTGGGTGAGGGAGAAAAATTACCTTCACATGAGTATGTTAGAGTTATTTGGAGTAAAATAACCTTTAAGGGGAATCTTTTAGTTCAACCTTTCTTCCCATTTCCTCAATAGTTACCTCTAATCATTGCATATGGAAGATCATACCTTAATTTCTCTCATAAATTGAATGTGGGGAGATACAACATTGTTGTAGGTACCTATTCAATAGAGGGTTTGGAATGTTAAAGTACCATATTAGTCTCTTTAATTTAATATATTTTTATTAATTATATTATTTTATAACCTCCCTCTTTAAATCATTGTTAACCTCTATCATTTATACTTATTTACTTATGGTATAGTCAAAGATAAAGAGAGATAAAGCTACAAATGTTCTTTAGACTTAGCTTAATACATAGACTAGCTATATCTAGAAATTATCATTAAGATACTCTTAATTTAAAAAAAATTCTCCTAAATTTTTCTTCAATAACATGGTGGTTCCAAATCTATTTCTTGTAACCTTCTATACTCTTCCCTCAACATGCTGATTATAGGTGTGTGATGGGATTGTTGTAGGTTATCATTAGGTATTAGACATTCTTTAGAGAGTCAAGGATTTCCACTTTCATATTTTGGGTTTATTGTAAATAATAACACCTTGGACTTATAAATACACCTCATATTCTTATGAAAATGTTCCTCTCCTCAACCTTCTTCTCATGCTCTGGATAGGCTAGTCAAGGTGGGTATAAGTGCTCCTCTTCCACCCCATAGCTACTTGAAGTGGATGTTTGAGATGAATAGGTTGTGACATCACCTTAAAAATATCACTATACAAATTTAATTATGTTTTAATATTAATTTAAACTAGAGACCAAAACTTTGACTATCTTCTCATTGCTTAGTTACCAAGGAATGTAAGCCATGTTCTATGGACAAAGGCTTCTAGTATGTCACCTGATAGGAGTGCTCTAAGATAATTTATGTGTTTATATGGAACAAATTAATTGTTTATCACTCATAATAAAATATATATTTTTTACCCTATATGTATTTTAAGTGGTTTATTTTATCTCTCATGGAATTTTCCTTTGAACTCTATTTTAGTGGCCAAATGGTTAGTTATAAATGGTGTTTTTGCCATTTTAGTAGGGTACAAGACTGATATCAAACCAAAATATTATGCCTTAATGATTCAAAATTTACCAAGGATGTATAGAGGCCTACTATCATAGTTAAAATTTAGAATGGAGTATGGATGGATGGATAACTATGGAAGTGGAGTGATAAGGATGAGAGATAAGAAAACAAGGTGGTGACACAATGAACTTGGTAGTGATGATATAGTGAAACAATAATGATAAGGAAAAGTTATGAAGTGAAGGGAAATACTCGTTCTAAGACCAAAATCATGAAATTTGGAGAGTATCATATCCATTCATATGAAATAATGGATATTTGGAGGCATAGACACATCATATATGTCCTAAAAATGAAACCTTAATTTTTATAATGAAACCTTAAATTCTTCTAAAAGGGAACTATGAGTTTGGGGAGTTAAAAGAGATGGTTTTTAGGACTTAAGGATACCAAGTAAGTCCATGAAATTATTCACCATGGAATGAGGAACCTTCATCACTAATCTAACATCCTTTTTCAATGCTCTTGAGCTACATATAAACCTTTTAGGTGTCTTTGGACTGCACATAGTCCTTGTCAAAAATGATCTACACCTATGCATAAATATTATTTCATTGAGATCATCTGAGGTAATAAAGGGTATAAAAAACTCAAAAAGGTATTGGGATCATTAAAAAACTTCTGAAAAATTTTCAAAACAATAAAAAAACCACTGGTGAAGACCTTTAAAATTGTTTAATACAGTTAACTTTCTTGTTGGTTGCACATAATATCTAGTCATAAATATTTTCATGTTATGGGGGATCAAAAGTGTGAGATAAGTGTTAAAATTTCCATGGGAGCCTCTTGAAAGACTTGGTAAAATATGATTAGTAATTATATTGAGCAAACAAGACAAATTTTGATGAAAACTACCCAATTGAAAATGGCTTGTGTAGATGTGAATGGCATACACATTCCTTAACTTATTAAGGAGGGTTCATAAATATAAGGAGAAAAATACAAAGAAAAATTCCCATGATTCTAATCTAGTTGAGTCTACTTTCCATGGCCAAGAACACGGACCTCCACTCTCTCTCCTCTGTATGGTACAAGTAAAAACCCGAGGAGATGTCTATGTTTGCAAAGAAGGGGAGGTGAAGTGAAAAATATTTTAGAGATTTTTTGACCTCCATTAAACCTAATTTTTTTTTGAGACATCATTCATGAGATCACCTTCATCCCTTGATCCTTTTCTATATGGTATAGTTTGTACCATTCTATACAACTATAGAAAACTATCAATTTTTTTGATTTCCCACCATTTTATCTATGTTTCAGACATTAAAATGCCATTTTGGGTTCAAATCAAGGGAACCATAAAATAATAAACCATTTAAAATAAGTAAAAAGCACAGAGGTAAGTGGAAAAGCCAGAAAATGGTGGTTAATGAAAGAGTGTAAGTGGGCCTTAAAGGGACTCAAAATGGCATGAAATTATTTGGTATAGGAATTTGGCATGGATAAAATATATTAAAGGCCCATTTTTAACATAATTAATCAATTATTCCATTTATTAAGGTTTTCAAAATAAAATAGACTCATGAGGGGGGTTTGAGGGGTGATTAATGGCTTAAGAGGGGAAATGAAGGAGTTAAGTAAACTTAGATGAATATATCATGGATAATAAACCTTGAATACATTATGATATTCATATCATAACCCCCAATATTTATTGAAACACATTCATATTACCAAATACCACTATATTCCTCAAATAGGGATAAATCATTCATTGGCTTTCATAACATCTTGACAGGCTTCTCTCTTATTAAAAAATGCTATGACACCTAACATATCATCCTAAAGTTTTCAAGAGACTCATGACAAAATGGTTTAAACATGGAACCATGACACATCATGACACCCCTAACCAAGATGCAAAGACTCTCATCCTAACAATATTAACATGACCATGCTAAGAGTAATCATAAGTAGGCTAGGATGATGGTCACTAATTTTTTTTGATATAGTGGGTTGGCATTTGGTCTATGAGACCGTAAATGTCAAAAATACTTACTATTATTAGTGAGGATTCTAAAATTAATGCCATAATGACATATGATATTATTGATGCTAAATTTTGAGATTTTCTTAGCTATTACATAGGTAAGAGGGATGGCCTCTACCCATTCGGTGAAGTATTTAGTGGTTATGATGATGTGTTTTTGGGTATTAGATGATGAGGAGTTTATATTTTCAATGAGATCAAGCCCCAAAGTGGTGGAAGGCCATGGATTTGTGATGGGATATAGAGATTGAGATAGAACATAAATTATATATCCATGTTTATGACAAGCTACACACTACTTGATATAGTAGTAAGCAGATATTTCCAATGTCAGCCAATGGTATCATGTTATAAATAACTAATTATTGAGGACTAAACCACTGGCATGTGTGACATAGATATCTCATGGACTTTATTGATTTATAATTTATTCTCTTAAAATTTTAAACACCTTAACAACTTTCTATCATAACATCTATGATAGAGCATGTCACTAAAGAGGGTGAAAATGGAAGCATGGTGGATGAAATTATTTCATAAATTGTGTGAAAGATTAGGTGGAAAGATATGGTTGTGAAGGTAAACATAAATCCCATGGAACCAAGGAGAGTTGGGACCAAAAATATCACATACCATTTCAAATTTAGGAATATCATATGTTGAGACCTTGAGTTGCTCAACCAAGAAATAACACTATGGAGTATCTTATGACATTTCAATGAGAGAGTTTATTGAGGCCATTGCATATACAAATTTATTATTTATTCAACGAATATGTTTAGAATAGATGTACAAGAATTAATAATTTATATTATCAATCATTTTTTATATGATGATGTTTTCATCCTTAGTTTTATACTTATCATTGACTTGTTTTACAATTAGTTTAGAAACACCAAAGATAGAAAAATGTTGTATGTTCCATTCAATTGATAGTTTAAGAGATACAATGAGTTATCATACTATACAATGTTATTGGTGTAAGGGAATATGGTTTTTAAATAATGAGGGAAGAGATCACCTTGTAGTATTAGGAAAATAATTCCTCCCCCCAAGCCATGCTTATTGAAGGATCCATCAAAATAAATCTTCCATTCTAATGATTCATTTAGAGATAAACTAGATTCATTAGGAAATCTAATGTGTAATCAATTTATTTTTTGATAATTAAGATTCAACCAAATAATTAGTGAGGACATATTCTTTGATTTATTTTAGATCCATATAGTTAATGTAAAATTCATTTAGAAACATAATCCACTTCTCCACCTACATATAAGATTTGATTTACATAAAATATATTTAAGAGGATCAACTGTGGTACTAATTTTTTTTTTATTGTTAATCATGTATTGCCACAAATTTTTAGAGTAAAATACAATAAATAGGCATCTATTTTAAATGGGGGTGTATTTTAGTTCATATGATATAAAATTGCTACTTAGGTAATATGAAACTCTTTCTATCCCATGGTAATCATGTTATACTTGACTTGTTTTACAATTAGTTTAGAAACACCAAAGATAGAAAAATGTTGTATGTTCCATTCAATTGATAGTTTAAGAGATACAATGAGTTATCATACTATACAATGTTATTGGTGTAAGGGAATATGGTTTTTAAATAATGAGGGAAGAGATCACCTTGTAGTATTAGGAAAATAATTAATCCCCCCAAGCCATGCTTATTAAAGGATCCATCAAAATAAATCTTCCATTCTAATGATTCATTTAGAGATAAACTAGATTCATTAGGAAATCTAATGTGTAATCAATTTATTTTTTGATAATTAAGATTCAACCAAATAATTAGTGAGGACATATTATTTTATTTCTTTTAGATCCATATAGTTAAAGTAAAATTCATTTAGAAACATAATCCACTTCTCCACCTACATATAAGATTTGATTTACATAAAATATATTTAAGAGGATCAACTGTGGTACTAATTTTTGTTTTATTGTTAATCATGTATTGCCACAATTTTTTAGAATAAAATACAATAAATAGGCATCTATTTTAAATGGGGGTGTATTTTAGTTCATATGATATAAAATTGCTACTTAGGTAATATGAAACTCTTTCTATCCCATGGTAATCATGTTATACTTGACTTGTTTTACAATTAGTTTAGAAACACCAAAGATAGAAAAATGTTGTATGTTCCATTCAATTGATAGTTTAAGAGATACAATGAGTTATCATACTATACAATGTTATTGGTGTAAGGGAATATGGTTTTTAAATAATGAGGGAAGAGATCAACTTGTAGTATTAGGAAAATAATTCCTCCCCCCAAGCCATGCTTATTAAAGGATCCATCAAAATAAAGCTTCCATTGTAATGATTCATTTAGAGATAAACTAGATTCATCAGGAAATCTAATGTGTAATCAATTTATTTTTTGATAATGAAGATTCAACCAAATAATTAGTGAGGACATATCCTTTGATTTATTTTAGATCCATATAGTTAATGTAAAATTCATTTAGAAACATAATCCACTTCTCCACCTACATATAATATTTGATTTCCATAAAATATATTTAAGAGGATCAACTGTGGTACTAATTTTTGTTTTATTTTTAATCATGTATTGCCACAAATTTTTAGAATAAAATACAATAAATAGGCATCTATTTTAAATGGGGGTGTATTTTAGTTCATATGATATAAAATTGCTACTTAGGTAATATGCAACTCTTTCTATCCCATGGTAATCATGTTATACCAAGGGCTCCCCTAAGGCACACTGAGTTATTGAGATGTAAAGCAGTAACTATTTAATCAAAGTAAAATGAATTAACATCAACATATATATATATATATATATATATATATATATATATATATATATATATATATATATATAATATACTACTTAAGATATTTAAATTCTGGTTAAAATTTACTATTCTAGTGAAATACACTATCTTCAGTATGTGCACAAATAGATGACACTTATCATGCAACTATGATAAACCATTTGATTTCCTAAATATTTCACTATATACTGAGTAAATATTTGAATTTGGATGGAGGAGGCATCTTTGTAATAGGCTTGACCTTTGATAGGTCAACTTGGATACCCCTTTTGGGAAAAAATGAAACCTAGGAACTTTCTTGACATGATTTCAAAGAGAAATTTATAGGATTAAGGTGCACCTTTTAGTCCTTAAATCTCTCCAATATTCTATAAAAACATGTTAGATGTTCTACACTAGTATTTTATTTAACTCATATGTCATCCATGTAGCATTCAACTATATCATGCATCATATTATGGAAGATGAATATCATACCTTGTTAATAAGTTTCACATATATTATTTAAGACAAAAGGCATGAATTGATAACATAAGGTTATTATAGGTGTGGTGAAATTTGTTTTTTGTTGATTTTTAGATTTAATAATGATTTTATTATATCTGGAGAAACCATTCATGAGTGATAACATTTCATAACCTACTATTGAGTCAAATATCATGTTGATATTAGGTAATAGTAAATAATACTTTAGGAAAACTTTATTTATGTCATTGATATCTATGAAAATTTAATTTCTATAAGTTTCTTATTGATAGACACAATGTTGGAGATCCAAATTGAATAATTTATCAATCAAATGAATCTGGCATCTAAGAGGTTTTATATTTTTTATTTGATAAGGAGAGCCATGTTAGAATTTATTTTTCATAATTTATATTTTATAGGCTTAACATCAATGTGTAAAATGAGATGGTGCACCAAAATTTATAGATCTAACCCAATCATGTTAGTGTATGATCAATAAAACTTTAAATAAATTCCCTACAAAGCATGATAAAGATATATTGTTATTGAGGATTAGAGTGGCCCCTAGTTTGATGATTCTTAGATTGTCCTTTATGCTTATGTTGACATTTATAATGTACTTAACTATAAATGTCAAACCATACTATAAGTGTATTGGTGTAGGTGGAAATCTAAGATATTTGTCTATGATATCCTTAATTGACTTATCATGATACCCAACCAAATGTGGATTTGATTCAAGGATAAAAATTATTGACCATGTGTAGACACCAAAAATTTCCATGATAAGTTAAATGAAGTTTTTGTTTAGATGGACTAAGATTAGATCCTATTTCAATGATACTAAAATTATATTCTACCCTAATGGTGTTTTATGACTCAATGGAAAGGTTGATTCCCTCATCCACTAGCTCTTTAGAGAGGTTATCACCAATGGAATGGTGTCTTATGACTCAATGGAAAGGTCAAGTCACTCATCCAATAGTTCCTCATATAGGTTATCACCGTTAGACACACATTTATTTTTGTTATTTTATTTTCCAATAGCACTTCATATAGGTCTTTTCTAGGGGAAATTAATTTTCTTATTTTTGTATTTTTTAATTTAATGTGACTACGGAACTCTTCCTTCTCCTATAAATATGATGATGTGTTAGGGTTGATTATTATTGTGATCCTTTGAATATATGTCACATAAAGTCTCATGCATTCAAAAATAGATTTATCTTTATTAAATAGTTCCAATGGTACATGATCTTATTGGTCCCAATAAATGAGGTCACGGTATTTAAGGTCAAGGTAGATGGTAACGATGATGGTATTATTAAAGATGTTAGTGTTAGCAATCTCATCATAGAAGATTTAAAATGAATTTATTTTGATGTTTAAAGATTAATCCTCTTAAACCATAGAATAATACATGACGTGGTAATATGGATCACCACCAAGTTATTTATAGCCACTACCAAGATATTCCTTATATTAATAGTAAGGTATAGGCTATATGATTCCCTAATCATGTATCCCCAATCCTTTCCATTTATAATTCATGATTTCACACATTTGGTTTTCAAGAGGGTAATAGTTAATTTTGAAATAGGTTATGAAACCATCATTACACAACTATGAGTCATTATATCTTTTAATATTTTCATATAAAAGGAACCTTGTGTTAACAAAATGTATTTTATCAAACTATGAGGCTACCTATTTTATTTTCCTATCTAAGGTTGTCTTACCATGAATTTTAGGGTAAATAGGGGATCAACCATGTGGAAGGAATTTTGAAATTTTTATACCCATACCATTTTTCAATGATATTGAAGAAGACATATTAGGTGGATTATTAAATATGGATGGGAAGTTATTAGGATGGATGTAGTGTGAATACTTAAATGTTTTTGGTGTCACTGGCTTTTCTATTTTAGAAGTAATTTTAGTAATGGGATAATGATTGGATTTATGGTATCATCCCTCCAAAATATTTAAATATTATAAGTTTTTTGGATTATCAATGATGGTTTCTACCATACCTAAATGTGAAACTTTGATACACTAATAGAAAGTGGATGGTGTAGCCTACATGGTATGAATCCATGGTCATCTGAGGAAAATGTTGTAAGGGATATCAAGGTTAATTATGTGGAGAAGTATTTTTTATATGACAATATAAACCATGAAAACAAAGTGAATGGTTATAAATAATTAATCCTCAGGGTTATCCTATCCATTAATGGTAATGGTGTTCAAGTGTATGAATATTTGAAAAGAACCCAATTATTTAACCAACTTCAATGTGTAGATGTTTAAACTTGAGCCATTATCTAAAATTAACCACTTAAACTTGTGATTAGTGATGTGGGATTAATTTTATAAGGTTATATAATGTGATAGACACAAGAGGGATCTCATATTGATTAAAGACAAATTTATGGTGACTTCAAGAAAAATTTCCAACAATCACTTGAAGTTGTGATGGGTCAATGTCATTTGGGACTCTTTATTCTTGAAGGAATTTTTTAGGATAACTGTATGAATGGTGGATGTTTATAGAAGATATAAGATATATATTTGAGTGGGATTATTCTCAAGATATTCAATTAGGTTGTATCATCTTTCAACTTTAGGCAGAGGATCCCTTGGGATAATAATTTTAGCACATCTAGTGGTAATGAACAATCACAACCTTTGATTTTGATGGTGGAAACATGGTGATCTATGATATGACCAATGAATGAATCATCATAATTATTGGATTTATTATAGTGGACATGGTTGGTCTCAAATTTTTGACCTTTATTTTGTTAAGGATGATTTTGATTATGCTTTAGAAAATGATCTTTGAATGTCCCTAGTTGTTAGTTATTTGATGCAAGTGTAATGTTATCCAATTCAATATACCCATGATTAATAAAATATTGGATATAATTATTGTGTTTTATGCACTAATTATTGGAATATATATTGATTTTATGGAACTTACAATAATTTTTTTGTTATACCATGTGGGTTTTGGTAGATTCTCATTAAAGGGTTTAATTTTTAGATATCCAATCATGTTTATAGAAACCAAACTGAAAAATATAACTTCCAAGGGTTCACATATGGGAATTTAATATATTAATTTAAATTTTTCCTTGGATTGACCCTAAGTAACAAATAATGTTGGAGGTATTCTAAACAACTCCATCACCAACGACATTTTTAAATTACTAAATAACTTAGGATTTTAAAATTCTAATTGGTTTTAATGGTCCCTAGAAAATAGTTTCACCAAACCTTTGAAAATGAAATCTTTATAAATTTGAATACCTTTCTCAATGATCTGATAGAATTTTTTTGAATAACAAACTTGAAGGTGGAATGCCATTTCCTTATTTAGATTTGCCAAAAATATGTTGATTAGGTATTTCTTGGGGATTGAATATGGGAATATACTTGCCAAGCCTCTCCATATCTATAGGAAAGAAGATAAAATCTCACCATTTTTTTATTTTGTGACTCATAAATCCATCATGGTAATTTCATGCTTAACATTGTAGTAAAAGTGACATGCAAATCTTTTAGATAAGTATGTGAATGTTTTTATGAATCCCTTTGGTAGATGTAGAAACCATTATAATGCTTGTACTACTAATCTGCTAGGGAAAATTTTGAGTAGATATATATAATTTTATAATAATTTTTGACATGAAATGAAAAATCCTTGATGTGTTCTTGTGGATCACTCTTTCCATTGTAATTTTTGAATTTAGGTGGCTCAAAGTAGGATGGAAAGGGGACTTTCAACATGTCATGGTGAAATGTATAAGGGAATAACACTTCAAGTTTGTATTTTTTTTAAATTTCTAGCCTATATTCCTTACATAGTGTCCTTCATGGCTTGACCCTCTTGAGCAAAAGGTTTGTTCTGATGTGACATTGACAAGGTTTGATTAGATGGGGTGACATAAAGGCTTGATTGTTGTTGATTGTTTGATTATGGATTTTTTGTGAAGGGTTAGATGATGTAGGACTAATGTTGGAGGATAAATTGGCCAAATTTAAGTGATTTTTTGTATTTTTTCAAGCATGTCATAGCTCTTATCTTGGTGGGTTTGTTCTAATAAAGGTAGTTTCCATTTGCTAAGGGTGACATGGATGACATTGGAGTTTGGATTTTGATGAGTGGATTAATAATTAAATTTATTTTGATCTACTTGGTGTGTATATGTATCTTGATCTCTTACAAGGATTTTTTTTATTTCTTGAGATATGGGCCAAGTTATCTTGATTTTTATTTGGAGGAAGTAGGGCACCTATCTCTAGAAGCTATAAGATAAGGACATATTTGTGTTCTTACATAAATTGGTCAATTCAGGATTTAATCTAATAAGTTTTAAATAAATCATTGTATTCATTGTTGTATTTTATTATATCATATAGACTAGAAGTATGATCATTTTGAGTGTGTTCTCAATCAAAGTGTAATGAAATGTAAGGATTTTATGTATCTAGATTTCAATTTTCTCTTTATTGATACCATTTTGTGGGTTCCATGGTTTTAATTAATATTTATTGGTATAATTATAATTTTTATTTTAAAAGGATTGGTTTGATTTGTGTTTATTTTCATTCATTTTAATTTGATTTGGTTTGGATAGATTTTGCTTTAAGACTAGTTTTTCACAAAGGGAGATAAACAACACACACAAACAAGGAAATATATGCTAGTCAAGAGGATTATATTTGAATAGTGCCCCACTAATAATACCCTAAATATCTTTGAGAATGTTGTGTTCTTGACACCACTTTTAATATAAAATAAAAATTATCCTATGCTAGGTTAAACAAAATGTCTAGGGTAATATTTTATATAACTTGTAGTATGACAAGGCCCAAATATCTATAAGGGTGTTGTTTGGGGCTTGGGTATTGGTGGATGAAACAACATCACTTCATAATGTTGGTAAAATAAATAAATTAATAATGAAAGATCATCCTTAATTTTTATAACCTATAATAACATATGCTTTGCCTTAATATTAGGTGATGAAGTTCTAGTCACCAAACCCTAAGAAATAAAAAAGAAATAAGGCACAAACTATTTCTAGTTTCCAAGATCACCTTGTAGTGTGAGGAAAGAGCATAAAAAAAATGTTATTAGATGACACAAATGATCTAGACTATTTATGATACCAAAGGTCACCTTGCAGTAAAGGGAATATAATAAATGGTACATATGTCAAATATACACACATAAATAATAACTAAAAATAGATATAAAAATCAAATTTATTAATTAAGCTTAATGATTAGATGTGTGTGTTGGTTTTATTTGCATGTCTTTGACTATTGAACTTGAGAGAAGATTGTTAGTATTTTTGGATGATTGCATTATTTTATTAGCATTTAACCTATAAGTGAAATTGTCAAAAACCATAGACAAAACAACACAAAATGTAGATGTTGTTTAATAAAGCATAAACACTACTAAAAACATAGATGTTATGAAATATATGTAAATTAACATAATATAATTGATATAGATGTAAACATTGATTCATATAAAATAGACATTACTTCTTAAGACACAGATGATACTAGTTACATAGACATTATGACATTTATTGTAAAACATGAAGTATGAAATCAACATGTATACCCATGTAGATGTTGTTTGACATAGCATAAACATGACTAATCATGTAAAAACCATGATATCTAAGAAGAAGCCACTGATGATGTATAAAACATGACATAGTTTTAGATGCTAACATAGAAAAACCATAACCTAATAGAAATCATATGTTGATTCACAACACACAAAAGATATATAACAATATATAGATGATGTGATCAAGAAATCCAAGAAGGGTGGTTAGATCATATGTTAGCTTCACAATTAAATGAACTCAAAATGAAAACAAACACACTAACATGCATACCACTATATTACCTAGATCAAAGGGAGGAACATGGTGAATAAACATAAATGAATAAAGAATAACTAAAAATGGAAAAAACTCACACCATTCCTTACCATTTCCTTGAATGCTCCAAGAGGTTTCTTTATTTGGATTTCTCATATTGTTCTCAATAAGTCTTCATCAATGGGGTTTGGCTATCTCCATATCCTCTTGGCGCCATGGTTTATCTTGGATTTGGATTTGATATAGATTGAAATGGCTTGTCTTGGTTCAATTTTGGCTTTATATCACTATATATTTGCTTCATGCCTCAAAATAGTGCATTATAATATTACTATGTCCAAGCTCTCCAAATTAAGAGGCAAATGCTTGTATTTATAGTTTTTGAATTCAACTTGAAATGAGTTAAATCCTAACCTAGGTTTTCTTAATTAACCCTATTAGAATTAAAAGGTGTATAAACCTTATGATTAGAATGGAATAGGTGTGCATTGAGATATTTTGAATTTTGGACAACTCATAAAAGGTAATGATTACTTCCTAGGATATTCTTTGGTTTTGAATTTTCCTTTTTGATAATTCATTTAATTTATCAAGGATGAATTCAATTAGAATTTTCATGTTAATTAATGACTCTTAGGATTTTGAATATTTTCCAAGTTTTTATTAAATTGATTTGGCAATTTGCTCTGTTTAATTGATTTTTATTCATTTGGCTTGCTCGGATTGTGCTCAAGAAGTCTCCATCAATGGGGCTTGGCTATGTCCATCTTCTATTGGCACCATGGTTTGGCTTGGATTTGGATTTGATATGGTTTTAAATGGTTTGGATTGGCTCAATTTTGGCATTATATCACTATATATTTGCTTCATGCCCTAAAATCATGTATTATAACATTACTATGTCCAAGATCTCCAAATGGAAAGGCAAATGCTTAAATTTATATGTTTGAAATCAACATGGAATGAGTTAAATCCTAACCTAGGTATTCTTAATTAACCCTATTATAATTAGAAGGTGTCCAAACCTCATGATTAGCATGTAATATGTGTTCTTTGAGATGTTTTGGATGTTAAAAAACTCACAAAAAGTAATGATTACTTCTTAAGATATTCTTTGATTTTGAATTTTCCTTTTTTATAATTCATTTAATTAATCAAGGATGAATTAAATTAGGATTTGATTAAGACTTTCATTTTAATTAATCCCTTTTATGATTTTAAATATTTTATAAGTTTTGATTAAACTAATTTAGGAATTTTCTCTATTTAATTGATTTCTGGACCAAATTGATTTAATTGCATGTGATGAAGCCAAATTTGAGACATTTAGAAATTCTTATGATATATGTTCAATGATTAGTAAGAATTGATCTAAAGTTGGGTATGAACCCATTGGTGATTTCCCCCTATTTGGGAAGGCACTGCAAGTTGTAGGCATAGTAACATATTATTAAAAAATAAAAATGTTCTTTGTGGTTATGATCTCAATGATAATGGATGAACTATAGGGTGCCCCCTCAAGGGAGCGGTTAGAAAAAGGGTCGGAAAATGGTCCCTCAAAAAAAGGAAACAAGTGGACCAAATAGATGATAACACAATGAGTTTACCAAAGGTGGGTAAAATCATTGAGAATACAAGTGGGATAGTGTATAATGGTTTTCAAAAAGGTTGTTATAAGCATTGTAACCTGCTAGTGGCAAATATAAGATGATAACATAATAATTTGCCCAAAGGCAGTCAAAATCATTATAAATGCAAGTGGGATGGTGCAAAATGGTTTGAACAAAGGTGGTTATAAGCATTATACCTCAATTATGGAAAAAAGATTGATGGTTGATGATGGGAAATATGATGATGACAAATTAATACAAAGGAAAAATATGAACTGGGAAAACCTACTAATATGGAGATGCTCATCTAAACTAATGAAGGTTGAAATTGTTTCATTTTTTAATTAATCTATTTAGGATATGATTGGGATTGTCACTGCCACTAGTGCTAAGGAGATATCGATGTTACATTGCCATGTAGATGTCACAAATCTAATTTTTGCTATATCATGTGATGTTAGGCATCATGATAGAACATCATGAGGACTTGGCCAAAATATGCATATGGATTAACTCTCGATATCTAATACTCAATTGAAATTAATGCACTAATGATAAAAACCATGATGATAATGTTGATGTATGAATATGGATGAATTAAAGAATAAGTGTACAAAAAATCACCCAATGAATGCACATAGACCTGAATCAAGGCAATAGTATTTAAAGAAAACAAACAAGCACACAAACAATTAAACAAAATATAATGAAAAATAAATGAATAAATGATGGTTAGTCACAATGTTAGTACAAACAACATGATATAAATATGATGATGAGCATTACCCCTAAAAAATAGGTGATAACTTAATATATAAATAAGATGGGGGATAGAAGAAAAGTAAGGAGGTGGTTGCACTGTATCCATATGCACTAGGCAAGTGGACATTACATACATAATTCCATCGACATAATATCTAATAAAAAATTTAAGATGAATGTAGTTCTCCCAGGATATGGGATAAAAGAAACATGATGAGAAAAAAACATAATGGATGCGATACAATAATATGAATAAACTCAAAAAATAGTGAGAGCATGAGATAAACAGACAAAATGGATGGGGAAACTAAGTGACAAGTGATTTATTATGACTTGGTGAGGGTTCCTAAAATCCTTAAGGTAAAGAAGTGGTCAATGTTTTTGATTTTTATAAATGGTTTTCAATTTTTTTTTAAATTTTAGAGTATGTTAACTCAACCGAGAATGACAAGATACTAAATGGTCTAAGCTCATAAAATGGTGAGAGCATAACTAACTTGAATGGATTCTAACAAAATGGTGAGAGTGTGATGGAAAATGGGAATTGATCTGACCTCAACAAGTATTGAGCATGACACACATAGTCCTAAAATGGCCCTAGGTCATAGTAGTTCCACCTTTTAATGGAGGAATCTGAATAGTGTAACAGCCAATTCCAACAAAATAGGTAAAGTTGGCATAGTGGCACAGTACATCATATGAATGGTAAGTTGGTATGTCAAGGCACAATAAATAAATGTTTTTTCTTTTTTCCCATTGGTGGTTATAAATAAGATACAATAGATCAGATCAATGATACTAATTTTCCCATAGGTGGTTATAATTAATAGCAAGACCAGTGAGACACAAATTTTTCCATAGGTGATTATAATCAAGGTTTACACAAATAGACATGATAAAGAATGGAATAATAAATGAAGGATGTAACTACCAAACTTCTATCATACTTCCCCAAAATATGGCCTCTATCTAAAATTCTTAAAAAAACTACTGAAGCTAATCTAATTTACCATGTTGAAAGCTAAACTAATGGATGAACAAAGGTCAACTAGGCTAGGATAGGACATGATCAAAAAATGTTAGGTCGATAGAATGGAATGGTAGAATAGATAAGTTATAGGCAAAGTGATTAGGTGATATAATGGTAAGATGATAGGATGATAGAATGGTATGGTATAAAGAAGAATGTTGATAATATGGTACAAATTGAAATATTCCTTATAGACAATACACCAAGTTACTCAATTGTAATACCACTTGAGGTGTATAATATTCATAAGATCATCAAGTTTGTCCCCATATGGTGTGGTGAGCCTGTATGCTCTTGTGTCATAGTTTGGAATAATGATGAAGGGACCTCCCTTGTTATGTTTGAACTTAACTTTATGCTTATTCTCAGTTGTGGTATTATTTTAGTTCTATTTAAGGACAAAATCACTAAGTTTAAAGTTTCTATGTTTCACACATTGATTATAGTGTCCACGGAGTCAGTTATGATATGACTATAGATGGTTTATTGTCGCCAATAATTTGTCATCAAGTAACTCCAAATATTATAGGCAAGCTACTCGATAGTCTTCATCATCTAGGATATGTTTCAAAGAGATACATAATGAAGGGAACTTGATCTCAATGGGAATAATGGATTTAGTTCCATAAACAAATGAGTATGGAGTGACACATGTGGCAATGTAGTGATTGGTATAGTATGCCTAGAGGGCATATAATATCTAAAGGTGCCAATTGTGGTCGACATCATTAACACTCATTTTGAGGATATTGACAATGGTTTTGTTTGATGCTTTTATCTAACCATTACATTAGGGGTAATATGTTGTGTAAAAATGTTGGGTAATCTTGTACTTAACACATAGTGATTAGACATCCTTAATTTTTAATGATCCACCATTATCTATTATAATTTTAGAAGGGATACTATAATCAAAATGAGGTGGTTGAAGATGAATTTGTAAATTTGCTTTCTAGTCACGTAAGTGAGGGGCATAGATTGAACCCACATAGTAAAATATTTTATGGTGATAAGTATGTGTTTATGGTCATTTAATTAGGTGGGGTTTATCTTCTCAATGAGATCAAGGCCCCATGTATTGAATGGCTATGGTGTCAACATTGGTTTCAAAGTCTTAGGCATGGCATGAATTAGATTAACATGTCATTGATATTTATTACATCCTTTCACATATGTAGTTATATCTACATCCATCATTGGCCAATAGTATCTAGTACGTAAGAGATTTTTTGGTAGGAATACCCCATTGGTGTGGGCTCCACATACTCCTTCATGAACTTAACATAATTCTAATGTATATTTTTCTAAAGGTAAACAATGAAGTAGATTTCTATTAAAGATATATTGGTATGGGGTTGGTCTGAGTAATGTATAATGTTAGACACTATAGAGGAAGGCTTTGGTTTGTTTTTGGGATAAGACTAGTGGTAAAACATGGTTGTATAGGTAAGTGTATAGGTTTAAATAACATGTAGAGTTGGGACCAACAATATCCTAGATCATTATGATGGTTGATGGTTCATGAGCTGGTACTAGCAAATTTTTAATGAGAAATAGGTAGTCTTTTATTATATCTACATGTCAAATCAAAGATACAATGGTATCCATGGTTTATACTATTTTTTTACTTGCCCTTGGTATATATTCTAACTAGATGTTGGTAATATATTGTTTGAGAGTGTTGGCTATGGCCTTGTAGGGAACCAACTTGTCATCTTTGGTCTAAAAATGGTTTGTAACCTAATTTATGATTAAATAAGAATCACCATAAGCCTTTAGATGATATATGTTCCATTGTATGACCTATAATATTCCTAATACAAGTGCTTCATATTTTTCCATATTTTTGGTACAAAAAAAGTTGGTTTTGAATGACCTAGGGATTAGATCCCCCTATGGAATGCTAAACAAAAGGCTTGCCCTCGATCCATGTGCTATGAATGAACCATCAAAATATATCTTCTAGTGATTATCGTCAAGAGGTGTTTCAATGATGGTCATTATGGTTTCATTAGGAAATTGGAATGTTAATGGTTCTATGTCTACAAGGGGTGCTTCAACAAGTTGATCTATAAGAAGTTACCCCTTGATGGATTTTGGGTTCACATATTCTATCTCAAACTCACTAATAAGCATGATCCATTTGGACATAAGGCCTTGTAAATTTGTTTTATATAGTATATACTTGATCGGATCTACTTTTAAAATGACCATGGTCTTGTCTTTCAGCATGTAATGCCATAATTTTTGAGCTGTGAAGACCATGGCTAAACAATATTTTTCAATGGGCATATAATTATGCTCATATGTGACTAGTGTAAAACTTAGATAGCACATGACATGATATTTTATATTTTCATCATATTGAGCTATAAGTTCCCCCAGAACTTTGTCTATTATTGATAGATATAAAAGGAATGGTTTCCCTAGATTATGAGGCAATAAAATTGGTGGATTCACAAGACAGTCCTTTAGATATTGAAAATATTTTTGACAATTGTCATCCCAATAAAATGTCACACCCTTCTTAAGTAGGTGTGTAAATGGGGGTATTTGTTAGCCAATTAAGCTATGAAGCATCTAATGGATTGGATCTTGACCTAAAAACTATGGAGATACTTTAGATTGGTTTGTGGTGGCATGCTTTTAATGGCTCATACTTTGGCTAGATTGAATTCTATGATCTTATGAGACATAATTAAGCCAAGAAATTTTCTTGAAGTAACTCCAAAAACACACTTCTTAGGGTTGATCCTAACTTTGTATTCATGTAGTCACTCAAATATCCTCCTTGATGTTATTGGATGATCAACCTTGGGCTTTGATTTACCTAGTATGTCATCGACATAGTCTTCAATAATGTCATGCATCATATCATGAAGTATGACTATCATGGCTCTTTGATAAGTTTCCACTACATTATTAAGACCAAATAGCATAACCTGATAATAAAATATTCCCCATAGAGTGGTGAATGCTATCTTGTGTTAGTCTTTTGGTGCTATTGGACTCTGATTGTAGCATAATAATCCATCTATTAGTGAAATCATCTCATAAACCACAATGGATTTCAAAATCATGTCAAAGTTTAGCAATGGAAATTAATCCTTAGATTAGGATTTATTTGTACCTAAAATTAGTGAAAATTTTGATTCCTTCTGACTTTTTATTGACTGGTATAATATTGGAAATCCATTTATAATAGTTGATTGGCCTAAAACATCTTACTTCTAAGAGATTTTCTATCTCTTTCTTTACTAATCCAACAATATGAGGATGAATTTTGAATAAATTTTATTTTACTGGTTTAGCATTAGGATGTACCATAAGTGGTAAAAAACCAAGCTGGGGTCTAAAATAGGCATGTTAGAATAGGCCCATGCAAATATATCTACAAGTTCCATCAATAGGTATGTACGGACTTCATGTTCCTCCTTAATGAGGGATGCACATAATTTTATCCATTTTAGGTCATCTAGAGCCCAATGTTTACCTCTATTATGTCTTCCACTAGAAGGGTCGAACTATCTTCAAGAATAGTGGGCAAATAGTTGAACTATTTGGCTATGTCAGAGTCCTATGTTAAGATTGGTTCTTCAAGTTCTCCTAGGTATGATGAATCAAAATACCCCAATGAGAGGGATGGCCATGTAATAAATGTTGTCAAAAACTCTTGAATGATGCAATCAAAAGCTTTTTATTCTTTAAGACTGAATTTAGATCCATAGGTAAGCTCATCATCATTGGTATCTTGGATTATTTGATCAAAATCATATTTTTATTCAAGACTAAACTTGAACCCATATGAAAGTGATAAGTGTTGGAATATGTAGATGGCCTTTTCCCTTTCTTTTCCATTACATGAATGATTTGAATTTTGATATTCTAAAGGACTTTGGGTTCTATGGATGTTTTTAAATGTGAAATTTATCATGGGTTAAGTACTCTCTTAGGCCATTATCTAAAATAGTGTAATGATTGGACATCTCAGGAAGCAATATGTGGGAAAGTGAATCAAGGGTATCAAGCTCAATGTAGTTGGCCTATGGTAAATAAATAAGTATGGCTATCCTCTTATCCTTCTTGGTAGTTTGATTCATGCCAGAAGGGTAGTTATAGTTTTTGAACTCAACCTATAGATGTTTACAATGTTCGTATGGATGATAATCTCTTAAAATAGTAACCTCCATCCCTGAATCAAAGAACTTGATACACTATTGCAATGCTAATGGGAAGACATGAATCTCATGTAACCAAGGTCTACCCAAAAGTATATTATATGAAAAATCAAGATCTAATGCATGACATAATGTATCACGGGTCAAAGGCCCAATGATAACTATCAAGCTAATGGTGGCTTGTGATTCTCATTATTCATTGGCATATGCTTTTATGGTGATTGTTTCTTTCTAGAGATATGCTATAATTTTGATGAGCTTTAGAGATATAATATTTAGGACTGATCTATTGTCTATGAGGACTCATTTCACTTTTTGCCTCATTATGGAAACTTTAATGTATAATGGATTATTATGTAGCAGCCTCAGGGATGAAATATTTCTTTCATTGAAGGTTACTTGTTGGGTTGGAGCTATGTGTCTAACCAAGGCTTGAAATTTGTCAAGGGATATTTCATTGGGAACTTTTGATTTACTAAGGAACTCTATCAAGATGCTTTTATGGATTGTAGACATACAAAACAAATATAAAATGGAGATTTATGATGGTGTCTTTTAAAATTATTTCACAATGTCAAACATGTTTTCTTAGACAAAATGAAATGGCCTATTTGAGGTATAATATTTGGTTGGATGATGGGTGAAGTGACAGATGGTTGTGGGCCTGATATGGTTATCCTTAACCACCAAGTTATGATTACAAAATAGGGATTATATTTATGACCATTGTTGCTAACAAATGATGGTAGAGGGGGATCCAGTAGGATAAGTCATGGTTGCTAGTGTACTTGTGTATGGTCATGAGATAATGACAAGTTTTATGTAAAAGGTCCAAACATGGGAATCCCTACTTGTTGGTTTACCTATATGTGGTCCCAGGTCAAGGAAGGATTATTAGAGTAGGTTGGTTTGTTGGGAATGATTTTAACAATATTTTATTATTAATACTTGGTCTTGGATTAATGTAAATGGTATTAAAATGAAATCTTACAATATGTCCTATAACTATGTTATAGTCATGTGAAACTACTTGATAGGTTTATTGGTTATTCATACCATTCTAACCTTAGTTCTATCCATTATTTTGATGTTATTGATTCTACTACTAATTTTATTGAGTCCATTGGTTCAACCTTGGTTGTTTATATTAGTGATTTTGATGTTACACTATCCATTGTTGTTGTTATTGTTGATTACTATGTTGGGGAAAAGGATCTTGATAAATTCCAAGGTTTTGATTGGAGGTGGAATCTCCATGATCCAATGTGATATCTCCATTTTATAGCATATTTTCAATTATATATTTGATTTTCACACAAAACTATAAATTATGGCTATTCAATTGATGAAATTAATAAAATTCATTTGGCTTGTACTAGTTTGGCATGTCCTTGCCCTCATGAATTTTCTCCTTCAAAGTAGGCCATTTAATCAATTTAGTTGAAACAAGTTTATGAAATATTGATTTAATGGGTTCTCTTAGGTTGAAAAAGGCATGAAGATTAGGTAGATTTATTCATGGAGGAGGGTTTTGAAAAGGCATAGGTTGATAAATTTTCTAGATTTGTTGTGTTGGTCTAGGTTGTTATGCTTGTTGCATGTGCTGTATTTACTAAAGAGGTTATTGATTAGGAATGATTTGGAAAGGTGGCATATGATTTGAAGATGGTGATTGAACTATTTTGACATGTTGTGACTCTGTTACTCCATTACCTACAACATTATTGTTGTGATTGAATTTCTTGGGTCTATAAGAGTTATTGGCCTGGGTTTGCTATGATACTTGCATGTGAATTGGACTTTGGTTTTGGCCATTATATTGATTTTATAAGGTTAATTTAAAGATATTTTTGTTAATGAGGTATATTTAAATCACCAAAACTTTATCAATGATCTCTTTGAATGTATGTGCACATTACATCTCCAAGTATCTCATTGTGTAGATTTTTGGTAAACACAATGGCTAATTACTTGCTTGGTAGATTGTGGGTGAAACAATTTTTAAGGGATCTCCATCGCTATAGATAACTTGTAAAGATTTCAACAAATTTTTGTTTGGACTATGTTAAGTATGATAATGAAGTCTCATGATTAATATTATAAGATAAATGTTGTATAAACTTGTTCAAAATATAATCAAAATTAGATACTAAATTTTTGGGCAACTTTAAGAACCTTCCAATGCTTGCCCTGTTAGGCTTCATGGAAACAAAAATAAAAGACAAATGTATTTATAGGTTACTTGTTGTCATGCAATAAAAAATTATATCATATGGGCCTTGGGGTCACCTTTACCCTTATATTTTATAAACTTTGGTGGCTCATACCTTGAATGAAATTGTATCTGAAAGTATTCCATGTTAAAGGGGTGATAACACACATCATCTAACTTTAATTTTTTGGTTTATTTCCATATTTGAATTAGGGAAATTGATTCATTAATTTATTTTAGTTATTGTTTTATCTAAAAATCATAATTTTTGGTTGATAAATATTTCAAGAACATAAAAATAACATAGTAACAATGAATTCTTTGAGAAGAGATGTTTTATTACTCAAGATCGCAATACAACCATATGCTTATCTCTAGGAAGAGATGTATAATTTCCATTTTGGGTTACATATTCATTTATACACATTTTGAAATTAGGGGGAGGATGTGGAAGGTCAAAAATCTCAAGGGAGATTAAGTGGTTTGACTTCCATGATTTAAAACAATACAAAATTTGAGGAGTTACTATTTTTAGACTTCACTAATAAAATTAAAATTTGGGGAACTTTCATTAGATTTTTAGGGGTCAAAATACATTTATCAAAGCTACATGACATCTCACCACATTCTAATTATTCTTATCTTTCCAATGGTTCAAACAGTGATTCAATTTGAGCTATGGTGCAAAAGTTATGGTTCCCAAAAGTTCTGTCATCAATTGGGGTGGAACTGTCATCCGAATTATCACTTATATTATTGCCCAGATAATTTCTCCATCCTTGATAATTAATGGTACCCATTGATTAAATGTTACTCATCAAGTGTGGTAGTTTTGTCTTGATTTGATTCTCTATTAGCCACTCACCTTGGTGGCTAAGCTGGCCCCTTTTGACCACCCAATAAAGTGGAATATAGCATCCTCTTGTTGTCTTCATCTAGGTGTCCATAATCTATTCCTCCTCCACTAGATCAAAACTCTATGGATCAAGATTTTCAATGTCTAGTTGTTTTACTATGACTGAAGTGTCCAATAGAGGTAAATGATATGGTTTTAGGAGCTCCATGTTGAATATTGGATGCAGACCAAGATAGGTTGGTAGTTCAATTCAAAAGCATTTTCTCCAACTTTTTTGGTGATGGTGTAGGGACCATATCATAGAGGCTAATTTTTTTTGTTTGGGCCTGTAAGTCATTCCTTCTAAATCTACAACCAGACCTTGTCACTCATAATAAAATGGTGTGCATTCCTATGTTTGTCATGGTGTTGCTTATACTTATGGTTCATCTTCTCCAAGATGTCATGAAATTGATGTTGGATGTGTTGTATTTATTCAATGAACTTTGTTACTTTTGATACCTTATATCTTCCATGAGGTGTGTAGTCCATGGTGGAGAATGGAACAACTATATCAATTGGTGCCATGGGTTGGAACTCAAAGCATACTTGGAATGGACTGTGCTTGGACGAGCTATGAAAGGCCTAATTGTATCCATGTTGTATGAAAATAAGACCCTCATGCCATGTGCATGGATGTTTAGAGTGATACAACTAAATCATGTGAAAAATCAAGTGGTTAACCACCTCTATCTGACCATCAATCTTTGGATGGAAGGATATGGAATTCATCAGCTTGGTATCCATCATCTTTTATAGAGTGTATTGGAAGATGCTTAGGAACCTACTATCTCAATCTGAGATAATGGACTTGGGGAGACCAAAATGGAGCCATACATGACTAAAATATATTTGAGTAGTTTCATCAATAGAAATATTTTTTACAAGTAATCATGATAGCCATTTTTGAAAAAATGATCAACTACAACAAAAATATAGTCCTTGCCATGTTTTGAAGTGGGCAAACATGAGAAAAAATCTATTGAGATAGATTCCCAAGGCTTGGTTGGTTCTGGCAATGGCATGTACAATCCTTTATTCTTATTTTTTGGCTTGGATATCACACATGGGATGCAACATTTGAGATAACTTTCCACATCATTTCACATATGGGGCTAGTAGAAGTGTTTTTGAAGAACTGCTAATGTCTTTTCTACACCAAAGTATCTAGTTGTCCTACTGAAATGTGCTTCCCATATCATCTTCTATTGCTCTATAGCTAGAACACATATGTGCCCCATATGATAGAGGACATTATATTGAAAATAGAAATTAGAAACATGTTTATCTTTTTGAAGCACCTGATATGTATCAGCAAAGGCAAGATCTACTTCATATAGAGCACCACAAGTGGTAGTCTCATGTCCACATAGGTCAAGAACTATTGTGAGTGTAGTAATGGTAGGTGGCTCAAGTGGCTCAAACAATTTATAGCTTTATTTGAGCTCCCATTTTTATGTTTGATTATTAGATGGAATTTCTAAAGATATTTGGCTCACTTTTGGTGCCTCTCATTTCATAATTTTCTCTGTGTCTAGATGAATTCTAGTGGTCTATTGTCAGTGTGGATGACTATCTCTTTCTACAAGATGTAGTGTTTCCATTATTTGTAGGCTTTCATAATGGCATAGAGCTCCTTATCATATGCCAGATATTTCCTGACTATATCAGTGAAAGTTTCACTTTGATATGCAATAGGATGGCCATGTTGCATGATGACAACTCCCATGGCATATTCAAATGCATCTATCATCAACTCAAAATATTGATGCAAATCTAGCTAGGAAAGAATAAGGGCTGAGAAAAGTCTATTATTTAAATTATTAAATTCCATTTATTGTATTTCACCCCACTAAAATGTAGCTTTAGATCCTCCTTTAGTCACTTGGGTTAGTGACCAAACAACATGTGAAAATCCAAAAACAAACCTATGATAGAAATTTGCAAGACCCAAGAAGCTACAAAGTTATGTGAGGATCCTTGGTGTAGGCCATTCTCAAATAACCCAAATACTTTTTGGGTCAACATCGACCTCTTCCTCATTCATAACATACTCAAGGTACTGAATTGTTGTCATCCCAAATGTGCATTTGTCAAAATTTGTATACAACTTATGCTTATAAAGAGTTTAAACCACCTTACAAACATGTTGTAGATGTTCCTCCCATATTATACTATAGATGAGTATGTCATATAGGTAGATAACCATGAATTATTTGGTTAAGGGTTTCAAGATGTCATTCATCATCCTCATGAAGGTTACAAGTGTGTTAGTTAAACCAAAAGGCATAACCAACCATTCAAGGAGCCCATCCTTAGATTTGAATGCAGTCTTCCAAAAATTGATGGGATTGATGGGAATTTAGTGATAGCCAAATTTGAGATCAATTTTGGTGAAGAAATTGACACCATGAAGTTGGTCTAGTAGGTCATCAATCTTGGGGAGAGGTTAGTGATTCTTTACAGTGATTTTATTCAGGGCTTGATAGTCAATGCAAAGCCTCCATGTTATATATTTATTTTGTACTAGGACAATTGGGATGCTACAAGGTGAATAACTTGCCATGATGTGACCCTTTTGGACTAATTCTTTAATCTATCTTTTTATCTCATCATTCTCCAAAACTGATCTATGATACATAGGACTATTAGGTAAAGGTGATCCTGGGATCAAATCGATAGAATGTTTTACCTAGTAATGCAGTGAAAGTCCTATGGATGACTTGAATAAGCCATCATATTATCCTATGATTTGTCCCATCTAATTTTGTTGTTGTGATGATTCTGTAGTTAATACTATAATATTAGCATTCTTAGATTTCTATGGTTGGACCACAATGAGAATTAATTACTTTATCTTTTCCACCGATCTCTTACATTTCTTGGCACTAATAAGGGGGATAAATGTTAGAGTTGGTACCTCTAGTACCCTGTAACATCATGTTCCAAGAGTGAGGGTTATTATTTGGGTTCATGATTCATAGATGTCATGTCAAGCATACATGAATGGATGACTAAGGAGTACATCACAAACATCTAGATTGACCACATCATACAAGACTTCATTTTGGAAAGGTTTTATTGTATATGAAAGAAGACATTGATGGGTGACATGAAGGTCTCTCCTTGGGCTCAACCATTTAATACTATATGGATTTGGGTGAGGCTTAATTATTTTGACTCCCACTATCAAGAATGAAATGCAGAGGCTTACCTTTTACCCATAATTTGGAGTGGAACACTATTTCCTTATCATCTAGCCTTTCCTCATAGGTTTATGATGAAGTGATGATGGTGTCGGGATCAACATCTAAAATCTCTTCTTCATCCTCTTTGACTGTAGGTTATGTATGAGACAAAGTAGTATATTTTGAGTATTGTGACTCAGAATGTAGTGACTTGATGGCTCAACATTCTTCTTTAGAGTGAGTTCATTTTTTGTGGTAATCACAACATTTTCTAGCCTTCCCATTCTAGGGTTTCTTATCTTCATACTCCTTTTGCTTCTAATTTTGGCCTCATGTTTGACCTTCCTTGTCACTTTTCCATTTTGAGGGCTGACTCTTTGTATTCTTTCTGCCATACTTCTACTCAATCTTCATTGAGAACTTGTATACCTCACTGAGGGTTTCCAAATTGAAGATTTCTATTTCCATCCATATCTATCATTGTAGTCCACCATGATATTTGAGATTCTTATGTTTCTCACTTTCTTAGATTCCTAATCTTATAGACAAAAAATGAAAAATGTCTATTTAATCTTGAATAGATTGGTCCTTACCTTGGCAAAGTTGTGGACACTATATGTACAAATCATCATATACTCCAATGGGATAGTATTCTTCCTTTGCCACTTCCATGAAATCATCCAAGGTAGGCTACACATCAAGGCCAATTTCATCTATACTGAACCTCTTTTTGTACACTTCCCACCAATTTTTCATAGGCAATGATGCTTTTGAAAGAGTAAAAGCAATCTTTTCTCCATCGATGAATTTATTTATAAAGAAGTAGGCAAATAATTGATCCAACAAATTTTATACTACATCAACATTGATTTTGCCTTAAAATGTAGGAATATCAAAATTTACCTAAACCTTGAAGGGTTTTAGGGCAATGAAAGGATGTTTCATGGATGAGGAACCAGGAAGTGTAGATGAAGAGCCAAAATTTCCCATCAGGAGTTGTTGGAGGATTTGGGAAAATTATTATAAAATATATGCTTGTTTCCATTGGAGGGATTCATTCACCATTTCCTTGAAAGGATTAGATTTCTTGGTATTGTCTACCATTTGAAGTTGTTTGGAGTGAATAGGTGGATAGTTTAGAAGCTTTGTTTTTTTTCTACCCAAGCTTCTTATAGCTTGACCTCATTCTCAGGAACATACACTCTCAAGACAAAATGATCTAATACCACTGATCCAAAACATAGAAGTTTTGGTTGAAAAATATTTCAATAACACAAAAATAACATAGTAATAATGAATTCTCTGAGAAGAGATGTTTTATTACTAAAGATGCCAAAATTAATATATGCTTATCTCTTGGAAGAGATGTCTAAATTTTCCATTTCAAGTCACATATTCATTTATAAACATTTTTAAAGTAGGGTGAGGATGTGTAAGGTCACCAATATCATGGGAGATCATTTGGTTTGACTTACATGATTTAAAACAATACAAAATTTGACGAATTACTATTTTTAGAAACTTACTATTTTTGGACTGCACTATTAAAATTGAAATTTAGGGAACTTCATTTAGGTTTTCAAGTGTCAAAATCCATTAAGAAGATATCCATTCCATCTCACCACATTATCCTCATTATTATCTTTCCAATGGTTCAAACAGTGAGTTAATTGGAGCTACGGTGCAAAAGTTATGGCTCCTAGAAGTTCCGTCATCGATTGGGGTGGAACCGTCACCCGAATTGTTGCCTAAATTGTTGCCCAAATCAGTTTATCAAGGAAATTAGTTGTAATATTAGACTATTGGGGTGGAGGATAGGTGGTCAAAATTGGATTACTTTAACTAGGGTATGATGGAGGTATATTCTGGGGAATTTTTCATTAGATAGGAAATGAACCAAGAATACACACGCATGAATTAGGGTACAATTATTGAAATTAAATGTACAACAGTGTGATATTCTAGTTTGGATTGGGTATGTCAGTCCAATTATTATAATTATATGATTAGGATGGAGGAATATGGCTATACAATTCCTACTGAGGTTGAATAGGGACATGTTGTCAACTAATCATACCTGGCTAATTGAGAGGGACTTGTGGACCAAGACCCTATCCTGTAACTTGTGGCACATTCTACATGAAAGGAAACTATTTCCTAATAGGTACTTGAGTAACATTGAAACCTCTTAGTTGCATGAATATTTGGTAGGAAGTGGATGCATGTTGGATGTTTAACATCTCTCACTGACTGATATTTACATATTGTTAGTTAAACATCATTTGGTTTTGGATTGGCATGTTAGCCTATGATTGAAGAGGCATGCTTGCTACTACCTAGTGAGGTAGAACATTAGTTACCCCCTATTGAGGTGGTAATATGTTTCACCTCTATTTCATGGGTATATTTGATAGTGCTTTTTGTTATGGAATATTACTTGTCACCTGTTGGGGTGGAGTAAGATTCATCACATTATGTTGTGGCATGGCATTGGTCATTAGATGGCTACTTAATCCTTATAGTTGGGTGCTATAATAAGTTACTAGTTGAGGATTATAGGTATTTAGTTAAGGTTTGGAAGTAGAAACTCTTACTCCTTGATTTTTTGAACCACTAATGGTGTTGCTTAAAGGCACATTTTGTTGTTGACTATGTGTTTGTGCATTAACACCACTTTGGTATTAATTAGATGTTATTGGTGAATTGGCCATGTTTTTTTATTTTTGGGAAAGTAGGGTCTAGTTCATAAATAATAAATGGTCTAGAGTAAGGGGGAAATGCAATCAAATATAGTAAAAATACAAGCTTTGACCAATTTAATCAAATTAATTCCATATAGAAAGAAATGAACTTATGTAGAAAAATAGGCTAAATTGAATGATTCAAGGGTTAAAGTCTGTAGCATAGGATTGGGAAGATGTTAGGAACCTGGATTTGGCTTTTCTTTGGTGAAAGTATAGGAGTGATGAAATAGGACACCTTGGGGTTTAATGCTATAGTATTTTTATACAAATGTTGTCCCAAAGATCTAAGTTTTTTAGGTTTTGTTTGTTATCTCTATGTGAGCTTGTATATGAAATTTTAGAGGTTGAATGTTGTAAGAGCTTGCTATAGGTTTTTTTAAATCTTTCAAACCCTAGGTCTATCTACACACATGAAATAACAAATACATAAAAACATAAGGGGAAAAAATTGGGTCAGGGGAAGTATGATTGCATGATCTAAAACCCCTGCTATCTTGATCACTACCTACATTAACCCTCAAGCTAGGGTCTTAGATCAAAAGTATTTCTCCCTTAGGAAATGTGCATAGTAGATGTAAGAATGAACTTTTTACTAGGCCCTTAATTGATCAATCATGCAATTTTATGTGTGATTCATAATGTTGAGCTATACTATTGAGTGATTTTTAATTATGTACTATGCCAAATTAGTAAGTGATAGATATAAAATACCTTATGAAGTCCTTTATATAGGAGACTCATTATTTTGAATTTGGGACTTTATTTATATTTGGATGACATTGAAAAACTTAATGATGAAGATAAAAAATGATTGGGACTCATTAAGTGAGGGAAACTAACCATTGGGACTCAAAATGACATTGGATATGAGTGTTGAAAATAGACACCCTAATTTTTAATGTTGTAGTCTAATCCCAGTGCTCTTGTCCTATAGGTTTAGGACCTAGGTAGATGGAATTAACATGGGAAATGAAGTATGGATAATATAGAATGAGTGTTTGTAAGACTATATATGACTAGGAATAAGCAAAAAGGTGACTCAAGCATGAAATAAGACCAAGATAAGTAAAACAAAAGACATGGCTAAATGTGAACAAGGATCATAATCTCTAGTCAGAGTCTCATATGAAATGACTATGAAAATACATAATATGTGTGGTTTCTTGACCAATTTAGGGTTTATACATTTTCCCACATTTTAATATAGTGATGCAATGAAATGAAGTACTAGATTAAAACAAAGAAGGAAATACGTACCTAAACCTACCTGCATGGAGATAAATGTGTTACAAAAGGGTCCAACTCACTTCCTATCTAGGGAAGTTGATGAAGAGCCAAATAATTCCTATAGAAAAGAAGAATCCTTGAAATAGATACCTCTTAAACTAAATTTGAATGTAAAAATCTATGTATCATGAAGGAGGGAAATGCTTACTGCCAATGCTAAATCTAGCTAAAAATGAGAAATTATTAGAGGTCCAAAACCAATATCTATCCTCTATCCCACATAAACTCATGTAGTCTAGAATGTATGTATATAATCTATATGCTATGAAGAGCAAAATCTATCATGTCTGAATACCTGAACTAGAACTAATAAATGCTTAGAGGTCTAAAACTAATGTCTATCTTCTATCTCATATAAACTCATGTAGTCTGGGTCTAGGTAATGCAATATACCAACCACTACAGATGACTTTATGGTCAAACTTGGTGAAAACATGGGTACTTACAGGTGTCATCTAAATTTTTTGTCAATGTGTAAGAGGAGAATGACATGTTTTTCCATTTCATCTGTATAATCTTGGATGATGAAGAACATGAACATCTATGGCGTGCCCCCAAATTTGGTATATGAGTGATGAGTATATATAATATGGTAATCTATATAAACACATGTGATATGACCTATTGTGCCATGCCCTATGTGTAAAATTGGAGATTAAAACATTGTGCTCTGTAATATGCCTATAATCTACTATCTGGACATATAATTATGTCATGCTATATGAAGTTGTATGTATGTGATGTGTAGTATGTACATACCCCCAAATCTAGCATTTGAGTCTAAATATATATCAAATTCACTATGAATCCATATAATTTGAACCATTGTATCCAAACAATATATGTTTCTATAAACTAAAGGTATGTCCCTCTAAATGTAATGAGTAATATAGAGTGACCCATGTAATTTGAATCACTATATATCTCTATCAATATGATTTGAATATGATAATATTACTACTAGATGTGTGTGAACCATGTCTCATCCACTTATGATAGTGGATGGGCATGATGGGTAGGTGTATAAATAAAAATAGTAGGAATGATGACCCCCCTTTAGGGAGAGGGATGAAATACATGATAGAAGAGTTTGAGCCAAAAGTGATGACTAGTGGAATAGAAATAGAGACAATGATGTTATGTTGTGTAGAGATTGAAATGTTGTTTGATTGACTAGACTAAGCTATTGAAAGTGGAAAAAGTTTTGATTGGTGAAGACCAAGGTGTGTTGTCTGGGTATAAGAGAAATATAGAGATGTATGTGTCATAGTAGACAAACGAATTATTAATAAAGAGAACCTTGCATGATGTCGAATGTAACATTGTCATGATTTTATGAAAGAAAATGGTTTGAAAAATAGAGTTATGTGGTTATATATATGGGAAAAATGGTATTTTAATTTCAATGAAAAAGTTGTTTGATATAGGAAAATTGTATTGATTCTTGATTTATTTTTGCATTAACTAGGTTGAGATCTAGAGCTTTGGGGTAAGAGATATGCCAAGGAGATAAGCACCTAACGTGACCTAGTTTGAGCAATTGGCAACCCAGGCGGAGGCTAGTGGTGATGTTAGCTTGGTGAGTAAGCTTAATGCTTGATTTTTGTCTATTTTAAAGCCTATTTCAATGATTTTTAAGCTATTTAAAGTGTCATAAGGATAATTTCACTAGTTCTAATGCTCCTGTGTAGGAGTTATCACTCTTATCTAGGGTTCAACACTATTGTCTAGGGTCCAGTGCTCTTATCCAACACTGCTATCCTTTCTGCAGTGTTTTTGTCCAATAGGCTTGATTTTCTAAGATTTTAACTTATTACTTATTATTGAGTAGCTTGGATACTTACTTGGCATGGTTGAATAATATATATGCTATTTTTTGGTGTTTTTTAGGGTGAGGTATGGATAAGAGAGTTTTTTAGAGGTTAGGTGATGGAGACATTGATGATGTTACCATTATCTACTGATGAGAGAGATCATGGATAGGGTAGGGTTGGGTCATGTGTGTGACCTAAGCATAGTGCAGTGGGATAGGTATCTGATTACTAATTTATGTGAGAGGTGAAATGAAGATACATGTACTTTTTGTCTTCCTACAAGAGAGATTACTATGATGGTGGGTGATGTTATAGGATGACATGAGTGTTGATGCTATTAATCATGTGTCCTTATATTTTACTGGTGTGCCCTCAAGTATACATTATAGAGGAAGTGATAATGATGTAATATTGTCAATTATGGTAAAGTCTAGTGTTCCATGCCTATAAAAGTGGTTGGTTGTGTTTTTTGCCTTAGTTGTTGATGTGGATAAGAGTGGAGTGTTGATTGCATATATGATGCATAGGATTATGTGTAATGTAGAGGTATATGGAACTATATTCTCATGGGGTAGGGCTATGGTTTCCCACCTATATAGGGATATTTATAGGTCTACATAGGAGGAATTTAGTGGTGGTATGAGTACAACTACATTATTGCATTGTGGGATTATGAGTACATAGCAGTTGTGAGACTAATTAGATCACCTAGGCTAGAGTGGCACCTCTACAACCATTTAGGGAATGGTAGACAAGTACATTGGCTATCTAGTATCCTAATATAGATTATTTTTAGATAGATGAGTGTCTCATGATATCATATGGAGGCCCTATAAAGGATTTCCTTAGTGGGTTGAGGATGGAGTGCAACTATGGTATATAAGGGTTAACTATTGGATACATGACCACTGGGTTAGAGTGTACAAGTGATTTTAGTATGAGTATGTGACTAGATAGTTTGGGTTCCACAAGATGTGCCCCTAGTAGTATGGGTATGGTTGAGGAGTGCATAGGTACCAATGAGGGTA